>JAKGUB010000333.1:1560000-2160000 GCA_026261675.1 Hippocampus mohnikei | reverse complement strand
TGAAAAATGTTGATACGAAGGAACTTTTTTACACATTGAAATTAATAGTGTATTCTATATGACATTGAAATCTCATTTAAGGTTGCATTTTCAATGAGCGCAAGCCATTCGGCACTTTAGATTGGTGATTAATTTGTCAAAATAACAACCACACGTATGGACTGACCGACAGTATAGATTTGTGAAATAAATAATTGTGACACAGGAGGTGTTCCCAACGCCAGCGATATCTGGATTTTAATGGTGATTTTAAATCGGAATATGAGACGTTCAGATGCTTGATGGAAATATACTCCGGGTTTCCATGAAGCATACTTGTCAATTTAATCACGTTTTAATAATGATATTTCTAAGCAGCATTGAACGCAGCACACCTCGCAGCATTCTCGCTGCCAGGTGAGACAGGCCACGCCCTCCGACCTCTAATAAATACAAAGACTCGTGAAACTGGTTCGTCGGGATTTTGAAGCGTTGCTGTTGTTCCATAAAAGTCGTCACAAGGGACTGAGTGAAGTTTTTTTTTCCTCGTCCCAGGGGAGCAGAGGTGGGCGGGACTTCTTAGCTCAATAGCCCGGCGGAAAGCTTTTTCACAGAAAGAACCGGGGCAGAGAAGGACGTGAAGAATTTTCACGAGTTTGCTTCGGAGTCTGAAGCTAAAACAGACCCAAAATGGTGAGCGAGAGGAGCCTTACCACATACACTTAAATCCTGTTGTCGTTAAAATGTTTTAACGTGTTTGGACAGGATCGGTACGGCGACCTTAATATGGACTTGGAGTGTGATGGGGGAGACGTCGCGGTGAGTACGAATTTCATCAGTTTAGATTAGAAAGTTTTATGGCGATAATATCACATCGAAGAGCATTGCGATATTGTTGACAGTCATGAAAAAAAAGTCCGTGACCTTGACAACAATATTAACTTTTATTCACCGGACTGCCCGGGCAAGGAGCTCAAAAGCGTGCTGCCCCCCGAGAATTGTATTTATTTTTAAATATAATATACATATTCTTGGATAAATCAAAATATTAACATTCCATAATATACCATAATATACCTTAGCATAACTCATCTTATGATATAACAATATATATATATATATATATATATATATATATATATATATATATATATATATATATATATATATATATATATATATATATATATATATATCCCTACACGGGATGTACCACCGGACCATAAGTGAAGTGGCTGATCTCAAGAAGTCCTATCAGTGGCTAGAGAGGGCTGGCCTGAAGGACAGCACAGAGGCACTCATCCTGGCTGCTCAGGAGCAGGCCCTGAGCACCAGAGCCATTGAGGCCCAGATATACCACACCAGACAAGACCCAAGGTGTAGGTTGTGCAAAGAGGCACCGAGACGATCCAACACATAACTGCAGGGTGTAAAATGCTGGCAGGAAAGCCTACATGGAACGCCATAACCAGGTGGCTGGCATAGTCTACGAAACATCTGTGCCGAGTACGGACTGGAAACCCCAAGGTCAAAATGGGAAACACCTCCCAAGGTGGTGGAGAATGACCGAGCGAAGATCCTGTGGGACTTCCAGATCCAGACTGACAAGATGGTAATGGCGAACCAACCGGATATCGTGATCATTGATAAAGGGCAGAAGAAAGCCGTTGTAGTGGATGTAGCGGTCCCAAGTGATGGAAACATCAGAAAGAAGGAACACGAGAAACTCGAGAAATACCAAGGGCTCAGAGAGGAGCTGGAGAGAGCCTGGAAGGTAAAGGTGACAGTCGTGCCTGTGGTGGTCGGAGCACTCGGGCAGTGACCTCCAAATTAGATGAGTGGTTGCAACAGATCCGGGAACAACATCAGACATCTCAGTCCAGAAATGTGCAGTGCTGGGAACAGCAAGGATACTGCGCAGAACCCTCAAGCTTCCTGGCCTCTGGTAGAGGACCCGAGCTGAATGGGGGACGGACACCACCCAAGGGGTGAGATGAGGATTTTTATATATATATATATATATATATATATATATATATGACAAGATGGTAATGGCGAACCAACTGGATATCGGGATCATAGATAAAGGGCAGAGGAAAGCCGTGGTAGTGGATGTAGCGGGCCCAAGTGATGGAAACATCAGAAAGAAGGAACACGAGAAACTCGAGAAATACCAAGGGCTCAGAGAGGAGCTGGAGAGAGCCTGGAAGTTAAAGGTGACAGTCGTGCCTGTGGTGGTCGGAGCACTCGGGGCAGTGACCTCCAAATTAGATGAGTGGTTGCAACAGATCCCGGGAACAACATCGGACATCTCAGTCCAGAAATGTGCAGTGCTGGGAACAGCAAGGATACTGCGCAGAACCCTCAAGCTTCCTGGCCTCTGGTAGAGGACCCGAGCTGAATGGGGGGACACCACCCGAGGGGTGAGACGAGGATTTTGTTTTTTTTTTTAAATAAATATATCTGTATAAATGAACAAGTAAAAAAGTATGGTCACAAAAATTGTTTCAACCAAAAGTTACTTTTTGGAGCGTCACAGAAAAAGTAAAAATTATGTCCAATTAATGGTACTGTATATTGATTGAGCGACACAATGTGGTATCAACATTGATACTCACTGCTGGGGTGTTAATACTATTACATATCAATACTGGGATAGTGATTTGGTTATCGATTCCACTTAAAATGAATAAACCCTCGCCACCTACTGTAGTGGATTTGCAATTAATTACACTTGATTCTTAAAAAATAAAAAAAGCATTTTCCTAACGATCACAAGCGCGATCCAGACTTTGCACCGCGCATCTCTATTTGAGAAGAACTTCCTTCGAGTTAACTGTGGAGCCCATTTGGACACAGTTGCTAACCAAAAACAGCAGCACTCAGTCTCTCATATCAAGTGTATGGAGGCTTGTAAACATAGGCGGGATTTCAAAAAAAAAAAAATCTTCTCCAACCACTAATGGGTAGTTGAGTAATGACCAGGCACCATTTGCAGAAAAAAAAAGTTGCTTTTGCGTTTCAGCAAAAGACGACGTTTTTTGGCGGCATGTTCAAGCGATCCTCCAAGTCGGACGAAACACAGGTAACAAATGATGATAATGATAACGATAATAATAATGATGATAATAGTAATAATAACTTTATTAGTAGTTGTAGTAATAATAATCAACCTTGCAACATTACATTTAAATTTTTTCACCACAGGACAATCTGTCAGTCAGCGGTGAACTGTCAAACAGTAACGATAGTCTGAACGACAACACGAAGGTCTCATCCTGGTTTCTAATGTTGCATGTTCTGCATTAGGCTAATGAAGACACCCAAATCATTGTCTTTTTTTCCATGATTCCAGGACAAGGGAGGCATGTTTAAGAGCATGTTTAAGAAGCAGCCTAAATTGTCCAAAGAGCCACAGCAGGTTTGTTGTCGACCTTGTTGCATTTTATTTTGTCTTTCGTGATTAAAAGAAAGAAAATCTTGAACAAATGAGACAAGCTACATGTTGCCTTGTCACTAGCTTTTCAATAAGATAAGATAAGAAAACCTTTTTTCTTCCCACAATGGGGAAATTCCCAATTTACAGCAGCAAAGTTATGAGACAAAGGTTTACTTATCTTATCTTACCTATTTTCTAACATGTTGCGGACCAAACCAGTGACTGAATAATAAGTCATTTATGTTTTTTATCATTTTCTGCACTGTTTCTAATAATGCTGTGTTTTAGAATACAGGGATGAAAAATCAATTAATCAAATAAGTCGACAAAATAATTAACAGATTAATTGATTATTAAAATAATCGTTACTTGCAGCCCGACTTTAATCTGTTTCAGGATTCATTTAGCCTTAAATGCTGCATTGACTGCAACACTGTATTTTAGCGCTGTTGGAGGTCTTCATTGAGTGTTCTTAAAAGCACCTCTGATGGGCAATTTTATGACTTTTTGGACTTGAAGGCAATGTTGCTAGAGCTGTTTTAAAGATTAAGGTGGTGTTATGTTGTTTTTTTCTTTCTTTTTCAGGTCGTGCTCTCACAGCACAATCCAGAGTTTTCGGCGAGCAACGACAGCTTAGATGACAGTAAGCCGTCCAAGGTGAACCTACACTTGTATAGTTAGCTCAAACCAGTTAGCCTCTGATGCTAAACTCACTGGTCCTATGCAGGACAAGTCTGGCATGTTGGGCGGGATACTGAAAAAAACTCCCAAACGGGGACACGCACGCAGGCCCTCACAGGTACGCAACACGACAATCACACTTACATATGACTGTAAAGTGTTATAAAATATATTTTGTTCTCTCAGGATCTTCTTGACATCGACATGTCCGCAAGCAATAACAATGTGAACGGCAACACCAAGGTGAATATTGAATGTCGCAACGTTTCCAATAGAGCTTTGACCTAGAAATTGTCTGATTGTTGTTGTTGCTCGGTTCATGTACGCTTATGTGGTACTGTTTATTTCATTTCCGTTTGACATAACATTCCAAAACAAAGCGTGAAATGTGTTGCACAGAGAACTTGCCGCAACATTGTATTTTGGACTGTTGGTGTACTTTTATGTACTTGAATGCAATGTGGAAATATTTTAGGACAGTGCCGGAGTTGTTTTCAGGAACAATGTGTTGTTGCGTATATTTTTAGGTGGCGCTCTCCCAGAACAATCCAGAGCTTTCATCCAGCATCGGCAGCTTAGATGAAGCCAAGCCAACCAAGGTGAGCGCATGCTTGTACAGTTAAACTCACACCAGTGAGCCTTTGAAGCTAACACCACTTGTCCTATGCAGGACAAGTCTGGCGTGTTGGGCGGGATCCTGAAAAAACCTCCTAAACGGGGACACGCACGCAGGCCCTCGCAGGTGACAGCACAATACAGTACTAAGATGACACAGAAAAAAAATGCATGTAAAATAAAAGTAAAGTAAAACATCAACTTTCGTTCTTTTAGGATCTTCTGGACATTGACATGTCCGCCAGCCACACCACTGTGTATGATAACACCAAGGTGAGTGAGTATTTATTGTCAGAATGAAAAATGCTTTGAAAACCCCAAACTGTGACTTTTAGTGTTCACTGAACACATTTTTAGGACCCATCTCAAGACTCTTCTGGTACTGATTTTGTTTCAGAACAGATCTAGCCCTCGTGTTGTCTTGAATGATACCCTGACTATGTTTAAGGACAATTTCATGATTGTTTTGCTCCAGAATTTAATTCAGAATGTGTTTCTCAGTGCATTTTCAGGACTCCTTTGGTCTTGAATGCAACACTGACTGTTTTAGATCAAATGGATTGTTTTGGTCTTGAACTTTGACTTTTGTTTCAGCTCACTTTCATGACAAATTTAGCCCGGATCGCAATGCTGGCCTCATTTTACAATTCCAGGACGCATGGTCTTGAATGCAACGCCGTCTGCGTGTCGTTGCAGTCCTCATTTCTTCCGAGATGCAATACAGACTGTTGTACAACAAATCCAGGACTCTCTATTAAAAAGCGGGCATTATTTTAAACTCTACTTGTCCCAAACGCAGTGTTGACTGTTGTAGGACAAATTTAAGGCTCTTTTGCCCTTGAATCCAACACTGGCTGTGTAAATAAGTTTTAAAGTGTGTGTGTGTATATATAAATATATAATTTGACATTTCTTGAGCACAATGTTTGTTTTCCTTTTAGGAGAACAGCGGGATGCTTAAAAAATCTCCCAAAATAGCACAGGTGATTTCCCCCCATCCCTCTCTTATATATGACCTCATCCTCCGACAGTGGACAACAATGTGCTTCTTTCCCAGGATGATTTGTCCGCAAACGACGAGCAGTCAGGGAGCAGCAATAACCTGGCCGCCAACAATAAGAACACAAAGGTGACTATTACTTGAGCACGAAATGATGCTAACGGCAATAGCTAACATGCTCTTTCACAGGAGTCGGCTGGAATGTTTAGCGGAATGTTTAAAAAATCACCTAAGCTGTTAAGAGAAAAATCTCAGGTGAGCAGCAGTGGAGCCAGTTTTCTTCTCGTCGTCGATAAGTGTATGATTTTTAACTTGTCTTTGCATTTTATCGACTGGTCCAGGAGGATTTGTCTCAATCCAGTGAGCTGTCAGCCAGCAGTGAAAACCTCTCTGAGGGCGGGGCTAAGGTCAGTGGTGCTGAAGCTCGTGGCTTAGCATAGCAGTGAAATCCAAAGCATTCATTTCCTGTTGTTTCCGCAGGAGAAAGGAGGATTCTTTAGCGGAATGTTCAAAAAGCCCAAACAAACTACTGCAAGCAGAACTCAGTCTCAGGTCAAATATCTTTTACTTATGGTCTTGAATGCACCATTAAAAAAAAGACGTCTTTCTCTGCTCTTTAGTTTGTTTTACCTTACTGCTGACTCTGTTTAAGGACAATTTTAGAACTCTTTTACCCAATGCTAAATGTCTTTTAGAACCATTTTAGAACTTTTTGGCTGTTTTAAGATTCTTAAGACTATCCTAGGACTCTTGGCCTTAAAGTACTCTTAACTACGTGGAGGCACATTGAGTTACCTTGTGTCTGAAATGTGCTATACAAATAAAGCCGCCTTGCCTTGCTTTAAAGGTCACACTGAAACTTTTTTGTGGGGGGTCCACTTCAGAACCCATGTTGTTCAATTGTAGGGCTCTTGACCACCCGCTGGACTCTTTTGGTCTTGACCGCAACAATGACTGTCGGACAATTTTAGAACTTTTAGGACAGTTTTAAGCTTGACTTTGCGCATATTCTCGTGTTTTAGGAAGATTTGATGGCAGCCAGCGAGCTCTTTGCCAGCAACGACAGTCTCGCGTCTAAGGACACGTCGACAGGCTCCAAAGAAAACCTGACGGATAAGCCCAAAGTCAAACAGGTAGTCAATAAATGTGCTTTTTGTGAGGAATCTGACCATTAACATCAACGTGTCTGTGTGCACTCAGAACGGCTTCAGTGCCATGATGAAGAACGCCTTCTCTTTTGATAAACCGGTGCGTTCGTCTGTTTGTACCGTTTTCCATGAAAAGCCGCAACAATATTTTATAAATCTTAAAACAATTGTGTGTGCGGTTGTTTAGGAGAAGGAGAACTCCGATGCTGATGTTACAGAGGAGATGTCGGACACCGACGAGAACCAGACCGGCCATAAACAGGTTCTACAAGTTGTTTCGTGGAAATGCTGAACCTTCTCTTTGACGGCTGATTGATGTTTGTTTTAAACATTTGATTTCAGAGCAAACTGGCCGGTGCCATGAACATGTTGAATCCATTCCGGTCTGGAAAGGACAAGCACAGCGATTCCAGTGACGATGACACACCTGCCGCTAGTGACAAGTCGTCTGGCCATAAACAGGTCTTGAAACCTTCCTCGCGTTGCACCCACATTGTCCTCGGCGGCATCCATCTTAATGTGTCCTCGCCTCCCTCAGAACGCCAAGATGGGAGCCATGTCCAAACTGAATCCATTCAGGCCTGCCAATAAAGTAACTTGATTGTCGATTGCTTCTGCTAGCTTCATGGTGACGGTACAAGACGTGGGTCCTTGGCTAGTGATGGAATCTTGAGCTTATTGGTGGCTGCGCACATTCAGGCTTCCTTTTCCATTTCACAACCATTTTTGATTGTTTTAAGACCATTCCAAGATGGAATGGTCTTGAAGACAGCACAACTTGTGTTTTGGGACAGTTTCGGGACTGAGGTGATTTTGAACACCAAGTTTATTATAGCTTCATTTGAGGACTTGTTTTTGTTTTAAATTCTAAACTGCCTGAATTTTATGTCCAATTCAGAACCATTTAATTGTTCTAGGATGCTTTTTGTCTTTGAATGGAACCCTGTTTTGTGACTCTTTTAGTTTTGACCGCAATGTTGACTGTTTTAAGACTATTTCAGAACATTTTTGGGACTCCTTTTGGGCAATTTCAAGACTCCTTTCATCTGGAATGAAACACTGACATTTTGTCGGACAATTTGGGGACTCTTTTGGCTTGGGGAGCAGCACTGATGTTATTTTGGGAACATTTTAGAACTATTTCAGTCTTGTGTATAGTGCTGACTGTGTGTTAAGAACATTCTTGTAGTTGCACACCACTTTTTAGTACTGGAACACAAGACTGACTTCATAACTGGACCCCAACGCTAATAAACTTTTGTCCTTTGCTGCTGAGAGAAGATATCTCTTCAGTGGCAGTGTGTTCCTTGCCAGCGTTTGGGCAAAAACCTTTGTTGACTTTTGAACAAAGTTTTCATACAAAAGTAAACTGTACTTCCATGACTTTCCTCCTTTGCGCAGAAAGACACAGAAGACACTGAGGCGCTCAAAGAAGCTGACAAACAAGTGGAGGGGAAACAAAAAGTACTGCATATTCATCACGAGTAAATGGTGACAACACTTACTCTCTCTTTAAATCCTTCCTGTGTGTGTCATCCTGGCCAGCTCAAAAACAACGGCGTCGACAGAGAGCAAAAGCAGAGAAGTGAAACGCCGCCACTTCCACATCAACCCGCCCAGGAGGTTTGAGAGCAGTTTGTTTTCAGTTGACACTCTCGTGGCAACACGGCCGCTTTAACTTTGTGTCACTCTCCTGCCTTCACAGGACAAGAACCGGATACAGGCTCAGGCCACGGCAAAAGCATCGGAGGACGCTAAGGTACAAACATTCGTGGCTTGCCTGCTGCCAAGTTATCTACTGTATGCTTTGGGCCAACAAATAGCAAGTACTTGTCTGCTGCAGGACAACAAGGACATGACGTCTCGGGAGAGGGCAGATAAGGAAGCTCCAAAAGTTCCCCCCAACAAGCCTTCGCAGGAGGTAGGAGGAGCCTCTAATGTTGTTTGTTTGTATCCAAAAGCAGGCAAGAAGGGTTCTGAAATTAACCAAAAAGAGTGCTAAAGTTGACCTGAAACACCAACTGGTGTTAAGGTCAAGACGAAAAAAAAATTGTAACTCTAAAAGCAACCAAAAGATTTCTGAAATTGTCCAAGAACATCTTCAGCGTCATGTTCAAAACAAAATGAATCCTAAGATTGCTTCAAAATAGTCAAAAAAGACTTCTGAAACTGACCCCAAAAAACACTCCCTCTTTTGTCTTCTTCCTAATATCGCTCTTAAACACGGTCTGTGTTGCATTCAGTATCAAAGGAGTCGCGCTTGCATGTATGTGTGTGCTTGACCTGCTTCTTAAACGCCGCTATTGGATTTCAGGAGCTCAGGAGGCGAGCAGCTAACACAACTGTGCCCAAGCAAGATAACCAGAACCAGGTTGTGATCATGAGTCATGTGACAAAGAATCTTGAATGCGAGTTGGGGAGATCCATATTAACGAGGTCATTATCTCACAGGGCCAATCAGATGATGAACTTCTAAAAGAAGATGGCCAGGGAAATGAGGTGACCCCGGTGGAGGTGAGGTGTACATGTACCGAATGTTTTGAGATCCGATTTTTGTTTTATCGCTCCCACGTGCTTCAATCACACTAAATTTCTGAAAGCACACTTAAACCTAGTAAAGCAGACTTTTTAAAGTACTCCTTTAATGCCTTTTCTTACTCTCGCTGTCAAGAAATTATTATCCCCAGTTTGAGGAAATGAATATCACTCTTGCTCGTACAGATCTCCAAAATAAGAGGTCAGGCATGCTTGCTTTAAGTGCTTTTGTCGCCATGTAAAACTGACACATGAAAGAAAACATTCATTATTGCACTTATATTTATGTTGAAGTGTGGTTTAGTATTCGTGAATTTAGCTTTTTGTGGATTTTTAGAAGAGGTTTTTTTTTCTTCTCCCCCTTCATGATAAATTTGCCTTTGTTGTTTCACTTATTGAATTTTACTTTTTAGGTCAAAGTCAAGAAGCCAAAGCGACATAATCCCTTCATGCCTCGGGTCAAGGTAACGCATTTAAACTCTTTCACTGCCCTTGACAGTATACTTGTTTATTCTGTTTTTTTCAACGGGGATGGTTGGGCGACCAGTACATGACATTGATGCCCTGTTTTAGATAGCAGATCAGCATAGTTTGAGATTCCACTGAGAAATCGACTACATTTTGTACATGTTACCGCTTCATCTACTGCTGATTGTAAAACAATGGAAAAAGGCATGAAGAAAGGAGAAAGTTGATTCTTTCATTTGGTAGTTTGGTGTACATATGATCATCAACCGTAATATCCCGCGGGTCTTGAAAATGTCAAAATCCTCTAAAATGGCTGGCAATAAATGAGTTTCAATAGATGTCAAGGATATTGATGAGAGGACAGTCAAGGATATTGATGAGAGGACAAGTTTTGTAATTGTCTTTGTTTTGGGTGTGTTGCAGAATAAAGCGGCGCAGAGACGAGATGCGGATGCTGAGGTACACTTTTTGTTTGAATTCTTTTTTAATTTTATTTCTGTTTTCTTTTAATTGAACCTATTTGGGTTTGTTTTGTTTTACTTTTATTTTTTTTTTCATTTCATTCATTGACATTATTTCATCCTAATTTATCAGTATTTTAATTGAATTACCTTGAGTTAGTTTTTCTTCTAATTACATTTTTTAAATTACATTTTATATACTCTATTTTATCATTTATTAATTACATATATTTTGTTGTTTGTTTTTAACTTTTGGTTGTTTTTATTTTGAATCTCATTACATTTATTTTGTTCAAGGGTTTTTTTCTTCATTTTTCTTTCAGGTTTTATTAGATTTATTATGCTTTTTATTTTGTCTAATTAAATCAATGTAAGTTTATTTTTGTTAGTTTGATTTGATATTTTATTATCCTAATTTTAAAATTCATTTTATTGTAATTGATAATATTGATAAAAAAAACATTTTCACAAGTCTTTATACTCAAAGCAAAGAAAAATTCCACATCTAGAACAATAAGCAATCTCCAAAATGGATTTTTTTCTTTACACATCATTGTATTCTTTTTCATTCTCACGGTGCATATTTTTGCTTGGTAAGGTCTCATATCAAACATAACACAATGTTCTTCCGCTGACACAATTCTTACCTTCCACAATGCTGTCAATCTGGTCCCACCCTGTCAGGGTTTTCTTTTCACACAATGCCACTTCGTCATCTTTCACACTGTTAAAGGGCCGTTTCGGTCACCTAACAGCCTGCGCCCGTACTTCTCACCCTCATCCTCCAGCAAAGAAGACTTTTCATCAATATCTGTTTTTTTGTTTTTTGTTTTTTTTTTGCTTTCTGCTCCACCCTCATCACCCCTTGCATTCCCGAACAATAGCCCCAGCACAGCCACCGTGTCAAAGGCATGTAAAGCGAGATGAGGCCGCCACAATGTGTCCTGACTTGTTTGTCTGCTTCCCTCGAGGGAGACGGCACTTCTGCAACAACACACTACGAAAAAAAGCACTTACTTCTCTTTAGCTTCCAGTCGGAACACCTGCTCTAATCACACACTGCTCTTCCACCGTAATGCACACGAAAACACTTAAAACATTCCGTTCGGTTTTGTTTTATTTTGCTTGAAATTAAATGTGCATCTTTTTATTTTGTTTGTTTGATTCTATTTTTTCTCATTTATTTAGTTTTGAGATTTTTTTCTTTTCTTTTTATTTTATAACTACTTTGAGATAATATGAAAAATACATTTAATTTCACTTGTTTTAATTTAATTGGATTTCAATGTAGCATTTATAAACAGAATGTTATTGTTTCTTAATTTTGTGTTTGAGTGCATCTGCAGGTAATTTTCTTGAATTTAATTACACTTTGTTTTAATTACAGTTAAATGTACAATCAAAGCGTTGAATGTGAGCATGGAATTTTTTCTTTTCTTTAATTTATAAAATTATTTTCTAACTGTATTTTCATTTTATTCATTTGTATTTATTTTACTAAATTATTTCTCATTTATTTTATTGTGATGGAATATTTTTTTATTTTGATGTAGTGACATTTTCTTTTAGTTCATTTTCTTATTTGTAAGATTTTAACATTGATTGATAATAAGCACAGGATTTATATCGTTTTTTAAATTATTTGTATTTCATGTATTGTTTGTGTTTCAGAATGAGGATAGAAACAGGGGTTTGTTCGAGCGCCTGGAGGAGTTCCGCATCGATCCGTCACAGCCTGAAGACAGACAGGTCAGTTTGAGATCATCGCAGCTTCATGGCAACACTGCGTTAATAGGCCAGAATCAAGCAATCTACTTTTTTTTAATCTTCTTCCAGGACATGGAGGGTCTTATGGAGTGGTGGAACAACGTGGAGTGTAAGTTAAAATTCAAATTCTGCACGACACCATTGAAAAGGGCGGTGTTATAAAAAAAAATCAATTGTAACTTTGTTGGCTATTGACCGCCAATATCTTTGGACTGTGCATCTTTGAAAAATGTGCTCTTCCTCAGCTTGGGAGGACACGCCTCAGGATGAAGACATGTCGGAAAAAGAAGAAGCTAAGTGAGTGTCGGGGTCTTGTTGACACGAGGGGATAGACATTCCAACAAATTCCTCCTTCACATTTGTTTTTATAGTCCTACAATGTCTATACATTAATGGATAATATTGGGCAGAAGTGTTGTGCCATAGTGATTGTCAACATGGAAGTAAATGACGTAGTGTAGTGCACTCTATAGCCATCTGCCACTTAGTTGATTAGTGAGTGGCTGAAGAGAGTTTGTTTGTAAGATTATTCAAAATGTTCATTTTGCAGATTGCTGCAGATGTATTTTGTTTCTTGGATTAATTGTGAGTTATTTGGATTGAACCAGTTCCCACTAAATTCTGATGAGTAGCATGAGTTCATCGCTAGTCACTTGGTTGCTTTTTAAAACAGCAACTACCATTTCCTCTGGCCAGGGCATTTGCGGTGACGGCGGAGAAGGTTCAGAAGGGCATCCGCGTGTTCAACAAGCTGTTCTCCGAGCGTGCCGAGAGCCTCTGGCAGCACGTCATCGACCTGAACGGCATCGCCGATGGCCTGGACAAGTTCAACAAGAACACCAAGATTGCCCAGATCACCGGCGGCTCCACCAGTGCTATTGGCGGCGTGGCCACCATCGCCGGCCTGGCCCTGGCACCCGTCACTTTCGGCACCTCCCTGATCGTGACGGCCGTGGGGCTGGGCGTGGCCACAGCCGGCGGCCTCACGTCGGCCGGCGCCGGAATCTCCAACCAGGTCAACAACTCCATGGACCGCAAGAAAGTGGAGAAGATTGTTCAGGACTACCAGGAGAAAATGGCGGACCTCAACAAGTGCCTTAAGTTCATCAAGCAGGGAATTGAGAACTTGCGGCGCTTCGACCTCATCAAGATGAAGAATAACGCGTACAACCGCGACTTCCCTGTGCTCAGCAGCAGCTTTTACGAGGATGGCGCCATGGCGGGCAAGGCCATCCTTGTTAACGCCAATGAGATAATGCGCGTGGTGCAGATCGCCAACGTGGCGGGCAGCACTGCAGCACGCGCCGTTCAGATCGCCAGCATGGCCACCGGCGTCCTCACGGGTCTCTTTGTGGGCATGGACATCTACTTCGTGGCCAAGGACTCCAAGGAGCTGAAGAAGGGCGCCAAATCCGAGTTCGCCGGCAAGATCCGCGAGGTGGCCACGCAGTTGCACGATGGCCTGGTGGAGCTCAACACCATCCGCGAGGAGCTGCAGGGCACCACCACACCGGAGGACCAAGACCACCAAGGGGACGACGCCTCACACGGGAAGGATAAGAAGACAGGGGGTTACGACTACGACAGCTCTGAAGAAGATGAGATTGACCGCATCAAGAAAGCCATCAAGAAAGACCTCGACAACAGGGAATACGTATGACAGACGGAACACAGGCCACTGGAAAAACTAAAATGAACTACTGAGAAACGTTTGAGAGACATCAAAGTCACTATCCGTAAAAAGCCCCAAAGTTTTATACATTCCATGAATTAAATATAATCCTGGGACGACTTGGAAAACAAATAAGCACCCCTGAAAATGTGTCTAACTCTGCCATACTGGCCTTGGTTATTATCTTGTCAGCTCAGAGCGCATCCAATGTTTTTGCTTTTTCAATTTTTATGAGATGCAAAAAAACTGATTTTAATAAGGGTGGGCATGACGATTCTGACATTTTTTAGGTGACCTTTGTTTCCTGGCTAGAAAAAGCAGGCTTCAGATTTTCGAACAATAACTGCTAGCTTCTCTTTGGAGAATGAATGCCTCTCGTTTTTGGCGTGGATTGTGCTAATAACAAAACACGACAGTTTTTGACATACAATGTCAGAGTGATTTTTTTCAATTTTTTTTTTAATCACACTAGACAACAGCCTTATTTTATTGTTGTAATAAATGTAAATGCCGGCTGGCTAACGTTGGAGTCAACACTCACTGGACCTAATGTAGAAATATATTTAATATATTTGGAGCAATATTTTATGTTTGCGCACTAGATTGATCCTAGTGACACTGTTAATATCTAGAGCGCTTAAGGTTTTCACTGGATAAAATCCTGGATGAAATGCTGTGTTTTTATTAAACGAACTTTGTATTTATTGTCAGTTGTCAAATTGTGGGTGGACATTTAAATGTCCAATGTATGCATTGTGATAACAGCAAAAGTGGCAATACTGTGTGCAATTAAAGTAAGTAAAGAATCTAATAAAGGCCTGATTTTTAAAAATCTGTGTTTTGCAAACAGTTTGAAAATTGTTGACAAAATTATAATTTGATCAATTTAATATTACAGTATTGCTTTTAGATTTTGTTTACATATTTAATTAAGTAATTTTTTTTTTTTGGTGAGAGCAAAACAAATAAACATTGAGAGACACCCTCCTTCAGCATCTGTTATGAGTTTTTGTTTTTATATGAATACAAAATTGTGAATTAATGATACAATTTGATAGTCATATGTTTAATGAGTCATAATTTCCTACCCCCTCTTTGAAATACTAGCCAACATTGGCGCTTATTTTGGGATCCTCTTGTGCCAGACTTGAGGTTGAAACTGATGAGTCAAACCTGTCGAGATCCAAACTCAGGTGCGTTAGGCACCGCCCCTTCCTCCTCCTTCCCTCCTCCTCCTCCTCCTCCTCCGCCTCTTCCCAGGTGAGTCACACACAAAGGAAACAAAACAAAAGGTTTCAAAGACATCATCTACCGGTAAAATCGCATTTATCACCCCGGCACATGACGAGGATGCAGTTTTGCAGGGTGTGGTTTCATCTGTGCGCATGTGTGTGTGTTTGAGTGTTGAAGTTGTCTGGTGACAATGTGGGGTGTGTTATTTAGTTGAGGAAATTGTCATAATTGATATTCACTATTACTGCAATATGTATTCATCATTAAAGTATCGCTATTATTGTTGTTGGACCGGTGGACTCGTGTTTTAGCGCGCCTGCCTCACAGTTGGAAGTTTCTGGAATTCAATCCGGGCTTGGGCCTTCCTGTGTGGAGTTTACATCTTCCCCCATGCTTGTGTGTGTGGCTTTTCACTAATTTGACCTGTCGTGTGAATATGAGTGATTGTCTTTATGTGTCCTGCGATTGGCCGGTGACCATTCTAGGTACCCTGCCTTTCTCCCAAAGTGAGCTGGTACTGTATAGGCTGCAGCTCCCCCCTGACCCGAATAATGACACGCCCTTTTGAAAGTGGATGGTTGGATAGTAAGATTGTTCTTATTCCAGTGTAGACGATACTTGAGTGTTCAACACTGAACACACACATCGCAAGATATTCCCTCGGGGATGGCAGTGCAATAGAAGATTTTTGTAGAGGGATCAGAGGAGCCAACAAGTAGGAACATGCACAAACATTACAGCATGCAAAAGTTTATATTTAGAAAGTCATGCATGATACTGGGCATGCTGTTGCGTAACGTTCGGAATGAGGTGACGACTATTAAGTCAAGTAAAGGAAAAGAATTCCGTTTCGACAAAAGAAAACAATACATAAATCCAATTAAGAGTACACTTGGGAAAAAAAACATTGATTTAATGCAACGTAATAGAAAACGTTTTTTTTTTAAATCTGGGTTTTACTGTTTGTACTGTTTGGTTGTAATTTACTTTTTAGATGTATTGTTATAAAAGGGGGACATGTCTGTTTTTATATTTATTTTTAATCTAAAAATAATATGGATGGATGCATTTTTTACATTACGAGCACACATGACAGATTATTTTTGTTGTAATAAAACTACTACACTATGGTTTTCTTTTAATGTTGGGCATGCAAGTGGTACTTGATGTAAAAACTTGGAAAACTTTTTTTTTAAATACTTCAAACCTCTTTTGTTTTCAGTTAAATTAAAATAACTGGAATTGCAGTGCGTGTGATTGTTTTTTTTTGTTTTAATGTATTTGATTTACTTGTATTCATAGTACTACATATATTTTTAATTTCGGGGAACAATCACGTCTAAACCCACTGAGATGTTTCAGGTTATTGAAATAAAATATCGGGAAATACAAACGGCTTCGTGAGAGAGAGAAAAACGTTCCATGTTGGATTAATTTGATTGACACATTTTGGGGAAATACACGAAAAAAAAATCTATTCGTGTCAGGCCGCGAATGTTGTGATGAAGGTGGAAATTTCGGAGCTTCACTGGGTGCCCTTGAACGCCTCCGTAACTGCAGATGCGTTGCGGGGTGTGGTGAAAAGTTTGGAAAATCTCAAGACAGGCATTCACTTTGTGTTCGTGTGTTCGGATCTCAGTGACAGAGGGACAATTGCGAGGTTAGTCAAACGTCATTAATGACACAATGAGCATTTCAAATGCTTTTAATGTGCTCGGCAATTATTGTTTTTGAACGGCTGCTGTCAAGATAACAGCGTTTAATTAAATGTCTGCCGTTTGTCTGTCACGATTCAATGTTCATTGAAACAGAAAAATGTGGACTTGTTTTGTTTTGTATCTCTCCAGTGCCTCTCTGGAAGCAAGTGATAATTGAGGAAATGGGTATATTCGCAGCAAAACAGACAGGAAATATGTGTTTTCATAATTAAGTAGTCACTAAGAAGCAACTTCCGCGTGACAAAATAATCGAAAAAGTAGATCTTGAAATTTCTTGGGAACGTCGCGGCTTTGGGTGAACAAAAGTAGCCTCAATGTCACTTTTATTTTTAATACGTCTGCGAAAAGCAACGAGTGTTGTTGTATCTTAGTTGTGATGCTCTTTCTGTGTGCAGTGTATCTGTTTTCTACTGCGCCCTCGTGGCCAAGGTGCACACACTAAAATGAGCAACACAATGTCAACTGAATCCGAGCATAAAATCATAATCCAATTCTGAATTAATTATTTGGATTCATTTTTGTGTTTTTTTTTTAACTGTATGTTTTTCTCAGTGGCATGCAGTCTTTACCGTACTCAACACACGATCAAAAGCACTGACCTAGATTTATAATTGACATGGAATTTGTATTTGTTTCTAACAATCTTTGTATTCATTTTATGGTGTGTGACATGTAATGTCCATAGAAGCCAAAAAAAAATCCAAAATACAAGCAAGCGCCTATGGAGAGGAAAAGGCTTCAAATCCATAAAATCACAACTATTGTGGCGATCATTTTAATATATTCAGAGATCGACGTGAGCATGAGTAGAGCTGCGTATATACATTTTGGTGATGATCATAGTTTAGGCTTTTTTATATGAAGCGTTTTAGACTGACCCCTATGTCCTCCTGTAATGCATTTGTTGTTGTTTTTTGGAGCTGCGATGAATGGCATTTTCTTTCATTTCAGTTGGGGAAGTTGATTTTGAGATCAAAAGTCAAGTTGTCGCTGTAAATGCAAATGCGCTCATCAATCAACTTCCATCATTTCACAAGCATGTGGAAGTGTTTACCATGGCGATTACGGTATTTTTCTGAACATTTTGTCTCGTTTTAGGGAAGTGAGATGGAGATGATGAAGCCTGAAGCCAAAAAGAAAAAGCCTGTGAGAACGAATGGAAACATAAAAAATCAAATCAAATCAAATGGAAAAAAAAATCACATTCCTAAGTCATATTTCTAATGTTCTGTGTTGTCTTCACAGTCCAAACTACCTCCCTGGCCTCCTGAGGTACATACGCCGCACCGTAAGCGACTATTTGCAGAGGTGTATAATCAGCGTTTAGTAAAAATAGGACTTTTTTTTGCAGCCTCAAAGAATCGATGCAGAGAAATTGGACAAGCCCACCCCTGTGGTTCCTCCGCGACCCAAGCAGAATGTTTGTACCAAATAGTGTTTTACTGTCAAAAAAGTTGTGAGACGAATAAAGCTTTTTCTTATCTTATCTTAAAATATATATTTTAAATCCTTCCTTGATTTTTTTTTGGGAGGGGGGGTTCTTTTTCAATGTCTTTTCAAAATTATTTTATAACTTTTTGAAACTTTATTTTGGTTTAAAACCTATCACCTCAAAGGTTGATTGGTTGATAGCAAGTTGATAACGTCTTGGAATATTAATCAATTATTATTTTTGTGTACATGTATGTGTGTGTGCAGGAACTGAGTCACACACAATATCGCCTGAAAAGATTAGAAATGGATGGTGAGGTAAGTGTGTTATTTGTTGAAATCTTGTCAACATTAATTTATTTCCTGGCATCTGATTTTTTTTAAATCAGGGTTGTCCATGAAACCTTTAAAAATCAGTACAAATAATAGATTGTTTATGTGGTGTCAATCGTTTCATGGGATATCGCCAACTAGTGGCCCGGCGTGCGCATTCCAGTGTTTTCACTTTTTGGCGTGAATGTTTTCTGTTGGTGTCATGTTACTCTGGCCCTATTGTGATGATTACAATAGACAACACAAATGACGGTGGGGGGAAAAACATTTTTGGGACGTGATTTTTCAGGCCAGTCGAAACATGACCCAAAGCGAGACAAAGGAGAAAAAGCCAGAAACTCCCGTCCCGGCGCCTAGACGAGCAGAAAAGGTGTAGTATCGGTACTGTCACAATTTAACAAAATAAAGTCAAAATTGACTTCCATTTTTTTTTTGCGTGCAGGAGAGGAACTGGACACCGAGACACAGTCAGCGCAACAGCGACCACAAGCAGGTACACCATCTTCTGACGCCATCTCAGTGTTGGCCGCCAACACTTGGTCCTCTTTTTTCTTCAGATTTCTGCCGTCCAATCAGATGTGGCTACTGACACCAATCAGGTTTGTCACCACCATGTCAGATTACAATTTTTATTCACGGTACATATAATTTTCAACATCATTGGTTCCCCTCACACATAGACTCGTCCATCTGTCCTGACGGCCAATGTTTGACGCAGCCTGAGACAAAAAAAATGTCATTCATTTTAAGCAATGAGGCTGCTAATGCTAATCATGCTAATAATGTAATGCTAATAATGCTAACGCAGCAAAGCTAATCCACAGTACTAACCATCCCTTTCTTGTCCGCTTTTCCTCACGAGGGTTGCGGACGTGCTGGAGCCAATCACAGCCGTCATTGGGCAGTAGGCAGAAAACACCCTGACCTTGTTTGCCAGTCAATCGCAGGGCACACATAGACGATCAACCATTCGCGCTCACACTCACACCGAGGGACAATTTAGAGTGTCCCATTAACTTGCCATGCATGTTTTTTGGATTGTGGGAGGAAATCGCAGTACCCGGAGAAAACCCACACAGGCGTGGGGAGAACATGTAAACTCCACATAAGGAAGGCTGGAGCCGGAATTGATCGCTGCGCCTCTGTACTGTGAGGCGGACGTACTAACCAATCGATCACCATGCCACGCCTGTATTAACCAGTTTACTTTCTATTGGGGATGGGCAACTGGCAACTGCAAGATGCTGACTGATTTTCATCGTGTTAAATCAAAAATGCCGTTGATTTTGAATATGTTGAAGCAACGCATTTGTGCACCGTCCAGTATAAGATTCCATGACTTGTACTTTGTATGAGAAGCTCAGAGAAAGGCGGCCTTGATGGTTGCATGGAATCTCTGGCTAAACGTGTTTGTGGGAGCGTGTGGGCGTGATTGTGTGCAAGACACACACGAACACATGCAAATCCAAACGTACCTAAAACCAGTTTTGGGATTATGTGACTCATATCGAGGTATTTACTTCAGAGTCATGTGACTGACAACCAGGACAGAGGCGATGACGCTCCGGACAAAAAGACCACTTCCAACAAACCGGTACTGTATTTGTCGCTCTCTGTCCTTTTGTGTGTGTGCGTGCGTGTGTGTGTCATGTGATCATGTACGTGCATTTGTGTGCATGCTTTTGTGTAAATGTTTGTGTGTGTACCTGCAAGTTTTTGTGTTTTTCTCTACTTTTGTATTTGTAGTTGCGTATGCGAGATGTGACAGGGTGTGACTTTCGCTCCGCAGGGTGTCCTAAAGGGGGTGATGAAGCACCTCAAGTCCACAAGCAAGGTATGAGGTGCACCCCGACGATGATGACATCCTCATGCGCGCAGATGTTGAAGTTTGCCCTCCTTGAAGGCCGGCAGCGGCAGCGGTGGCGAGGCACCTCTCGATCCCGACAAAGAAGCGGCGGCTCAGGAAAAGGAACGGACAGACGGCGACAAAGTCAAACAGGACAAAAGTGCAGAATCCAAACAAGTAAGACATGATGATGACGATGATGAAAAAGAAGGCTGCACGTCATCTCCATTCTTACATTACGAACACGTGACGGTACACGTACTCAAAAAGCGATGTAACAAAAGTGTTGCCTTTGATTGACAGTTTTGGTTCCATCACAACAAGATGAATTTTCCTTCATTTAAAAAAAAAAAACACATTTGTTTTATATTTTCACCGTATTTTTATTGTATAGAGTTTAAAAAAAATACTGTACATATGAACCAAACAGCATTATGCAAATGTTTATCTTTTTATTTTTTGTGTACTTTATTTGTATTGAATAATAACAATCATAATAATCATAATAGCTGATTATTGTTGTCTTTTGTTACTTTTTGAGTTTGATTAGAATTTTTTTTTCTCTCAACAGAATAACTGAATTTTAATTTAGTCCAATAATCTTTGTTTTTTTATTGTATTATTATTTTTGTTGTATATATATATATATATATATATATATATATATATATATATATATATATATATATATATATATATATATATATATTTTGAACACATCATTTTTTTTTCCACTGACCAATAACAATTATGCAATCAATTACATTTAGCATTTTCTTTAACAGGATAAAATGATTAACTTTGATTTTGATTCAGTTAATTTATTTCTTTTAGGTTATTGCATTAAAAAAATCCCACCAGAAAAACATGAATTCATGTCTTTTTGCTTTTATTCTTATTCTAATATTTAATTGTTTTCTAAAGGTTTCAGATTTTTGTTTTCTAATTGATATTTTGGGGTATTATCATAATTTTTTGTTTCCAATTATTTGAAGTTTATTTGTTTCTTGTTGTTTCCTGTTTATTATGTAATTGTGCATTAACTTTCCATCTGGTATTATTATTATTTTTTATTTTTTTTACTAAATAAGGATATTCTTGCATTCATTTTTAATAATCTTACTTGAGAACATAACATAAGGCCAACATGTATTATTTATTTATTTTCAGGACTTTGGTGGTCGCTTTGTGGGAATGTTCCGGAAAGCTGCTTCAGTGACGGTAAGTCATGTCGTCTCTTGCTGTGACTCTTGTTATTGTTTTAGGTCTTTCCATTCATCACCATCCCTTCAATTTTTATTTTTTTTTGGGGGGGGGCAGGTTGGGCTAGTGGACAGCGATTCTGAGGAGACTGATGACCAGAAACCGCCAGAACAAGAACACGCTGGGTTTTTCGATGGGATGCTCAAGAAGAAACCTGCAGAAACGGCTCAGCCGGACGAGGTCAAACTACTTCCGAAAACATGAGAGCCTTGACATAACGAGTGACCGAGTTCTTCGAGATGCGAGCTGACGGTTGCGGTCGGCAGACGGTTTTACTTGAACTAGCAAGCGCAAACTTGAAACACAAACACTCTATGGTGGAAGGTGACTGAACTCAGTTCGAAACAAGCGGCAGTTGGGCAAATGTGATTGGTAAACTCTCTTGAAAAAAGGAGCCTTCAAAGCTGTTTATTTGCACTCAGCTGAAGTTATTGTTAAACTCAACATCAAACAAAGAGAATTGCCAATTGAAAACCACCAAATAGCTCCTAGTAGCTTAAAGCTAACAAACAGTGGGAAACACTTTAGCGACACGGGCTAACAATTAGAATCTGTATGGCAGTATTGTTACCCTTCAGCGATCCGATTTTATTAGGGAACAACATGTGCAAAAAGTGAAGCGCCGTCAACATTTTTTTTTGTGGATGTTCTATTTCAGGAGCAGCAGCCCGGTATCCGCGGCGACCTGTCAGACAGCAGCGCCAGTTTGTCCGACAAACCCGCCTCAGAGGTCAGCTGGTTGTCGTCATCTTTTATCATCTATTTTTGTTTGTCGTTAATATCACAGACAAGTGTGTGGATTTGCGTTGCAGGAAAAAGGAGGATTTTTCAGCGGAATCCTCCGCAAATCTCCCAAGCTTCCCAAAGAGACGATACCCAAGCAGGCGAGCCATGCAAAATATTGTTTTTGCACAATTCCAGATGGATTTTGTCCCCCGCAGGGCTCCTGTAGCCCACGTTGCTACCAGCTCGTCTGGTTGGTTACAAGTTTGTTGTTTTTGCTCGTAGGATCCCGAAGAGCTCTCCGGAGATCTCTCGGGCAGCACAGACAGCCTGACGGACAACAAGGTGAGCTTTTGTATCTCTTTTTTTAAATTGTTGAATTATTATTATTATTATTTGTATTTATTGTTTTAATTGTTTATTTACTGTAATGGAAATATGTCGTACACCAACAAGATTTATCTTCATTCACATTTTTTTTCAATCTATAAAAATGGGTCATTAACTTTATCATTTTTTATTTTATTGATTTTAGTTTAGGTTTTTTTGGGGGGGGGCGGAATTCAACATATGGTCATCAGATTGACACATAGTGTACTCTAACTCATGCCTTGGATGTTGTTTGTGTAGGAGAAAGGAGGTTTCTTTAGCGGATTTCTCAAGAAGACGCCCAAAGCCAGTACAGAGGTGCAACTTTTTCTCTTTGTTTTTTTTTCTCTTCTCTCATCGATGACATTTAGGATGATTGTGTTGTTTTATTCGTAAACCGTGCAAATCCTCGTCCGCACATCGTAATGAATCTCAAGCGTGATGTTTGATTTTCAGGAACTCACGAGCACCCAAAAAGAGCTTTCTTCGAGCAATGACAGTCTCCCTGATGTCACAAAGCCCAAAGTGAGTTCTCTCCTAGTCATAATTGTGTGTTTTGGAAGCGCGTGGATGTGTCTCAAACTCAAGGCCAGATCTGCAAGAGAAGACGGCATAGGAAATGAAAAAAAAAATCTTTATCTTCTTTATCATCCTTACTGAACAGCCTCAAGACGATGAGCGCTCGCTGGGCAGTGACGGACCCTCGGAGGAGAATAATAAGGTGACCCTTTTTTTTTCCCAACTTTCTAATGCACCATAAAAGCCTATTCATGTGATGCTGACAAATGTGTTTCAGGAAAAAGGAGGACTGTTTGGTGGATTCTTCAAGAAGACCGCCAAAGCATCTCAACCTGACCAGGTAAACACTGCACATTAATGTTATTCTTTACAACTTGTTAAATTCAAATGGATAGGATAGGATTACGATCTGGTTTTCCTTGTCACTTGCAGGATGAGAGCGCGGAGAAAAAGTTGTCAGCCAGCAGCGAGGATTTATCGGAAGAAAAAGCGGTACGGAATAGAACATTTTCATATTTCCATATCAATCCACATCACATTTGTGGCAATGGTCAACATGGTGTGTTTTTGTATGGGACGGTGGGGTCAGGAGAAAGATCGAGGGCTCTTTGGCGTCTTCCTCAAAAAGACCCCCAAAGGAGAGAGGGCTGACTCACCGGTGAGTGTTAATTTCAAATTATTTTATTTGATTTGATTTTTTTCCCCACATTTTAATCAATTGCATGTCCCAATTCCAGGATAGTGAGGTGGACAATGAGCAAGCGACTACAAAGGCAGTGGGCGGCGAAGATGTGGCCGATAGGGACGTCCCCAAGGTACCAAAAAGTCGGATTTTATGACAATGATGCCATCGCAGGAAGGCACTGAGCGACGAAAAAGAATTTACACACAAAAACATTTGCCTCTCTTGAGAAATATTAAGTTGAATTATTTTGTTTCATAATTGAAGGTATTACTTTTTTGTACTTATCTGTATTATTGGAGTATTAAGTGTTTTTGTGTAATATTAGTTGTTTTTATTTTCCTAATTTCACTCCCCAGCGGAATATTCGTATTTTTTTATCTGAATACATTTTAATTGTATTGAAATAATTTTAAAAAGTTTTTTTGATTTACTTTTATTATTTTTAGGTTAATTTATATTTATTTAATATTTTTTCCTTTAATGTATTGAATATAATAATGCTATTTTTATTGTTATTTATTGACTTTTCTATTCATTTTAATCCCTCAATGAATATCTGCGGAATATTGACTTACGTGCAGTATTACTTATTTTTGTCTTGTTTTTAATTTAATGATTTATTTTTTAAATACTCAATTTAAATTGTATCTCTTTTTGTTTTCCTTTTTAACAAAACAAAAAAAATTAATTGCCAATTTTAACCTTCAAGAAATGTTAGTGGAATATTCATTTCATTTACACCATGTGCAAGATCAGAACTTGTTGTAATTTACAGCTTTTTAATTTAGTTTTTTTTTATCTTAGAGAAATACATATCTTGACTTTATTGTATTAATTTTAATCCTGCAAGGCATTTTATTATAATCTAAATTGTGTCATGTATAATTCGGTGTTCATGTGTTTTTATTTTTTTTTTCCAGGATAAAAACCTTTTCAGCAACATGTTCAAGAAGCCTCAGAAGCCTACAGAGGGCGATAAGGTGCCTCCAACTCCCAAAAATGTTTCGTTAGTAATTCTTTGATGAACTATATACTAAGGAACGACAGCATTTGGTGCCGTTTCAGGAAGCCCTAGTCAAGAGTGAAGCGAAGCCATCTGGGAGCTTGGAGAACTTGTCCGAAAACGTCCCCAAGGTTTCAACAAAGTTCGCTTGATGCTTTGGCTTGTCGGTTGTTTGAGATTTGACCCCCAAAAAATGCACTCTTAGGTGAAAAAAGGAGGCCTGGCGGGCATCTTCAGAAGATCCAACAGCCAAGAGAACCTGCTGGATGAGGTCAGCATCACTTAAGTGCGCTCAGAACCGTGAGGGTGGTGGAGAAATCTTACGTGGGTGGCCTGTGGGGGGCGCTCTTGTCATCTTGGCATACAGGAGAAAGGCGGACTCTTCAGCGGACTCAAGAAAAACACCAACAAAGTGCCTGGCGAGGACCAAGCTGCAGGGGTGAGTTGGCTGCCTCATTTTCCATTGTTGGCTTTTTTTTTTTTTTTAAACACTCACTCATCATTTCAGGACAAGGAGAAGTCATCAAGTAACGACAATCTATCGGAAAACACCAATGCCAAGGTAAAAGTCTACATGAGGAATGACCTTTACCCGCCCCCCCAAAAAAAGGAATCATCAATGGATAAATAGTTATTATTTGTTGTTGCATTTTTAGATCATTTTTGTTTCCTTGCTGTATAATTTGTAAACAGATGTAAGTTTAGTAAATTTCTGTTTTAATGTATATTTATAATAGTTTTTAAAAAATGTTTAAGCCTGTATTTTTAATCTAATTTATTAGTATTATTACAGTAGTTATTTCCCAAATATTTTAATATTTGCATTTTTATTTACATTTTGAATCTTGTATGAGATCTCTTCTTTTTTGTTTTAATTAATTTTCCTCTGAAAAAATTTAAACTTGTTAATTTAAAATATATATTTTTATTCAAAACCAATTCAAATATAATAGCTAATCTAATTTAAAAAACATATTTTCTTTCATTCATTATTTAAATGTTTAAAAAAATATATACTTATATTATCACATCGTAAACAATTTTGCTGTACATATAAAAATTAAAATCTGTTTTTATATAGAAATATTAACAGTACGGTAATTTTTTGGGGTCAAAATTCATTTTGGGGGGATTTTTTGTTCTTACATTTTTTAAAATCTGATTCATAACAATTTTTTTTTCTAGGGAAAAAGTATTTTCACTGGCATGTTCAAGAAAGCGCCGAAAGCAGGCGACGAGGTGACAACACCACAGATACTGATTCTTTTTCTTGTTTTTGTTGTTATTCTCAATTGTTGTTGCTATTATTGTTGTTCTGCAGGAGTCAACCGGCGATGAGGAAAAGAAGCTCTTATCGGCCAGCAATGAAAACTTGACAGAAGAAAATGCCCCAAAGGTGCAAACGATGGGAACAGAAGTCTGACTTGGACTGTTTTCACCCCTTTTAATAACACAATATTTCGTTCCCAGGAAAAGATGGGAGGTTTGGCGGGAATGTTAAAAAAGTCGCCCAAACCAGCGCCACGCTCCCTCGCCACCAAGGTGATTTCCTAGACGATCTTCGACTGGTGTTCATTTGATAAAATAATCGAACGTCGCATCTTTTTTATTTTTTTTTGCTTCCAGGATCCTCTTAATGATGGCAAGCAGGAAGAAAGTGTCAAGGTAAATTACAGGAGCAAAATACTGTGATTATTCTTATTTTTTTTTCTTTTTTTGCCGCACTTTGGCTAGAGAGAATAAAACCTATTTTTATTTTTAAAACTTTTTTTTTTGATAGATGTTTGAAACTTAGGATACATAGGCAAATAGACAGACAGATTAAAAAAAAATGGATTTCAGACTGTCCCTGAAGGAAATACTGTGATAGATTTGTAACATCTTTTTAAAAATGTTTCCCCATTTTTAAATTTGAACTTTTTTGTAATGTTATGGTTTGGGGTTTGTTAGGGGTAAGGATTAGTGGTTTGGGGGTTAAGGGGTTAGGGTTAAATGATGTATTTAATTACATTTAAAATACACGTTGAATTGCATTTATTTTCTTTATATTTTGACAGACATTTGGAACAAACATTAGTGGTGTCAGGACAAAACTATGCTTTTCCAACTGTCACTGAAGAGAATTGTTTTGGTTTTGGTCTTTTGCTTCCAACAAGGATGACTTGTCAGGAGACGAACTAGCAGGCCCTCCTGTCGATCTTGAAGCTGCCACTGCAAAGGTTGGTTGAGTACACGGTACACATTTGGAATCCTTTTCCAGTAAGTGTGATTGACGTGTGGATACACTGTACAGTATATCTGACTCTCTGTTTATGTCTGACAGGAGAAAAAAGGAGGCTTCACTGCCATGTTCAAGAGGACGCCCAAAACCGCTGACAAACAGGTAAGGCCGTTTTTCAAGTCACATGGGAAGATGTGTTCACACGCTCTAATGCCCCGTTAACGCTCGCAGGACAATGATAAGGACGAGGAACGGGCGCCATCTGCGGGCGCGGGGCTGAAACGCAGGAGGACCATCAAGAAAAAAAGACGAGTGAGCGTTTTGTTTTGTGAAGTTGCGACGCGCAAAATGTTTTCTCGGTCTGACTGTCATGTCGCTTTTTAAAAAAAAACAATTTTACCTCCTCCAGGTTGTATCCTTCAGAGTCAAGACAACTCTTCCCAGGACGTCACAGGTAACCCCCTCAGCCAGTTTATCTTTGCAGCACAACATTTAATAGCATTATCTATTATCGGCAGACTCGCAAAAAAGACTCAGGAAGCCTTGCCTGAAAAGACACAGGATGACTATCATTTTGTTTAGAGGCAGATATTTTGAGGTCCATTTCCAGTAGAGATTGCCTGCAGTTTTAAGTTTTCATCTTCAGTGATATTCGTTCTCTTGCTTTTTGCTTCTCAGGCCCAAGAAAAGATGCCGGTCATTGAGGAGAGTCTGGAGGTGAGTTTCTTCTTCTCCTTCCTCCTCTTAACTCCTTTGAACCGAGGTCTCGTGTGACAATCATGTATGATAGAGGTTGGAAATTTTTTTTTGGTTTTAATATTTTTTTAGAGTACAGTTGAGGTCCAACCAGTGGAGATGGCCGCATACCCAACTGAGGGAAACCCACTGGAATCTGAGGAGGTGTGTGTGCGCCGCCACCATCAGCATAACATGACAACATGAGGTTGAAGTTGAGTGTCGTGTTGTTTTTGTTTTCCTGCAGGAGAACGATGGCCTGATGGAATGGTGGAAAAATGTTGAAGGCGAGTGTACCATCTTGATTTTTTTGTTTTTTCTTATTTTGAAAAAGATTTTCGTTCTCTTATCTGTGTGATTTGGTTTGTCTTGACTTCCTGTCTCCACAGGTTGGGCCGAGTGGAACGAGACGGCCAATTTTCAAGAAGATGAGGAGGGAATGTATGCACACTCTTATTTTTATGATTTATTCATTATAAATGGGTGGGTAGATTGATGGATAAATCCAGGTTAGGTGGATGGATGGTTGAATTTTATATGATGGATTTGTGATCTATGCATGCATGGATAGATGATGGACGAGTGTTTGACGGTCGGACAGCGACAGTAGATGAATTTGGGTGGATTGAGTGATAGATGGCTGACCATTGTTAATGTATAGTAGGGGTGGATGGATGATGGGTGTTGGATGGGGGATTGGGTAAATTAATAGATGGTAGTTGGATGATCGATAGCTGGTTGATGGGCCTTTGATTGGATGGATCGGTGTTGGATGGTGAGATTGATGATTGGCGATATCAGATTTACAGAGATGGATGGAGTGATGATACAGTACAGTCGATAGATAGTTGGAGTGGAAGATGGACGATTGGGTAGATTAAAGACGGATCATAGATTTAAACATGAATGACGAATGGATGTGTATACTTATTCGTGGATAATGAACTGGCTGAATGACGGATGTTGTAAGTATATACCGGTGACGGACAGATGGCAGAGTGCTAGCTGGATGGATGGATGGATGTGGACAGATTGATAAATAGGTGGATAGATAAGAGTTACAGATAGTGACTGGATTGCTTGATGGGTGAGAGGTTGTATGGATGGATAGATGATACCGTAGATTGATGGATAAATTGATCGATTGATTCTCGGAATGTTTGATGGATCGATTGATGTTGGATGGATGGATAGGTGATACATTAATGGGTTGTTAGGTGGTGTAGGTGACTCGTGATTGGTTGATCGCTGGAGGATTTATAGAGGGAGAGTAGTAAATGTCATAAGGTGGGAGTGAATGTAATGCAGGTTTACCTAATGAAGTGTCCCTTCATGTCAATGTCTGCAGAGCAATGGAGGAGGCGGCCGACCGTGTCTACATGGCAGCGCGCCTGTTTGTGCGCCTCTTCAACCAGCGGGGGGCAACCTTGCAACACTGCATCCTCGAGCTGCTGTCCATTGCCGATACCGCAGACCAGTTCCATAAAAAGACGATATCGGCAGCCGTAGGCGGAGGCGTGGCCAGCGTGGCTGGCAGCTTGACGACCATCACGGGGCTCATCCTGGCGCCATTCACCTTTGGCGCCTCCATCATTGTCACGGCGGTAGGCATTGGCGTGGCCACGGCGGGCAGCATCACCTCGGCCACGGCCAACATAACAGATGCCGTCCACTCTAACATGGACCGCAAGAAGGTGGAAAAGATGATCCAGGACTACCAGGAGCAGATCAAAGACATCCGCGAGTGTATGAATTTTGTGCAGGAAGGCATAGACACCCTGCAGGAGTGGGACTTTGAGAAGTACTCGCAGAGTGCTGCCAAGAAGGCTCTGAACCACAACATCAAACATGTGGTGAAGGAAGGTGGCCGAGCGGGAAAGGCCCTAATGATCAACACCGACAAGCTCATTAGCACTGTCCAGGTTCTGGGTGCGGGGGCTGGAGCAGCCAAGGCCGCCCAGGCCATCAGCGTCACCACTGGGGTCATGTCGGCGCTCTTCCTGGCCCTAGATGTCTTCTTCCTCGCCAAGGACTCCCATGAACTGCGCAAAGGTGCCAAGACCAAGTTCGCATCCAAGATCAGGGATGTGTGCAAGGAGCTACAGGATGGCCTCCTGGAGCTCAACAAGGTCAAGACTCGGCTGCAGAAGACCATGGATGGCATCGAGGTGGAAGAGTATGAGGAGATCGAGGAGGTGGAGGTGGAGGTAGACGATGACCTGGAGTCAGATCCCAAGAAGTTGGCAGAACTGGAACAAGAGCTGGACCTCATGGAATTAAAACTGGACAAACGGATTGATGAGGCCAAAATCGCAGAGAAGGAAGGTGAGTCCAAGGAGAAGAAGGAAGCGTTGAGAAAGAAGGACAAAATGGACAAGGAGACAGAGAACCAGACCACGGCTTTGAAGGCGAAGCAAGAGAAAGAAACAGCAGCATCTTATAAAAGAGCGGAGGAGAAACCCAAAAAGCAGGATAATGGTGGGCAAGATACATATGGTAAAACAGGAGAATCCCCAAAAAATCCAGAACAGGAGAGAAGCCTCCTAGAAGATAGGGGGAAAGACGCATTGGCCAGAACAAACAACTCCCGTACAAAGCCAGAGCATGAGAGAAGACAGCAGGAAGATGATGAGAAAGAATCACTCGGCAGAACGGAGGATTCCAAAGGAAGTCAGAACGTGAGAAAAGTCACAGAGGGCTGATGGTGAATCCTGAAGGAAGCATTCATATCGATGAGTGGGCCAGTCAGGAGAGAAGAAGCAGCGGATACGGATCCAAACGTGAAAACAAAATGATGGCTAGCATTCAAGCAAAGACCGGAGGACAGAAGACACAGGAAGTAGAGAAGAATTGGACTTGGATAAGGGCATGACAAGCGATGAACGGAGGGATTCACAACAGAATCGAGAATCGAGCCGGAGGGACCACACAGAGTGGAGGATAGCGTCTACCCACAGGAGTCACCACGGGAGAGCGGAGGAAAGGGCGGGAGACGAAGTGCGCGGCGAGGAAGAACGAATGAGCCGAACCGAGAGCGCCCGGAAGAAGCTTGAGGGAGGCGGTGACCACGTGGAGGATTATCGAGGGAACACAGAGAGTCACAGGAGAGGAAGTGACCGAGTCAAGGCGGGAACTGACCGGGAGAGGAAAGGAAGTGACAGGGACAAGACAAAAAGTGATCATGGGAGGAGAGGAAGTGACAGAGAGGGGAAACACAGTCGTCGAGGTTCTCGGCATTCCAGTGTCCTACTGGATGATGGACTTTATATTTAAATTTCTAGCTCTTTGATGTCTTTTAAACCAGTTTTACCGTTAATTGTCACATTTTTGATGAGTTGTAAATGTTTGTCCTGCTCTTGTCTGGAGAATTATGGACAAAAGGACTGCACTGTAGTTAGTGGAGAACTGACAGTTATTGGGAGGAGCCACATCTAGGTTTTTTTTCCATCTGACCTTAAAGTGAGACTTCTCAAAAATCATTCTTCTGGTCCAGTTCTTTGATACAAAGACCTTAGCAAGACTGCGGTATCTTCCTTCTCGTCCTGTGGCTAATGTCTCAAACAGTAGACCTTTTAGGGACGAGTCATAAGCCAGCCTTTGGTCTTTCCGTCTGACCTTATAGCAAGACCCATTGGTCCAGTTTTTTGGCTCATGGCTCTATGTAAGGCCTTGGTGTTTTGATCTTAGTCCAAGGCCACCTCTGTCTCTTTGAGGAAAGTCATAAACTAGGCCTGGACGTTTCTGTCTTTTTTGGTCCAAGTACAAAGCAAGTATTTGGTCTTTTGGACATGGTCCTTTGGCCAACCTCTAAAGGTAGATGTAGACGTTTTATGGGCAAGACTCAAACGAGGCTACGTCTTTCCAAGTGTGTAGAAAGACTTTGGTCTATTGGTCATCTGACCTCGGTCTTTCTGACCAAGTTTAGACCCGGACCTACATTCTGTCTTTAGGTTCGGGGGTTTTAGTTTAAAGCCAGGGCAAAGTATTTCTGCCTGAGCTTCAAGTAAGACCTACTGTACCTATTTTTGGTCGAGGACCTGAGGAAGAGCCTTTGGCCTATGTTCCAAGCTGGACCTGCTCAGTCTTGCCGATGTCATTCTGTCTGAATTTCAAGCCAGTCCTTGATGTTTTGGTCTTTTGGACAAAGTCCTATTGCTATACTGGAGTCATAAACCAGGTGTTGGGCTTTCTGATCAAATTTTGACATACTGGATGTCTTCCTGTCCAGGTCTAAAGCAAGGTTTTGGCATTTTGGTCCAAATGTTCTAGCCAACTCCTTGAGCCAAACTAAGGTCATTTGGACAGCCCTAGATTTTTCGGTCTAAGGCCATAGCAAGACCTTGTTGCTTTAGTCCGCATCTTTTAGCCAAAGTTGTGAACATATATATTTTTTAAAGTTTTTGAGATAGGTACATTATTCTATTTTTTTGTTTTTTCATTTCATCATTTTAAAATTATACTATATTTATCTTACGGTTACCACTGACATTTTTATATCAGACAGTGTACCTTTCACTGGTGTTGGTTTTCTTACTGAACAAATAAATTATTTTATATGTCAATATTGATACAGAATTGTTTTTAATGTATTTAAGGTGTGGACAAGGTTTTATTTTGTGGGTAAATTAGCTAATTATCCACACACAAAAAAAAGAACCCCCCCTTTCAAGTCCTCATCCATCCATTTCCTGATCAGCTTAATCCTCACAAGGGTCGCGAGGGGTGCTGGAGCCTATCCCAGCTGTTTTCAGGCAGTCGGCGGGGGACACCCTGAACCGGTTGCCAGCCAATCACAGGGCACAAATATACAAACAACGCTCACACTCACACCTTGGGACAATTTAGAGTGTTCAATCAGCCTGCCATGGATGTTTTTAAAACGTGGGAGGAAACCGGAGTGCCCAGACAAAACCCACACAGGCACTGGGAGAACATGCAAACTCCACACAGGAGGGCCGGAGCCAGGATCGAACCATCGACCCCTAGACTGTGAGGTCGACGTGCTAACCACCGGGCCGTCCCGAATACATATTTAATTCAGTAATTTTTAATTTGGTGAGAGCAAAAAATAAACATTCTCTAAACAAAACAGTAATTTATTTTATGAAAACAGATGAAAATAACCAGAAAGACACCCAATCTGTGTATCATTCTGAATGATACACGGATTATTCGGCCTCTGTTGTGATTGTGTTTTTGTAGATTTTGTTTTTATATGAATACAAAATTTGGAAGTAATGATACAATTTGATAAATTTTGTCCTCATATGCATATGGTTGAGCAGACTATTAAAGGGTTAATGAGTCATAATTTCCTCGCCGCGCTTTGAATTATTAGCCAACATTGGGGCTTATTTTGGGATACTCATGTGTCAGACTTGAGGTTGAAACTGATGAGTCAAGCCTGCCAAGATCCAAACACAGGTAGGTTAGGCCCTGCCCCTCCCTCCTCCTCCTCCACCTCAGACAAAAACAAAAGGTTTCAAAGACATCCTCTGCAGGTAAAATCATCGCATTTATCACCCCGACACATCACGAGGATGCAGTTTTGCAGGGCGTAGTTTCATCTGTGCGAATGTGTTTGTGTGTTGAAGTTGTCTTGTTGCTAACAATGTGGGGCGTGTGTTATTTATTTGAGGAAATTGTCATAATTGATATTTATTTTTACTGTAATATGTATTCATCATTACAGTATCACTATTATTGTTGTTGGACTGGTGGAATCGTGTTTTAGCGCGCCTGCCTCACAGTTGGACGTTTCTGGAATTCAATCCGGCTCGGGCCTTCCTGTGTGGAGTCTACATCTTCCCCAATGCTTGTGTGTGTATGGCATTTCAATACTGTAATTTGACCTGTCATGTGAATGAGTGTTTGTCTCCCAAAGTGACCTGGTACAGTATAGGCTGCTGCTCCCCCCTGACCCGAATAATGACACGCCACTTTTGAAAGTGAATGGTTTGGATAGTAGGATTCTTCTTATTCTAGTGTTTAAGCTACTTGACTGTTTATCACACAACGGTTAATATATTGCAAGATATTCCACCAGGACATGGCAGTGCAGTAGAAGATCTTTGTGGAAGGATCAGAGGAGTCAACAAGTAGGAACATCAACAAACGTTACAGCATGCAAAAGTTTATATTTAGAAAATACGGAATGGCAGCATGATACTGGGCATGCTGTTGCGTAAAGTTCCAGTCTGAATGAGGTGAGGACTATTAAGACAAATAAAGGAAAATAATTCCATTTGGACAATAGAAAACAGTACATAAATGCAATTAAGAGTACATTCATGAAAAATACATTGATTTAATGCAGTGTAACACAAAACTTTTATAAATCTGTATTTTACTGTTTGTACTGTTTTGTTTTGAATTTATCTTTTAGATGTACTATTATAAAAGGGGGATAGGTCTGTTGATTTTTAAACTAAAAATAAGATGGATGGATTTTTACATTTTTTGTAAAAATCACAAACACACATTACAGATTATTTTTAGTCATAAAACTACTAACATTATTGTTTTTTTAATGTTGTGCATGCAAGTGGTACTTGATGTAAAATATTTCAGAAACTTGGATTAAAACATTTGGTTTTATTGTTATAATACTTAAAACCTCTTTTGTTTTCAGTTAAATGTTTTTTTGTATTTTTTTTTTGTATTGTATTCGATGTGCGTGTAAGTATATATTTGATTTACTTTTATTCATGGTACTACAGGTATATACCTGTATATTTTTAATTGCGGGGAACAATCAGGTGTAAACCCACATGTTCCCAGGTCATTTAAATAGAGATACTGTATAGAGAAATACAAACGGCTTCTTTAGAGAGAGAAAAACGTTCCATGTAAGATCAATACATTTGATTGACACATTTTGGGGAAATACACGAAAAAAAAAAATCTATTCGTGTCAGGCCGCGAATGTTGTGATGAAAGTGGAAATTTCGGAGCTTCACCGGGTGACCATGAACGCCTCTGTAGCTCCAGATGCGTTGCGGGGTGTGGTGAAAAGTTTGGAAAATTTCAACACAGGCATTCACTTAGTGTTCGTGTGTGAATGTGTTCGGATATCAGTGACAGAGGAACAACTGCGAGGTTTGTCAAACGTCATTGTTTTTGAACGGCTACTGTCAAGTTTAATTAAATGTCTGCCGTTTGTCTGTCACGATGGTATTTTCGCAGTAAAACAGACAGGAAATATGTGTTTTCATAATTAGGTAGTCGCGAAGAAGCAACTTCCGCGTGACAAAATAATCTAAAAAGTAGATCTTGAAATTCCTCTTGGGAACGTAGCGGCTTTGGGTGAACAAAAGTAGCCTCAATGTACTTTTTTTAAAATTCGTCTGCGAAAAGCGACGAGTGTTGTATCTTGGTTGTGATGCTCTTTCTGTGTGCAGTGTATCTGTTCACTACTGCGCCCTCGTGGCCAAGGTGCACACACTAAAATGAGCAACACAATGTCAACTGAATCCGAGCATAAAATCATGATTCAATTCATGAATTAATTATTTGGATTAATTTTAATTATTTAATTATTTATTTTTGCTGTATGTTTTTCTCAGTGGCATGCAATCTCTGCTGTCCTAAACACACAATCAAAACACACATTTATAATTGACACCGAAACGATCTTTGTTTTCATTTCATGTAATGTCCACAGAATCCCCAAAATCCAAATGACTGGGTTGAGCATTTTAATGTTTTCAGAGGTTGACGTGGGCATGAGTAGAGCTGTGTACATACATTTTGGTGATGAGTGATCATAATTTAGGCTTTTTTTTTTTTTTTTATTAAGCGTTTTAGACTGACCTCCTGTAATGTGTTTGTTGTTTTTTGGAGCTGCGATTAATGGCATTTCTTTCATTTGAGTCGGGGAAGTTGATTTTGAGATACATGTGACACATGTGAAGTTGTCACTGTAAATGCAAATGTGCTCATCAATCAACTTCCATCATTTCACAAGCATGTGGAAGTATTTACCATGGCAATTTTTTTTTCTGAACATTTTGTCTCGTTTTAGGGAAGTGAGATGAAGATGGCTCAGCCTGAAGCCAAAAAGAAAAAGCCTGTGAGAATGAATGGAAAGATAAAACATAAAATAATATCAAATGGGGGAAAAAAATCACATTCCTAAGTCGTATTTCTCATGTTCTGTGTTGTCTTCACAGTCCAAACTACCTCCCTGGCCTCCTGAGGTACATACGCCGCACCGTAAGCGACTATTTGCAGAGGTGTATAATCAGCGTTTAGTAAAAATAGGACTTTTTCTTTCAGCCTCAAAGAATCGATGCAGCGAAATTGGACAAGCCCACCCCTGTGCTTCCTCGACGATCCAAGCAGAATGTGTGTACAAAATAGTCTTTTAATGTCAAAAAATTGTGAGACAAATCAAGATTTTCTCATCTTAAAAAAATGTTTTGAATCGTTCCTTGATTTTTTGGGGGAGGGTGTGGGTTCTTGTTCAATGTCTTTTCAGAATTGTAACTTTATTTTGGTTGAAAACCCATCACCTCAAAGGTTGATTGGTTGCTAGAAAGTTGATAACGTCTTCCTTTTGTGTGTGATTGGAACATTATTAAATTATTATTTTTGTGTACATGTGTGTATGTGTGCAGGAACTGAGTCAAATGCAATTTCGCCTGAAAAGATTAGACATGGATGGTGAGGTAAGTGTGTTAGTTGTTGAAATCTTGTCAACATGAATTTATTTCCTGGCATCTGAATGATTAAAAATCAGGGTTGTCCATGAAACCTTTAAAAATCAGTACAAATAATAGATTGTTTATGTGGTGTCAATCGTTTCATGAGATATCGCCAACTAGTGGCCCGGCCTGCTCATTACAGTGTTTTCACTTTTCAGGTTTAATGTTTTCTGTTTGTCATGTTACTCTGGCCCTATTTGTGGTGATTACAATTGACAACACAAATGACGGTGGGGGGAAAAATTTCCTCTTTTTTTTAACGTGATTTTTTTTTTTTTTTAGGTCAATCGAAACATGCCACAAAGCGAGACAAATGAGAAAAAGTCAGAAACTCCCGTGCCGGCGCCTAGACGAGCAGAAAAGGTGTAGTATCAGTACCGTCACAATTTAACAAATGAAAGTCAAAATTATTTTCCTTTTTTTTCGCGTGCAGAGGAGGACCTGGACGACAAGACACAGTCAGCGCAACAGCGACCACAAGAAGGTACACCATCTTCTGACGCCATCTCAGTGTTGGCCGCCAACACTTGGTCCTCTTCTTTCTTCAGATTTCTGTCGGAAGTGTCCAATCAGATGAGGCTACTGACACCAAGCAGGTTTGTCACCGCATGTCGGAATATAATTTTTATTTACCGGTACAAATAATTTTCAACATCATTCGTTCCCCTCACACGTAGACTCGTCCATCTGTCCTGACGGCCAAAGTTCGACGAAGCCTGAAAGACAAAAAAATGTCATTCATTGTAAGCAACGAGGGTGCTAATCAAGCTAAGGATGTAATGCTAATAATGCTAGCACAGTAATACAAATAACGCTAATCCACAGTACTAACCATCCATTTCTGATCCGCTTTTCCTCACGAGGGTTGCGGACGTGCTGGAGCCAATCACAGCCGTCCGTCATTGGGCAGTAGGCAGAAAACACCCTGACCTTGTTTGCCAGTCAATCGCAGGGCACACATAGACGATCAACCATTCGCGCTCACACTCACACCGAGGGACAATTTAGAGTGTCCCATTAACTTGCCATGCATGTTTTTTGGATTGTGGGAGGAAACCGGATTACCCGGGGAAAACCCACACAGGCACAGGGAGAAAATATCAACTCTAATAAGGAAGGCCGGAACTGGAATTGAACGCTGCGCCTCTGCACTGTGAGGCGGACGTACTAACCAATCGATCACCATGCCACCCCTGTACTAACCAGTTTACTTTCTATTGGGGATGGGCAACTGGTAACTGCAAGATGCTGACTGATTTTGTGTATGTTCAATCAAGACCACGGTTGATTCCGAAGCAACGCTTGCATTTGTGCACTGTTCAGTAGAAGAATACATCACTTGTACTTTGTACGAGAAGCTCAGAGAAAGGCGGCCTTGATGGTTGCATGGACTCTCTGGCTAAACGGGTTTATGGGAGCGTGTGGGCGTGGTTGTGTGCAAGACACACACACACACACACACACACACACACACACACACAAATCCAAACCTACCTAAAACCAGTTTTGGAATGATGTGGCTCACATGGAGGTATTTACTGCAGAGTTATGTGACTGACAACCAGGACAGAGGTGAGGACGCTCGGACAAAAAGACCACTTCCATCAAACCGGTATTTGACGCACGATGTCCTTTTGTGCGTGTGCGTGTGTGTCATGTGATCGTGTACGTGCGTTTGTGTGTGTGTACTTGCCTCCATTTGTGTGCATGCTTTTGTGTAAATGTTTGTGTGTGTACCTGCAAGTTTTTGTGTTTTTCTCTACTTTTGTATTTGTAGTTGCGTATGCGAGATGTGACAGAGTGTGACTTTCGCTCCGCAGGGCGTCCTAAAGGGGGTGATGAAGCACCTCAAGTCCACAAGCAAGGTACGAGGTGCACCCGACGATGATGACATCATCATGCGCGCAGATGTTGAAGTTTGCCCTCCTTGAAGGCCAGCAGTGGCGAGGCACCTCTCGATCCCGACAAAGAAGCGCCGGCTCAGGAAAAGGAACGGACAGACGGCGACAAAGTCAAACAGGACAAAAGTGCAGAATCCAAACAAGTAAGACATGATGATGACGATGATGAAAAAGAAGGCTGCACGTCATCTCTTATGAACACGGGGCGGTACACGTACTCAAAAAGCGATGTTGCAAAAGTGTTCCCTTTGATTGACAGTTCTGGTTCCATCTCAACTTGATGAATTTTCCTTCATTTTTTAAAAAGGATTTTAAAAATACGTTTTCACCATATTTTTGTTTGGCGTTTTATAAAAATACTGTACATATGAGCCAAACAGGGCGGCCCGGTAGTCGAGTGGTTAGCATGTCGACTTCACAGTGCTGAGGTTCAATTCCAGTTCAGGGTGTCCCCCGCCTACTGTCCGAAGATAGCTGGGATAGGCTCCAGCACCCCCGCGACCCTAGTGAGGATCAAGCGGTTCGGAAAATGAATGAATGAGCCAAACAGCAGAGGTGGGATTTTCATTAATTAATTAATTTATTTATTTCTTTTCAGACCGCCCATGCAACTCAGAAAGGGATTTTTTTTTCTTCATAAGATGCCATTGTGTAGCCCTGGTGCAGTTACGTTGTTGGCATTACGAAATAAAAACTGAAAGACAGGAAGGAATTTTAAAAATTCATTTATTTATTTATTTTTCAACCCGCATGTTGCAACTCAAAAGGGGGGGGTGAAAAATGAGCACCAAACAATAACCTCTGGCGCTCATTTGAGATCCGTGCCAACATTTTAACGTCACAAAATAGAATTTCATTTCATTTGACAAAAAAAGAAAAAAATGTATGTATTCATATTGTATTTAATTTTAACTTTTAATCATATTCTTTGTATAATTATAGGTTGTTTATGTTGAGCATCACTTGTTTAATGGATTTTCTCAATTAAAAAAATATTAATAAATAAAAAAATCTCATCTCATGATTGCATGTATTTCCCGTGTTCTTCTTGTCACTTGCAGGATGAGAGCGTGGAGAAAAAGTTGTCAGCCAGCAGTGAGGATTTATCGGGAAAAGCGGTATGGAATAGAATATTGAACATTTCCATATCATGTGCGTGGCCATGGTCAACATGTTTTTGTGTGGGGCGGCGGGGTCAGGAGAAAGATCGAGGGCTGTTTGGCGTCTTCCTCAAAAAGACCCCTAAAGGAGAGAGGGCTGACTCACCGGTGAGTGTTAATTTCAAATTATTTCATTTGATTTTTTTCCCCACATTTGAATCCATCGCATGTCCCAATTCCAGGACAGCAAGGAGAACAAGGAGCAAGCGACTACAAAGGCAGTGGGCGGCGACGATGTGGCCGATAGGGGCGTCCCCAAGGTAACAAAAAAGTCGGATTTGATGACAACGATGCCATCGCATCATCTCTTGAGAAATATTAAGTTGAATTATTTTGTTTCATAATTGAACGTATTACTTTTTTGTACTTATTTACTTCTGTGCAATATAACTTATTTTTGTATTGTTTTTAATGTAATTTTTACAAATTTGATTTATTTTCATTTTCCTTTGTAACAAAAAAAAATCTTTGAATTTATGGTGCCAATTTTAACCTTCAAGAAATATTAGTGGAATATGTGTTTTATTTACACTGTATGTACAAATGTGCAAGACTTTTTGTTGCAATTTTCAGCTTTTTAATTTTACAACTGATTTTTATTTTTTCCAGGATAAAAACCTTTTCAGCAACATGTTCAAGAAGCCTCAGAAGCCTACAGAGGGCGATAAGGTGCCTCCCACTCCCAAAAATGTTTCGTTAGTAATTCTTTGATGAACTATATACTAAGGAACGACAGCATTTGGTGCCGTTTCAGGAAGCCCTAGTCAAGAGTGAAGCGAAGCCATCTGGGAGCTTGGAGAACTTGTCCGAAAACGTCCCCAAGGTTTCAACAAAGTTCGCTTGATGCTTTGGCTTGTCGGTTGTTTGAGATTTGATCCCCAAAAAATGCACTCTTAGGTGAAAAAAGGAGGCCTGGCGGGCATCTTCAGAAGATCCAACAGCCAAGAGAACCTGCTGGATGAGGTCAGCATCACTTAAGTGCGCTCAGAACCGTGAGGGAGGTGGAGAAATCTTACGTGGGTGGCCTGTGCGGGGCGCTCTTGTCATCTTGGCATACAGGAGAAAGGCGGACTCTTCAGCGGACTCAAGAAAAACACCAACAAAGCGCCTGGCGAGGACCAAGCTGCAGGGGTGAGTTGGCTGCCTCATTTTCCATTGTTGGCTTTTTTTTTTTTTTTAAACACTCACTCATCATTTCAGGACAAGGAGAAGTCATCAAGTAACGGCAATCTATCGGAAAACACCAATGCCAAGGTAAAAGTCGAACATCTACATGAGGAATGACCTTTACCCGCCCCCCCCAAAAAGGAATCATCAATGGATAAATAGTTATTATTTGTTGTTGCATTTTTAGATCATTTTTGTTTCCTTTCTGTATAATTTGTAAACAGATGTAAGTTTTGTAAATTTCTGTTTTAATGTATATTTATAATTGTTTAAAAAAATGTTTAAGCCTATATTTTTTAATCTAATTTATTAGTATTATTACAGTAGTTATTTCCCAAATATTTTAATATTTGCATTTTTATTTACATTTTGAATCTTGTATGAGATCTCTTCTTTTTTGTTTTAATTAATTTTCCTCTGAAAAAATTCAAACTTGTTAATTTAAAATATATATTTTTATTCAAAACCAATTCAAATATAATAGCTAATCTAATTAAAAAACATTGGATTTTCTTTCATTCATTATTTAAATGTTTAAAAGAATATATACTTATATTATCACATCATAAACAATTTTGCTGTACATATAATTTTACATTGGTCAGGGTTTTTCTGTACGTAAATGTCACATTTGTATATTTAATTTTGTTTTTTAAAAATGTGGTTTTATACAGAAATATTAACAGTATTTTTGGGGGGGTCATAATTCATTTTGGGGGTATTTTTTTGTTCTTACATTTTTTAAAATCTGAATCGTAACAATTTTTTTTCCCTAGGAAAAAGTATTTTCAGTGGCCTGTTCAAGAAAGCGCCGAAAGCAGGCGACGAGGTGACAACACTCAGGGATTCCTGGAGGGGCGCTGTCCTGCATGTTTTCCAAGTCTCCTTGTTGCAACACACCTGATTCAAATGATCAGATCATCAGCAAGCTGTGCGCAAGCCTGACATTGAACCTGTTCATTTGAATCAGGTGTGTTGCAACAGGGAGACTTGGAAAACATGCAGGGCAGCGCCCCTCCAGGAACTGAGTTTGACACCTCTGCCACAGATGCTGATTATTTTTCGTGTTTTTGTTGTTATGCTCAATTGTTGTTGCTATTATTGTTGCTATGCAGGAGTCAACCGGCGATGAGGAAAAGAAGCTCTTATCGGCCAGCAATGAAAACTTGACAGAAGAAAATGCACCAAAGGTGCAAACGATGGGAACAGAAGTCTGACTTGGACTGTTTTCACCCCTTTTAATAACACAATATTTCGTTCCCAGGAAAAGATGGGAGGTTTGGCGGGATTATTAAAAAAGTCGCCCAAACCAGCGCCACGCTCCCTCGCCGCCAAGGTGATCTCCTCGACGATCTTCTACACGTGTTCATTTGATAAAATAATTGAACGTCACATCATTTTTTTTTTTGCTTCCAGGATCCTCTTAGTGATGGCAAGCAGGAAGAAAGTGTCAAGGTGAATTACAGGACGAAAATACCATTCTTATTATTTTTTTTTTATTTTTTTGCCGCACTTTGGCGAGACAGAAGGGTTAGGGGCTTGGGGTTAAATGATGTATTTAATTACATTTTAAATAAACGTTGAATTGCATTTATTTTCTTTATATTTTGACAGACATTTGGAACAAACATTAGTGGTGTCAGGACAAAACTATGCTTTTCCAACTGTCACTGAAGAGAATTGTTTTGGTTTTGGTCTTTTGCTTCCAACAAGGATGACTTGTCAGGAGACGAACTAGCAGGCCCTCCTGTCGATCTTGAAGCTGCCACTACAAAGGTGAGTGAGTACACGGTACACATTTGGAATCCTTTTCCAGTAAGTGTGATTGACGTGTGGATACACTGTACAGTATATCTGACTCTCTGTTTATGTTTGACAGGAGAAAAAAGGAGGCTTCACTGCCATGTTCAAGAGGACGCCCAAAACCGCTGACAAACAGGTAAGGCCGTTTTTCAAGTCACATGGGAAGATGTGTTCACACGCTCTAATGCCCCCGTTAACGCTCGCAGGACAATGATAAGGACGAGGAGGCGGCGCTGTCTGTGGGCGGGGGGCTGAAACGCAGGAGGACCATCAGGAAAAAAAGACGAGTGAGCGTTTTGTTTTGTGGAGTTGCGACGCGCAAAATGTTTTCTCGGTCTGACTGGCATGTCGCTTTTTTTTTTTTTTTACCTCCTCCAGGTTGTATCCTTCAGAGTCAAGACAACTCTTCCCAAGATGCCAAAACTCAACGGGTCGTCACAGGTAACCCCTCAGCCAGTTTATCTTTGCAGCACAACATTTAATAGCATTATCTATTATCGGCAGACTCACAAAAAAGACTCAGGAAGCCTTGCCTGAAAAGACACAGGATGACTATCATTTTGCTTTGAGGCGTTGTGGGGTCGATTTTCTAGGGAGCTTCCCAAGATGGACTTGAGAGATACCCCCCGATTGTTAAAGAATTTGAACCACACATACCAAACAGAAGAACAAAACGAAGTTGCCTGCAGTTTTAAGTTTTCATCTTCAGTGATATTCGTTCTTTTGCCTTTTGCTTCTCAGGCCCAAGAAAAGATTCCGGTCATTGAGGACAGTCTGGAAATGCAGGAGATGATACCCGCACAGGTGAGTTTCTTCTTCTCCTTCCTCCTCTTTACTCCTTTGAACTGAGGTCTCGTGTGACAATCATGTATGATGGGGGTAGGATTACATTTTTTTTATATTTTTCAGAGTACAGTTGAGGTCCAACCGGTGGAGATGGCCGCATACCCAACTGAGGGAAACCCACTGGAATCTGAGGAGGTGCGTGTGCGCCGCCACCATCCACATCTCCATCATCATTACATGACAAAATTAAGTCGAAGTTGATTGTCGTGTTGTTGTTTTTTTCCTGCAGGAGAACGATGGCCTGATGGAGTGGTGGAAAAATGTTATAGGTGAGTGCACCATTTTGATTTTTTTGTTTTTTATTTTCTTGAAAAATATTTTCGTTCTCTCATCTGTCTGATGTGGTTTGTCTTGACTTCCTGTCTCCACAGGTTGGGCCGAGTGGAACGAAACGGCCAATTTCAAGAAGATGAGGAGGGAATGTATGCACACTCTTATTTTTATGATTTATTCATTATAAATGGGTGGGTAGATTGATGGATGAATCCAGGTTAGGTGGATGGATGGTAGAATTTTATATGATGGATTTGTGATCTATGCATGCATGGATAGATGATGGATGGTGGGGAGGATAAATGATAGACGGTGGTGGGTTAATCAATGATGATGATGGCTGATCGATAGCCTTTTGTTGGATGGATCAATGTTGGATTGTTAGACTGATAAGTGGCTAGTTCAGATTTACAGAGATGGATGGTTGGAGTGATGATACAGTCGATAGATATAGTTGGATTGGAAGATGGACGATTGGATAGATTAATAGAGTGATCATAGATTTAAATGAAAAAATGAATGGTGAATGGATGTGTAGACTGATACGTGGATAGATGAATGGCTGAATGACAGATGTGGTAATCGGTGACGGACAGATGACAGACGGCTAGCTGGATGGATGTGGACAGATTGATAAATAGGTGGATAGATAAGAGTTACAGATAGTGATGGATTGCTGGATGGTTGAGAGGGTGTCTGGATGGATGGATGAATGATACCATAGGTTGATGGATGAATTGATCGATTGATTGACAGAGTGTTTGATGGATCGATTGATGTTGAATGGATGGATAGGTGAAACATGAATGGGCTGTTAGGTGGTGGAGGTGACTAGTGATTGGTCGATCGTTGGAGGATGTATAGAGGGAGAGTAGTAAATGTCATAAGGTAGGAGTGAATGTAATGCAGGTTTACCTAATCAGGACAGTGTCCCTTCATGTCAATGTCTGCAGCGCAATGGAGGAGGCGGCCGACCGTGTCTTCCTGGCAGCGCGCCTGTTTGTGCGCCTCTTCAACCAGCGGGGGGCAACCTTGCAACACTGCATCCTCGAGCTGCTGGCCGTTGCCGATACCGCAGACCAGTTCCATAAAAAGACGATATCGGCAGCCGTAGGCGGACGCGTGGCCAGCGTGGCTGGCAGCCTGACGACCATCACGGGGCTCATCCTGGCGCCATTCACCTTTGGCGCCTCCATCATTGTCACGGCGGTAGGCATTGGCGTGGCCACGGCGGGCAGCATCACCTCGGCCACGGCCAACATAACAGATGCCGTCCACTCTAACATGGACCGCAAGAAGGTGGAAAAGATGATCCAGGACTACCAGGAGCAGATCCAAGACATCCGCGAGTGTATGAATTTTGTGCAGGAAGGCATAGACACCCTGCAGGAGTGGGACTTTGAGAAGTACTCACAGAGTGCTGCCAAGAAGGCCATGAACCGCAACATCAAACATGTGGTAAAGGAAGGTGGCCGAGCGGGGAAGGCCCTAATGATCAACACCGACAAGCTCGTTAGCACGGTCCAGGTTCTGAGTGCGGGGGCTGGAGCAGCCAAGGCCGCCCAGGCCATCAGCGTCACCACGGGGGTCATGTCGGCGCTCTTCCTGGCCCTAGATGTCTTCTTCCTCGCCAAGGACTCCCATGACCTGCGCAAAGGTGCCAAGACCAAGTTCGCATCCAAGATCAGGGATGTGTGCAAGGAGCTACAGGATGGCCTCCTGGAGCTCAACAAGGTCAAGACTCAGCTGCAGAAGACCATGGATGGCATCGAGGTGGAAGAGTATGAGGAGATCGAGGAGGTGGAGGTGGAGGTAGACGATGACCTGGAGTCAGATCCCAAGAAGTTGGCAGAACTGGAACAAGAGCTGGACCTCATGGAATTAAAACTGGACAAACTGATTGATGGGGCAAAATCGCAGAGAAGAAGGAAGGGTTGAGAAAGAAGGACAAAATGGACAAGGAGATAGAGAACCGGACCATGGCTTCGGAGGAGAAGCAAGAGAAAGAAACAGCAGCGTCTCATAAAAAAGTGGAGGAGAAACCCAAAAAGGATAATGGTGGGCAAGATGAACGGAGGGATTTGGAACAGAGTCGACAATCGAGCCGGCGGGACCACACAGAGTGGAGGATAGCGTCCAGCCACAGGAGTCCCCACAGGAGAGTGGAGGAAAGGGCGGGAGACGAAGTGCGCGGCAAGGAAGAACGAATGAGCCGAACCGAGAGCGCCCGGAAGAAGCTTGAGGGAGGCGGTGACCACGTGGAGGATTATCGAGGGAACACATAGAGTCACAGGAGAGGAAGTGACCAAGTCAAGACAGGAACTGACTGGGAGAGGAAAGGAAGTGACAGGGACAAGACAAAAAGTGATCATGGGAGGAGAGGAAGTGACAGACAGCAGAAAAACAGTCAACGAGTTTCTCGGCATTCCAGTGTCCTAATGGATGATGGACTTCATATTTAGATTTCTAGCTCTTTGGTGTCTTTTATACCGGTCTTACCGTTAATTTTCAATTTTTTTAAAGAGTTGTAAATGTTGGTCCTGCTCTTGTGGGAGAATTATGGACAAAAGTTAATGTACTGTAGTTAATGGAGAACCGACAGTTATTAGGAGGAGCCACATCTAGGTTTTTCTGACCTTAAAGTGCGACTTCTTAAGAATCATTCTTCTGGTCCATTTCTTTGTTTCAATGACCTTAGCAAGACTACGGTATCTTGGTTCTCGTCCTGTAGCCAATGTCTCAAACTGTAGACCATAGGTGTCAAACTCAGGTCCTGGAGGGCCAATGCCCTGCATGTTTTCCAACTCTCCCTGTTGCAACACACCTGATTCAAATGAACAGGTTCAATGTCAGGCTTCCTCAGAGCTTGCTGATGATCTGATCATTTGAATCAGGTGTGTTGCAACAGGGAGAGTTGGAAAACATGCAGGGCATTGGCCCTCCAGTACCTGAGTTTGACACCTATGCTGTAGACCTTTTAGGGACGAGTCATAAGCCAGCTTTTGGTCTTTCTGTCTGGCCTTAAAGCAAGACCCATTGGTCCAGTTTTTTTGGCTCATGGCTCTATGTAAGGCCTTGTTGTTTTGATCTTAGTCCAAGCCCACCTCTGTCTCTTTGAGGAAAGTCATAAACTAGGCCTGGACATTTCTGTCTTTTTTGGTCCAAGTACAAAGCAAGTACTTGGTCTTTTGGACATGGTCCTTTGGGCAACCTCTAAAGGGAGATGTAGATGTTTTATGGGCAAGACTCAAATGAGGCTCTGTCTTTCCAAGTGTGAAGAAAGACTTGGGTCTTTTGGTCATCTGACCTCAGTCATTCTGTCTTTAGGTTCGGGTGTTTTAGTTCAAAGCCAGGGCAAAGTATTTCTGCTTGAGCTTCAAGTAAAACCTACTGTACGTATTTTTGGTCGAGGACCTGAGAAAGAGCCTTTGGCTTATGTTCCAAGATGGACATACTCAGTCTTTTGGGGGCAAGTCTTACTGATATCATACCGTCTGAATTTCAAGCCAGACCTTGATTTTTTGGTCATAGTCTTTTGGACAAAGTTCTATGACTGTACTGGAGTCATAAACCAGGTGTTGGGCTTTCTGATCAAATTTTGACATACTGGATGTCTTCCTGTCCAGGTCTAAAGCAAGGTTTTGGCATTTTGGTCCTAATGTTCTACCCAACTCCTTGAGCCAAACCAAGGTCATTTGGACAGCCCTAGATTTTTCGTTCGAAGGCCATAGCAAGACCTTGTTTTTTTAGTCCGCATCTTTTAGCCAAAGTTGTGAACCTATATATATATTTATTTTTTTCAGATTGAGATACAGTAGGTACATTATTCAATTTTTTTTCATTTCATCATTTTAAAATTAGACTAGAATTTATGTTATGGTTACCACTGACATTTTTATATCAGACGGTGTACTTTTCACTGGTGTTGGTTTTCTTACTGAACAAATAAATTATTTTCTATGCTAATATTGACACTGAATTGTTTTTTATGTATTTAACGTGTGGGCAAGGTTTTTCAACGATCGTAACATGCTCAGGTTTATTTTGTGGGTAAATTAATTTAAAAAAAAAAAAAGTCCTGACATATATAAAGATAAAAAAAAAACAAATAAAAGAATGCCGTTTTTTCAACAAGTTTAGAAAAAAGAAAATGGCAGTTGACACCTCAGTTTTCATATTGCGTTGCTGAATATTTACAAATGCTGCATATTAAACTAGAACTAATTAATACATGGTAGTGATGTGTCGGTCGCGAACGAGCCCGTACAAAGAGCTGGCTCCTTGAAGTGAACGATGAGAGCCGGCACCCACCCTCTGTCATTTTCGTGTCATGGTCGTTTTTTTCAGGTTAAAATGCCTTACTACACATGGTCGTTTTTTTCGGCTAAGAAGGCCTTACTATAAATGGTCGTTTTTTTCGGCTAAAAACGCCTTACTATACATGGTCGTTTTTTTCGGTTAAGAACGCCTTATTATACATGGTCTTTTTTTTCGGCTAAAAACGGCATACTATACATGGTCGTTTTTTTCGACTAAAAACGCCTTACTATAAATGGTCGTTTTTTTCCGCTAAAAACGCCTTACTATACATGGTTGTTTTTTTCGGCTAAGAACGCCTTACTATACGTGGTCATTTTTTTCGGCTAAAAACGCCTTACAAAACATGGTCGTTTTTTTCGTCCAAAAACGCCTTACTATACATGGTCATTTTTTTCGGCTAAGAAGGCCTTACTATAAATGGTCGTTTTTTTCGGCTAAAAACGCCTTATTATACATGGTCTTTTTTTCGCTAAAACGCCTTACTATACATGGTCTTTTTTTTTTCGCTAAAAACGCCTTACTATACATGGTCGTTTTTTCGCTAAAACGCCTTACTATACATGGTCGTTTTTTCGCTAAAACGCCTTACTATACATGGTCGTTTTTTCGCTAAAACGCCTTACTATACATGGTCATTTTTTCGCTAAAAATGCCTTACTAAACATGGTCGTTTTTCAGCCAAAACGCCTTACTATACATGGTCATTTTTTCGCTAAGAACGCCTTACTATACATGGTCGTTTTTTCGCTAAAACGCCTTACTATACATGGTCGTTTTTTTCGCTAAAAACGCCTTACTATACATGGTCGTTTTTACGACTAAAAACGCCTTACTATACATGGTCGTTTTTTCGCTAAAAACGCCTTACTATACATGGTCGTTTTTTCGCTAAAACGCCTTACTATACATGGTCGTTTTTTTCGCTAAAACGCCTTACTATACATGGTCGTTTTTTTGTCTAAAACGCCTTACTATACATGGTCGTTTTTTCGCTAAGAACGCCTTACTATACATGGTCGTTTTTTCAACTAAAAACGCCTTACTATACATGGTCGTTTTTTTGCTAAAACGCCTTACTATACATGGTCGTTTTTTCGCTAAAACGCCTTACTATAAATGGTCGTTTTTTCGCTAAAACGCCTTACTATACATGGTCGTTTTTTCGCTAAAACGCCTTACTATACGTGGTCGTTTTTTCGCTAAAACGCCTTACTATACATGGTCGTTTTTTCGCTAAAACGCCTTACTATACATGGTCGTTTTTTCGTCTCAAAACGCCTTACTATACATGGTCGGTTTTTTCGCTAAAACGCCTTACTATACATGGTCGGTTTTTTCGCTAAGAACGCCTTACTATACATGGTCTTTTTTTTTCGTCTAAAAACGGCATACTATACATGGTCATTTTAGACAAGGTCGTTTTTTTCGGCTCAAAACGCCTTATTATACATGGTCGTTTTATTCGGCTAAAACGCCTTACTATACATGGTCGTTTTTTTTCGGCTAAAACGCCTTATTATACATGGTCGTTTTTTCGCTAAAACGCCTTACTATACATGGTCGTTTTTTCGTCTAAAACGCCTTACTATACATGGTCGTTTTTCAGCTAAGAACGCCTTACTATACATGGTCGTTTTTTCGCTAAAAACGCCTTACTATACATGGTCGTTTTTTCGTCAAAACGCCTTACTATACATGGTCATTTTTTCGCTAAGAACGCCTTACTATAAATGGTCGTTTTTTTTGGCTAAAAACGCCTTACTATATGGTCGTTTTTCTCGGCGTCTAAAAACGCCTTATTATACATGGTCTTTTTTTCGCTAAAACGGCATACTATACATGGTCGTTTTTCGACTAAAACGCCTTACTATACATGGTCGGTTTTTTCGCTAAAACGCCTTACTATACATGGTCGTTTTTTCGCTAAAACGCCTTACTATACATGGTCATTTTTTCGCTAAAACGCCTTACTATACATGGTCGTTTTTTTCGTCTAAAAACGCCTTACTATACATGGTCATTTTTTTCGCTAAAACGCCTTACTATACATGGTCGTTTTTCGCTAAAAACGCCTTATTATACATGGTCTTTTTTCGCTAAAACGCCATACTATACATGGTCGTTTTTCGACTAAAACGCCTTACTATACATGGTCGTTTTTTTCGGCCTAAAACGCCTTACTATACATGGTCGTTTTTTACGGCTAAAAACGCCTTACTATACATGGTCGTTTTTTCGCTAAAAACGCCTTACTATACATGGTCGTTTTTTACGTCTAAAAACGCCTTACTATACATGGTCGTTTTTTCGGCTAAGAACGCCTTGCTATACATGGTCGTTTTTTTCAGCTAAGAACGCCTTACTATACATGGTCTTTTTTTCGTCTAAAAACGGCATACTATACATGGTCATTTTAAACAAGGTCATTTTTTTCGGCTCAAAACGCCTTATTATACATGGTCGTTTTATTCGTCTAAAACGCCTTACTATACATGGTCGTTTTTTTCGTCTAAAACGCCTTATTATACATGGTCGTTTTATTCGGCTAAAAACGCCTTATTATACATGGTCGTTTTTTTCGGCTAAAAATGCCTTACTATACATGGTCGTTTTTTCGCTAAAAACGCCTTACTATACATGGTCGTTTTTTTCGTCTAAAACGCCTTACTATACATGGTCGTTTTTTCGGCTAAAAGCGCCTTACGATACATGGTCGTTATTTTCGGCTCAAAACGCCTGACTATACATGGTCATTTTTTTCGGCTAAGGAGGCCTTACTATAAATGGTCGTTTTTTTCGGCTAAAAACGCCTTACTAAATGGTCGTTTTTCTCGGCTAAAAGCGCCTTATTATACATGGTCGTTTTTTCGGCTAAAAACGGCATACTATACATGGTCGTTTTTTTGGGCTAAAAACGCCTTACTATACATGGTCGTTTTTTTGGTCTAAAACGCCTTACTATTCATGGTCGTTAATTTCGGCTAAAAACGCCTTACTATACATGGTCGTTTTTTTCAACTAAAAACTCCTTACTATACATGGTCGTTTTTTTCAACTAAAAACTCCTTACTATACATGGTCGTTTTTTTCAACTAAAAACTCCTTACTATACATGGTCGTTTTTTCGTCTAAAACGCCTTACTATACATGGTCGTTTTTTCTCGGCTAAAACGCCTTACTATACATGGTCGTTTTTTCGCTAAAACGCCTTACTATACATGGTCGTTTTTTTCGCTAAAACGCCTTACTATACATGGTTGTTTTTTTCGCTAAAACGCCTTACTATACATGGTCGTTATTTTCGGCTCAAAACGCCTTACTATACATGGTCGTTTTTCGCTAAAAGGCCTTACTATACATGGTCGTTTTTTCGCTAAAACGCCTTACTATACATGGTCGTTTTTTCGCTAAAACGCCTTACTATACATGGTCGTTTTTTCGGCTAAAACGCCTTACTATACATGGTCGTTTTTTCGCTAAAAGGCCTTACTATACATGGTCGTTTTTTTCGGCTAAAAACGCCTTACTATATGGTCGTTTTTCTCGGCTAAAAACGCCTTATTATACATGGTCGTTTTTTCGGCTAAAAACGGCATACTATACATGGTCGTTTTTTTCGGCTAAAACGCCTTACTATACATGGTCGTTTTTTTTGTCTAAAACGCCTTACTATACATGGTCGTTTTTTTCAACTAAAAACGCCTTACTATATACATGGTCGTTTTTTTTGTCTAAAACGCCTTACTATAAATGGTCGTTTTTTTCCGCTAAAAACGCCTTACTATACATGGTCGTTTTTTTTGTCTAAAACGCCTTACTATACATGGTTGTTTTTTTCGGGTAAGAACGCCTTACTATACATGGTCATTTTTTCCGGCTAAAAACGCCTTACTATACATGGTCGTTTTTTCGCTAAAACGCCTTACTATACATGGTCGTTTTTTCGCTAAAACGCCTTACTATACATGGTCGTTTTTTCGTCTAAAACGCCTTACTATACATGGTCGTTTTTTCGCTAAAAACGCCTTACATACATGGTCGTTTTCGACTAAAAACGCCTTATTATACATGGTCGTTTTTTTCGCTAAAACGCCTTACTATACATGGTCGTTTTTTTCGCTAAAACGCCTTACTATACATGGTCGTTTTTTCGGCTAAAAACGCCTTACTATACATGGTCGTTTTTTAGTCTAAAACGCCTTACTATACATGGTCGTTTTTCGCTAAAAACGCCTTATTATACATGGTCGTTTTTTCGCTAAAACGCATACTATACATGGTCGTTTTTTCGCCTAAAACGCCTTACTATACATGGTCGTTTTTTTCGTCTAAAACGCCTTACTATACATGGTCGTTTTTCGGCTAAAACGCCTTACTATACATGGTCGTTTTTTCGCTAAAAACGCCTTACTATACATGGTCGTTTTTTCGCTAAAAACGCCTTACTATACATGGTCGTTTTTTCGCTAAAAACGCCTTACTATACATGGTCGTTTTTTCAGCTAAAACGCCTTACTATACATGGTCGTTTTTTCGCTAAAACGCCTTACTATACATGGTCGTTTTTTCGCTAAAACGCCTTACTATACATGGTCGTTTTTCGGCTAAAAATGCCTTACTATACATGGTCGTTTTTTCGCTAAAAGGCCTTACTATACATGGTCGTTTTTTTGTCTAAAACGCCTTACTATACATGGTCGTTTTTTCAACTAAAAACGCCTTACTATACATGGTCGTTTTTTGTCTAAAACGCCTTACTATACATGGTCGTTTTTTCGCTAAAACGCCTTACTATACATGGTCGTTTTTTTCGTCTAAAACGCCTTACTATACATGGTCGTTTTTTCGCTAAAAACGCCTTACTATACATGGTCGTTTTTTCTAAAACGCCTTACTATACATGGTCGTTTTTTACGCTAAAACGCCTTACTATACATGGTCGTTTTTTCGGCTAAAACGCCTTACTATACATGGTCGTTTTTTCGCTAAAAACGCCTTACTATACATGGTCGTTTTTTCGCTAAAAACGCCTTACTATACATGGTCGTTTTTTCGCTAAAAACGCCTTACTATACATGGTCGTTTTTTCGCTAAAACGCCTTACTATACATGGTCGTTTTTTCGCTAAAACGCCTTACTATACATGGTCGTTTTTTTCGGCTAAAAACGCCTTACTATACATGGTCGTTTTTTTCGGCTAAAAACGCCTTACTATACATGGTCGTTTTTTCGCTAAAAATGCCTTACGATACATGGTCGTTTTTTCGCTAAAACGCCTTACTATACATGGTCGTTTTTTTCGGCTAAAAACGCCTTACTATAAATGGTCGTTTTTTTCGTTTCGTTTCGTTTTTTGGGAGGAAGATGCGTCATATGCCATTTTAAAGCTAATTACATGACGTTTTTCGTGAGGCTATTGAGTTTATTTTCAGACCCATTAATGGCGTTCACTCACCAGAAAAGGCGTCTTGTGTGTTTGAATTTGCAAAAACTGAAACTTTTTTCGTCGAAAAACGCCTTACTATACATGGTCGTTTTTTTCAGCTAAAAACGCCTTATTATACATGGTCGTTTTATTCGCTAAAAACGCCTTACTATACATGGTCGTTAATTTTCGCTAAAACGCCTTATTATACATGGTCGTTTTTTCGTCTAAAACGCCTTACTATACATGGTCGTTTTTTCGCTAAAACGCCTTACTATACATGGTCGTTTTTCGCTAAAAACGCCTTACTATACATGGTCGTTTTTTCAGCTAAAAACGCCTTACTATACATGGTCGTTTTTTTTTTCGCTAAAAATGCCTTACTATACATGGTCGTTTTTTCGCTCAAAACGCCTTACTATACATGGTCGTTTTTTCGCTAAAAACGCCTTACTATACATGGTCGTTTTTTCGCTAAAACGCCTTACTATACATGGTCGTTTTTTTGTCTAAAACGCCTTACTATACATGGTCGTTTTTTCGCTAAAACGCCTTACTATACATGGTCGTTTTTTCGCTAAAAACGCCTTACTATACATGGTCGTTTTTTCAGCTAAAAACGCCTTACTATACATGGTCGTTTTTTTCGCTAAAACGCCTTACTATACATGGTCGTTTTTTTCGGCTAAAACGCCTTACTATACATGGTCGTTTTTTTCGGCTAAAAATGCCTTACTATACATGGTCGTTTTTTTCAGCTAAAAACAGCAGAGTATACATGGTCGTTTTTTTCGGCTAAAAACGCCTTACTATACATGGTCGTTTTTTCGCTAAAACGCCTTACTATACATGGTCGTTTTTTTCAGCTAAAAACGCCTTACTATACATGGTCGTTTTTTCGCTAAAAACGCCTTACTATACATGGTCGTTTTTTCGCTAAAAACGCCTTACTATACATGGTCGTTTTTAGTCTAAAACGCCTTACTATACATGGTCGTTTTTCGCTAAAAACGCCTTATTATACATGGTCGTTTTTTCGCTAAAACGCCTTACTATACATGGTCGTTTTTTCGCTAAAAACGCCTTACTATACATGGTCGTTTTTTTTCTAAAAACGCCTTACTATACATGGTCGTTTTTTCGCTAAAAACGCCTTACTATACATGGTCGTTTTTTCGCTAAAACGCCTTACTATACATGGTCGTTTTTAAAAACGCTAAAACATGCCTTACTATACATGGTCGTTTTTCGCCTAAAAACGCCTTACTATACATAGTCATTTTTTTCGCTAAAACGCCTTACTATACATGGTCGTTTTTTCGCTCAAAATGCCTTACTATACATGGTCGTTTTTAGCTAAAACGCCTTACTATACATGGTCATTTTTTTCGCTAAAAACGCCTTATTATACATGGTCGTTTTTTCGCTAAAACGCCTTACTATACATGGTCGTTTTTTCGCTAAAAACGCCTTACTATACATGGTCGTTTTTTTCGGCTAAAAACGCCTTACTATACATGGTCGTTTTTCGCTAAAAACGCCTTACTATACATGGTCGTTTTTCAGCTAAAAAAGCCTTACTATACATGGTCGTTTTTTCGCTAAAAATGCCTTACTATACATGGTCGTTTTTTCAGCTAAAACGCCTTACTATACATGGTCGTTTTTTTCGCTAAAAACGCCTTACTACATGGTCGTTTTCGGCTAAAACGCCTTATTATACATGGTCGTTTTTAGCTAAAAATGCCTTACTATACATGGTCATTTTTTTCGGCTAAAAACGCCTTACTATACATGGTCGTTTTTTTCGGCTAAAACGCCTTACTATACATGGTCGTTTTTTTCGGCTAAAAATGCCTTACTATACATGGTCGTTTTTTTCAGCTAAAAACAGCAGAGTATACATGGTCGTTTTTTCGGCTAAAAACGCCTTACTATACATGGTCGTTTTTTTGGCTAAAAACGCCTTACTATACATGGTCGTTTTTTCGCTAAAACGCCTTACTATACATGGTCGTTTTTTCGCTAAAACGCCTTACTATACATGGTCGTTTTTTCGCTAAAAATGCCTTACTATACATGGTCTTTTTTCAGCTTAAAACGCCTTATTATACATGGTCGTTTTTGGCTAAAAATGCCTTACTATACATGGTCGTTTTTCAGCTAAAAAAGCCTTACTATACATGGTCGTTTTTCGGCTAAAACGCCTTACTATACATGGTCGTTTTTTCGGCTAAAACGCCTTACTATACATGGTCGTTTTTTCGCTAAAACGCCTTACTATACATGGTCGTTTTTTCGCTAAAAACGCCTTACTATACATGGTCGTTTTTTCGCTAAAAATGCCTTACTATACATGGTCGTTTTTTCAGCTAAAAACAGCAGACTATACATGGTCGTTTTTTCGCTAAAAACGCCTTACTATACATGGTCGTTTTTTCGCTAAAACGCCTTATTATACATGGTCGTTTTTTCGCTCAAAAACGCCTTACTATACATGGTCGTTTTTCAGCTAAAAACAGCAGACTATACATGGTCGTTTTTTCGCTAAAACGCCTTACTATACATGGTCGTTTTTTTCGGCTAAAAACGCCTTATTATACATGGTCGTTTTTTTCGGCTAAAAACGCCTTACTATACATGGTCGTTTTTTCAGCCAAAAAAGCCTTACTATACATGGTCGTTTTTTCGCTAAAAACGCCTTACTATACATGGTCGTTTTTCAGCCAAAAAAGCATACTATACATGGTCGTTTTTTCGCTAAAACGCCTTACTATACATGGTCGTTTTTTCGGTTAAAACGCCTTACTATACATGGTCGTTTTTTCGCTAAAAATGCCTTACTATACATGGTCGTTTTTTTCAGCCAAGAACGGCATACTATACATGGTCGTTTTTTTCGGCTAAAAACGCCTTACTATACATGGTCGTTTTTTTCGGGTTAAAACGCCTTATTATACATGGTCGTTTTTTTCGGCTAAAAATGCCTTACTATACATGGTCGTTTTTTTCAGCCAAGAACGGCATACTATACATGGTCGTTTTTTTCAGCTAAAAACAGCAGAGTATAGATTGTCGTTTTTTTCGGCTAAAAACGCCTTACTATACATGGTCGTTTTTTCGGCTAAAAACGCCTTACTATACATGGTCGTTTTTTTCGGCTAAAAACGCCTTACTATACATGGTCGTTTTTTTCGGCTAAAAACGCCTTATTATACATGGTCGTTTTTTTCGGCTAAAAATGCCTTACTATACATGGTCGTTTTTTTCGGCTAAAAACGCCTTATTATACATGGTAGTTTTTTTGGCTAAAAATGCCTTACTATACATGGTCGTTTTTTTCAGCCAAGAAAAGCATACTATACATGGTCGTTTTTTTCGGCTAAAAACGCCTTACTATACATGGTCGTTTTTTTCGGGTTAAAACGCCTTACTATAAATGGTCGTTTTTTTTCGTCCAAAACGCCTTACTATACATGGTCGTTTTATTCGGCTAAAAACGCCTTATTATACATGGTCGTTTTTTTCGGCTAAAAATGCCTTACTATACATGGTCGTTTTTTTCAGCTAAAAACAGCAGAGTATACATGGTCGTTTTTTCCGGCTAAAAACGCCTTACTATACATGGTCGTTTTTTCGGCTAAAAACGCCTTACTATACATGGTCGTTTTTTCGCTCAAAACGCCTTACTATACATGGTCGTTTTTTCAGCTAAAAACGCCTTACTATACATGGTCGTTTTTCAGCTAAAACGCCTTACTATACATGGTCGTTTTTCAGCTAAAAACGCCTTATTATACATGGTCGTTTTTTCGCTAAAAACGCCTTACTATACATGGTCGTTTTTTCGCTAAAAACGCCTTACTATACATGGTCGTTTTTTCGCTAAAAACGCCTTACTATACATGGTCGTTTTTTCGCTAAAAACGCCTTACTATACATGGTCGTTTTTTCGCTAAAAAGGCCTTACTATACATGGTCGTTTTTTCAGCCAAAAAAGCCTTACTATACATGGTCGTTTTTCGCTAAAAACGCCTTACTATACATGGTCGTTTTTTCGCTAAAAACGCCTTACTATACATGGTCGTTTTTCGCTAAAAACGCCTTACTATACATGGTCGTTTTTTCAGCTAAAAAAGCATACTATACATGGTCGTTTTTTCGCTAAAACGCCTTACTATACATGGTCGTTTTTTCGGTTAAAACGCCTTACTATACATGGTCGTTTTTTCGCTAAAAATGCCTTACTATACATGGTCGTTTTTTCAGCTAAAAACGCCTTACTATACATGGTCGTTTTTCGCTAAAAACGCCTTACTATACATGGTCGTTTTTTCCGGCTTAAAACGCCTTACTATACATGGTCGTTTTTCGGCTAAAAATGCCTTACTATACATGGTCGTTTTTTTCAGCTAAAAACGCCTTACTATACATGGTCGTTTTTTCAGCTAAAAACAGCAGAGTATACATGGTCGTTTTTTCCGGCTAAAAACGCCTTACTATACATGGTCGTTTTTTCGCTAAAAATGCCTTACTATACATGGTCGTTTTTCGCTAAAACGCCTTACTATACATGGTCGTTTTTTCCTACTTACGCTAAAAAACCTTATTATACATGGTCGTTTTTCGCTAAAAATGCCTTACTATACATGGTCTTTTTTCGGCTTAAAACGCCTTACTTATACATGGTCGTTTTTGGCTAAAACGCCTTACTATACATGGTCGTTTTTTCAGCCAAGAAAAGCATTACTATACATGGTCGTTTTTTTCGCTAAAACGCCTTACTATACATGGTCGTTTTTTCGCTTAAAACGCCTTACTATACATGGTCGTTTTTTTCGCTAAAACGCCTTACTATACATGGTCGTTTTATTCGCTAAAACGCCTTATTATACATGGTCGTTTTTTCGCTAAAAATGCCTTACTATACATGGTCGTTTTTCAGCTAAAAACGCCAGACTATACATGGTCGTTTTTTCGCTAAAAACGCCTTACTATACATGGTCGTTTTTTCATAAAAACGCCTTACTATACATGGTCGTTTTTTCGGCTCAAAATGCCTTACTATACATGGTCGTTTTTTTTTCAGCTAAAAAAGCCTTACTATACATGGTCGTTTTTCGCTAAAAACGCCTTACTATACATGGTCGTTTTTTCGCTAAAACGCCTTACTATACATGGTCGTTTTTTCGGGTTAAAACGCCTTACTATACATGGTCGTTTTTTCGCTAAAACGCCTTACTATACATGGTCGTTTTTTCAGCCAAGAACGGCTTACTATACATGGTCGTTTTTTCAGCTAAAACGCCTTACTATACATGGTCGTTTTTCGCTAAAAACGCCTTACTATACATGGTCGTTTTTCGCTAAAAATGCCTTACTATACATGGTCGTTTTTTCGCTAAAACGCCTTATTATACATGGTCGTTTTTTTTTTCGCTAAAAATGCCTTACTATACATGGTCGTTTTTTCAGCCAAAAACGCCTTACTATACATGGTCGTTTTTTCGCTAAAACGCCTTACTATACATGGTCGTTTTTCGGTTAAAACGCCTTACTATACATGGTCGTTTTTCAGCTAAAACGCCTTACTATACATGGTCGTTTTTTCGCTAAAACGCCTTATTATACATGGTCGTTTTTTCGCTAAAATGCCTTACTATACATGGTCGTTTTTCAGCTAAAAACAGCTTACTATACATGGTCGTTTTTTCGCTAAAAACGCCTTACTATACATGGTCGTTTTTTTCGGCTAAAAACGCCTTACTATACATGGTCGTTTTTTCGGCTCAAAATGCCTTACTATACATGGTCGTTTTTTTTGGCTAAAAACGCCTTACTATACATGGTCGTTTTTTTCGCTAAAAACGCCTTACTATACATGGTCGTTTTTTCGCTAAAACGCCTTATTATACATGGTCGTTTTTGGCTAAAAATGCCTTACTATACATGGTCGTTTTTTCAGCTAAAAACGCCTTACTATACATGGTCGTTTTTCGCTAAAACGCCTTACTATACATGGTCGTTTTTTCGCTAAAAACGCCTTACTATACATGGTCGTTTTTTCGCTAAAACGCCTTATTATACATGGTCGTTTTTCGGCTAAAAATGCCTTACTATACATGGTCGTTTTTCAGCTAAGAAAAGCCTTACTATACATGGTCGTTTTTTCGGCTAAAAACGCCTTACTATACATGGTCGTTTTTTCGCTAAAACGCCTTACTATACATGGTCGTTTTTTCGCTAAAACGCCTTACTATACATGGTCGTTTTTTCGCTAAAAACGCCTTACTATACATGGTCGTTTTTCAGCTAAAAAAGCTTACTATACATGGTCGTTTTTTCGCTAAAAATGCCTTACTATACATGGTCGTTTTTCAGCTAAAAAAGCATACTATACATGGTCGTTTTTTCGCTAAAAACGCCTTACTATACATGGTCGTTTTTTCGGTTAAAACGCCTTACTATACATGGTCGTTTTTCGCTAAAACGCCTTACTATACATGGTCGTTTTTTCAGCTAAAAACGCCTTACTATACATGGTCGTTTTTCGCTAAAAACGCCTTACTATACATGGTCGTTTTTTCGCTTAAAACGCCTTACTATACATGGTCGTTTTTTCGCTAAAAATGCCTTACTATACATGGTCGTTTTTCAGCCAAAAACGCCTTACTATACATGGTCGTTTTTTCGCTAAAAACGCCTTACTATACATGGTCGTTTTTTCGCTAAAACGCCTTACTATACATGGTCGTTTTTTCGCTAAAACGCCTTACTATACATGGTCGTTTTTTCGCTAAAAACGCCTTATTATACATGGTCGTTTTTTCGCTAAAAATGCCTTACTATACATGGTCGTTTTTTTCAGCCAAAAAAAGCATACTATACATGGTCGTTTTTTCGCTAAAAACGCCTTACTATACATGGTCGTTTTTCGCTAAAAACGCCTTATTATACATGGTCGTTTTTTCGCTAAAAACGCCTTACTATACATGGTCGTTTTTTCGCTAAAAATGCCTTACTATACATGGTCGTTTTTCGCTAAAACGCCTTACTATACATGGTCGTTTTTTCAGCTAAAAACGCCTTACTATACATGGTCGTTTTTCGGCTAAAAACGCCTTACTATACATGGTCGTTTTTTCGCTAAAAACGCCTTACTATACATGGTCGTTTTTTCGCTAAAATGCCTTACTATACATGGTCGTTTTTTCGCTAAAAATGCCTTACTATACATGGTCGTTTTTCGCTAAAACGCCTTACTATACATGGTCGTTTTTTCGCTAAAAACGCCTTACTATACATGGTCGTTTTTTCGCTAAAACGCCTTACTATACATGGTCGTTTTTTCGCCTTACTATACATGGTCTAAAAACGCCTTACTATACATGGTCGTTTTTTCGCTAAAAACGCCTTACTATACATGGTCGTTTTTTTCGCTAAAACGCCTTACTATACATGGTCGTTTTTCGCTAAAAACGCCTTACTATACATGGTCGTTTTTTCGCTAAAAACGCCTTACTATACATGGTCGTTTTTTCGCTAAAAACGCCTTACTATACATGGTCGTTTTTTCGCTAAAAATGCCTTACTATACATGGTCGTTTTTCAGCCAAAAACGCCTTACTATACATGGTCGTTTTTTCGCTAAAAACGCCTTACTATACATGGTCGTTTTTTCGGCTAAAACGCCTTATTATACATGGTCGTTTTTTCGCTAAAAATGCCTTACTATACATGGTCGTTTTTTCAGCTAAAAACGCCTTACTATACATGGTCGTTTTTTCAGCTAAAAACGCCTTACTATACATGGTCGTTTTTTCAGCTAAAAACGCCTTACTATACATGGTCGTTTTTTCGCTAAAAACGCCTTACTATACATGGTCGTTTTTGGCTAAAAACGCCTTACTATACATGGTCGTTTTTTCGGCTAAAAACGCCTTACTATACATGGTCGTTTATTTCGGCTAAAAACGCCTTACTATATATGGTCGTTTTTTCGGCTCAAAATGCCTTACTATACATGGTCGTTTTTTTTCGGCTAAAAACGCCTTACTATACATGGTCGTTTTTTTCGGCTAAAAACGCCTTACTATACATGGTCGTTTTTTCGCTAAAAACGCCTTACTATACATAGTCGTTTTTTCGCTAAAAACGCCTTACTATACATGGTCGTTTTTTCGCTAAAAACGCCTTACTATACATGGTCGTTTTTTCGCTAAAAACGCCTTACTATACATGGTCGTTTTTTCGCTAAAAACGCCTTACTATACATGGTCGTTTTTTTCGCTAAAAACGCCTTACTATACATGGTCGTTTTTCGCTAAAACGCCTTACTATACATGGTCGTTTTTTCGCTAAAAACGCCTTACTATACATGGTCGTTTTTTCGCTAAAAACGCCTTACTATACATGGTCGTTTTTTCGCTAAAAACGCCTTACTATACATGGTCGTTTTTTCGCTAAAAACGCCTTACTATACATGGTCGTTTTTTCGCTAAAAATGCCTTACTATACATGGTCGTTTTTTCGCTAAAAACGCCTTACTATACATGGTCGTTTTTTCGCTAAAAACGCCTTACTATACATGGTCGTTTTTTCGCTAAAAACGCCTTACTATACATGGTCGTTTTTTCGCTAAAAACGCCTTACTATACATGGTCGTTTTTTCGCTAAAAACGCCTTACTATACATGGTCGTTTTTTCGCTAAAAATGCCTTACTATACATGGTCGTTTTTTCAGCTAAAAACGCCTTACTATACATGGTCGTTTTTTCGCTAAAAACGCCTTACTATACATGGTCGTTTTTTCGCTAAAAACGCCTTACTATACATGGTCGTTTTTTTACGCGTTTTTTGGCTAAAACGCCTTACTATACATGGTCGTTTTTTCGCTAAAACGCCTTACTATACATGGTCGTTTTTTCGCTAAAACGCCTTACTATACATGGTCGTTTTTTCGCTAAAAACGCCTTACTATACATGGTCGTTTTTTCGCTAAAAATGCCTTACTATACATGGTCGTTTTTTCAGCTAAAAACGCCTACTATACATGGTCGTTTTTTCGCTAAAAACGCCTTACTATACATGGTCGTTTTTTCGCTAAAACGCCTTACTATACATGGTCGTTTTTTCGCTAAAAACGCCTTACTATACATGGTCGTTTTTTCGCTAAAAACGCCTTACTATACATGGTCGTTTTTTCGCTAAAAATGCCTTACTATACATGGTCGTTTTTTCAGCTAAAAACGCCTTACTATACATGGTCGTTTTTTCGCTAAAACGCCTTACTATACATGGTCGTTTTTTCGCTAAAAACGCCTTACTATACATGGTCGTTTTTTCGCTAAAAATGCCTTACTATACATGGTCGTTTTTTCAGCCAAAAAAGCCTACTATACATGGTCGTTTTTTCGCTAAAAACGCCTTACTATACATGGTCGTTTTTTCGCTAAAAACGCCTTACTATACATGGTCGTTTTTTCGCTAAAAACGCCTTACTATACATGGTCGTTTTTTCAGCTAAAACGCCTTACTATACATGCTAAAAATGCCTTACTATACATGGTCGTTTTTTCAGCCAAAAACGCCTTACTATACATGGTCGTTTTTTCGCTAAAACGCCTTACTATACATGGTCGTTTTTTCGCTAAAAACGCCTTACTATACATGGTCGTTTTTCGCTAAAAACGCCTTACTATACATGGTCGTTTTTTCGCTAAAAACGCCTTACTATACATGGTCGTTTTTTCGCTAAAAACGCCTTACTATACATGGTCGTTTTTTCGCTAAAAACGCCTTACTATACATGGTCGTTTTTTCGCTAAAACGCCTTACTATACATGGTCGTTTTTTCGCTAAAAACGCCTTACTATACATGGTCGTTTTTTCGCTAAAAATGCCTTACTATACATGGTCGTTTTTTCAGCTAAAAACGCCTTACTATACATGGTCGTTTTTTCGCTAAAAACGCCTTACTATACATGGTCGCTTTTTTCGCTAAAAACGCCTTACTATACATGGTCGTTTTTTTCGCTAAAAACGCCTTACTATACATGGTCGTTTTTTCGCTAAAAACGCCTTACTATACATGGTCGTTTTTTCGCTAAAAACGCCTTACTATACATGGTCGTTTTTTCAGCTAAAAACGCCTTACTATACATGGTCGTTTTTTCGCTAAAAACGCCTTACTATACATGGTCGTTTTTTCGCTAAAAACGCCTTATTATACATGGTCGTTTTTTTGCTAAAAATGCCTTACTATACATGGTCGTTTTTTTCAGCTAAAAAAGCTTACTATACATGGTCGTTTTTTCCGGCTAAAAACGCCTTACTATACATGGTCGTTTTTTCGCTAAAAACGCCTTACTATACATGGTCGTTTTTTCGCTAAAAACGCCTTACTATACATGGTCGTTTTTTCGCTAAAAACGCCTTACTATACATGGTCGTTTTTTCGCTAAAACGCCTTACTATACATGGTCGTTTTTTCGCTAAAAACGCCTTACTATACATGGTCGTTTTTTCGCTAAAAACGCCTTACTATACATGGTCGTTTTTTTCGGCTAAAAACGCCTTACTATACATGGTCGTTTTTTCAGCCAAAAAAGCCTTACTATACATGGTCGTTTTTTCGCTAAAACGCCTTACTATACATGGTCGTTTTTTCGCTAAAACGCCTTACTATACATGGTCGTTTTTTCGCTAAAAACGCCTTACTATACATGGTCGTTTTTTCGCTAAAAATGCCTTACTATACATGGTCGTTTTTTCAGCTAAAAAAGCATTACTATACATGGTCGTTTTTTCGCTAAAACGCCTTACTATACATGGTCGTTTTTTCAGCTAAAAATGCCTTACTATACATGGTCGTTTTTTCGGCTAAAAACGCCTTACTATACATGGTCGTTTTTTCGGTTAAAACGCCTTACTATACATGGTCGTTTTTTTCGGCTAAAAACGCCTTACTATACATGGTCGTTTTTTCGCTAAAAACGCCTTACTATACATGGTCGTTTTTTCGCTAAAACGCCTTACTATACATGGTCGTTTTTTCGCTAAAACGCCTTATTATACATGGTCGTTTTTTCGCTAAAAACGCCTTACTATACATGGTCGTTTTTTCAGCCAAAAAAGCATACTATACATGGTCGTTTTTTCGCTAAAAACGCCTTACTATACATGGTCGTTTTTTCGCTAAAAACGCCTTACTATACATGGTCGTTTTTTCGCTAAAAACGCCTTATTATACATGGTCGTTTTTTCGCTAAAAACGCCTTATTATACATGGTCGCTTTTTTCGCTAAAAATGCCTTACTATACATGGTCGTTTTTTTACTATACATGGTCGTTTTTTCAAAAACGCCTTAATACATGGTCGCTTTTTTCGCTAAAAATACTATACATGGTCGTTTTTCAGCTAAAAACGCCTTACTATACATGGTCGCTTTTTTCGCTAAAACGCCTTACTATACATGGTCGTTTTTTCGCTAAAACGCCTTACTATACATGGTCGTTTTTTCGCTAAAAACGCCTTACTATACATGGTCGTTTTTTCGCTAAAACGCCTTACTATACATGGTCGTTTTTTCGCTAAAAACGCCTTACTATACATGGTCGTTTTTTCGCTAAAAACGCCTTACTATACATGGTCGCTTTTTTCGCTAAAAACGCCTTACTATACATGGTCGTTTTTTCGCTAAAACGCCTTACTATACATGGTCGTTTTTTCGCTAAAAACGCCTTACTATACATGGTCGTTTTTTCGCTTTTTTTCGCTAAAAACGCCTTACTATACATGGTCGTTTTTTTCGCTAAAAACGCCTTACTATACATGGTCGTTTTTCGGCTAAAACGCCTTACTATACATGGTCGTTTTTTCGCTAAAACGCCTTACTATACATGGTCGTTTTTTCGCTAAAAACGCCTTACTATACATGGTCGTTTTTTCGCTAAAAACGCCTTACTATACATGGTCGTTTTTCGCTAAAAACGCCTTACTATACATGGTCGTTTTTTCGCTAAAAACGCCTTACTATACATGGTCGTTTTTTCGCTAAAAACGCCTTACTATACATGGTCGTTTTTTGGCTAAAAACGCCTTACTATACATGGTCGTTTTTTGGCTAAAACGCCTTACTATACATGGTCGTTTTTTCGCTAAAAACGCCTTATTATACATGGTCGTTTTTTCGCTAAAAACGCCTTACTATACATGGTCGTTTTTTCGCTAAAAATGCCTTACTATACATGGTCGTTTTTTCGCTAAAACGCCTTACTATACATGGTCGTTTTTTTCGCTAAAAATGCCTTACTATACATGGTCGTTTTTTCGCTAAAAACGCCTTATTATACATGGTCGTTTTTTCGCTAAAAACGCCTTACTATACATGGTCGTTTTTTCGCTAAAAACGCCTTACTATACATGGTCGTTTTTTCGCTAAAATGCCTTACTATACATGGTCGCTTTTTCGCTAAAAACGCCTTACTATACATGGTCGTTTTTTCGCTAAAAACGCCTTACTATACATGGTCGTTTTTTCGCTAAAAACGCCTTACTATACATGGTCGTTTTTTCGCTAAAAATGCCTTACTATACATGGTCGTTTTTTCGCTAAAAAAGCCTTACTATACATGGTCGCTTTTTTCGCTAAAAACGCCTTACTATACATGGTCGTTTTTTCGCTAAAAACGCCTTATTATACATGGTCGTTTTTTCGCTAAAAATGCCTTACTATACATGGTCGTTTTTTCAGCTAAAAACGCCTTACTATACATGGTCGTTTTTTCAGCTAAAACGCCTTACTATACATGGTCGTTTTTTCGCTAAAAACGCCTTACTATACATGGTCGTTTTTTGGCTAAAAATGCCTTACTATACATGGTCGTTTTTTGGCTAAAAATGCCTTACTATACATGGTCGTTTTTTCGCTAAAAATGCCTTACTATACATGGTCGTTTTTTCGCTAAAAACGCCTTATTATACATGGTCGTTTTTCGCTAAAAATGCCTTACTATACATGGTCGTTTTTTCGCTAAAAACGCCTTACTATACATGGTCGTTTTTTCGCTAAAAACGCCTTACTATACATGGTCGTTTTTTCGCTAAAAACGCCTTACTATACATGGTCGTTTTTTCGCTAAAAACGCCTTACTATACATGGTCGTTTTTCGCTAAAAACGCCTTACTATACATGGTCGTTTTTTCGCTAAAAACGCCTTATTATACATGGTCGCTTTTTTCGCTAAAATGCCTTACTATACATGGTCGTTTTTTCGCTAAAAACGCCTTATTATACATGGTCGCTTTTTTCGCTAAAATGCCTTATTATACATGGTCGTTTTTTCGCTAAAAATGCCTTACTATACATGGTCGTTTTTTCGCTAAAAACGCCTTACTATACATGGTCGCTTTTTTCGCTAAAAACGCCTTACTATACATGGTCGTTTTTTCGCTAAAAACGCCTTATTATACATGGTCGTTTTTTCGCTAAAAATGCCTTACTATACATGGTCGTTTTTCAGCTAAAAACGCCTTACTATACATGGTCGTTTTTTCGCTAAAAACGCCTTACTATACATGGTCGCTTTTTCGCTAAAAACGCCTTACTATACATGGTCGTTTTTTCGCTAAAAACGCCTTATTATACATGGTCGCTTTATTCGCTAAAAACGCCTTATTATACATGGTCGTTTTTTCGCTAAAAATGCCTTACTATACATGGTCGTTTTTTCGCCAAAAACGCCTTACTATACATGGTCGTTTTTTCGGTTAAAACGCCTTATTATACATGGTCGCTTTTTTCGCTAAAAATGCCTTACTATACATGGTCGCTTTTTTCGCTAAAAAAGCCTTACTATACATGGTCGTTTTTTCGCTAAAAACGCCTTACTATACATGGTCGTTTTTTCGCTAAAAACGCCTTACTATACATGGTCGTTTTATTCGGCTAAAAACGCCTTATTATACATGGTCGTTTTTTTGCTAAAAATGCCTTACTATACATGGTCGTTTTTTCAGCCAAAAACGCCTTACTATACATGGTCGTTTTTTTCGGCTAAAAATGCCTTACTATACATGGTCGTTTTTTCAGCCAAAAAAGCCTTACTATACATGGTCGTTTTTTTAGGCTAAAAACGCCTTACTATACATGGTCGTTTTTTCGCTAAAACGCCTTATTATACATGGTCGTTTTTTTCGCTAAAAACGCCTTACTATACATGGTCGTTTTTTTCAGCTAAAACGCCTTACTATACATGGTCGTTTTTTTCGGCTAAAAACGCCTTACTATACATGGTCGTTTTTTTCGGCTAAAAACGCCTTATTATACATGGTCGTTTTTTTCGCTAAAAATGCCTTACTATACATGGTCGTTTTTTTCAGCCAAGAAAAGCATACTATACATGGTCGTTTTTTTCGGCTAAAAACGCCTTACTATACATGGTCGTTTTTTTCGGCTAAAAACGCCTTACTATACATGGTCGTTTTTTCGGCTAAAAACGCCTTATTATACATGGTCGTTTTTTTCGGCTAAAACGCCTTATTATACATGGTCGTTTTTTTCGGCTAAAAATGCCTTACTATACATGGTCGTTTTTTTCAGCCAAGAAAAGCATACTATACATGGTCGTTTTTTTCGGGTTAAAACGCCTTATTATACATGGTCGTTTTTTTCGGCTAAAAACGCCTTACTATACATGGTCGTTTTTTTCGCTAAAAACGCCTTACTATACATGGTCGTTTTTTTCGGCTAAAAACGCCTTACTATACATGGTCGTTTTTTCGCTAAAAACGCCTTACTATACATGGTCGTTTTTTCGCTAAAAACGCCTTACTATACATGGTCGCTTTTTTCGCTAAAAACGCCTTACTATACATGGTCGTTTTTTCGCTAAAAACGCCTTACTATACATGGTCGCTTTTTTCGCTAAAAACGCCTTACTATACATGGTCGTTTTTTCGCTAAAAATGCCTTACTATACATGGTCGTTTTTTCGCTAAAAACGCCTTACTATACATGGTCGCTTTTTTCGCTAAAAACGCCTTACTATACATGGTCGTTTTTTCGCTAAAAACGCCTTACTATACATGGTCGTTTTTTCGCTAAAAACGCCTTACTATACATGGTCGCTTTTTTCGCTAAAAACGCCTTATTATACATGGTCGTTTTTTCAGCTAAAACGCCTTACTATACATGGTCGTTTTTTCGGCTAAAAACGGCTTACTACACATGGTGTTTTTTTCGTCTAAAAACGCCTTATATACATGGTCGTTTTTTCAGCTAAAAAATCCTTACTATACATGGTCGTTTTTTCAGCTAAAAAATCCTTACTATACATGGTCGTTTTTTTCGGCTAAAAACGCCTTATTATACATGGTCGTTTTTTCGGCTAAAAACGCCTTACTATACATGGTCGTTTTTTCCGGCTAAAAACGCCTTATTATACATGGTCGTTTTTTCAGCTAAAAACGCCTTATTATACATGGTCGCTTTTTTCGCTAAAAACGCCTTACTATACATGGTCGTTTTTTCAGCCAAAAAAGCATACTATACATGGTCGTTTTTTCGCTTAAAACGCCTTACTATACATGGTCGTTTTTTTCGCTAAAAATGCCTTACTATACATGGTCGTTTTTTCAGCCAAGAACGCCTTACTATACATGGTCGCTTTTTTCAGCTAAAACGCCAGACTATACATGGTCGTTTTTTCGCTAAAAACGCCTTACTATACATGGTCGTTTTTTGGCTAAAAATGCCTTACTATACATGGTCGTTTTTTGGCTAAAAATGCCTTACTATACATGGTCGCTTTTTTCGCTAAAATGCCTTACTATACATGGTCGTTTTTTCGCTAAAAACGCCTTATTATACATGGTCGTTTTTTCGCTAAAAATGCCTTACTATACATGGTCGTTTTTTCGCTAAAAACGCCTTACTATACATGGTCGTTTTTTCGCTAAAAACGCCTTACTATACATGGTCGTTTTTTCGCTAAAAACGCCTTACTATACATGGTCGTTTTTCGCTAAAAACGCCTTACTATACATGGTCGTTTTTTCGCTAAAACGCCTTATTATACATGGTCGCTTTTTTCGCTAAAAACGCCTTATTATACATGGTCGTTTTTTCGCTAAAAATGCCTTACTATACATGGTCGTTTTTTTCGGCTAAAAACGCCTTACTATACATGGTCGTTTTTTTCGGCTAAAAATGCCTTATTATACATGGTCGTTTTTTTCGGCTAAAAATGCCTTACTATACATGGTCGTTTTTTCCGGCTAAAAACGCCTTACTATACATGGTCGTTTTTTCGGCTAAAAACGCCTTACTATACATGGTCGTTTTTTCGCTAAAACGCCTTACTATACATGGTCGTTTTTTCGCTAAAACGCCTTACTATACATGGTCGTTTTTTCAGCTAAAAACGCCTTACTATACATGGTCGTTTTTTCCGGCTAAAAACGCCTTACTATACATGGTCGTTTTTTCCGGCTAAAAACGCCTTACTATACATGGTCGTTTTTTCCGGCTAAAAACGCCTTACTATACATGGTCGTTTTTTCCGGCTAAAAACGCCTTATTATACATGGTCGTTTTTTTCGGCTAAAAATGCCTTACTATACATGGTCGTTTTTTTCAGCCAAGAAAAGCATACTATACATGGTCGTTTTTTTCGGGTTAAAACGCCTTATTATACATGGTCGTTTTTTTCGGCTAAAAATGCCTTACTATACATGGTCGTTTTTTTCAGCCAAGAACGGCATACTATACATGGTCGTTTTTTTCAGCTAAAAACAGCAGAGTATAGATTGTCGTTTTTTTCGGCTAAAAACGCCTTACTATACATGGTCGTTTTTTTTGGCTAAAAATGCCTTACTATACATGGTCGGTTTTTTTGGCTAAAAACGCCTTACTATACATGGTCATTTTTTTCGGCTAAAAACGCCTTATTATACATGGTCGTTTTTTTTGGCTAAAAATGCCTTACTATACATGGTCGTTTTTTTCGGCTAAAAATGCCTTACTATACATGGTCGTTTTTTTCGGCTAAAAACGCCTTATTATACATGGTCGTTTTTTTCGGCTAAAAATGCCTTACTATACATGGTCGTTTTTTCGCTAAAACGCCTTACTATACATGGTCGTTTTTTCGCTAAAAACGCCTTACTATACATGGTCGTTTTTTCGCTAAAAACGCCTTACTATACATGGTCGCTTTTTTCGCTAAAAACGCCTTACTATACATGGTCGTTTTTTGGCTAAAAATGCCTTACTATACATGGTCGGTTTTTTCGCTAAAACGCCTTATTATACATGGTCGTTTTTTCGCTAAAACGCCTTATTATACATGGTCGCTTTTTTCGCTAAAAATGCCTTACTATACATGGTCGCTTTTTTCGCTAAAAACGCCTTACTATACATGGTCGCTTTTTTCGCTAAAAACGCCTTATTATACATGGTCGCTTTTTCGCTAAAATGCCTTACTATACATGGTCGTTTTTTCGCTAAAAACGCCTTACTATACATGGTCGCTTTTTTCGCTAAAACGCCTTACTATACATGGTCGCTTTTTTCAGCCAAAAAGCCTTACTATACATGGTCGCTTTTTCGCTAAAAACGCCTTACTATACATGGTCGTTTTTTCGCTAAAAACGCCTTACTATACATGGTCGTTTTTTTCGGCTAAAAACGCCTTACTATACATGGTTGTTTTTTTCGGCTAAAAACGCCTTATTATACATGGTAGTTTTTTGGGCTAAAAATGCCTTACTATACATGGTCGTTTTTTTCAGCCAAGAAAAGCATACTATACATGGTCGTTTTTTCGGTAAAAACGCCTTATTATACATGGTCGCTTTTTCGCTAAAAATGCCTTACTATACATGGTCGTTTTTTCAGTCAAGAACGGCATACTATACATGGTCGTTTTTTCAGCTAAAAACAGCCTTACTATACATGGTCGTTTTTTCGCTAAAACGCCTTACTATACATGGTCGTTTTTGGCTAAAAATGCCTTACTATACATGGTCGTTTTTATGGCTAAAAACGCCTTATTATACATGGTCGTTTTTTCGGCTAAAAACGCCTTATTATACATGGTCGTTTTTTTAGGCTAAAAAAGCCTTACTATACATGGTCGTTTTTTCGCTAAAAATGTCTTACTATACATGGTCGCTTTTTTCGCTAAAAACGCCTTATTATACATGGTCGCTTTTTTCGCTAAAAATGCCTTACTATACATGGTCGTTTTTTCGCTAAAACGCCTTACGATACATGGTCGTTTTTTTCAGCTAAAAACGCCTTACTATACATGGTCGTTTTTTTCAGCTAAAAACGCCTTACTATACATGGTCGTTTTTTTCGGCTAAAAACGCCTTACTATACATGGCCTTTTTTTTGGCAAAAAACGCCTTACTATACATGGTCGGTTTTTTGGCTAAAAACGCCTTACTATACATGGTCATTTTTTTCGGCAAAAACGCCTTACAATACATGGTCGTTTTTTTGGGCAAAAAACGCCTTACTATACATGGTCGTTTTTTCGCTAAAAACGCCTTACTATACATGGTCGTTTTTTCGCTAAAAACGCCTTACTATACATGGTCGCTTTTTTCGCTAAAAACGCCTTACTATACATGGTCGCTTTTTTCGCTAAAAACGCCTTATTATACATGGTCGCTTTTTTCGCTAAAACGCCTTACTATACATGGTCGCTTTTTTCGCTAAAAACGCCTTATTATACATGGTCGTTTTTTCGCTAAAAACGCCTTACTATACATGGTCGTTTTTTCGCTAAAAACGCCTTACTATACATGGTCGTTTTTTCGCTAAAAACGCCTTACTATACATGGTCGTTTTTTCGTTTTTTCGCTAAAAACGCCTTATTATACATGGTCGTTTTTTTCGGCTAAAATGCCTTACTATACATGGTCGTTTTTTTCAGCCAAAAAAGCCTTACTATACATGGTCGTTTTTTCGCTAAAAACGCCTTACTATACATGGTCGTTTTTTTCGCTAAAACGCCTTACTATACATGGTCGTTTTTTTCGGCTAAAAACGCCTTATTATACATGGTCGTTTTATTCGGCTAAAAACGCCTTATTATACATGGTCGTTTTTTTCGGCTAAAAACGCCTTACTATACATGGTCGTTTTTTTCAGCCAAGAAAAGCATACTATACATGGTTGTTTTTTTCGGGTTAAAACGCCTTATTATACATGGTCGTTTTTTTCGGCTAAAAATGCCTTACTATACATGGTCGTTTTTTTCAGCCAAGAACGGCATACTATACATGGTCGTTTTTTTCAGCTAAAAACAGCAGAGTATTATACGTTTTTTCGCTAAAACGCCTTACTATACATGGTCGTTTTTTTTGGCTAAAAATGCCTTACTATACATGGTCGTTTTTTTTGGCTAAAAATGCCTTACTATACATGGTCGTTTTTTTCGGCTAAAAATGTCTTACTATACATGGTCGTTTTTTTCGGCTAAAAACGCCTTATTATACATGTTCGTTTTTTTCGGCTAAAAATGCCTTACTATACATGGTCGATTTTTCGCTAAAACGCCTTATTATACATGGTCGCTTTTTCGCTAAAAACGCCTTACTATACATGGTCGCTTTTTCGCTAAAAACGCCTTACTATACATGGTCGCTTTTTTCGCTAAAAACGCCTTACTATACATGGTCGCTTTTTCGCTAAAAACGCCTTACTATACATGGTCGTTTTTTCGCTAAAACGCCTTATTATACATGGTCGCTTTATTCGCTAAAACGCCTTATTATACATGGTCGCTTTTTTCGCTAAAAATGCCTTACTATACATGGTCGTTTTTTCGCTAAAAACGCCTTATTATACATGGTCGCTTTATTCGCTAAAATGCCTTATTATACATGGTCGCTTTTTTCGCTAAAAATGCCTTACTATACATGGTCGTTTTTTCGCTAAAAACGCCTTACTATACATGGTCGTTTTTTCGGCTAAAAACGCCTTACTATACATGGTCGTTTTTTTCGGCTAAAAACGCCTTATTATACATGGTCGTTTTTTTGGCTAAAAATGCCTTACTATACATGGTCGTTTTTTTCAGCCAAGAAAAGCATACTATACATGGTCGTTTTTTTCGGCTAAAAACGCCTTACTATACATGGTCGTTTTTTTCGGCTAAAAACGCCTTATTATACATGGTCGTTTTATTCGGCTAAAAACGCCTTATTATACATGGTCGTTTTTTTCGGCTAAAAATGCCTTACTATACATGGTCGTTTTTTCGCTAGCCAAGAACGGCTAAAAACGCCTACTATACATGGTCGTTTTTTCAGCTAAAACAGCTTAGTATACATGGTCGCTTTTTTCGCTAAAAACGCCTTACTATACATGGTCGTTTTTTTTGGCTAAAAATGCCTTACTATACATGGTCGGTTTTTTTGGCTAAAAACGCCTTACTATACATGGTCATTTTTTTCGGCTAAAAACGCCTTATTATACATGGTCGTTTTTTTTGGCTAAAATGCCTTACTATACATGGTCGTTTTTTCGCTAAAAACGTCTTACTATACATGGTCGTTTTTTCGCTAAAAACGCCTTATTATACATGGTCGCTAAAAATTTACTATACATGGTCGCTAAAAATGCCTTACTATACATGGTCGCTTTTTTCGCTTAATACATGGTCGCCTTTATTATACATGGTCGCTTTATTCGCTAAAAACGCCTTACTATACATGGTCGCTTTTTTCGCTAAAAACGCCTTACTATACATGGTCGCTTTTTTCGCTAAAAACGCCTTACTATACATGGTCGCTTTTTTCGCTAAAAACGCCTTACTATACATGGTCGCTTTTTTCGCTAAAACGCCTTATTATACATGGTCGTTTTTTTCGGCTAAAAATGCCTTACTATACATGGTCGTTTTTTTCAGCCAAGAAAAGCATACTATACATGGTCGTTTTTTTCGGCTAAAAATGCCTTACTATACATGGTCGTTTTTTTCAGCCAAGAAAAGCATACTATACATGGTTGTTTTTTTCGGCTAAAAACGCCTTACTACATGGTCGTTTTTTTCGGGTTAAAACGCCTTATTATACATGGTCGTTTTTTTCGGCTAAAAATGCCTTACTATACATGGTCGTTTTTTTCAGCCAAGAACGGCATACTATACATGGTCGTTTTTTTCGGCTAAAAACGCCTTAATATACATGGTCGTTTTTTTCGGGTTAAAACGCCTTATTATACATGGTCGTTTTTTCGCTAAAAACGCCTTACTATACATGGTCGCTTTTTCGCTAAAAACGCCTTACTATACATGGTCGCTTTTTCGCTAAAACGCCTTACTATACATGGTCGTTTTTTCGCTAAAAACGCCTTACTATACATGGTCGTTTTTTTCGGCTAAAAACGCCTTACTATACATGGTCGTTTTTTTCAGCTAAAAACAGCAGAGTATACATGGTCGTTTTTTTCGGCTAAAAACGCCTTACTATACATGGTCGTTTTTTTCGGCTAAAAATGCCTTATTATACATGGTCGTTTTTTTGGCTAAAAATGCCTTACTATACATGGTCGTTTTTTCGGCTAAAAACGCCTTACTATACATGGTCGCTTTTTTTCGCTAAAAACGCCTTATTATACATGGTCGTTTTTTCCGGCTAAAAACGCCTCATTATACATGGTTGGTTTTTTCCGGCTAAAAACGCCTTACTATTCATCAGGGGTGTATAACATATGGCAGGAACCCGTCCGCAAGTTGGTTTGATCAGGCCCGCAGGATAATTTAAAAGTGAAGAAATGCACAAAAGACACTGAATGAATATTTTTAATAGGGTGCAATTCGTGGATTATCCGCTAGGGGGGGGGACACTGTTTTGATCAGAGGAAAAGACAACATTGTTTAGATCAGAGAAGAAGACAACAGCAGCGCCTCAGTCTGTCACTGAGACAGACCCAACACAACAAGCCTCATTGCATTTTTCAGAGTTGTAGGAAGATTGTTCTTGGGTCCTCCGTGCCACAAGAGGGAGTCACCTGCTCACCGCCAGAGTCCACCTACGAGCACAGACCTGCTGGCAACACTTTTTGCTCTTCTTCCTGTTATTCGCAAGGTGCTGAAGTCAAACTTTGGGCCAGCCTGAAAAGTAGAAGACATTTACACTCGTTCAATGCACCATCATGACTACTTTTTTTTTTTTTTTAATTCTCCCCCAGGCAGCAGTAAACATGATCGGCTTCCTGCTCTCAAAAGACCCAACAGTCTATCTCCCTGGTAAGTTTCATGCCCAACACATCTTTGTCTGCACAAGAAATTGACTTGCGTGTAACTCACGGATGCCTTTCCTCTTAGGTCAACACACCTGTCCCACGTTCTTCTCAAGAGCTGATCACTTCACCGCCCAGCAACAAGCAGACTGCAATCCAACTTGCAACTTTTTCCTCTGCTTTTGTGATTGTCTACTCTGCAAAAGAAATAAAGCTTGGTTACAAACACAACACAACTTCAACTCAACTTCATTTTTAAACACATCACCACAATCTAACTTAAAAATAAATAAATACATTTAAACAAAATTATTTTCCGTTTTTTCTAAACTTTTTTCCGATTTTTTTCTCCTGGATTTTTCTGCCTGGAAAAAAAAATCCAGGAGGGTGGGTGTGGCCTGGCTGGAATGATGGCTGATGATTCGCTGATAGCTGTAAAAGTGGGTGGAGCATGATGATAACGCTGTTATTGGTGGGAAAGGGGGGTGGTTATGCAAATCTGGAGCAATCTGATTGGTCAGAACTTGGAAAGTGGGCATGGTTTTGCAAATCAGGATTAGGGTTATGCAAATGAGGGCCTCACCACGATTGGTGGATGTCAAATTGGGTGTGGTTTGGGGCGGGCATTGCAGCACTTTTTCAAAGTCCCATTTGAGTCTTGAGCTCAGACTTGCACTTGGGTGACATCAGACCTTTTCACTGCTCCCGTCGGTTTCACATGACCCAAAAGCTTGATTCCTGGAGTTTCGGGTCATGTGGAGACCAACGGGAACAGTGGAAAGACTGTCTGATGTGACTGAAGCGCAAGTCTGAGCTCAAGACGTCAGTCTTTGAAAAGGCTTTGAGTGAGTTGAGGATGGATTTGGTCATGAAAGGCAAAGGTTCAGATTCAAGTCAAACAATTTATTGGACAGAAAAGCGAACATGACAATGTGAACGCATTTGACTAGTCAAACTTTGTGTGGGCCAGTCCAAGTTGCACGCACACAAACACTGACGACAGGCCTGACATGGGAGCATGTGCTTGACCAGCTCATGCGTGATGTCACTGACATCTCATGACACACCAAGGGGGACATGAGCACGTCCGACTTCTCTCACTGAGACAAAAACTAACTGCCGGGTACTCCACAACAACATGATCACACTCTTCTGGTCAAGTTTTGGTCGGGTTGTCTATAGGGCCGTTCACACGGCGAGATTTATTTCTGCGCTGCACCGGAGTATTTTGTTGCGATATATTTTTACACCGGAACAAATTTTGTGGAGCGTTCACACGTACAAAGCCGCTGAGCGTCACAGCTCCGGCACAGCATCGAAGCAGCTCCACTTGCTTTCACACGAGCAGTTTCTGCTGCGGAGCAAAACGACAGAAAACAAATGAGCTGTCGTGTTGGTTCGTTTTAAAACGTATACACAACTCGAGCAACTACTGTACAGGCACGTCCTTCTCCTTCTGTGTCTCCGTGCCTTCTGCTAGAGAGTGACCGCCCCCGAAAACGTAAATCAACGATGAGTTCTGGTAGAGAGAGATGAAGCAAACATTTAATGCGCCAAACACAAAAATCAAGAGATGAAATCACAAAATAAATTCTATGGAGGGCGGGGGGTTGTGAACACACAACAAAGGAACAAACTACACAAACAACTCTGAGACAGTCCAGTCTCCTACAAAAGGAAAGATGACGTTTGGGGACTGCCCCCCTTCTAGATGAGATGGTATAACCCAAGAGGTGCTTTGCTACTGTTAGCAGCCATGTCTTGTGTCGTTATTAAACAAACACCTGACGGAAGTTCGACAGAGCACGAAAGCAACGCATTCTCACCGTACGTAATCAACTCTTCTCATGCACAGCGAGGCCCCTCACCCCCCACCCTCGCAAACGAGCATTTGCTGCGGAGCAAATTGTAGCATTCACACATGCACATTTGCATCGGTGCTGCTTCGCAAACGAGCATTTGTTCTGGAGCACATTTTTAAACCACCTCCCTGAGGTGGATCAAATTTGATCCGAAACAAGCTGTTTTCGGGCGCTACGCCGGAACAAAGTTGCACGTATGAACGCTCGAGGGGAGCAGTTTCGGCGTAGGTCCGAAATAAATCTGCCCGTGTGAACGGCCCTTATGTGGAGTTGACACTGTTGTGCAGTACACGAAGCAGAAATTTAAATTGACTGAGAGACAGACAGGCGGGAACACTCACCTCCACCTTGTGGTGCAATGTGACATCAGACATCAGCTCTTCAAGCACACCACACAGCTCAGTACTCACAAGTGTCCAAATGCAGGTTGGCGTCCCTTCTGCATGTCCTCCGGGTCTGGCGGCTGCGCCTTTGGCCCAGTAATCTAATCTAATCTAATCTAATCTGGTCAGGCAGAAAAACTAAACAAAAGTGGAAAGTCACACACTGTAGTCCATAGAAAAGTTGTTTCTTTTTTTTCTTTTTAATTTGAGGTATTATTCGTAAAGTGGCAGACTTTTACTTTCAACCCGTCATTTCCAAACGTGCCCGCACTCGCAATGCATCTGTTTGAGCGATCCACTCGCGGCTCTCTCCCCACACCTCAAGTACAACGAGCAACCTCCTTTCGAAAAACAAATGAACGGGTGCATTTGTGGGAATAGTTTTGAAACAAATCTGCCCCCGATGTGAAGCCATCACACTTCCACTGCTGATAGCAGCTTTGGTGTGGAAAACATACAGAATAGTACAGTATTCAAGTGAAACGCTGTTCGCGATTGCTTTTTGATTGACAGCTGAGGTCTACTTGTCGGCGGCATGCTCGCTCACTGCCCCTTTGCTGACGTTGTTTTTTACGTTGAGTCACAACAACAAAATTAAAGGAGCAACGTGTCGTGATAACTCTCCCCAATTGTCTACATCTTTACACTGAGAGATCAACTGCGAAGTCAGTTTAAAATGTTAAAATTACTCACTGAGAACAGGGCTTGTGGACAGCGGAAAGACTTGCTCTTTGAACCGGATGTGGTACCGTTTTTGTGCGTGTACTTATTCTTCTTCTTGGTGAATCGGATGTCTTTAGTTCATATCGCCCCCTACTGTCCGGGAAACCACAAAGGCGTTTGGCAAGCAATCTGAATCTAATTTACAGTATTAGCCAAGCGTGCAAAAACACAAAACACTAAATTAGGGCATATCTTGAAGCACCACAAGGTTTCAAGGGCAGCTGGTGGAAATACCGAGCTTCCGTCTACCCCCGTTTGATCAAAGTAATGAAGAGATGATTGTGCAGTGTAATAATAATAATAATAATAATAATAATACATTTTATTAATAAGCGCCTTTCAAGACACCCAAGGACACTTTACAATGACAAAAAACACAAAACAATACGGGTTGAGCAGCGGCAGCCAAATGCGCCAGCGTTCACTCAACCCGGAAGTCAGAAAGTAGCAATATCTGTCCCGTCAGAGAGGGTGTTCTCAAAGACTGGACAAATTGAAGTATTCCAAGTTGAAGTATTCAGTTTTGTTGACAGCAAATTTAAAATAAAGCAATGAGTAATGTTTGTCAAAATAAAGAAAGGAGTATCTTATGTTTGTTTTGTTCACTGCTGCTGTTGCAGTTAATACTCACTATTTTTGTTCTGATGCAGCATGTTTGATTATTGTTGGTTGAAGTTTAATTTTGTTGCTTGTTTATTGTTTGGAGCCTTTTTAATGTTCAATAAAATAAGTAAAAAGCCATTTCTTTGCTTGATAATTGTTGCTATTTGCAGTCAGTAGAGGGCAATATTTAGTTCACCAAGTCATTTATCAAAATGTATGCTAAAAAAATTGTCAAATATTTAAAAGAAAAGCAAAAGTTAAAAGAGCCGTTTGAGAGCCAAATAGAGCCGGCTCCTTTCACTGAGCCGATCCAAATGAACCGGATCACCGAAAAGAGCCGAAAATCCCATCACTAATACACGGCACATTCTTGCGAGTTCACACTCTTCTGAGTGTCAAAAATCTTTAAAAGTGAGTACCTACCCAAAAACAGATATGCACCGTTTTAAACATTTTTCTTTTGAATAAAGACTTCATAGATGTAAGTCGCCGCTGATAAAGAAAATACGCATGTTTAAAATTCAACAACGATTTGACATCTTGACATTCGTTCAATTTGGACTGTTTTTTTTGGTTAGTGGTTGACATTAAATCTTAAAAGATTTTTCAAACCATTGCAGGTGGCAATTGACACCTTTTATGTAAGAAGTGTGAATAATTACTTAAATATTTTTAAAATAGAAAAATGGTAACGGACACCTTGATTTTTTTAAACAAATAACATAACTGACATATATAGTAACAATAATAATAATAATAATAATAATAATAATAATAATGGCAGGGAGGTCATAGAAATTCATTTAATATATATATATATATTTTTTTTTTTTTTTTTAACTCCATATACATCCATAGACAGCAGACAGAAGTGAGCGCAATTTGAAGTTTAGTCAATACTAAAAATGATATCTGAAAGTACTTGGCTTAGTGAATATCCAAATACTTTTGCAATTGGATGATCCCTCCAAAATGTCCCCGCCTTCGATATTCAGCAAAAACCGGCCCATATTCTCATGCACAATAACCTTTACGTGTGAATTTAATCTGTACTTCTCTAAACCTTTTGAATGCACGTGCACATGTTTGATGTTTCAATATTTCTTGCACAACTAGCTGTTCTCCAACAATAAGCTAACCAGGCAAATTAGAACAGAATATAAATGGAGGTCCTTGGAAATTTTCATTGATCAAACAGCTCTTGTGAATTTTATTGTTCAGCTCCTTGTTAGATAAGAGCAAATTACACACATACTGAAACAGTTAGAAATGTGCATTCATAAGTTTTGAGAAGGTCAAATTAAGTTCACTTGAAAAGGTCATTGTGCATTCTTGGTTTATCTTCAAAATTTCACCCGGAAGTCCAGTATCACAAAGTTTTTGTGAACCGCGTACCTTTGGACCATCACTGTACTTCACCCACCCAATCCCGCTGCCTTTCCCGCTCACCCTCGCGCTCCTTTTCCCGCCTCATGGTGGCTATGGCAACAGCTTCGTCGAAGCACATACTGAGAGGGCTGTTCTGGGACATGTCCCTGCTGCAGTTGGCACCGACATCATCCGGTGCATAGGCATCTTTCCTCTCTTGCTGCTGCTGCTGCTGCTGTCGCAGGCTCCGGACAACTAGCTTGCAGTGTTGGCGCTTGGGCAGCACCACTGGCGCCGCTTTCACTTGGTAAACTTTTGGCAGTTTTGAGATAACCAACTTCCTTCCTATGCCTCGGTCCTCAAACCTCACACTTTCTTTGGACTCAGACATATCACAGATGACATCTTGCACAGGTGTATCTCGAAGACTTGGTGTTATTGTCACTTCCTCACAAATGGGTTCATCTTCTTTGAGCAGCAACTTTTCCATAACTGGCCCCTGGTGTTGACTTCTCTCTGGTCCTCGCTGCTCAAAGCTCACACCTTCTCTTGAGTCGGGAAAGTCAGAACTGACTTCTTTCAGGGGTCGCTCTCTAAGACGAGGTGTCATTGTCATTTCCTCACAAATGGGTTCATCTTCTTTGAGCAGCAACTTTTCCATAACTGGCCCCTGGTGTTGACTTCTCTCTGGTCCTCGCTGCTCAAAGCTCACACCTTCTCTTGAGTCGGGAAAGTCAGAACTGACTTCTTTCAGGGGTCGCTCTCTAAGACGAGGTGTCATTGTCATTTCCTCACAAATGGGTTTGTCGTCTTTGGGCAGCAACTTTTCCAAATCTGCACCTTCATCTTCACACCTCTCTGGTACTTGCACCTCAAACCTCACCATTTCTCGAGGCTGCAAAACATCAGAACTGACCTCTTTCATGGGCACATCTCGAAGACTTGGTGTCATTGTCATTTCCTCACAAATGGGTTTGTCGTCTTTGGGCAGCAACTTTTCCAAATCTGCACCTTCATCTTCACACCTCTCTGGTACTTGCACCTCAAACCTCACCATTTCTCGAGACTGCAGAACATCAGAACTGACCTCTTTCATGGGCACATCTCGAAGACTTGGTGTCATTGTCACTTCCTCACAAATGGGTTTGTCTTTTTGTGGCACCAACTTTTTGGGAACCGTACCCTCTTGTTCCCATCTCTCTGGTCTTTGCTTCTCAAACCTCCCACTCTGTCCAGTGTCCAGAACTTCAGATGTGATCTTTCCTGGTGTTCATCTCCAAGACTTGGTGTCATTGTCACTTTCCCAAGGTTGGGTTGGACTTCATTGGGTACCAACAATTCCGTAACCTCTTGCCCTTGTTCACACCTCTCTGATCTTCGCTCCTCAGAGATCACCTCTTCTCCAGACTCCGGAACATCAACACTGACTTCTTTCAGGGGTGACTCTCTAAAATGAGGTGTCATTGTCATTTCCTCACAAATGGGTTTGTCGACTTTGGGCACCAGCATTTCCAAAACTTTACCTCCATCTTCACACCTCTCTGGTCCTTGCACCTCATTCCCCACCCTGTCTCGAGACTGCAGAACATCATAACTGACCTCTTTCATGGGCACATCTCTGAGACTTGTCACCGTCACTTTCTCAAGGTTGGGTTTGACTTCATTGGGTACCAACAATTCCGTAACCTCTTGCCCTTGTTCACACCTCTCTGATCTTCGCTCCTCAGAGCTCACCTCTTCTCCAGACTCCGGAACATCAACACTGACCTCTTTCAGTGGTGCATCTCCAAGACTTGTTGTCACTTTGACTTCCTCAATGATTGATTTGTTTGCTGTAGGCACCGATTTTCCCACAATCGCACCTTCTTGGCCACATCTCCCTGGTAAATTGATGTCCGTATCCTCAGGGTTCTTTCCTGCAGTTGTCTCCATCTCGTTGGTCTCTCTGCTATCGCTGACATCCCATGTCTTTCTTTCCTCATCCTCAATGAGTTCACACACGACCTCCTCGAGCTCGTCCCAGATTTTTCCAAAGGCATCGTCCGTCCCGAGCTCACCCTCCTGTGTCTTTTCAGAACTTGATACCGCTCCATCTTCTGTTAAGAGATTTTCCGGCATATTTATGGTAGTTTCAGGATTCACATCCTCAGTCCCGTTATTCTCATCTCCATCATCCTGGTCCTCCTTAAACTCCTCTGTAGCTTCCCCAGAAACATCTCGGTACTCCTCTACCGGGGAAGTTTCTTTCTTAATATACTCAGAGGTAGAGAAGTGATGGACTTCTTCTTCTTCATCATCATCTTCCTGTCTTATCTTGTCAACCTCTACACCGTCAATAGCCTTCACACTTGATTCATCCGTGTGCTCTTGCAAATCCACACAATGGTATGAATGCACTTCTATGGGGAGAGGTTCTGGACCAGTTTCCTTGATTCGTAGATCTTCATTTCTGCACAAAGAAATCAGAGAAGGGTTAAGCTTCTTCTCGCTTTACAGATGAAGGTTAAAACAAGTAGTGTGTAGAAATTTCCAAACGTGTGTGGCGTGTTGGTCACTGCGAGGACACCACACTACAGGAGCAGTAAGCATACAGGGATGTTTTTTCTTGTCTTATACTTTAAAAATCCTTTTAAGTCCCTTTAAAAATCTTGTGTGTAATCAATATGTAGGGCATGGCTGAGTAACAACCCAGTGAGGATTTAGATGATGTGGATTTAATTAGTTGTTTTTACTTGTGGTCGTGGGCACAAAAATGCCCTTTTAGATCACTAAGTTACAGTTTTAGGAAGGATCATATTGCAAATGGAAATTTTAGAGCCAAATCCTTTTCACCTTGGACCGTTGTGCTCCTCTCGGTGGTCAATTTGCTTTTCAATTTGTGGTATCGTTTCTTTGACTCTGTCCATGTCATCCTGGCTCTGATTTCCATCATTTTGTTGTTTATCGGCAGAGATTTCAGAATTGCATTCCTTTGGTTGACGTGACAGGTCCGCCGGAGCGCTCTCTGCAGTACAGGCGGGCAAGTCCTCCGGTAGAACATCACACACATTGCTTAGAAAGAAGTCCGCAGGGAGGCTCCTAGCAAACAAGCTGCTGTCTTCATCACTGCTGTAGTAGTCGGCTGTGTCGTCATCTGCTGTGTCGTCATCTGCTGTGTCGTCTTCGTCGTCGTTGCTGCAACACTCCCCGGGTTCACACATGGGCGAGGTCATATGAGGCAAGCTAAGGGACTTTGCGTGCCGCTCGTTCGCATCGCTGCTGCGCGGCCGCTGGGGCTTCAGTTGGCTTTCAACATTTGTCTCGGAGCTCACGCTTAGCCTGACGTCGGGCCACGTGGCGTCAAGAGGTGGTTGCTCTATCAGTTCGTACTCGTCGTCGGAATGTCCAGGAGGTTCAACGGAGAATTCATTCACTTGGGGGGTACAGTCCGGCAGGAAGTGGAGAGGAATCTGAAAAGACAAGTTTGAAGTGGTTGACGCTGAACCGATAATATATTCCCGATAGAATACTTCTGGGCTGTTCACCAACCAGTCGTAAATTCAGCTCACAACTTAATTCTTAAGCACATTCTTGAGCTGCTTCTCCTTCACGTTGTGTCCTTTTAAGACTTAAGCAAGGCAACGTTTAAAGTCTTTAAGCGACGCAAAGGTCATTCGGCCCAAGTCTCGGTACATTATTACATTTCATGTCTTTGAGCAGAACCTTTGTCTGTCGGTACAAGTCTCAAAGAAGGCTAAGTTCTTACTGTCTGAGTCTTTGGTAAGATCTTGGTCTTTTGGTCCAAATCTTAAGTAAGACCATGCTTATCTGAGCCTATTCTCTTGGCTAAAGATAGTCCTAGGTCTTTAACTATGGCAAGGCCCTTTAATGTCCTTTTTGGTCCCAGCAAGACTTTGTTCTTTTGATCCTTTAATTTTGGTCAAAAATACACAGAGGTCTTTCAGATTTTGGTTATTCGGCCCCAGTGTCAAACAAGGTCTTTGTCTATCTGTCTGTCTTTCAAATAGGAAAGAGAGTATGTTTTTGTTCTGAGGGTTAATCAAGACTTTGGATTTTTGGCTCAATTTCCCAATTAAAATTTTTCGTCTTAAGCCATAAGTCTTCAAGGGAAGTTTTAAACATAGGTAGAGGCATTCTGCTTATCTGATTACACAATAGCAATCCACAGAAAACCTACTAACCATTAAAAAGAAAAAAAATAACAACAACTAACCTGACAGGAGACGCTGCAGTCCATGTGATCCAGGAATTCAAAGTTATCTTGAACGTAGCCCGACAGCTCTTGGTCATCTTGCTCCACCTCGGTTGAGTTGAGGACGCCGGAAGAGTCAAAAATATTGTTGTCCTCGCGTTTGGCGGATGGCACTCCTTCCATTTCTGCAATTGAGATGTTTGAATGAGAGGCGAGCAGGCATGCATCATGATACGTTATTCGGACGTTACCTTCATGGACATACTGTTGACAAACGTCTTCATCGACGTCGTAACTCAGACTTTTGGCACGGGTTTCTTTTACCGCTGGCTCTGCTCTGCAGTCTTCCCCAATTGCTTCTTCGTTCTTGGCCTCTTCTTCTTTGTCAACTAATGTATTTGCATCTTCATCCACAATGATTTCCTTCCCGTGCGCCACCTCTTTCGTCTCTGCTTTAGCTTCCCTAAGTTCTTTAACTTTCATTTCCATTCTTCCACTATCCTTCCTCTCCACATAGTTTTCTCCCTCCTGATCACTTCCGTCTTTACCACGGTGGACCACCCTGTCACTCCCACCTCCCTGTAGAAGACCCAAAGCTAAGTTGGAAGTGATGTGCAGCGGCACCGTGACCATGGTGGGTCCGGTGATGTGCATGGCCGCTCTGCGGCCTGCCTTCCTGGCGATTCCCGGCGAACTGGACTGGACAGAGTCGCCCTCCGCGCCACCTAGGCCTTCGGGGTCAAGGGCCGTGTAGGTGCCCTGAGTTCCCCCGCTCATAAGTCCAGTACCCCTGCGGTAGGTCACGGCATATTCACTTCCGCCTAACGGGCTACGTGATGCTGCAGGTTCCAAGCCGGACATTTTGGTGGAGCGAGACGTCTGCAGAGGACGAATGGAATCTGGAATAAAAGGAACAATGAGAGATCTACATTTGGAGGTTTGAGAATCTGATAGTGAGGATGTTGATGAGGGTGAGGAGAGCAGCACCTTCATTTGAATATGACGGAATGCTGAGAGAGTCCATGCTTCGAGCTGGACGCAACCCTGATGCGTCCTTCTCTGTAAACAAAAATATTCATTATAGTGTTGACGTAAGATGTAGTTTGGAGTTCATTTGGACTAGTAAAGCAGGGTAGACAGATTCAGGGCATCCGGACTGAAATACAGACGGAAAATCCAAGGAAGGAAAAGATGGCGTAGAGCAGGAAATGAAAGAAGCTAGCTCAACTGTTAGCTTGTCTGGTGAGTGTTTCGCCTCGAGTTTTTATAAAACACATTTTATAAAAACTCAACACAACCAGTTGCTGCTCTGATTTGTGTACAGTCATAAGCTTCAGCGACCACCTAAATTGATTTGTGTTCCAATTCACAACACGATCACAGTGGAGTCACCACAAATGGAATAAGTGCATTGGTGGTCCTACTCAACATACCTTTGGCCGAGTGTTTATGCCGTCTTCTCGGGTCATGGAAGCGACTGCCGATATTGAAAATGGACATCCACTTCCTTCCTTTGAAGGAGCCCTTCCTCCTGAGGTGAACAAAATGTGCCGCCGTGACGCAAGAACCCACATAAGACCAAAGAACAAGTTCTCTTGATGTCTGAGCACTTCTCAAACATCCATGACACACACCGTTAAATCGTCTACTCACTTATCGGTGCCTTCTATAATGGCATGGTAAGGTCGGATCGGAATTGGACTATCCCCTGGACTGATGTGTCCAAAGTTTGCTGGATGCTTGAAGAGGGTTTCCTCCTGGCTGGAGATTGCTGTTGGGGAGGGAAGAGACTTTCTCCTGCTGTGTGTGACGTCTGAAAGAAACGGGAAGAGTTAACACATTGTAGCCGGAGGGCGAGTGCGACACAGGCTCGCGTGTTTGTGTTTACTCGGCTCGGGAAACAGCTCAGGGACGTGTGTGAGGATGAACTCCACGACAATGGACTGGACCCTGACCTCCATGAAGGCGGCGGTGCCACTGAAACCGGACACCTCAATGTCCTTTGACCTTAAAGAGCAGATTTGACCCATTATTTGAATTCTCAAGCGTCTTCGTAAGGGATGAAGGAGAAGCGTGATGTCCACACCGGAGCAGGTTGGGCGCCCAGACGATTGCCAAGTTCCTGGCGTGCATGTTGGTCTCTGGTGAGTATGACGCCATTTTGACAAGGTGGCACATTAGAAACTCCAGAGTTCTAAAGGGCGTCAGACTAAGACATTCAGACACAATCGGTACGCAGTGAACGTGGTACAATGTCGAGAAACCGAACCTGTAATGCGGCGTCGGAAGTTCCTTCAGGACATCTCGGATTTTCACCAGCCGCTCCTCCTCCAGCTGGACGGCCACTGCCTCCTGCAGCAAGTAGAAGAAACGTTCGTGTTCTTGGTAGCTGGGTGGATGGAAAGACATCCATCACAAAATGTACTCTCATTTTTAACCTTCCCCGTCATTCCTCAGAGTGCAACTAACTAACATCTATTGATGCCACCAATGTTTGGTGGTTACTTCCTATTGTCTTGACATACAACAGTTGGATATTCTTCCCAGCATGCTCGCAGTGATGTCGATCCCACGACTGTAAACCACAAATTCAATCTGTAGCCGACCCAGATTCCATTTATAGCAGCGATGTAAATTTGTCACGGAAACTCCCATTTACCATGTTGAGACATGTCAAATCTCATCAGGTAAAGAAGGCTCTTGCAGACTGCAGTTCAACATTTTAGGCAGCGGTATAATTTTGCAGGTGATAAATGACAAAACTTTGGTGAAGGTCAAGGGTCTTGACACTTTGACACTTCTGTCACGTCTCAGATGATCAGCTTCTTTGGAAACTACATGAGCAAAACATTAGCATTTGAGGCGCACTGCCTCAACGGGTATGAATTTTTGATTTGTATAGGAGTATGATTTTGCAGGTGATAACTTTCTTAAAGCATTGACACTATGCGTTGGGTACGTTTTCTTCCCTGCGGTGACACGCTTTAATCCAAATCGCATGTTTGGCAGCGATGTCAATTCAACATGGAAACTCACATTTGTCGAGGTGATGAACAACCCCCCCCCCACCCCCTCCCCCCAAAAAAACGTTTTGGTGGAGGTCTCTGATCTTGCCGATCTTGTTTCAGCCAAATCTCATGCAATCACTTTTTTCTGAATTTGACAGCTCTGGCATTGAAATAATCCACACAGGTGTAGTGTGTCGTGTCGGATGCTACTCAACGGCAAACTTGTCGTAAAGTTGGTACGTGAGCAGCGGGTTGGGCAGCTCCCGGAAGTATGCTTTGCACAGGGAGCTGACGCAGTGGATGTCTTGCAGGTACACTTCCTTGCTGAGGTCCGGACTCCCGTCGCCCTCAAATTCACTCCTGTTTGTGGAGGCCGACAAGAAGGGTCACAGGTGTGACGGTGAATGGGCGGGTAAAGAACTCACCTGAGCTTCTGGATGTTGGATGAAACACCAGACAACCTGTAGATTCCATCCACCACGCCATATTCCTCCACAAACTGGCTGCAGCACCGCAACACCTGAGGGACTGCAGAGGAAGACCTTCATAAAAGTTCAGAGGTCCAGGTGTTTTGTGGTCCGGGACCCCTCCAACGTACCTTCCTGGCCGGTGGCGTTCAAGTGCTCCAGAAGATCACAACCAAACACCTTGTCTTTGCTGGCCCCTTTTCTCCGGACTCTCCTCATGGCTTGGCAACAGTTGTAATCCCAACGCCAGCCCAGCGCTGTTTTGGGCTGGATGCGACTGGACTCTCAAGGAAATTGAAGCGTCGTCCTCACTGCGGGGACATTGTGGTTTTGATCTACTCAGGTCTGTCAAAAGAGGATGAACAAGGACCATGTAAGGCGAGGGTGTCAACTCAAGGCTCGGCCCAGATCTGACCTGGGCACCAAAAAAACAAAAACAACAACAACAAAAAAACCCTTAGGTAATTTCTTGCATTTTCTTTTACTCCATCGCTGTTTTCTTACTGTGTTTAGTCTAGTGGGGTCATGGCAACATATAATTGTAAATACATTTTTTAGTTGACTTATTTCATTTTTTAAAAAGTATTTTAAAAAATAGTACAGTACAACAATACATGTTTCAAAACAAACTTGTTTTGAAAGATTAAATAAAAATGTTTTGTGCTTAAGTTAAACACAACTGAACTGTACTTAAAAAAAAAGTTTCAGCCACATTCTGCAGTTTGAACATGTAATTCAGCAATTCTATGATGTACCACTAGAGGGAGCCTGTGCACCACTAGTACTCTGACAACACGGAGACACGCTACATTAGGGGTATCCTTTTGAAAATAATTTAAGAGAATAGTAGAAGAGTAACAAACACGATTTTTTTCCTCAAACATTGGTTAAAAATGTTTTTTTAATTCTTGTGACATTCAGTTGCATATGTGGTAGTTACATTTCCGGGTCAAAGGATTATCAGGGGGTACTTGGAAATACGCCTGTCCTGTAAAAAGTCCCAGGCCCTTAAAAAGCTTGAGAATCGCCGTCATCGTGCATATGCGGTTCACCACTTCCCCCCTTTAACTGATACACTTGATTTATTGTCAAAAGGCCACACCCATGCCTCTCCCAACTCAAGTAAAACTAACCAATCAGCATCTTTTAGACCGGAGTCCTTAAAACCAGACAAAAATGAAGAGTAGGTACTTGACCTAAGCGATCGCCGACCCCTATCTGACAATTTCACCGATGCCAGCAGGCCTCTCGGTCGATGTCGCGGGGAAAAACCTGAAGTGAGTCAACTCAAATCTCCCATCACTTCCTCTGCGTAATCTTCCGACACCTGCACCCTACAGTGTGGGTCTTGAGAACATCCACAGAGTAGTTTTTTTGGTAAAAAGTGACAGAAAATTGCTGTCCTACCTTCAGTCTGCATCTGCAAACACAAAGCGCAAGTGACGCAAGAAAACCACCAAACTTCCCCTCTGTTGACTTCCTGAACGCCGCTTCGGCTGCAAACTGTTCTGATTGGCTGAGAGACTTCGCCGATGCTGTTTCTTCTTCATAGCATCCGGTTCCCTTCCGCGGATGTTTCGAGATACTTGCACAATTTCCAAGATGGGGCCGAGCCAGAGTTTTATTGACACTGAAATGGAACTTAAGCAGAATTAGTTTTTTTTTTTAACATAAATAACACATCCTCAATCCTGCACAACAGTGTGAATGTCAGTTGAAGGTTGCAAGTCAAGGTTATGGGTTCAAGCCTAGGTCTTCGTTTCAAAATAGGATTAGGATTTTTAACAAAGTTTGGGTGTCCAATTAGTGTCTCGAGTGAGTTAGTATTTAAAAATGAAGGTTTCAAGCCAGGAGTTGGGTTTCAAACAAGGATTTCAAGATAGGGCTACGGTGTCAAACCTTGGTGCGTTTCAAATTAGGGATCCAAGCCTAGACAGACATGGATCTATCAAAACACTTGCACCACTACTTTACAGGTCCGAGTCAAAAAAAGGTTTTATTGAGACTGAAATGACACTCGGGAGGGAAGCTTTGTTATTCCAAAGCTAAATCAGTCTGCACATTTTTTTTACACAAATATACAAAGGTAAGACTTCTTTTTGTATTTGTTTTTTTTTTTATACACATAAATATTACATCCTCGATTCTGCGCAACAGTGCGAAATAATTTTTTGCATAGAAAAAGATGACAGAATAGTGCATTTTAGTTCTTATGGACGCAAACTAAATAATCTCTTAATTGCTTATTGAAGATTAAAAAACGAAAAACAGGACAACATGGTTGCTGGTGAATGCCTGAAACTGCATCAAGCTGATTTTGAATCCAACAGAAGCATTAAGGATGTCCACTCAAGGAAAAGCAAGTAAAGCCATTACGGATCGAAAGCGCATGTTGTCGGAATTTGGAGGGAACGAAAGCAGCGATTTCTCCACTTTCACCGAAGAGATCCGTTTTGGTGCAAAAACTTGATCTTCTGGTGGGGGTGGGCTTGGGGGAATGGAGGGAAACAATCAAAGTCATCCCGTAATATTAACAATAAATACAAAGAATATGATCAATAACATGTTTTGAATGCGACTGGTGCGTTAGAAAATCCTCATAATCCGCTTTCTTCGGAATCTGAAGTCCACATCGCCCCCTTCAGTCCAGAGGTGGCATGACATGCATGTGTTGGTCCTCCAACATGCTGGAGCAGTCCATGGCCTCGCCAAGGGGGATGTTCGGAGACCAGCTCTCGCCAAACACATCGTCGTCATCCGTGTCTGTCTCGTCTTCCGCCTCTGGCCCACAGTAGGGCGGGATTTCCACCACTGTGTATTTCCTGGCCCAGTTGCTCAGCGCCGCCTTGTTTCGCGCTTCACTGCCCGTCGGGCCCGCCTCAGGCCAGCAGGTGGCCGCTGAGAAAGACAATAGTGGATTAAAAAAAAGTCTGCCACCCCTCCTCAAATGCTATTTTTTATTCACTTAAAAAAATGGAATTTTTTAATCACTCACAAGTCATAGTTGAGGCCAGCGGGTGCGTCTTGCAGGGCAGCGGCCCGTTGTTGTTGTTATTGATGGCCGGGGCGGTTCCGGTGACGGCGTGGTGGCGGTACAAGAACTCTGAGCGAGGCAGCTGAGGCGATACGGGCAAGGAGTGACACTGTCGTCCCGGCAGCTGCTGCCAGTAGAAGGATGCGGCGGCAGCAGCCGAGGCGTGAGGCGGCGTCCTGTTGGCGAAAGCGCTACCCGGCGGTGAGCGCAAATCGAAGACCAGCGAGAACACCGACTTGCTGGGCACGTCGTAGAACTTAATGTTGCCGCCGCACAGGTCCTCGCGTGCTGTGAACGGGTTGACCTTGTGCGCCTTGGTGGCCCGCCGCGAGGCCGGTGGCTCGTAGTACGGGTCCTGCACGTTCACTTTCCTCGCTGCCTTACATGAAAAGATGTCCGACTGGCTGCGACTCAGCCAGATGTTGCGGCGGGGGCGTGGAGATTTGGGCGGGATTTTGTCATCGGGAAAAATCAGCGGGTTGAGCCGCTTTAGGCCCTGAATCTTCTCCCCTTTAATTGGACACACAGGAAGTTCAAAATGAGTTCAGAATAAAACAATAGCCCCTTTTACTGAGGTTGCATAAAATAAGACACAGAATTAATCCAAACTGAGCCAGATATTTAGATGTTAGCATCGGTGGGAAATCACATGACTGCACCAGCACTGCAGAAAGCCAGTGATGTCCCGCCTCTGTTCGGGCTCCTGACAGTACCTCAGAAAGCTCCCATGTCTGTATATTTTCCATTTTATGCAAGGGGTCGACCACAAGTGACAAACCTTTCGACACCACCGTCTTCTTGTCTCCCTCTCCAGCCAGCGGGGGGCACTGGTGAGCTTCCTCACCTAATTTCAGACGTGCCAATGTGTCTTCCAGGTGTCCCACAATGTCCGGGAAGGAGGGGCGCAGCGTGGGGTCCATCTGGAAGACCAAAAGAAAAAAAAAAAATAGAAAAAGAAATTATCGGAAGAAAATATAAAGTAAATCGCTCTTACAAATAATAAAGACCGGCTGGTCACTTCTTCAACTTTTGTCAGAGGACCCCAGGAGATTGGGGTCAAGGACATGGTCTTCAGATTAGAGAGGTTATTTGATTGCAAATTAAAGACGAGACAGCCCATCGGAAGGTGTCGAGATGGACTTACATTGCAGCAGTTGAACGCCAGCTGAAGGAAGTCGGGTGGACAGTCTCCAACCATGTGCTGGAAGGTGTGATAGTCCAAGCCAAAATTCTGCTCAATGACACATAGAAACGGGTGTGAAATTGACGCAAATGAAAAATATTTTCGCAGCGTAGCAGGCAGGTGGACTGAGTTTTCCATTCACCTCTGTGCGTGGCAGGAAATCGGGGTCAGCCTGGATCCTGGCGATGATCTCACACAGGATGATGCCGTAGGAGAAGACATCAGCCTGAAAGGAAGAAAATCATTTGGTACCGCCGGCCACGCGTCTTTGATGAAGTTCCTCAGTGCGTGCACACAAACCTTTTCGTTATAAGGTTCATCTCTCAGAACCTCGGGAGCCATCCAGAAAGGAGATCCCACCACCGAAAGTTTCGCTCCTTCCGTGCTGCACAAAAAAAAAAACAACAAAAAACAAATGAATATACAAAATAAAAATGTGTTCCAAAGCAAATCATTTCATGAAACACTATTTTAAACAATTACTGTCATAATCAAACAGTAATGTGTAAATTAAAATAACATTAAAAACAAAACCAGTTAGGTCACAATCGAAAAAAGAATTAAATGTAATTAAAACAATTGAATAAAAATGGAGAAAAAAAATCACTTAACAGCTCTAATAACCACATTATTGCACCAAAGCTCTTCAGTTTCACCAAGTTTTCTTCCTAATGCGGCATGAACCTCTCGTTTACTATTCACTCGCACTGATGCAATGGTAAAGTCATAGTTTCAGTAAATATCCACATCAAAAACACTTCAAGACCATAAATATGAAACAATCCACTGAAAAACAAAAGGCATGTTGGTAATGGAGTAGGTCCTTTTAGCGCCACATGACCACTTCAAGGCAGCGGGAACCCCCCTACCCCCTTTCGACTTAACCTCGTTTTGGGGGCTGGTGTCAATTAAATGCTACTAGGGAGCAACAAGGCTCTTACGATTGCACAATCAAGTTAGGATTAGTGCATAACAAACTGGATTTCAGCTGCTTAACGTTGTCTACCGAACCACTGCATTGGTGGAGGGTAAATAAAATAAAAGTGCTTTTGTGTCCTACTGAGAACCGCCTCGAATATTTTGGCCGCACTTATAAAGCAACTGTAAATGAAGGAGAAAGAGGAGCACGTACAGATTGGCTGGGATCTTCTCAGCCAATCCGAAGTCTCCCACCACTGCTGTGTAGCCGCCGCTGTCGTCGCATTTGATCAAGCAGTTCTGGCAAGAGACCACAAACAAAATCATGATCTCCAAACTTGGAAGATGGTATACGAGTTGGAAGTCAGCCGCCATGCCGCCCGCCCACCTTGGAGGTGAGGTCTCGGTGGAAGATGCCTTTGGCGTGAAGGTAGGCTAAACCCCCGGCCAGGTCGCTGGCCAGCTTCACTCTGGCAAGCCAGCTCAGGTGCTTGTTGCCGTCCAGGAGCTGCTCCAGGTTGCCGCCGTTGATGTACTGCAAACAAAAATAAATAAATAAATTAATTGATTAATAGAACAGCAAGAAAGATAAATCATAAAAACACTGAACCTGATTAAAAAATACATATAAATTAGGAAGATAAAAATATCATACAATAAATACAAATGTTAGATGGAAAATAAAGGTAAGATATAATATAAATACACATAATTCATAAATGAGATTTAATGTATATATAACAAAAAATATATAAAAACAACAAGGAGAAAAGAATAGGGGACGAACAACACATTCATCTGAAATGGAAAATACAAAAATGTTTGAAAAATAAACATGACGAAAATATTTGGAAATTCTATAGAAATATGACAAAAATACACAAATATTGGATGGAAGAAACATGACAAATATGAGAGAAATGGTACCAAAAATATATATAACATGGCAGACAATACAAAAATATTTGATGAGGATTTCATGTGATCCTTAAAATATATACAGCAGATGGCCTTTGTGAACTTCGGGACTGTTTTTTGTGTAAAGAAGAAGAACAACGCAACTTCAATAGGATCCGCGCTCAACCCGACATTTGCACTCAGTATTTATTTGACAGCGGAGCCAGTTGGACGGGTATCGGGCGAATACGAAATGCCAAAGACTGCGCGGCGGACCGCGCGGTTCTGGGTCACTAAGAGAATTCTCCCGCAGGCTCGCTGGCTCGCCATCGCTTGGATTGGCTTGACAGGAAGTGCCGTTATCGCTCCGTTGAGCGAAGGGCGTCTTTGGCTCTTTGATCCGAAAGAACTTTGCTGACCCCGCCATAAAGAGGCACTAATCCCAACGTAAAGGCGTCACGGAACGCGAGCGGTTAGCGCGGATCAAGGCTGGGATTTAGGCCAAGAGCCTGACGCTGTTAAATAACTCGGTAAGAAATGACCCTCAACTGGGATGATGACAGTGCAATCTGATTGGACGCTTGCGAAGTGCTACTATCCTCCAAGGCAAAAAAAATTATCAATAAACATTCTTTGGGAATGTATGTTTGGGAAAAATGTAATCCCATGGAAAAAATTGTGCTTGTGTTGTTTAGTAAAATGAGTGTAGTGTACTGATAGATCAGGCATATATTGAAAATTAATTAAATGTGATGGATAACTACACAATGGTAGTTAAATATGGAACTGATGACTGGAGTATAATATTACATTGTATTTCATAAATAGATATAACATTCCTAAATTTATGCTGTTATATAAATTCCTTCTTCCTCTGACTTTTACATTTTTTTAAACAAGGAAATGATCTGTATGCGTAAGAACATAATTTATTACCGCTGTTGTATTGATTATTTAGGGTGGTTTAAATATTGCTGTTATTCTTTTTTTTAAATACAAGTTACTGTATTATATTGTGGAATTATTTTATGCAGGTTCAAAATAAATAGTTTAATACATTTATAAATATACTACACCCTAACATATTTCATTCGGTTGTTCCATATCTATTTTACTTAAGTTTTTAAGTTCAACTTTAGCCAACTCACCAATGGCATTAAATATCTGAAATATCTAAATTCTTGGATCACAAAAAAATACGACGACCACGCTATGTTTTTAAAACATTTTTCAACAATATAAAATACAATATAGGAGAGGGAAATTTTTCTAATAAAAACACATTGCAACTTTTTTTGTTTTTTTATTTTATTTTTAAAATTGCTGTCCATAGCAAATAGAATTTTTAAAACGAGCTTATGTGATTTTGCATCTGCAGACACCAAAGCTGTTAACAGGTGGTGCTGTAAACTTGAAAACCTGGTTCGTCAATACAAAGTTTCAAGAAATTCTCTTTAGGAAAAGAGAATGCAACAATGTGGAACGGGGGAAAATACTAATAGTGGTGTTTGTGCTTATGAAGCCCGTGCCTGGCCTCCACAGTGACTTGTTTCTGCATTTGAGGGAGCTTGGCAACCCCCCACACACACACCCCACCCCTGCCCTCAGGGCCTACTGAGGGTCAGATGACAAAAGAGCAAAACAGCATAAGGCCGCCACCCGAGTCGGGCCACACACACCTCGGCTATTTCGTGATGCGTCTATTTTTGTTGCAAATGTTTTTACCTGCCAGAGAAGTAACTAACGTCCACAACCCTTTAACTATTTTCAGTCAAGCCCGGCTATAAAAATGGGTTCCCTTACCTCCGTCAAGGCATGAAGCTGGCCCTCGTGCACGCACACTCCCTTGAACCTGCAGCAACGCGGCAAAAAAAGGCAAACATTGCGATTAGCATGTCATAAAAATATCACTCATTATATCATTATTTGACATTCCCTTTTAGGAGTGGCTGTGAAGTTAGCAGTCAGAAACAATTGGGCTTTCTCGATTCTCAATTCTTAACTGAGTAAAAATAAATAAATGAAGAAATAAATTGTAAACTAAACCAATAACAATGAGCATATAAGCATGAAAACTAAAGAGAAAAATTCCGGAGATTCCAGCAGCAGACAAGACCAGACAAGACAAATGTCTCCTCCTGCCGGTTTGCGGTTGCAGACTTTTCTTCTGCACCTGGCCGATCAAGGTGAGGTCCACACGCTGCTCACAAACATGCTTAGACTGGCTTCGACGATAGCATAGTCGACGCCGACACTTGGGGAGCGTTTAAGTCGCCAATAAAGTGATTTTCTTTGCTTGACGGAGGAAACATCCTTGCAGTGTCAACGGCTACCTGATAAGTCTGGGCACTTGTATCTCAGGCCACCGGTGCACCATTCAAATTCGTTTTTACTTGAGATCCATTAGGTTGTGAAATGTATTTTAAAACATAAAGTATCATTTCATATATTACATTTCACATTAAAAAAATTAAATTAAACTTTATTAACCTCCCAAAACCACATCATCTTAAATATACATCTTCCTTCTTTTGAAATCTATCCTTATAGTTGAATTTTCAGACCCAGTTCATGCTGCCTGCTTCTCACAGCACTCTTGTAACATTTGGGTGCTTTGATAAGGCGTAGAAAAAAAAGCAGTGTGTTTCCGGTAACCCGACCGACCGAGAATTTCTACCTCGAAAAAAAACTTAACGGTCGGCATTTCTTTTCAAACAAGCTTCTACATTTTTGTGTAATATTAATAATAATACATTTCATTTATAAGCGCCTTTCAAAACACTCAAGGACGCTTTACAATCAAAACAAGAACAATAAAACCACAGACAAAATTATATATAATAAAAGGAAAGATGAATTTAGAGGGTTTCCATCGGTGCAAACTCTCGCGATATTCACGTTGAGCGTGCACGTCGTTTGCCCTGTCGTCTGTCAACAACATTGAATCATGGCGGCGGCCACGATCTCCGACAACAGTTTAAACCGCGTTTTGTGTGTTGCAGTTGCATGCTCGCACCATAATGTTCAGAAAATAGCATCCATTGATGTATCGAAAAGATTCAGCGAACTATTTGACGAACACCACGGGCCGTCTAGGACGCGGGACGCAGAGGATGGCTGTGACACCCAGCCGCCGGGTACCCAACTCTCTCGCCGCAGCGAGCGGGGGTTTCAATGTCTCCTTGTTTTATGTTTTATTGTTATTTTGTTTACATTTTTGATGGGGGCTGGGGGGATAAAAAAAAAACAACGACCTACCGACCCTATGCTGAAATTTCATGTTACCGGAAACACACTACTTTTTTTTCTACGCCTAATGCTCCCGCTGCCTACAGAAGAGTTCAGCTTGTTTGGAGTAAAACAATGAGCCCCTTCATTGTCCGCTGACATCACACAGAAAGACACACCCTGCTGCAGGAGGCATCCACAACAACGATGGCTTTGTATAACAAACACATAAATGTAGTTATGCATGCGTGCCCCCTCCCTCTCCACACCACCACCCCCACCTCCCCGCCCACACGCTACAGAATGCAGGAAAAACAACAATACCACCACACTGGGGCAGGAAAGTTGCTGCTACTTTGTAACGTACGTTGACTTCTACAAAACTCACGTAAATAAACTAGAACCACAACTATCACATATTTTAGATTATACTGTAGATAGTATTGATTAAAATATTTTATCTAGTTGTAAATTTGTTTGTGTTAATTTATTGGCTGTAATTTTTTTTTTTTAATTTAGTGGATGCCATTTCAATTCCTGTATATTGTGTCTATATTTCAGGATATTTCTTTCTATTTTGATTATTATATATTGACAATTTATGTGGTACTTTTTAATAACTATATAAGGTTTGTTCGACTTTATAATCATTTTATTGAAAAAATATTTCTAATATTTTTTATATCTTAATATTATAAATAAATATAATATTTTAATAAATATTATTTCTAATATTTGAATTCCATTGTCGTGTATGTGTTTGTACACATATTTTAATCAAGAAATGACATCATCACAATTTACACTTTGAATATTTGTCTTTTCTCTTCTTGTATTAGTTCGTGCAGGCAACCATCAGCAATGTAGATGTCACACTTTTTAGTTTTTATGATTGATGTAAAATATTTATTGTATTTTTTTTCCCTATTTGCCTGTTAATATATATTTTTAAGATTGCTTTTAATATAGCGGACATCTTTTTTCACGTATATCTATTTTTATTATTTATTAACAAATGTCTCCTCATTTCTTTTTGGGTGGACGGGAGCGCACCTGAGTATGTTGGGGTGCGAGAGGCGATTCATCAGCTGCACTTCCCTCAGCATGTTGGCTCTGTTGCTGCTGAGCTTGTTCATTTTGAGGGCCATGACTTGATCCGACGCTCGGTGCCACACCTGCGAAAGCCATCGATTAGCCATTGATTAGCCGCAAGGTCAGCCATCCGACAATGGAACACACATGGATCAATTCGCCTTGATTGGGCATCATCGGGATTTTATTTTCCATCCGTCAGGCGGTTAGATAACGGTCACGTAACCCAGCGATGCCCGCCTTGCGGTGAACACACTCTGATAAGCGTATCGCCGCATCGCGGCATTACGCAAGGCTCATGAATAAACATTGACACTGGAGTGACAAAGCATCAGCTGGATGTCCAATGCAAGCCGTTAACTGACCGACAATACACTTCCGAAAACTATTGTTTAAGGGTGAGCTTGCTGACACGGGACACAAGGACAGGGTTGACATTTATGTTAACAGCAATACTGTATTGCAATATCGCGAGATGAAAATCGCCACGATATTTAAAGCACCACATCTGTTAAATAGGCCAGGTTACTTTATTTGTGCCGTTTAATTTGAATGAGGCACGCTTTGGCCACCTGCGTTTAAGATCCACGCTAATCGTTTGACTTCTTCCACAAATTCACTCGATTAAGAATGAGCGATTCCATTCGTCAGCAAGTGCCTCCGTATTAAGTGTTCTTATCCGAACACATCATTGTGAACTACATGGACCATGATCATTTGAGCCTCCTCACTTTACTTCCTTACTTCATCTTATTCTCTATTTTATCGCTCGGCATGTGCTTAAATGCACAACTATAACAGGGCGTGTATGCATACAGCTCTGTTTTGTTCCTGTTGCTTTATTACGTACAGAACTTTGTGTAGCATTTCCCATGCATGAAAACAATTATATCAATAAAGGGAGGTGCGAAATGTTCATGTGGACGAAAATTGAATATACATGATCAAAATGACTTGCTTTGTCAAATAACATGGACAATGAAATCATGTAAGGAAAAAAAAGGGTTGTACTACCGCCAATGGTTCCTGTTATGCTATGATGTATTAATCAGCATTATAATCTCAAGAGTGAAAACGCCATTTAGCCGATGATGAGGGTTTGAGCTTCAATTATTAATGTGAGCATGCCTGGTTGCAAGGGGGCTTGGCTTGACAGGACAGCAGGAAGAACAGATGGCCTCTCACCAGAAGGACCCCAACCCCCCCAATGTTCATCTTTTGAACACCTACTTCTGCCCCATTCCTTGCAATTCACACCCCCCCACACACACACACAATTTGCACGCATATCATTACTATGGTAAGTCGCTTAGAACGCATTTCATTGGATGTACGTAATTTACTGTTTAAAAACAAGTCGTTTTAAAAATGTATATCCTACTTTCGCCTGTGCATGTTTTCTCCAGGCACTCCGGTTTCCAAACACAAAAGCATGCACAGTTGGTTAATTGAACACGAGATTGTCCTTGGGTGTGAATGTGAGTGTGAATGGGTGTGTGTGTGTCTGTGTGTGCCCTGCAATTGGCTGGCAACCAGTTCGGCCCATGTCTGCCCGATGTCGGCTGGGATAGGCTCCACCGGTCCCGCGCCACTCGTGAGGATAAAGTGGCTCAGATAATGGATGGGTGTTCGACTTTCATAATCCTATTGAACTTTAATTGTCATTATGGGCTAACTGCCCCTTCAAGAAACACTGTTTTTTTTTCCAGTGACATTACGACCAGCATTTTGTCTTCCTTCACTGGAGGCTGAAGCAGTGGCCATTTGCATATATTTCTTAGGTCTGATCACGTGATTTTAGTCACCCGAGTCCGAATTCAAGATTTTGGTTTTAAGGCTTGTGTAGGCTCAAATTAAAAATCCCATGCAACTACGTAGTTTGGGTCCGTGCGTGACGTTTCTTATCCAGAAACGACACTCTTGATTTATGATCTCATTAAATGCACCCAGTGGGGAACAAGCTCACTTGTCACCAAATAATTTACGCTCATTAAACTTCTATTTGAAGTGAAGTGGTTTGGACATGTCAAACCTGTCACAAACCTGTCTGTGGTTCCCTTAACTCTTTGCCGACGCCTTTTATATCAGACGAGGCAGATATATTTATAAGAGTATCTTTCAGGTTGCCTCTCCCTCCAACGAATCGATATAACGTCAAACCCGCTGCTTCGCTGCTACCTATTGGGGAGCTGAGCGCAAGAGAAGAGATGCGAGTGCGCCTGCAGCTATACCGCGACCAAAACGAAAAGGGGTTAAAAAATAAATAACATAACGTTGTGTAATACAAAACTAAGCCACTATGTTGTATTTGGCGAGCTATTTGTCCCTTAAGTGATTGGCATCCATAGTGAGTTCAAAATATCAGCCGTGGATGGAGGCGACCACCGGCACAAATGACCAGGAGCTTCATAAGACAAGATTTTACACTTTGAAGAATCAGCGTAGCTGTGAAGTGATTCACAATCAATTCGCACCTACCTTGTAGACGTCAGAGAAGAAACCGGAGCCGATCCACTCGCAGGTAAAGTCGTCCAGGCGCGTAAGGCAGGAGAAGGCACTGATGAGGGCCCGGTAGGACGAAGGGCACACCCTGCCCACCTGCAGGACAAAATTACAATTCAGCAATAGTGAAGTACTTTCGTCCAAAAATAGTGTCCAGAAGTTTTACTCCTTGTAAAATGTGGTGGATGTCCACTGAAAAGGCATGGATACAGTACATGAAAAAATAAAAATAAAATAAAATAAACATTTTTAAAGTGTGCATAAAAACAAAACAGTGAATCTTTCAGAATTTTTTTCTTTAAAGAAATCGAGAAAATGTAAAATTTGATTTAAAGAATAAACTATAAATTTGTTCCTGATTAAAAAAATAAATCATAGATTAAAATCCAGAGGATTTTGGACAATGCCGTACTGAAAAAGTGACCGTTACAAAACACACACACACACACACACACACACACACACACACACACACACACACACACACACACACACACACACACACACACACACACACACACACACACACAAAGGATAAAACCCAGCAAAATATATTCGGAGGTACAGGTTCTTCAATGGACAGAAACGACACTATACAGCACAGGTGTCAAAGTCAAGGCTCGGGGGCCAGATCTGGCCCGCCACACCATTTGATGTGGCCCACGAAAGCAAATCAAGCATGTCAAGTTCCATGATCCTTGCTAAAGTCTGAACCAAAAATTCGAATTGTCACATGTAATCCATAATAACATGATATTGCAAGCATTTTCTCATGACCAAACCCCTCATTACATGAATGTAAACAATGTTTAATCAAGTCATTATTCTATCTTTCTATCATTATATCTATCAACATCTACTCCTTTATTTATCCAAACTCATGTTCCATGTGCATTATGATCGCATCTTTTCAACGTATGCTGATAGACTGACCTGTGATGGTGGTCCAACGCCCATCTCGCACACCCCTAGCCCCGCGACGCCGTCTCTGTCCTCGGCGAGGCGTTCAGGTCGCGTGGGGAACGCGGCGATAGAGTTGCGTTTATTTCGGTCCATGACGACGACGATGATGATGATGATGATGATAACGATAAAGATGGCGACACCAGTTGGGGTAACGGGAGTCTTCTTCCGTGTTGTACCCACATGTCAAGAGCACCAGATTTGTTGTCGACTTGCCGAGGTGGGCTCAGCGGCGGGCGCTCAGAGCTTGGGGGGTCCACCTTGGCGGGGGCGCTCTCACATGTCGGGTGATGAGCCGATGGAGACCTAAAATATCAATCAGGTGATGAGACGGCATTCGGGAATGATTCCAGCTACATTTCTTTTGAAAACGAATTGATTAGGGCCATGATTCACTGTTGACAACTTGATACTATAAAGTACAATCAAATTAAAACTACAATCGATTTTTTTAACTATTCAAGTAATATCATTTTCCTTGGTTCCAATTTATTAATGATATTCATCTCATCTACAACACTGCGATTCGAAATGACTCCAAAAAAAAGTATTATTCATTTTAAAAAATCTAATTTGTGATGCGATACCATTTGATTCAAAGACTATCAAGCGACAGTTACGTCATTCTTAAAACAATGTCATTATCATTTTGCATTTGGTTCAGATTCGCACGATTGATACTGTAACGATCCTTCAGAAAAATGATCCCATGAGAATAATGTTCCATCAAGGCCCTGTGAATCATTCCGGTTTATTTTCCAGAAATGTCAAGTGGACCAGTGGAGGGGCTTCTCACGAGCACTGAGAAATACAGCTCAGAAGCATAACGGCTGAAACAGTAGGTGATTGTTTGGGGATTAGTCGAGAAATGGCTCTCAGGTGACGTGAACACCTTTGTGCCGTTCCTTTTTTAACAACATGGATGAGAGGAGGAACTTCGCAGGGGCAAAAGGTCACCTTTATTTCCAATACTAAATACTTCAGACTTCCTCTTTTCCAGAAACCATGATTTCTTCCACAAAAACCAGACTTGGAACTAGACATTAGACAGGAATAGAATCCTTTCATCGCATGTTTTTTCCACCGTCGATGAGGACTTTTTCGCACAGTCATAAAACCGTTCAAGCGAAATGAAATTCACGCGGAACCATGTGAGAGCGTGATTCTTCTTTTATTGGTCACAAATATGTAAACAGGAAAAAGGGTTTGGCGGGTGAAACGGCACAAATCAACACGGTTGACAACTTTATTAATGATAAGGACAATGCGGCCAAGTCCACTGGAAGACAGCTTGTGTAGCGGAAAGACAAGATGCTTACAACCAAAGACGTCTTTGCTAAGATTTATCTGTTTATGACAATTTTTTTTAAGTCACCATCACCCTGATTGGCTCATTTGGCGGCACGGGTATCTCACAATAGGAGATGATGAGCCATATGAGAGGTATACCCTATGATACATTTCGATATCTGTATTTGGAAAAAAAAAAGTTAACGTATCAGCACTGTTCTGTTAGTGATAGCAATACTAATTCATCACAACTTCAATATTTTTGTGCCCCAGCAGCTCGATTGGATACAGGTTGGATGGCTTTGTTACCTCAAACGAACCGCTTCAAAGTTTGCTTTGAACTTGTCTGTGATGCACATCCAGGGGAGAAAACAAATTAGTTGCAAATGTGAAAGCAAACTAATCCCGTGTCGGGGCTTGCCAAAAAGAGTTCACAGAGAGACTTTTTTCCTTCAAAAGGCATCTAGAATTTGATGTCATCGTAGTGACTTCGGCAACAGTTCACTCTTCCCTCAGAGGACTGTTCATGAGAAGACAGTACGTATTTTTATCTTTTGTAGCTAATTGCAAAAAAAGAAGAAAAAAAAAGAAAAGAAAAAACACCTTACTAGAAGTTCATTAAAATACTTTTGGGAGACATCACTCTAACCCTACCTCAGCTCTTCGGAAAAGTCACTCCAACCCTCCAACACACCTAACCCTCACCCGAACACTCCAGATGTCCATCTAATCCTAACAGCTAGGACCCCTAAACTCTTCTTGCGATCCCCCAACCCTAACTCTTCAGATGCATTACACTATCCCTAAGCCCCCTCACCCTCCAACCTTATCAACCTGACCCTGCCTCTTCAGACACATCACGGAACTGTAACCCCCTAACCACAACTCTCCAGAGATATCACTCTAACCACCGACACGCAACCAGAACTCCCTAAACACAAACATTTTGGAGCCACAACACTAAACCTACCCCAAACCCTAAACCACAACCACCAATCCTAACCCTCCATTGACCTCCAACCTAATCCCAGCTCTCACCAGTGATATCAACAAACCACAAACCTTAATTTTATTGAAAATTGGCCACTGACCCTAATTTTCCAGAAACATAAACCTAACCCTTAACCAAAATCCTGAACCCAAGCCTAACTCCCCAGCAAGAATACCCTAACCCTACAGAGATGCCCACCTGACCACGAATCATAAGTCTTCAGAAACGCCATCATATGACTCTCCAGCGGCGTCATCGTAACTGCTAACCACACTTGAACAACATCATCCTAACATTAAATTAGCCGCCATCTCTCAAACTCAACTCTCAAGGGGACATCAATGGAACTCCAAATCCACCACCCTTACTCTCCAGAGATGTCACCCTAACCCATTAATTAGCCCTACAGCCCGAAATTTAACTCTCGAGTGAGATCACCCTAAACCCAATTCTACGGAGACATCCACCTGATCCTAACCCTGGAGAAATGTGTCATCCTAACCGCTAAGCCTAACTCTTCATTCAGCGACATCGTTCGAATCGCAAAGGAGCACCTCCCCCCCTTCCTCAAACTCCCCAGGTACATCGTCATCCGAACCGCAAGTCTCCAACTCTAACTCCTAACCAGAACTTTACGGAGACATCACACCAAACCCAATCATACTATATCATGATAGTGTAACGCAGCCTCAGTAAGTGCACAGTATGTCCTTCGACAGCTTTTACCCCAAGTCTGACCTCATGCTCATCATTCAATAATGTCATTTACATAATTCAAAAGTACTGCAAGTTCTTTCCAGCGCGCATGAACATTCATTGTTGTGTAGTTCATTCGTGCGAGGCACTCTAGTTACGTTAAAAATAACGCCTATCAAAGTCAAGAAACGACGCCTTATTCAAAGCAAAGCCAAGTTGTGGTGTCATAAGATCACAACCTAAAAGCGGCGTCTGTTGTGTTCTATTAACATGTCATCACAGCCACTGAATCACTCATGAGCTCATCGTGTCCTTAAAAGGCTCCTCATCCCCTTCTTCCCTCCTTTCTCTAGTTTTCTGTCTGCTTCAAACGCCGAGACAGAGTCACGGCGTGCCAAGAAAAACGCGAGTGGCCCGTGCCAGGCCTCAAGCTCGGCTCTCTAATTTTACCGGCGAGAATAGCCGAGCAGGAGGCGCGCTTCTTTTGAACGCAGCCACGGCCGCCGCTGCTACTGAGAATAGATCGCAATTACCATTCAAATTCAATCTTGATTGGAAACAGCCGGCAGCACCCCACACAAACATACCACTATCTTTGCATTTGGGGGAAGGGACTTCCTTCTTTTTTCCACAGGTCCCTAAAACCAGCATGCTTAACAACAAGCGACCAAACCTTTTGGTAAAAATGCACCTCAAAAGTCTCACCAGATCCCCAAATACCTCGAGCAAGCTTAGTTTGGTGACTATCAAAGGATTAGCATGTTTGTTTGTTTTTTAAACATTTTTATAATAAAACATGAGAAGATGACAGCAACCTTAATAAAGGTTAGCTGCTAATGCTCGACATAGGCTAACCGTTGAATGGCTAGCCTTGATTCACCACTTGTTATCAAAGGTAATGTTTTGTCGACTTTGTATTTTCCTTTGCCTTGCAAGAGGCTTATTTTTAAGAAGGACCTCGCTGTTAAGAGAACAACGTGAGAAGACGAATATGACAATAGCCGCTTTCGCTATCCTCTCGCCATGTAACAACAAGCTGTCGACTGGCTAGCTTTGTGTCATCATTTGTTATCAAAAGGTAGATTTAGTGAATTTGCCTTTTTCTTAGACATGTAGTGGCTTTTTTTTATTACGAGAATGAGGATCTGGGTGTGAAGAACGTGAAATAAAGATGATGACTGTCAAGCTTAGCTAGTAGCGCTACAAGTTAAAATGGGACTAAGACCGCTTGTAAGGTACATAAAAGATTAATTCAATATCCATTAGTGTTTTCCAAAGGGGAAATATTTGGCTTGAGCCATGTTGTCCAGTTTCTTATTCTCATCACAACATAAACACAAAATGATCGCCTTATCATTCATGTGAACGAGCGCCCTAACCTCACGTTCGTTTATTTGAACAAGAAACAGGCGCATGTTCCTTCTATATTTACTCCCTATAACTACACCCTTTGTACATATGTGGAGATCACTCACTGAAAACACCACAGGAAGCAGAGGGGAAAAAAAGGGAGTGGGATTTTCTTTTTCTGTAGTGTAAAATGCGGCCTGTTGTTAGCGCAAACCAGATGGGCGTCCTAGGGGAATGGCCCAGGGGGATGGAGTTGAGTGGGCCATAGTAACACCACCCAGATGTGTCCCACTGGATTACACACTAATAGCGGCTGTCAGCAATAAATTAAACACACAGTGACTGCTGGCGGGAGTTAGAGAATGGCATCTTAGGGCCTACCCAGAGGTCAAACTTGGGAGTTTTAATAAATGTTTTACACATTTTCAGGGAACGTACCAGTTGCAGTTGCAATACAATACATTCTAGCTAGTGGTGATAGGCTATGTTAACATAACTATCATTAATAGGTTATCTTGTGTTGGCGATCATGGAGGCGCTCTTGCGGTGCAATTGTTCTGCTTCGCAGTGGAGACATTGCGCATTACCTACTTTTTTTAAGGTTGAAATAATCCCGCACTTTGGAAATTCTCTGTTTTATACGGACTTCATCCATTGTGTCATCGTATTCAATGAATAGTGCATGCGTCTGCGATGACATTAGTCCATGTAGAAAAATGATCCCTGTAAAATTTAGAGGTATCAGATTTTCGACAAAAATACAGAGATTAATACCTTTGCAACATTAATTAATACATTTTCTGGTGTCAAGTTATTAAATTCAAAGTTTAAAAAAAGTTACGGTTGTACAGTACTTTCACTACGTACATTTCAGTTTGTACTTTTTTACTTTAAGGAGTACTTTTGCCTCCTGAGTGGGTCCTTGAAAGACAAAAAAAATCCTGATCCGGCTGGCCCCAAAAGGTTTGTGAAGCCCTGGTCTAAACGTCCTAGCGCAACGTTTGTAGGATACCTGAGCAAGGTGACATTCAAACGGGCGAGGAGCAGCAACTCCCGCTTATCCGATAACCATCTGGCTCCAAAGTGTAGCGATACGCGACATAGCTGTCATTCCGCGGGGGCTCCAGCGACATTAATGAGCAGCCTCCGCGGGGGTCAGGAGACTTATTATCGAGATGCCGCAGACGGCTCAGGCTGCCAAAAGGGACTCACTGGAAAGCAATCTTATTAACTAGAGGCCCTTAGTAAACGTCTTTAGTCAGCCCTACGCGACACAAATGTGTAAGAAAGTTGTCGTTGTGTGACGCCAGACAGGAAATAAAAGTTTCAGTTTACACACTCATACCCAAAGTGAACGTACCTTTTTGGACTTGCAGAGCGGGCTTCATGCTGTATAATTTCGTAGAGACGAAAAGAGGAAAAGTGGGGCGTTTATCAAGTCAAAACGCCAACATAACTGAATCGGGTGCTCGATCGCTAGCTGGCTTGCTTAGCTCGTCTGTCAACAAAACTGCAGCTAGCTGAAACGTTAGCTAGCTATCTCACCACTAAACTACAACGCCCCCCCACACCCGTGCCTCTCACGTTTGTGAAAGATGGCGCTGCACAAATTCTCTCGCTAAAATGTTCGCTTTCCCACCAGTTGAGGCATGCTCGCTGTTTTTCTCCGCCCGCGGCGATAATTCAGCGCGACGGTTGCCGTTTGACAGCTCCCTCAATCGTCGCTGGTGTCTTCCCCCATTCCCTCTTTCGCAGGACTACCGGCCCCGCCCACCTGTGAGTGACAGGCTGGTCGGCAAATCGTTTTTATCTAATGTTCGCTTCTGTGAACTGTCAATAATAATAATAATAATAAAATGCATAGGTTTTACTTTTTAACGATAATATACCGCACTGGATTAATCTCTGGTTTAAAAAAGCATCTATCTGACCGGTCATAGTGACACTAGTGAAGGTAAGTGATACAGAAAATGAATGGCTAGGACATGATTTATTAAATTAAATGCAATACAAAAGTTCTTGTTTTAGAACAAATACGAAAAAGAGAATCAAAATACAGTAATTTCAAAGTTGCCGTGAAGAGTGCAACTCCAACCCCACCTGGTGGATAAACCCAAAGCTTCACACTTCACACACTAAAGAAGAAAATAGCATCGAGATATTACGAAAAGTTTTCATCGTCATTTAGAAATGCATCTTGTAACATACCTTGACTATTTGTTTTGTGGTAATAAATGTGTAAATAAATAAAAGAATTAACTATAATTTCCCATATCCATACTTTCCGCGTTGGTTATGAACGTACCTATTATGACTTCTTGCAGTCGCCGTAGAATCACGTCACATAACACCCATACTTCCTGTTGTATTACGGTACAGTCTGCATTCTTATCGTCAGAGAGGCCACTTGTAACTTAACAATATTTAAAAAGAGAAAACTAATTGTAACAGCTCTACGTTTTAAAACAATTTTCCATCTGCCATGTCGACGCAACCGGCTCACGGCGCAGCTTTCCAGAGTAAGTTAGCCTCCATCATGGAGACACTCGCCCAGGCGGCCGTGTTGGAGATCGCGCAGCTGTGGGAGGATGCCTTCGCCCTGGTCCACGCCGAGCTCCGCCGCAGGGAGCGGGAGGTGGAAGCCCTGGAGAGGAAGCTGCTGGAGAACCAACGGCGGGATACGAATGTGTCGCCAGCGCCGCTTGGCTCCTCCGGCGGGGAGCAGCCGCTGCCAACAACAGCAACCAACGATGGTAACTACATACAGTTAGCTTAAGTCGTTTTTCTAAAGTGTGTGTGTATCCTTCCAAATTTTGCGGCGAAGTTTCAAATTTGGTGCACTTTGAGTTCGTCACTAATTACTAATTAGTTAACAGTAACCGATCAACCCCTAGGAATATTAGACTCGGTTTTTGCTATTTCTGGTGCTGTAACACATTTATAATGTGTTTAAAGGGCGTGTTTTATCAGTTGATGTGATTTTGTGTAAACATGTTTTTACATGGTTTCCCTGTATATCACAAATTTTCACCCATTGCGGGTGGCTCTGCAACACCTTTCAGCTTCTGCCACAACTTCTGAGCAGAGCATTGTAGACAAGGCAGTCCCCTCAACTAATCAGGGAGAAGTATTACTCCTTCAGGAGAACCCAAGCGAGCAGACCATCAACGAAAACACAGCCGACGAGGATTTCCCCGTCAAGCGAGAGGACGACGAAGACGACGTCATGATTGTGGAGCAGGTGATTGACTCTGAGTCTGCCGTCCCCGCTGACAGGCCCTCGGGTCGCGGTGCGGACGTGACCGGTGAGGATCAGGAGAGCCGCATGTGGTCATCCGTTTCTGTAGGCGACAGCGACACCGCAGAGGAGGCAGACTACTTCTTGGCCACCAATTCCAAGAATGTGGATTCAGAGATTCTGCTCATTGAGAACGCCTTGGACATTCTGGATAATTCCTCTGACAGATTGCTCGCGGATGGCAGACACACTGCATCCAGTCACTCGAGGGCTCCGGTGGCTTTAAGACAAACTCATCCGCTCGGGCAATCTGGCGAAAGGCGACAGTCCTTCCTCTCGGGAAATTGAATCCAGACAACGGCATTTTCATATTGAACAACCCGAGACTGGGCAAAGAAGTCGCGGGGCGGCGCGTCAAAGAGAAGTGGTTCATCTGCCCATTCTGTGGCAAGAGCTTCGACCGCGTCAGTCACCTGGAGATCCACCAGCGCATCCACACGGGTGAGAAGCCGTACACATGCGACATGTGCGGCAAGTCTTTCTCACAGAGGAGTAACCTGCGCACGCACCAACGCACACACAAGGAGGCCCCAGGGCCTCAGTGACCCTTCAAGACTAAGAGGAATGGAGTAACACTTGGTTTATTACAACAAAGTAAACTTCTACACCGACTTCCAACTTGCCACGGTCTTCCAACCAAACACACAAAATGACAACAACGTCCTGCTCCAGTGGACCGAAAAAAAAAAAAAAATGGAGCTAATATGCTGGAGCCCGTCAGTGGGAACTTGGTTCACTGACAAATCTGTTTACAATTTTTTTTCCCTGGACAAATATTGTTTCGCTTCACAAACTATGCTTCCTAACATCCACACAGAACACAACGTAATCGTCATTTGGGCTGCTCGTCACAAATTGTGCTAGTAAGAAACCCTGAAAAGTGTCACTGTTACGCTGGCATCCATTTGGTTCTTGCTAGCAGGGCCGGCGTGTGCTGCCACATACTTTTAAAAAATAGTTTCTTTTTAAGTGCTGTAAAGGTCTCAACACACCAAACCAATGTTTTTTTTTTCCCCTAGCCCATAATACCCCCCTCATGCCATCTGCGGCAGCATCGGGGTTAGTGGCAGTTACTGTTCCTTGGTCCTCCCAAAAAGTCACAGAAACTTCCAGTCCGCAAGCTGTACGAGCACGGCGGCTTCTACTGACTAACGCTTCTGAATTGGTTGGTCTATATGTGTGCGAGGCAATGTAAATAGCGTGCAAAATAAGCAACTCCTGCACATGCTTTCTCCAGCTACATTCGACATCGCTGTTTGTTTGCTTTGTTAGCTTCCGTCAACCAGTGAACAAACGAAAACTGCCCGCCAACGGCGCAAGCCCCCCTTGGCCAACGTCGGCTTGGTCTATTGAGACCTTTAACGCAATTCTGTTCTTACACCCGCGGAAATGCAGCTCACCCATCAGTCACTGCTTGTGCCCAAAAGAAAACGCTGCAGGACAGCTCTTTGGAATGTAAACGCTGCTCAAGAAAGACGACTTGTCACAAGAGATGCTGCTTGTCGCGGTGAGAAAGACAACACTGACTCGGACAGGCCATTTAAACACACAATACATTCATGTGATGAAACGTGTGTGTGTGTGTGTCTGTGTGTGTGTGTGTGTGTGTGGGCGGGGCTTTCAACCTAATTACATTTCATGAAAGCAATTTCTTCTTATTTATATTTTATGATGCAATGCTGTTTTTCTATATTAAAAAACATGTAAAAAAATAGTGTTGAATGATTCCTGCAAATTATAAATGGTAACAAATTCTTACCCTAAAATGTACACTTTGGGTGTGTTTTGGTGGTGAGGTAGCTGCACCCGCATGGAAAAAAAAAAACAAGTACACCAAACCTGTCCAGTCCGCGTGGTTCAAATTTAGTAGGAGTCTCTCAGAATTTGCCCGCGATCATCCGAAAAAGATAATCAGCCCTTGAAATGGCTTCTTGAAACCAAGATAGTAGACTTGCTCTGTCTTTTTGCACGTGGCTTCTGAAATCAGAGTGGTTCGCTGAGCAAAGTTTAAGCATTTATAGTCAAACATTCCCTGGAAAAAAATGGTTTTATCTACAGACATAATTTTACAATACAAGAGTGATTTCAAATCGATGCTGCGCTAAAATGAATAAAAACATTGACAAGTTACATGATTCCAATTGTGATTGAACGCAACAAGTAGCGTAACGCATACTTCCACTCACGACTCAACACTGAAATAAAACAAGTTTGGCCCATTTGACCGTCCCACCATCTTCACATCGTGCGGCTCAGAAACTGGTGTCAATCCTGATCGTTTCTGATGTAAACGGTAAAAGTGGAACTATCAGCTATTACCGGTACTAATTAAAAAAAATAAAAAAGTAAGATTTGGATGCGTACTGGGATGTTAAAGTCATTCTGCGAATTTGCTAAACGGTTTTATGTTGAACCCCCGTCACTCACTTTTCTCTTCCTCTTGTGTTGAAAGCGATTGTCACACACCACAACTATTTTATATATTCACACCGAGTTCCAAGATGCTGAAGTTCTCAATCATTTCAGGTCCCTGAACGAAAAGGTTCCCGAGAGATACAGTATGTTCCCCGAAGGGCCTTTTGGGGCTCTGATGAATGATTCTAGAACAAAATTTAAGCATTAGCATTTGCAACGCAAACACACAAATGTCCTCCAAAAGTTCCTCATTTCCCCATCGTGAAAGTGGCAGGTTTTCTGCGACATCAGTTTTCTCGCGACCACACTTAACAAGGCCCGTTTTCTGGCCTGGAACTACAGAATAGTTCCTATGGTCGAAATGCTGGCTGGCTCTTCTGTTCCGGCTCTGATGTGGCAATTTTCAAAAAGATTCCAAAAGCTTTGGAACGTCGCAGTCCACTTCAAAGACTCTTGTTTCGGCCCCCTATAAAATGCACTTGATTTAAATGTGGACGCGAAGCTCCAAACACAGAATGGTCCTCCAATAGTTTCTAGTTCCAGGGTGTACAGTTTCCCCATGGTGGAAATAGTGAATCTTCTGTAATGGCTCAGAGGCAGCAATTTCCTTAGTTCGTGGATCTTTGGAAATATCCTGCCTTCACCGTTTGTGTGTATAAAAAAAAAAAAAAGGCACATCATTATCGAGGCTATGTGGGCCATATTCTCCCATTCGTGTGTAAGTCCTTAAAAAAAAAAAAATGTTTACATGCCTGCCTTGTATACTACTCTGGAATGATTTCTGGTGATATTGCGCGCAGCCGACAAAGAGGTGTCACTCTGCTGTAAGATGACAAGACATGAAATCCACGTGGAAAAATATATAACACTTTAAATCTAAAATGAACTTCCATAGCGGATATATGTTATACCTGCATGACAGTAAGACATGCGTGCTCGTCAAACTCTACTTAGGAGTGCGTGATTTTTTTTTTTTTCCTATTTGTGAGAAATATTTTCAGCAGAAGTAATTAAACAGAATACTGTAGTTATGACTGAACGCGATTGTGGAGCGCGCCGCCCGTTGATTATCAGCGGTGTCCCGCAACTGGAGAGACCACGGGAGAGTCACTTCAACGCATTTTACGAGCGCCATCGATCAACTGGGAAACAAGCGATTTCCGAATCGAACTCCCCCGTTGCGCCATATCCGACGACTGCAGCTGTTGTAACATGGAGTGGCTCTTCGGAAACAAAAACTCGGGGAGCCGCGGCGGCATCGTTTAGAGCTGAAAAGCTCCTCGCAGGTAAACGAGTCCACCGCCGCCGCCGATATTTTTTTTTTTCACAAATTAATCTGCTAATACTGCATTTTGACCGTCGGCCACTGGCATATTGTGACACGAGTCAGCTGGCTGAATCTCAATGTGCGAGATCATGTTTCACAGTCTCTGGAGTGTAGAAGAGCAAAAAGTGCTTCAAGACCATGAGAGAATGTGCGGCCAGATTTGAAAACGCCCACGGTTGTTCCACCCGCAGTGCCTACCCGGTACCAGGGTACGTGTATGAACGGTTTAACTTGACCGGAGAATGCGCGCCGCTGCACACTCTATATGACTTGCGCACATGGGAGACTATGGCCCTATATGAGGTGACCGTGGGGGTGCAACAAGATGCCGTTGGTTTGCGGCCGTGGCCGGAGGGTGCCGTTACTGCAGTAGAAGTGATTGGTGAGCGCTCGGGAGAGTTGGTACGAGTCGACGGCGTCCTCCTCGCACTCCGGCCCGCCGGCAGCGGGTGCCGTCGGGGTCGGCGGACCCCAGTTCTCTTCCGGCGTGGGCACGGAGATTTCGCAAACGTCCGAAGGGTCTCTCGTTCCCACTGCGTCGTCTGACTGGTTTTTCAAAGGAAGCAGAGATGATGGAAGACCAGAATCCTGTAAGTATAGACACAACAATATTTAATAGATACATACGTATGCATGACGATATATGCTGGTAACATATCGATTCAATTTAATTTAATATAAAAGAGAAATAAAACCTGAAAAAAATATTACCCATTATTAATGATTTAAAATTATTCTAAATATTTTGGACATGGCTTATTTAAAATTATTACATGTGAATTCTTACCCTGCACATCTGCACTGTGAGGCGGACATGCAAACCCACCGTGTCGGCCATTAAAAAAACATTTATAATGTAAAAAGAACAAAATCTTTTTTTTTTTGTCATTCTATTTCAATCCAATGAAAAAAAAAACTTCTACTGAAGTGAGAATGTTTTTCGATAGATGCTGACCAGTACCAGCGACATGTTGCTGCTCTTCTGGTATGAGTTGGCCCTCCTCCTGGGGTCGTCCTTCTCCAACTCGGTCATCGCCACCCTGGCATTGTCGCCTTCATTGTGCCAGACGGGGGGGAGGCCCTCCACCTCCAAGCTCCCCTGGGGCGCCCACCTGCCGCCCAGAGTGGACTGGCTCCCTTTGTAGATGGGTCGCTCCTGCAGGGCAGAGGACATAATGGGCATATAAACCATGATTTGTATTATTAGGAGTCAAAATGGAGGAGGTTGGAGGGTGGGGAAGACTCACCAGGGACACTTGGCTGGTTTTCATGCGGCTGTCGGATCTAAGCAAAGCGTAATCTTCAGACTGGGAACAAACAATGGCATGGATTAACATTTTGGGACTACAAAAAAAAATCTCTCTCTCTCTCACACTATCTCACTGTGGTGTGTGTGTGTGTGTGTGTGTGTGTGTGTGTGTGTGTGTGTGTGTGTGTGTGTGTGTTCTAATTATGTTTCCCTTCGATGCTAGTGACGCAGAAATGTCGCCAGAACGCATATAGCGCCCCCACGTGGGCGTGTGTGTACCTGCGCTCGTGGATCCGAGCCGACAGAGTTGAGCCTCCGAAAGGAAGCCTGCCGGGACAAATTGTTGACTTCCTCCCTGAGAATAAACGACGACAACGGCAGCAGCAGCAAGTTTACATCAAAATCTTTCAACATGTTTGTTCAACTTCGTACTTGCCGTGTGGCTCACGTTTTGACGCTGAGCTGCCTCACGAGCTTTTTGTTGCGGCGCCGGTGGTGACGCAGAAGCAGCAGGACCACGACGGCCATGAGGAGGACGGCGGCGGCGGCCGAGACGCCGATGATGATGACGAGGATGGACGAGTCGGACGCCGAGGTCTCCTTGCGCTGAGATTTCTCTGCAAGGAAAGACGCTAACACACATGGTGACTCGTTCACGTGGGAACAACGCACGCTTCTGTGGACACTTCATTAGGTTTTAAATCGTTTGAAACAACAACAACTAATAATAATAATAATAATAATAATAATACATTTTATTTATAAGCGCCTTTCAAAACACTCAAGGTCACTTTGCAATCAAGAACAAAAACAATAAAACCACAGATAAAATTATAAATAAAAAAAGAGATTAATTTAAATTGGGTATGTAATAAGTATTGTACTGAAATAAACCAAACAAAAATGCTAATTAATATATTTAAATAAATATGTAATTAAAAACCCTTGAATTTTTAAATTATTTTTTAATGATTTCGCATTTCAAGATTGTGAATACAAGCCCTCATGTCTGACAACCAATGGCAGAACATTTGACAACAGTTGTGCAATATAAAAACAGGTTCAGGGACTTATAATCGTGATGAAAACAACAACAAACCAAATAAAACATTTAAAGGCATCTTTCTGAAACAACAGCATACCAAAGCATCAGCCAAATGCTGTTAGTGAGACTCACCACAAGGGGAGGCAGAGTCGCAGCACAAAAATAAGCAGCAGTTCGCTTCCAATAATTCTTTGGAGTGCTTATTTTCATAAAATTAGGGGGGGGGGGAGCAAAGACACTCACCAGTCACAGTCATCAAGTAGTCGGCTTTGGCAACGCCCACGCCGTTGCCGACGACACACTGGTACAGGCCACTGTCATCCAGACGCAGGGCTCGACCGAACGTCAAACGTCCTCCCGACGCCGTGACTCCATCCGGCAGAGCCCCGCCCTTCCTGCGCACGCCATAGAAGTCAGTCGGCACGTATGCATCCTACCAAATGTGTTGACGGTTTCCGTTAAAGTGTCGCCATCCTGTATGGTCATGACAGTGTCATTATTCGTCCAGCAATTCTCCTCAATGCTGTCACTCCCAACTCTGATATTATTATTTCAGCAACACAATGTCATTTTGGGGAGGTTTATATTTCTTTGTTGCATGGCTCGAGTGAAACCGCCAAAGTGCATGAACCTGAACCATAAAACCGTAGCCAATCCCCTGTAAATGTCTACTTAGTCTGATGAAAGGACCCACAATGGAGACGGTTGGATCGGGTTGCCCCAAGTTTCACCACGAATATCACTTAATCATCCCCTTCCTTCCCTGCCAACATCCCCACCCAAGCCCCAAATGGAGCTGGCTCACGTTTCATGTGGCTAAATTCCCACCTAACCTGCTGAGAGACAGTTGGAGGAAAGGCTTCGGTTCATGGATACCATTTTTGCGACACACAATGTTGCCGACAGTCCCTGCTGCTTTTTTTTTTTTTTTTGGTGAACATGTGTTGTTTTAGCATGTTGACAGTGCTCGTTAAAGAGCAATGCAATGATTAAGTGCTTAGCACTTGTCTCCTGCTTGTGAGGGAAAAAAAGGCCCTCTTGTCTTTTCCTAACTGCCGTTGCGTATTATCCGAGGATGATGACACATTCCTATTAAGTGTGGCTTACTACGGCGTGAGTGTGTAGGCGTGCGTGTCCTACCATGTCCAGGTGATGTTTTCAGGTACGGGAAACCCGGTGAAGTCACAAGTGAGCACCGCCTCCTCCAGACCTGCAAACCAGTCATCCGTCGTGACGGAGATGGTGGCATCCGGGGGATCTGGTATGCACACACACGCCAAAACAATATCAACCAGCACGACAGCACAAACTGCTAACAAATGCAAAACAACACATTATGCTGTCAAATGTGGACTTTAAAAAGAATTCGAAAAGGGATCTGCCCCAGACGAACCCACAATTGATGAAAATCTGTCATATCCAGATACCATATCATTTTTAGTACACATTTTAATAAAACGGTGCATCCAATAGGAGAGAGGTTGGCGGAGTGATTTCAGAGTGCTAACAACAATAAAGCATCGGTAGTACTTCTGGGAGGCTGCTCAGCAACCACCTCCCAATATGGGCAAGCTTGCACTGAAGCATAGAAAGTCGGAGGAAGTCTTTTAACAGCTAATGTCGTTTAGACAGCAAAACAGAATGGAATCCAAAGGATTTTCAAACTTTTTCAATTTTTTTCTAAATTTTTGTTGTCATGAGCAGAATAATGCAAACTCGAGTTTATCCGTAGTGTGGATGTGGCACAACTACCCACATCTGACTTTCAACCTTCTTTAGACAGCAATGGGGATGAGCCGCAAAAATGTTTTGTCCTCGAACTCCGCCTAGCAACAAGTAATCGCACAAAAATGCTTCGAGAACTCAGAACCTGCCAGTCGGTTCACAGTTTTTGAAAACATTTATAATGAATCACTTGCTTGTAATAAATGCAATAGAAGACTTCCCTGAAGCTATATGAAGTCTATTAATGCCTTTAGACACCATTGGGTAACAAGCACGGATTGCTCCCTATGCTGCTCAAAGCCACAAGGGGGCGTATTTATTTGGAATTGCTACAATGTATTAGGCACCGCAGATTTACTTACAGTGCACCACCAGCTTATTCGTGATCCTCCGTGGGTGCTCCAGGCCAGGGTGGCGCACCAGACAGTCCAGGTTCTTGCCATTCATGCTACGCAGCGGGTGCAGCGAGTAATAGCTGGAGACAGAGCCTCCCTCGTTGGTGCGGTTGTGGGTCTGGCCGGGCACGGGGGTGTCCCAGGAGAGGGTGGGCAGCGGGCGGCCCACGGCGCGACATGAAGCGGCCACACGGAATGACTGGCCCTCCACCAGCACCGACGGTTCCAGCGAGGCGATGGGAAGCACTGGATGGAAAGAAACGTTGTGGTTCCAAAAGTGAAGTGGCTTCAGATTGCGTGTGTGGTTTGGTGAATGTATTGTTTACGCGAATGAGGAAATCTCAATGAATTTGTGAATATTTCATGACTTACTAATTTACAAACAAAAATTAAATTTAAAAAAAGAACTCAAAAATATTGAAAATGCCACTTTTTACAATAAAATAATATAAAGACAAATATCTATTTTCTACTAAAAAACAAAAATAAAATGTAACATTTCAAGCATAAAGTTTTACACGTTAAAATATTAGTTACTGAATATTATACAATTTGATGTATAAATCGTGCTTATTTTTTTCTTGTTTTTGCACCAGCAATTTAATTCAGCTTTTTTTTCCAAGATCTATATTGCTGTTATTGTATTTACTGGTAATTGTAATTGAAACAAATGTAAATATTTGGAGGCCTGTGTGTGTGTTGATTTTTAATGCACCTAGCGACTCAATAGGAACACAAACGGTGTCACGGCTTTAAGTCCCCATCAATAACTTAAGACATTCTTTTATTTATGAACTTGTAGGCCATCCCTGAGTTTAATACAGCCGATAGTTGAGCTGCTGTTGCAACATCATCTTTCTTCTATAATTGAAACAACTAATTGTACCTGGCTATAAGTGGCTGTAATTACTTAGGTCACGAGGGAGCTTAGTCAATATTTTGCTGTGTTTGTTGTTTTGTTTCCCCTGTCAAGGCAGCAACAACATGAACAACAAATTAATCTTGTCTTTGCGTGTCAGACAAGTTTTCATTGTGCTTTAAAAAATGCATGTTAAACATACGTGATAGATGCATGATGATAAACACGACGACATACATTCCGAAATTATTCAAAATGTTAGAAAAAAAAGGATGTATTTAACTCACATTCAGTCACAAAATTATTTACAGCGGAAGTGAAAGCAAACTACAGTGTCTCTAAAAAGTCAACACGTGCCTTTTTAAATGCCAGATTTTTGTGATATTTAAAACAAATGGGCCCAAGAAAAATCATTTTTAAACTTTCCACATCAACTCAATTGTTTGTGGGAGTGTGGGGGCGGGGAGGAATAAAAGAATGCTGCCACTGTTTAAAGCACCTCTGATTAAGGAAAAATAAAATTCACATGTTGTAAGAGGCTTTTGCTGACACACAAGTAGAAAACTGGTCAGGGAAGCTGCATTGAAGCTGGCAGCAACATAGAAGGACAGGCAAGAATTTCTGGCAAGTACATGTGACAACAATCTCAAGTCCTCTACATTTTTCTGGGCTATGCGGGAGGCTGGCAAGACGGTAACACGCGGGAAAACGTGTTATGATACAAATCACAGTTGACAGTTTTGGCCACAATTCCAAAAGGCAGTTTGGCAGAACGCACGCCACCCGTCACCGAAAAAGAAGAGCACACCTACAGTGAAACAATGTGGTGACAGCATCGTGCGTTGGGTCTGTTTTTTTCCACCAACTTGCATCATTAGTCAAGGTGGAGGTTAATTAGAAGCAATTGCAAATTGCAGTGATTATTAATATGGGTGCTCTTCATACGAAAAGGTGAGCATTTTCCGTTGTCGTTCCTGAAAACGCCCATGTTTTGCGTGTTTAGGAGACAACGAGCCAGTCGCGACGGAATGTTTTTAGCGGGACTATAATGCAGCGGTCCCCTACCTTTTTTAGCCCACGAAGAGGTATAATGTCAGACAATATTTTCAGGGACCAGCCTTTAAGGTGTGACGGATAAATACAACAAAATAATATGATATGACCTGCATGAAAACTGTGGTGTTTTCGAAAGATAATAATAAACCCGAATCATGACACGAGGAATGTCCTATGTGGCCGCAACACTCTCTGGTGGCTGTGGTAACGTTTAAACGTGCCTTCAAAATAAGCTATACAGTACCGCAAATACAAAGTGAATGAAAACTATGACTCACCATCGCCGCATATTATTTAGAGTGGGCTTGGTGCGTGAGAATCTCCCGTTGTGAGAAAGCTATATTTTAAGTAGGACTCCTGATACTCTCGATTAAATTTAAGCTTATTTTTCTTGAAGGTCTTCTGTCTCCTGGCTGGCCCTTTCCCCCTTCCCAAAGACGTTTGTTTTTCACTTTGTTTACAAGCTCCTGGGTTTGATTTTAGTGGTAACCCGTCACGTGACCGAAAATTAAAATTGCGCCAAGACGGACATATTGTAGACGGATGTTACAAAAGATCCGGTAATTTTTCAAAATAAAACGTCATATTCCGAAATAAACAAAACGGAAGTAATTTATTTATTCTTTCTGTGCGGCTCGGTACCAATTGACCCACGGACCACTGCTATAATAATTAATGGCGTTGTTCAATTTGGACGATATTACTCACTCTGCTCAGCCATTGCAAGCGGAGGAGGAATAAGGGTCAAAACTCACGCAAATGCTGTAAAATACTTCTCTTATTCATAGCAAGGGTCATTTTCTTTTCAAATATTGATCAACGAAGAATAAAATGTCTCATACATAGCAAAAAGGGCGCACCACTAAGTGTCTATCTGTGCACGTCTGCACAATGACAAGAAGCAAAAGGTCACTCGGTCAGATTTGCATTACTTTCGACAAACACATTTTTGTGTTCTGACTCTCCAGTACTGACTGGTTCGACGTGACGGTGATTCACACACAAATCACACAACTATCTGCATCAAACCGGAAGTGAGCGAGAACAACAAACCAAGCCCATCGTGCTTGGCACGGACAGACAATGGCGCTCAAGACAGCAGAACCCGATTCAACAGAAACTCAAAACACAAAATATGACACCACATGGCACCACCTGCTACCGTTGATTGACAGCTGAGGGGAAGTCTTTGGGTAAAAATAATTGTGTCAAAAAATAACTCAAATTGATTGAAGAGGACTTGGGATAAAAAAAAACAGATGCTATCGCTAAATGCTGTACATAAAATACAATTTGATGAATTGTATTATTTCACGTTTTTTTATAGATTTTTTTAATTGGATCATTTTCATAATTATTTTAATTTTATTGGAAATTGTATTTTTCATTTGTTATTTTTTGTATTTCAGTTTTATAGTATTTTTAAATAATTTATTCTATTTTATTATTGTATTCTAATTGTTTTAGAGGGCGGCCCGGTAGTCCAGTGGTTAGCACGTCGGCTTCACAGCGCAGAGGTACCGGGTTCGATTCCAGCTCCGGCCTCCCTGTGTGGAGTTTGCATGTTCTCCCCGGGCTTGCGTGGGTTTTCTCCGGGTGCTCCGGTTTCCTCTCACATTCCAAAGACATGCATGGCAGGCTGATTGAACACTCTATATTGTCCCTAGGTATGAGTGTGGGCGTGGATGGCTGTTCGTCTCTGTGTGCCCTGCGATTGGCTGGCAACCGATTCAGGGTGTCCCCCGCCTACTGCCCGGAGACGGCTGGGATAGGCTCCAGCACCCTCCGCGACCCTAGTGAGGATCAAGCGGTTCGGAAGATGAATGAATAATTGTTTTAGAGCATATTTTGGTATTTTTATTGTCTTTTCCATTTTTTTAAAGCTTTGATTTTATGATTTAAATTCAATCTAAACATATATAATTTTTCTACATTTATTTTGGTTATTATTTGAGTTGAAAACTGTTTTTTGCTGAACTTCACATGCTCTCTGGCTGCTTGCTTGTATTTCTTTATTCTACCGCAACCCATTTAGGCAGCAGATGAAGTGGGCCTGAATAGTCAGCAACCATTTGTAAAGCCCCCATCGCTTCAGAGCGTGACAAGCACATTATGTGTGGAGCAAAAAAAAAAAAAGTCAAATTAAAAACGTACCCCACACGGTGAGCTTGATACGCCTCTCGAAGTTTCCGTTGGGGAATGTGGAAATGTGGCAGGTGTACGTGCCGTCGTCAGACTCTTCCGTGTTGGGGATGAGTAGTGCCGAGTTAGAGGTGGGGTTGTCGTTCTCGAACCTCATGCGACTTGCGTAACGTCCGAATTCTGACAGGGAGGAAGGAACATTTTTTAATCACTGTAATCTATACAGTAAATCAATCTACCCAATACAGTTTCAGTGAGCAACATGAAATTCGGTCGGCATGTATATTAGAGTAAACCCACAAAAAAAGCATCAAGACGCCATGCCTGAAATCTCAAAGGAAGTTGGCCATTTTGTTTTGAAGCAGCCATTTTAGAATCGTTTGGGGCAAATTTTACATTTAGGGCAAACGCAGATCTTTTTTTTTTTCCAATTTCAATTTTTCAATTCAGCCTTCAAAAGTAGTTTCACTTTGCAACATGAACTTTAACTGCTACATCTATCATTAGTAGACTCACAAAAAAAGTCTCCATGAGCTGTCCCTGGAAGAGACAAAGGAAGCCTGCTATTCTGGCTTGAAGCAGCCTTTCTCGGATCATTTTGGTGCAAATTTACGCCATGGCGGCAACGTTTGGCTGACTGACCGCAAAACGGTAAAAACACAAAAACGAGTCAGCCGTAACGCTGATGAGTTTGCTTTACCTACCCGTGTATCCATCTGAGAAATGGGCAGTGATGATCTGGTCCTTGGTGCCGTCGCGCAGCTCCTTGTACCAGGTCACCTGCACCACCTTCTCGCCCACGCTGCCCTGGTAGCGACACGGCAGCCGGGTGATACTCTCGGCCAGCGAGCGTTGCGATGTGACAGCCCGGAGTGGCTCAATGAAGACGCCCTGTGTGCACGCCGCTGGTGCAGAAATGAAAAATATCAATAATAGTCTTACAGTGGTATTCCACGGTGCAGATTGTAGTTTAAAAAAAAAAAAAAAAAAAGAAGGGAGTGGTTTCACTTTTTTAAATTGTATTGTTCATTGTGGTTAGCGTGTCTTTTGACTGTTGAAATGCACACGCGAACAGATAATGACATGTGGTGAAGCAGGATGTGGCTCACTGCCCAAGTTTATTCCAATATGCTCTATTCCGAAATGTGTATGTTTGTCAATACGAGGCAGTAGCCGAACTACAAAGTCTACAATTAAATGTCCCAGTTACAGTAATTTTGATTGGATTGGATTGGATTGGATAAACTTTATTGTCAAATGTACAGTATGTGTAACATACAGCACAGATGAAATTTCTTCCCTCTCAACATGAAACAAGATAATACTGGCATTAAAAAACATGTTTTTTGTGTTTGTTTGTTTGGGTTACTGTGTCGATGCATTGATAACCATACGCCATCGGGTGCCCATGGTACATTCTGCTGCACCTGTCTTATCAGGCGAGGAAGAAAAGAAAGAGGGAAACCAGCAGAACAGAATGCGGCCGTATGACATTCTTTGACTTGTTGCCCAACTCGGGTCACCCTGTTCGTTACCTCCGCCAAGGAATTGAGACATCTTAGTGTTGACGTGGGTTTTATTTATTTATTACTTCCTGTCTTCCTCTTTTGGTTATTGTGATGCGGCATTATAATGGATAGACACTGGTGTGAAGACAGGAGTTCAGAACATTTTTAGAGCAAGTGTAGCATCCCAACAACCTTAGTCAAACACCACCCTTAATAATGACAATTTCATTCATACACAATACTCAATCATCAAATTCAGATCTGATCCTGATTGCACATCTGGCAGTCATGTAACCGCAACAAATTCCGTCAATCTCAGTCAAACCGTGATTTAAAAAATTAAGATGGTAAAAAAATAACAAATGCTCGTTAGAATGCCAAATTCTGAAAAAAATAATTATCTTCGTGAGGCCAGGTTGTGTAAAGAGAACTGGAAAAGCCTGTGTGGCCACAAAGCTATGGTGCGTTCAAGCGAGCTCGTATTTGTCTGAGCTATTGTCACCAAATCTTTTTTTTTCCCACGCGGAGCTTCTGTTTGACCCTTATCAGCACTGTAATCATTAATCGGCAGCCTTATCAATCAGTAACCACTTTGGTTAAAAAAAATGGGGGAAAAAAGAAAGACCCATTTCAAAGTACTGTACCAATGTTTGACTTGTCCGTGTTTGTGTCCCACGCCTCAATGTGTCTTCAGCTGTGTCACTATAAAGCCAAATGTTTGCATGGCGCCCATTTCCTCAATATTCCTATCGATATCTGCCACATTTGTCACAACAGTTCATGAGAACCGTCGGTTCTACCATCTTTTATAAGACTTTTATCCTTAATACCCCCCAAAAAAGGTTAGAAGAACAAACGTAACGTTAATCTGTGTAAGAGGACTATATCGATGTCTAAAGTCCTTACCGACTGTCAAGTATTTGAAGGCAACACGCTACTCACCGAAGAGGAAGACAATCAGCGGTGAAAAGTTGACAATTCGCTGAGCAATTTCCATCCTGCTTCAACAAATGAAGCCGCTTTATTCCAGATTCTTAAAAAACATATCCGGTGACTGCTAAATAATCACAAACTGACATATTTACTTGATGCACGCGCGTGCAGGTAAGTTGCGTCTTCAACGCAAGTTTTAAAAAATCTATATTACTTCTATCAAAAGTACTCTTGCAATTGTTGACCAAAAAGTAATGCAAATTTTAAATTATTTGACAAAGGCACAAAATAAAGCTTGCTGGCACACAGACGTCTTGCGCAAGTGTGTCGCTCGGTCCCACTGCACTTGCTGCTAGTGAGTGGCGGTTAGGCCACGCCCACTCGCAACTTGTGTCGGCAAAAGTAGGACACCTCCAAAGATTGTGTTTACCGCTAATCGGAATAAACAAACCAACACGTTACTATCCTATACTATCTCCAGTACCGCCAACAACAACACTGCTACCTCATTCTTATTTTTACTCATTCCAACAGTTGTAGGTGCTTGCGCTTCCAACAGTCCAGTGGACACTTTTACATCTATTACAATTAATACAGTATCCTAAATTTAATAGTAGAAATGCAATTAATACTGCCAATCACTGTGGTATTATTTCTACTACTTTGGATGTGTTCTAACTGCGAGAGTAAATTCCTTGTGTGTTTTACATATTGGCCAATAAATCTGATACTGATTAATACAGTACACACTGGTTCCCTATTGGTGTACAGATAAAATCCATTTGAAATACAAGAAAAAACTCAAGAATACTTCATATACATGTATACAGACCGTTTATCACGAGTTGGAGTACTGCTACTTCGACATGAGCAGTATTTGAGCTTACTGTGAAGTCTACACACTTTGTTACTGAATATCACTTGGTAAACTTGATTTGCGGTAAAGCAATTTATACTATTTGTTAAGAGCCAGAGATGCATGCAGTACATGTGTGTGTTTGTGTGCGTGTGGACGTGTGTAGGGCGAGTCAGCTCACAAGCAGCTGAAAAAGCAACAACAGGTCGGGTTATTCTGGAAAGACGAAATGAAGGCAATAATCACTAGACTTGACTTGAGTGGTTAAGACATCCTCCAGTTGCGCACTCGTTTAGACATTTACATAAAGTACCCGCCATTAGAGAATAGAACCAAAATGAGTAAAACTACTCACCCCTTGGAGAGCGAAAGTGAAGGCGTTGGCAGAGCGATATTGTCTCCTAGTGGCATTTTCTATTGGTATTGATTGGCTTAAGTGTCAGAAAAACAATGTTAAGCAGTGAGAAATACAAGTAAAATAGAGTAAAACCACTCACCACTTTCAAGACACACACTAAACACACATTTATATATGTATGCTATAAATTTCTTTTTGCGATTAAGACAATTTTTATAGGTTAAAAAAAGTTGTTTTAATGGATAAAATATGTATTTTTCCATGTATTTTTCTATGAAAAAGACTTAAGAGTATAAGATGGGCTTTTTTATAGTTGAAAGTTTTGGAGGGAAAAAAAGTCACATTGGAGAAAAAAAATGCAATACTAAAGTCAATCCTAAAAAATCTGGGATTTCTATAGATTTTTTAAAAGAAAAAGGTGTTTTGGAAAAAGATTAAAATCCCCCCGCCCCAAAATGAAGACTCTTAAAAACATACTCACAAGAGGTCTTTTTTAAAAACTGATGACACAATTTTGGAAGCAGATCTTGTCACGATACCTAATAGAGCTCCCAGTGATGAGGCTAGGCAAATTTATGTACGGAATAAGAGGGTTTAATGTTGAAAAATACTAACAACACGCTATACAATGCTAACCAGTTATAAAAAAAAAAAAAAAACAGGAAATACAAAGATTTGTGTTGGTTTTTTTACAGGCCACTTGTAAAAACATTCAGGAAAAAATTGCACCATAACTTAGGCACCTTACAAAAAGTTATTTAAAAAAAAAAAAAAAAGGAAAGTCTTGGAGCCCTAAAGAACTCTGGCGAGGAGTTCCTTCCGTTTGAATGTTTTTGTTCGAAATGTGCCAGACACATTTGCACATCGGACCACTTAAGGCAGTTTGTGGTTTGCTGATATGCAGTCTGTGAAAAAAAAAACACCCCAAAAAACAACGGTATTAACATGGGGGATGAGACTGTAATAGGTTTGTCCCCTCCACAAAAAAAAAGAAAATTTAAAATCTGCATTTAGATGTTCAAAGAAAAATAAATTAGCTGAATGCAATCATGTCAGTTGACAAGGAAATGCACTTAGTAACTAAATGTTATGTTGTCAGCTGTTGTTAAAGCTACTGTATACAGACTTTAGGCAAACGAACAATGTTGCTTTTTTTTTCCAAGTGTTAATGGTGTTGGTTTTGTGTGTTAGAGGAAAACATCAATGCTAACCGCAAACATGAACAAATGAGTGCGAATCGAGTCTTCTCATATTTCCGAAAAGTGACATTTGAGCACACAAGTTGCTACATTCTGTAGTGAGTACCGAAGAAGATCAGGGATGCACTGGAAGAAAATAAGAATTGTACTACTAAGAGAATCAAGCGAAATGCCCACCTCAGAAAAACATTAGTTAATTTAAAATAAAAAAAAAAGGGTTGCAACACTTTGAAGGGAGCCATATTTTTTTCCAAGAATAAAATTGTAGTTTGCAAAAGTAGGCGTATTTTGATAATGTAATTCCTTTTTTCCAAAAAAGTCTGACTTTTGCAAGAATGAGGTTATCATTTTTCATTATTTTGACTTTGAGTCAGAATTCTTTTCAAGACCAGTCATAGTTTTTCTAAACAATGTTGGATTTTTAAAGAATCAAGTATAGTTTTTAAGGTCTGGCTTTCAAGAACAGTTGTATTTTTCAAGATCAATCATTATTTTTAAGTGAATTTTTATTAGTTTTTTTTCAATAACTCACTTTTGTAAGACAACTTTGACTGTACCTTAATTAGTGCTGAATATTTTATATTATTTTTAAATGTGTGCATATGATTGCGTGTAAGTCCAGGGGAGTGCAATGTATTTATATACTTTTTATACTTTTATATTTTTAGATTTCACGACACTTTGGGGGTGGAGGCTCCTGCAAAATTTCGTTGTAACAAGTGTGCAATGACAATAAAGTATTCATTCATTTCTTGTCAAGAATAGTTGCATTTTTTGTTTCAAGAATGTGAATTTCTTAATTGAGAGGAAAAAAAAGTCAACCATGAAAATAAAATGGTTTATTTTTTCCCCAAGAATGAATTCAATTTCAAGTGAGAGAAGTAATTTTATAAAACAAGAAAAATAAATCAATGTGTGGATAAGTTTTTTTTTGCAAGTACCGTTATTTTTTTTTTTAGAAAAAAAATCAAGTTGGTTATTTGACCAAGGTAATTAATCGAGGTGACACAGTTTTTTGCCCTAAAATACAACTTTAGTCTCATATTAGTCAAATATTTTTGGGGGGTGGCGGGGGTTTTGACTAATGCACCCCCCAAATTACTTGCCTCCATAAAAATGTAACTTCATTCTCATAAGCTTCTGATTACAAAAAATATTACAATCTTTTAGTGTAAGTATCATTTCGTTAGCCTAATAACATAATTGCCAAAGTCATTTTTAATTTACTTTCAAAATATCAATAAAAACTAACAACGTGGCTGCTAAAAAAATGTTTTTTCTTTGCGTCGTCTTATTTGGTGAATTAGTTGTTCTCATTTTTTTAAATGACGAATGCTAGTATTTAGGTTAATGATTTTAGTGTGGGCCTAAATCATGCTTTATATAAAAACACTAAAAAGGTGTTTGAAAACGGTAAGGGACCATCTGCAGGGGGGACAGCGGTGGCGTGTTGCAGTCACAGTTTTTGAGATGAGAGGACACAACTTTGTCGTCATGATAACTGAGTTCAGTGGTTTCAACAAAAAAAAGGCGCCTTTGGAAAAAAAAAAATTCTTCTTCTTTTGAACAGTGTGTTGGAACAACAACGACGAGTCAAAGGCATCAGGAGCTGATTTGAGTTTTTTTGTTTTTCTTTTTTTTTGTGGACCTTCACACGGAAGTCTCCGACTGGAGCCGCATGACAAACTTGTGGCTCTTGGGGTCCACGAACTCCTCGCTGAGGCGCAAGAAGGGCAGCGGCGTGACGGTGACCACCAGGGAGAAGTCGAGGCGGCGCACGGAGAAGACCAAGCCTTGGCGCAGGGCTGCCGTCACAGGCTCCTCGCTCACCAGCGTCCACTGGCGCCCCCTGTCGTTATGCTGCTGGTACTGCATGGTGGGGCCCGGAGTCAGGTAACGCTCGAGGAAGGCCTAACACAAGTTAGATTCATTTTTAAAAAATTAATACAGAATGGATTTTAATCCATAACTGATCATGAATGACAATTGATGTTTTTCACAATTTCTAATACATAAATATAGCAAAATAAATTTAATGCCATATTTATTTAAAAAAATTAAAAAAAAAAAAGATAAATGAAATTTATATTCGCTATAAATAGCTTCAATTTATAGTGAACCTACGGTGCATGTTTTTGGAATGTGGGAGGAAATCGCAGTACCCGGAGAAAACCCACACAGGCACGGGGAGAACATGCAAACTCCACACAGGAAGGCCGGAGCCGGAATCGAACCCTGCACATCTGCATTGCGAGGCCTTAACCAGTCGACCACCGGGGCCGCGCTTCTTCTGTTACCGTATATTTGCATTCATATTTCATCCACTTTTTCACGATATATTAGAAGTCTTGTTATGGTGACAGCAATGGAGTCATTTTCTGACCTTGGGCGTCATGTTGTGCGTGATGCAGAACTGCAGATGCGTAAGGATGCTCTCCATGCTGTGGAAGGCCTGCTGCCGCGTGGTCCTCAGGTATTTCTGCATGGCCCGCGCCATGGGGGCAAAAATGGCCTGCGCCGCCTCGCGGGGGTCCATCACCTCGCGGGGGTGCTTGGGGGACGAGGTCAAGGCCGCCTCCTCCTCATGGAGGCGTTTGATATGCGTGAAGGCCTCCTCGACTGCCACCACCAGCCTGCAACATTCCACGGAATTGTAGTTTGGTTTTGTAGTTAGTGTCAAAATTATTATAAAAAAAACTAACAAACCAAAAATATATAAAAACAGGCTTAATCTACAGTACTTGACAAAACTTCAGAGGTTTTGTCCGCAGTCCTTTAAGACTTCAGCCTTCCTCCACAATAAGTGACAAAACTTCAATTGGCAACAGTGTTGTGAACTTCAAACTTAGGCTGAGCACATGGAAGCTGAGGCTAAGGGGACTGTGCGTTGGCGTGTCTCTGTACCTGGCCTTGCGTTTGCGGATCCTGCGGTCCATCTCGGCCTCCTCGTAGTAAAACTCGTTGTGGGAATTGTCTCGCCTCCTGGCGGCGGCGGCGATCATCGCGCGGGATTGGCCCGTCGAATTATTGGCAGGGTTTTCTGTGCAGGACAAGATTTGCTTTTTTCATCAATGTTTTTTTTGGTAGAATTAGAAATAATATATATAAATATATTTGATAAATAATATTAAACAAATATATATTTATGACACACAACTAAAACAAGGTTACTTAGGGGTGGGATTGAAGTTACATGTATTTCTATTACAATATGACAAATTTCAAAACTATTTAACATCACTCACTCACACCTATTTTCCGACATGTTACGAACCAAACAGGTCACTAAATCATAAAATTTTTGTCCATTTTCTGCACTGTCAATTTGAAATAATGTCCTGTTTTTGAAGCAAAAGATGGAAATTAAAAATGTATACAAAATTATAATTTTTAAAATCCAATTCATCGATTATTAAAATAATTGTTCGCTGCAGCCCCAGACTACATATACTGTACATTGGATATATATATCAACTTTTGCTGGATTCTGTCTCAAAGTCAAAGCCCGGTTTTCGATGATAACTCTGAGGCGGCAACATTTACCGTCCAGCGAGTAAACTTTGAAGCCTGTCATCTTCTTGGACAGGATGGATTTGGGCAGGTTGACCAGGGCGGGATTGTAGACGGGGAAGTCATTGTAGTAGTGATCCAACACCCAAACGGCAGCCCGCTGGATACTAGAACAGACGGTGAACAATTTCAATTGTTTTCTATGTCGGGCACATTCGTATGGATTTTACTGGCTGCGTGGAGGTTAAATATATTCACTTATGTGAGGACACGGATGATGGTCACGACCTTGCGATAATTACGAAACCAATACATGCACAATACTTTATTTCTCTATTTCTATGGTAGCGCTTACCTTTTCAAAAGATCACTTCTACAACGTTCATAGAGAATCATAGCGGCCCTGGTATCACGGGTATGCTATTTGTAGAACAGGCCGGCGGGCTACTCATGTGGTCGAAACCAACCCAGATCGCTACCACTAATGCCCAGAAGATAATGACAAGAAGCACTATAGAAAATGAATGGCTGGGTTTGGCACCAACCTGAGGTGGCCCACGCTGTAGAAGCGACTGGCGCCGTCCGTGCTGCGCACCACTTTGAGGCAGAAAGCGGGCTGCAGGTGGCGCACCTCCAGCAGCACCAGCGCGAGGTACTGGATGAAGAGCAGCGCGTCCACCAGGGAGGCGGCGTACTCCACGATTCCCCGGTAGTCGCGCTCACGAGGCTCGAGCACGCGCACGCCGTAAAAGAGCCAGTAGGACGCCACGAAGAGGAAGACCAGCACCATGAGCAGGCAGCGGAAGACAAAGAAGCGCGGCAGGGTGGCGCGCGGCGGCCGTAGGAAGAGCGCCCACGAGGAAATGAGAAGCACCAGCAGCTTGAATGCTAGCGACACGTAGAGGCCCTCGCAGGGCGTGCCGCACGGCTCCAGGGAGTCGCGCCACAGCGCCTGCGGCAGCACCAGGAAGGCCAGCGGCGTCACCAGCGCAAAGAAGCTCAGGCAGCCGCCCAGCGCGGGGCCCAGGAAGCGTTTGCACTCCAGAGGCGTTGACTCCTCCAAGTCCTTGGTGACTCGGGTCAGGTCCTCATTGGAGATACTGTGCTCTGAAGTCCCCGTGACCACGGTGGTGGTTTCCCCCCAGTTGTCGTCCTACCAGGCAAGAAGAACGGACGGTGAATAAAGTTAAATCATCAACATTTACATTTAGATGCGCAGCCAACATGAAAACCAGAGACTTGTTTTTCGTCACCGACCCGGTCGTCTCCGCGAGTGGACTCTGCATCGAGCAGTGGCTCTCCGGGCGTCTGAATCGTCACCGACTTGTCTCCGCGGCTGCTGCCATCTCTGCTTTTGGAGCGATGTCGGTCCCGCCGATCTCTGCCAAGAATGAATTTGTAATGGTTATCAATTATCACCCACATATTGCGCTCAATGTATCCCATCATATATCTTGAAAAGCAGTATACACAAATGTTCGATAATCCCATAATGCATTGCACCAACACAGGAAAAAAAGCAAGGCATCACAACATGGGTGGGCTTTAAGAGATGTTTTTTTTGGTATTCATTGTTTTTCAATATTTATCACGGAAGACGTAAGAAATTATAACACGGCCAAAAAGTCATTTATGAAGCGCGGCGTGGCCCTTACCTGTGCTTGCGTGAGCTTCGGGAGTGGGACGACTTGTACGAGTAACCCGAGTACTGAGATTCGTTGTCCATTTCTCGGGTGGGCGGCGAGCGGGCTTTGCGAGCTCCGCCTCCTCCTCCGCCCGTGCCGCACGGCTTGCCGACGCCGCCCAGCTGGCTCTTGCGCTCGGAGATGGACTTGGTGGAGAGGGCCAGCGGCAGCTTGAGCAGGTCAACCTTGCTCCTGAGGGAATCTATCTTGGAGGCCGAGGAGGGGGCCGTGGGAGAAGTCGGTGGGCGAGGGGAGCGGGTGGGGGGAGAGGAAGAGGAGGAGAGGGGCAGGAGAGGATGGCGGGTAGGAGAGTCGAGGCGGGGAGAGCGGAGGCTGCCGTGATCTGAAAGACAAACCGATAACTATCAAATCACGTGACGATAACTGCCACTTTGTCCGACAGGAATAAGCAGGATGACTCGAAACAATCCACAGTGAAAAGAAATCAGTTAGCGTTGGGATCATGTGGTAACGCAATCTAAGCTCCACTTGATTAAAGCAATCACTCCTCCTGCTTGTTATTCTTGCTAACCTCCATGGCCTATTTTAAAACAGTTTTTATATTTTGGGCGCACCACATTATAAGACGCGTAAAATAGAAGCTACAACACTGGCTGCGGTTGCATTAAGCAGCCACTAGATGGAGCTACGCTAAAGAGAATACAATACAATACAGCTTTATTTATATAGCGCTTTCACAACCGCTGCAGCTGTAACAAAGCTCTTTACAGAATATTTAACATGCTACGTCCAAGAAATCTGAATAGTGATCCATAAATAAGGCGCATCGGATTATAAGGTGCGTGCGAGCACACACACACACACACATATATATTTCTTCTCTTGAAATCATTTATGGAACTCATGAAGCAGCAGAATGAATTCTTAAGTCGACAAAACCAGTTTGCCTGGCAAACCACAGAAAAATGCAAACAAATCGGGGAGAAGCTTCTTCATGCAACAAGATAATGACCCAAAACACGAGATGATGCAGATGGGTCAAGTCGCAACACCACGTGGCAGACAGGAAAAGGAAGTGTAGAATGGCAACCAAGGAAAACGGTGTCTCTCATCACCCCCTGCGTGGGAATCAAAGTGAGCCTTGTGGCACATTAACCCACTAAAATCTCCTTTTTTGGCAACGTGTGCTTGCCAAAACGCTCCTGGCGGCGGTTAGTCATCTCACAACGCCGATGTTAGCGCAGACACAAAGGCAGCCATATTGGATTACGCCGTTTTCACACAAAAAACTCGTTCGGCCTCTCCCCCTTCCTCCTCGCGCGCTCTCTGGCATTCTCTCTGCGGCGTCGCCCGTCCCCGTGGAAACCTGGCCTCGCCGCTGCCATGGCGATGAAAGGAGGAGGGGCGGGTGGAGGAAGGGGTTTTGTAGGTTGACAGTTGCCGCAGTGACGTGACCTCAAGCCGCCCTCTACTACGCCGCCCCACCACCTCACACAAAAAATAGACCAAAATAGAACGGCGGCCATGATGGATGCCAGGCTGTCATACGCCGTTTAGCGGATGAAAGGTGGGCGTGGCTCAAGGGGCACTTTCCAATGGCCTTCTGGGTGGAATGAAGCGCTGCCATAACACTGCAGTGGCATCCTCATCTTACATTAACCTTTTAAAATCTACTTCCTGGCCAGCCAAACACTGAAGCACAACCACTCTTGGTTAATATCTAAGATTGGCACATGTGTAATACAGTGAAGCCATCATTTTTTTTGTTGCCAAATTCACCTGCAATTTAGAGATCATATGATTGCCTGCTAGCTTAATGCTCACAAACAATGCAAAACAAAAATTGGGCTAAGAACTAGCATCGATGTTGCTGTGTTATAACCCATGACTATTCGAACACAAGCGGTGCAGCAACACTGTTTCATTGGTCTTTTTGGGAGGCCAGAATGGATTAACGGCACTTTCATTCATTTCAATGGGGATACATGATTTGCTATTTGACTGTTTGAAATTATGACGATAAATATCACCTACGATATTACTTTCATGACGTGCACTTTTTCATTGTCGAGTATTCATAATGTCTTGAAAAGAACTCAACGGTGCAAAGATGGCAAAGGAAGATCAAGTGCATTTTCAGTCGCCCAATCAATGGACAGGATTCAATCACATGACTCAATGGCAAGTTACAAGTTACTCAACGATAAGTTACAGCAAACTATCTTGCCATGTCTTTTGTGAAGAGCACTCTATGAAGTTTTAAGACATGATTTCAGGTGTCTACTTGTCATTCTTTCAGTTCTGTGTTTACCAACAACGAAACAAGAGGCTAAATTCAATTTGTGGCGCATCAGGTGATGTTTGTGCTTTTGGACAATGGAACGCTTACAAAAAAAGCTCACTCACCCCTATCGCATTCCCACAATTTGAAATGAATTTCCACATGACCGCTGAACTGACCTTTCCTGTTTTTAATCCAAATGTCTGATGTTCAGCATTTCGGCATTGACCTTTCAAACCGTTGACATACTTTTGGAATCGTGACGTCACGGCGCCATTACGCCAGATAATGAGACGCATGTGGCCGGCATATGTGAGGAGGCCTGAGCGGTACACCAAAGTGGAAACAAAAAAAGAGAGGACAGGAACATTTCTAGCGATGAAAGAAGAGCCTGAATCATGTCATGACATATAAAGACGATAAAGAAGGAAAACATTTAGCGAGCTACCAGACGGGTCTTTGAATATGCAGCATCTGTGGATAAATTGTTTTAGAGTAAGCACGATCTTACAAATTTCTCCATTGTGAGACAAATAAAGGTTTTCTTCTTCTTCCGTCAATGCAAAAATAGTATGAACGCTAATTGCTATACCAGAAGAAAATTACCGTAATTTCCGCACTATAGAGCGCACCTGATAATAAGCCGCACCCACTACATTTTTAGAGGAAAACCAATTTTGTACATACACAAGCCGCACCTGTATATAAGCCGCATGTGCCCACATTAAAACATGTAAACATATTTACAAAGAAATAAAATCACGGTGAGCCGTCTTCATCTTCCTCCTGTGAACTGAAGCCATCGAAGTCACCGTCCTCAGTGTCGGAATTAAACAGTGTCATAAAGACCGGTCTTAATATTACCTTTTCTACTCGAGCGCCCCCTGGCGGCCGTTAGAAAAATTACACATATTGGCCGCATCACTGTATAAGCCGCAGGGTTGAAAGTTTGGGGAAAAAAGTAGCGGCTTATAGTCCGGAATTTACGGTAGATACTTTACAACCCAATGTCACTGAAAGTGAAGATAAAACTTGCAAAACCCCAAATCATTGTGGAAATAGTACAGAAATGTTAGAATTAAAGACAAAAATACCCTTTGCATCTCATCATACTAGCATAATGGAGTACCGCAAAAAAGTAACACAAAACGCGTGTATGAGCAGCATTGCACGATTGTTTCAAAACTAGCCCGATAACAATCGATCAGAATACGTCATTTTACAAGAAATGTATGCGTCAGACTCTGTGACGTGAAAATACAACGCCCCCGCGAAACAAATCAAACCTTTATCTCAAGGCACCACTGAATTGAAATTTCTTGAGGTCGCACCTGTATTTTGTCCGACCACTCTGCATCTGTAATTCGAGACAAACGCACAATTTGGACTGAAAACAGGCTAAAAACAATGGCGGAAACAGACTATTGTGACACCGTTGTGCAAGACTGTCGGTGAGAATGTGGTCGAACATTTGATCCAAACAGGTGCGGTTCATTGGTGGTGTGGCTCAGGTTGCCTATTCATCCCCGCGTCCTACAAAAGCAGTCATCCTCTTAACCATGAAAGTCTCCACGAGTGAATCAAATAGTCTTCACTGAACGAACGTTTATTTTCAAGCTAAACGTTCCGGGGGCAAAGGGATCCATAAAAACACACTCAGGACAATGAAATTCTACCCCATCGCCTAAACCGCCCCCGAGAGTCTCTCGACGAGCCGCTGATAATGTACTGTATGAATTATTACAAAGAACGCAAACAGCGAAGCCCATAAAAGTGCTTTCAGCGGCTGACATTTAAAGAAAAAAGCTCTTACGGTCATTTCTGATCTCAACCGCACCGTTACTGTAACATAATGAATGGACCGCTAGTCAAATGTACTTTCCATGAACACATAGTTGGTCTTCTATTTCAAGAGATTGTTGGGGGACGGTTTTTATATATATATATATATATATATATATATATATATATATATATATATATATATATATATATATATATATATATATATATATATATATATATATATATTTTTTTTTTTTCCATTCATTCATCTTCCGAACCGCTTGATCCTCACTAGGATCGCGGGGTGCTGGAGCCCATCCCAGCTGTCTTCGGGCAGTAGGCGGGGACACCCTGAATCGGTTGCCAGCCAATCACAGGGCACACAGAAACGAACAACCATCCACGCTCACACTCACACCTAGGGACAATTCAGAGTGTTCAATCAGCCTGCCATGCATGTTTTGGAATGTGGGAGGAAACCGGAGTGCCGGAGAAAACCCACGCAGGCCCGGGAGAACATGCAAACTCCACACAGGGAGGCTGGAGCTGGAATTGAACCTCCGCACTGTGAAGTCGACGTGCTAACCACTGGACTACCGGCTAACCTCTATATATATATATATATATATATATATATATATATATATATATATATATATATATATATATATATATATATACATATACATACATATATATATATATCTTATTTAGAGAGAGAGAGAGAGAGAGAGAGAGAGAGAGAGAGAGAGAGAGAGAGAGAGAGAGAGAGAGAAATGACCAAAAGCCAACGGAATAGTTGACCTGCAGGCCAACCAAAGTTCAATGGCAACTTGTTGTCCAAACAATGACAAGAAGACATCCACAATGGGAAGTTGGGCTATATAATATTTCGATATTTTCAAAGACATTCTGATTGACTGAATTTGCTGTCCTTTGTGTCGGACCAAAAAAAAAAACAAACCGTTGCATATAAACATACAAGCAATGCAATTTTTATTTTATTTTACATTTTACAAAATAAACATTTTTCCCAAGTCTGAACCAGATTTACTGTCCTTTACATTCAACAACAATTCCAAATAAATTTTTAGATTCATGTACAAGAAAACGGTCCATTTTGTTATTAGATTTAGATGAAAAAATGAAAAACAATGAATTTTTCAAAATGTATTGCACTGCATTTTGTTTGAAAATTAAATTACATTTTTTTAAAACAATGAATGAAACAGGAACTTTCAATGATTATCTAATATTCACTTCACTATATTCTATTATTTAAGCTTTTAAGAAAACGTTTCTCTTTTTTTGCAGTACAGAATCAATATTGAACACATTAAGACAATAAAATCTTCTCCTTTAAAAATACAAATATAAAATAACTTTTGCAAATTTAACACTGCAATGCCAAATGTTAAAATTTTAAATGGTAGAATTTAATCGAAATCCTTCATTTATAGTTTTAACAGCTTGTGTATAAATATTCCAACACAAAATTTCACACTCTCTTTTCAACACCCCAGACTACTTATGCAAAATCAAGACTGCGCACAACATGTCGCGACAACAGCCTAATTTCCCCTCGATAAAAATTCCTCATGATCGGCGAAACGCATAATAAAACCTTTTTTAAAACATAATTCTTCAAACAAATACCAACAAAAAAATAAAACAAAACGCTTGCCGTGACTTCTTGAAACTGCCCGCCGTTACTCTTGCGTGGAATGCTAATTGTCGCAATTAGGCTTCGTCCTTGGTCACAAGACGCGTCCGCAGAGGAATCAGGCATTTCGATACGGCAGCTGCCCCGATAGCGAAGCATTCAGGGAACACCACCATCCAGTGACCCTTTCAGGCCTGCTCGACCAACTGTGTAAATACAGTATTCGCATCCACACACACACACACACACACACACACACACACACACACACACACCACCACCAAACCATCTTTTCCTAGCACGACATCAGTAAACCAAGAAACAACTGCTACTGTCAGCCCCTGCCTGCACACAAGGCTAGCAAATGAGAGCAGGTGTGTGTGTGTGTGTGTGTGTGTGTGTGCACGCAAAATGTTTACGTCTGCGATGTCAAATCAATGAACTTTGAACTTCGTTCATGCAATGTCAAAATGTACAGCGTGTGCATACGGACTGGACTCTCTACCACTTTCAAAAACTTATTGTAAAAGCAGTTTAGTAAATATGTTAACCAGATTTGTGTACCTTCGGTACTTCTGTTCATGAAAGTGGTTCTCCTAAATAAAGCCAGAAAAAGTACCAACATGCGTAAGTTGGAAGACAACCACCGTCAGTCACCGATATTCTTCACTTCGTCGATCAAGTGGTCATGTTTTGTTTGTTTGGTTCACGATTTTGTTATGCTCGTGAAAGGAAATCTCACTAACGGACACATTGGCATTTTTTTTTTTGGGATGCTTCAGTCCTGATCGTTTGTTATCCAGCACGCTCCAGTGCTTCCCGATTGTAAGGATGACTGAAGTTGTTCCAACTAGACCAATGTTCAGTAAACCCACACACTCAGAGCGAGCTTCTAAAATTCTTCTCCATTTTATCTTTAACGAAAGAATGTTTCCAGTGACAAGACACTTTCCTCCTCAAGCGGGTGTAAAATATTTTTGATTAAAATACTGAAGAAAAAAAAAAGACAAACTTAGTTGATCCCCACAATTCCTTCCGCTCAATTGAAAGACACGTCAGTCAATATCAACAATACACAAGCTCGCATACCACTCCCATTTTATTACCTCCTTCCAGGAGGCTTTCATTGGCATGGCTTTGTTTGCTCGTGTGCAAGTGCTTGCTTTTGAAAACGTCAAGCAGGACAACTTCACATCATTTACCTCTGGTGGCAGTTTCAAAGAAAATGACATTGCAATTACCTCAACTTTTACCGTGGTAAAAAAAAGTTACGATCTCGGGAGAGAAATAAAAACATATTGTGCAAAAACATTAAACACACTATGTTAAAATATCCCGTGACCCTCGTGAGGATAAGCGGATCGGAAAATGGATGCATGTTAAAATGTCAAAACTACAATATTAAAATGTTATGGTGCATTAAAACAGCAAACCTATGACTTGAAAATGTCAAATCTGCAACATTAAAAAGTAAAACTCAAGAACATCAAACATTACCGGCATGTACAGATGGTAACCACATGAAGTTGAAAAACAAACCAATTAAGCAAAAACGTATGATAAATCCTGTGAAAAAATTGTCAACACTGTGCAAAAACATTAAGTCCAAACGTAGTAAGTAAAATATTACATTAAAGCTTAGTAAGCCTAAGTCACACTCACACTGTATACATATTAAACAGACCATGTTAAAACCTAAAACGCACAATATATTGCATAAAAATTACAAAACGCACAGCGTTAAAACATAAAAAATGTAAAAACAAAGCATTCCATCCAAATTCTAACTAATGCTCAATAATACAACCAAGTCACTTAAATGCAAACCATACCACATTCAAACATGCAACATGTTGCATCAAAATTTCAAACATACCATGTTGCCGTTCACATCAAATATAATGGGGGGGGGACTTCAAGCGTATCCAGAAACATGCTGCGGGTGGCAGCACGAAGCCCCCAGATGCTTCTCACTCAGGGGTCTCAAACTACCGTCCTCGAGAGGCGCTTTTCTGCATGTTTTCCAGGTATCCCTTCTCCAACATACCCGATTCAAGTGATCATCTCAACAGCAAGCTCTGCAGGAGCCTGATAACGATGCTGATGATCATTTGAATCAGGTATGTTGGAGGAGGGAAACAAACATACAGAAAAGGGCCCCTCGAGGACCGGAGTTTGGACCCATGTTCTAAATGAAAATTAAATATTTTCCATGGGGCATTTTTTACCTCAAAGAAAATGCAGCTCATACACTCTTATAGCGCGTGTAAAAGTCATATAATATGTAATATGGAGTTCTGCATTGAGGAATCACTGGAGTCACTTTACAGTTCTTGGCCAAACACATACGTGTTGGTAGGCCAACATTTGAACTGTCGGAGGCTTTCTCCGGGCATTTTGGTAGCAAAATGTTTGCAAAGATGCGCAGAGCAGATAAGAAGGTAGGGAGGGGGAAAAAGTACTCCCGGTCTTCAGTGGTGATAGAACAATAGACTGCAAACCCCGAACTGCTTGCTCTCGTAACCGCTAAATGAATGACTTCCACGGCCAAACTGTCCTCCAGCGTCGGCCCAATTTTGACTTCATCGCCCCCCTCCCCCTCCCCCGTTTTTGTCGCTTCATTCCCGGCCAAAAAGTGGAAGCTTACATGGCCATACGCGGGGGAGGATAACAAGCAGCCTCCTAATGTTGCCTGGCTCCGGTTTGAACAAGTGGGGGAGAAAAAGAAGAAAAGAGAGGAGGCGACCATCTCGTCCTCTCCACCATTGTTTGTTGAGCCCATCCACCACGAAGCTAACCTGGCCTCTTATCCTCCTTCTCTTCTCTCGGAAAGCTTTTCCATCAACCCAACAACACCATCGCTCGTTCCGGGTTCGCGTGACCCCGCCACTCGGATTCGAAGACGTTTGAAATGTAAAATGATTACTTACTTATGGCAGAGAGTCCATGCAGCTATTTGTCTCACTTTCCACTTTCTTTCCGCTCGGCCGTGGAAGCCCCGCCCTCCGCCTCAGTTTCTTTGCCCCGCCCATCCGTGCTGCTTGCCCACTGGGAGATAAAGCGGAAGAGGCGGGCCTACGCACCGTGTTTAAACAGCAACCGTGTTTTAAAAGAAAATCACCAAAAACACTAACATCAATTTTATTTGAGATAATTAGTAATCATTTTGTGAAGTCATAATTACCATGAAATGTAGACGTTAACTAATCCTGCTGCAGCTGTAAAATAGAGGTACACAAATGGGCAGACCCCAGTTATGTGCGGAGTCTTGGGACGGGTCAGGTCCCAGATAGCAAAAATCCGCGAATAATTCCAAGTACTTAGACATATATCATTGTGAATTATTTTACTCACCATTTGAGCTGCCTTAATTTTCGCCAATTTCATTTTTTAATTAAATATACAGTAATCTTACCAAGTTGCATTTCATTTAATTCCATAGTATATGGTAAATTCAGCTAACGTGATTTTTTGGGTAGTAATATGTAAAAACGTTTTCATTTAAAAACGTTTTTCAGTCAAATACGACAATGGAGACCCCAGACTGTCGAACAGCTGTCAAACGTTGTTTCTAATGTTAACGTAAATTAAATAAAAGCATTAAATACAAAATAAACAAACGTACATACTATAGGACGATTTACCAATTACTGTATAAGATAACCTTTATTTGTCTCACAATGGAGAAATTCCCAGAAATTCCAATTTATTAAAATGACAAATTCAGAGACATAAGAAATAGCTGAATGAAAATATTTACCATCAAATTAAAAATGAATGAAAAAACACATTGCCATTATTAATGTACATTTTTAAAAAACTATTCAAAAGCAATTTTGAAGATAAACTAATTTTTACAATTAGCTAGACATATTCCGAGCACCTTAGAGCTGTACAGAACATTAAGTATGCTCGATTACAGTTGCAAACAACATTAAGGTTAGCTAAATAGAACAATAAATATGGTAACGTAGTAGAGAACATTATGTACGTTCTATTTGAAATTAAATACGGTACATGGAGTGTGTTGCGAACATGAATATGCTCCATAATAGTAGTAAATACTTCGTTACTTTAGTTTGTGTAATTTATGCACTGAAGAAAGTACCAAGTGTAAAAGCAGCATTTATTTTGTCACCAAGGTATCACAGCAGGTTAAAGGTTCCTGCCGCTGACGTCAACAATTGTGAAATTATGACTCTACAACCAAAGAACAAAAAAATGTTCAACCTAAATGGAAGTAAGCAGTGCGAAACACATCGTTGTTCTAGGACACGTGCCAGGTTTACATCTACAATGCCACCTTCTTGTTCAATGTGACTCGAGAGAAAAGTGGTTTATCAGTGGTGATAATTACAATTATTTACAACAAAGATTACACTATTGCACACGACAATCGCGTTCACGCACACTCACTCATTTATCATTGCTCATGTACACACAGTCAACTATTGACGCCAACATATACTTGTCATTGCTCGTACAAACCAAAATAAAAATCAGGAACATTAATTTAAAAGAACTATGAACATCCTTTTCAAGGCTTGCTGCTGGTACCTGACCAGACGTTTTTGGGACACTCTGCCGCCATTTTGAGGTCTAAAACAACCTTCAAGAGGGGCCTTTTACCTGCTTGTGTGATTTGGATTGAATCAACATGGTCCGGGTCTGCAGCCAGGTAAATGTAGTAGTAGTAGTAGTACTAGTTGTAGTTGTGGTACTTGTGGTCAGTAGGTGGCATTGGCGGGTTCCCTCTGCGAGCTGAATAGGATGTCCGCTTTGGAGCTGATCACATAGGTGAGCAGCAGGGAGGTGAGCAGCACGCCCACACCCACACCCAGGGTCACCATCTAGTCAGTGGAAACAGGAGTTAAAGCAGGGGGAGAAAAAAAAGTACTACAAAACACTACGTTTTGATCACAAATGACAATCAACCGTGACATATACTAGACAAGAGGAGTATAGATCATAAAACATAATCCTGCAATTAGAGTGATTAAAAAATAAAAACATTATGGTCCAATATGTACAGACCATCAAATATGATGTCAATGTTTTTACATTAGATTTGTATAAAGCAATATGTTCCTTCACCATCATATAGACTTTAACTGGAGCGCAATATTAAATTTGCAGTGCTTGTGCGCAGCACTTTTTTGCATCCATGGCTATAACGCATATTTCACTTACTGCAAAAGTGTCCAGGAAAATAACCCCCGCGATGGAGGATTTACTGAATAGAACATTAACTTTAATGTAAATGTGATATTGTGAGTGTATAAAACATTAAATAGTTTAGTAGTGTTGTATGTCTATGTTTAAACTAATGCACAGCGCTTTGTTCCAGCTGCGTTTGTGTTCTACAAATAAAGTGTTCTACAAATAAAGTTGAGTTGAGTCAATGTTCTATTAGAGATTTATCGAACTCTACAGGCGTAAAAAGGTATACAGATTTTCCACTCTGCATAACCAAGCAGCTGAACAGGAGAGGGAGACAGCTTTCATTGAATAGAACATTAAATCGGTTCTTTTAGAGTTGTACAGTATATTAAATACCGCAAGCAGCATCAGCGTTTTACAAAATGATATTTGATTTCGATACTGTACATTGGAGTGTTATAGAAGCCTGAATATAGTTGCATTTGAGAGCATCAAATAATAATGTAAATATGAGAGGTGTAAAGTAGGATCCTACCTCCAGCTCGTGACTGGCCACCAGAAAGATACGGCCCTTGATTGTCTTCCAGCGGGACTCTGTCCAGGTGGAATAGTCCGTGGAGGTGAACTCTCGCAGGTCAAAGGCGGGTGACACCGCCTTAGAGAGGTGCACGGTGGAGCGGACGCAGTAGCCCTCCCTGTCGGTGGCGTTGGGCGGCACCGCACCTTGAACCCACGTGTATGTGTACATCTGATAAAAAGGAGCAATGCTCATTAACGCTCTTGACAGGAGAGCGCTGTCAATCTTGATGACGACCACTCACGTGTTTGCTCACGGTATCGCTCTCTTCCATCCGCTGGTTCTGGCAGTCTTGCTGGGTGACGTTGACCACGCTGCCAGTCAGGTTGGCCAGCAGGTGCTGCACCAGGTGTGTGGGCTCGCTCGACTGCTGCATCACCCCCACGTAGAAGTTTGTGGCCGTGTTCTCTGGAGCACACGACGCAGACTCCATTTCAAATGAACCGCCCACATACATCCCATCCCGCATCCTTCAACTGGTGACGATGATATTTGCTTCAGCAGTGACTTTATATGATCAACAACAGAGTGACTGGTGTTTGTTTTTTTTTAATTAGGGATAAAATATTTATTAGACAGACCTTTATTTGGACAAATTTATTATGATAATGTTCATCTACAGGGAGAAGATTGTGGGGTTTTTTTGTCTTTTCTAAAAGGTAAGGCACTGAATTGTATTGGTGAAGAGGCCTTAATGGACACAAGTGCTTTTTCCACTCTAATAGTCTAAAATAATATTTTATTTCCTTATATAGTGCATCAATTATTTGCTGTGTGCAGCATCTACTTGAGAAGCGAATCCCCTACAAAACTGCCCTGAAAAACTAAAAATTGGATGACCAGATGATGATGCGCGGACAAGTCTCATGAACTCAATGCATAAAAGGAAGGAGGCCATTTTTACTGATATTCCAACAACTCACTCAGGTGGCCGGCAAGGTCACTGGGTAATATCTGCTGGAGCCAGCTGTTATTTGACTGAATCAGGAATGAGTAAAGCATCTGAGTCACCTGAGGGAGAGAAAACAAACACACGTTGCAAAAAACCCTAAAACTTTTACATACACATCAACTGATTTGCACCTGAGAAAGTACAACTGAGGGAAACACTCATTACTATTTGGGCGTCAGCGTTGATGCCGCTGAGCTGTGATTGGTCTCCTCCCGCCTGCTTGTACAAAGTTCGAGCGAGCACGGTGGCCACCTCAGTCAAAGCCTAAACGACACACACACAACCTTTACTACGAGCACATTGTGGCAAATGGAGATTTTTTTTTTTGACCGCGCCGACCTTGGCCGTGTCTGTGACAAACTGCAGCTGCTCCTCTTGGGTCATGTTCTGCGGGTACGAGACGCGCATGTATTCTGCGTTATCATACATGCTCTCGTAGAACCTGCAAAGGAGACATACAGTATATTTAATGGGAGGTTGACTTGCATAATGTTTCCTTTAATTTCACGCAAGATTTCCCAAACCACTTTTTCACCTGTTACTGAAAGACGACTCGTGGTCCGCGATCACCACGCCGGGGATGGGCCTCGATCGCAGGAAACGTTGGAAGGACGAGGGCGGTAGTGGCTGTGACACGTTCGGCTCGCTCGCCGAGACGTTTAAAGTCATCACGGCCAACCGGATGTTCTCCACCAGCGTCTTCACCTGTCACGTAAAGTAAAAAGGATAATAGAGGAGGTCTTACGGGATTTATCGAGCCAGGAAGGGAGAGCGACAAACCTCCTCATCAATGCTGCCGTTTCTCCTTGAGACGGGATCAGAGTGGAGCCACAGTCGTGAGTTGGCACGCATGCCCACCTAGTCGCAACACATTCAAATGACTTCAAACAATCATGTCATCACCTTGTTGTGTTGCTAATTACGCTGGCATACACAGCAACTCAAGTTTCACGTTTTCGGGGTTTAGTCATTTGATGTTCGGCACACGGCAGATTGGCACGTTATGGTGATGTTACTTTTTAAGACACAGGTGTCAAACTCAATTTTATGTGGCCCGCAAAAGCAAATTATGTGCATTGACTTCATGTTTCTTGCTAAAGTATAAAAATTGCAAATTGTCTGCACTTTTTTTTGTTACGAATCCTCCATTTAAAAGAAATGCAATCATAATTGAACAGTTTTTGCTGGCCTCTGATTTCAAAACGACTTTATTTACTAGTGTGTCGTGTATATGTAACATGAGATGATCATACATTTATTTGGGTCCATCAAGGCCCTCTGAGGAGAACCGTGGCTACAATGTGGCCCACAACGAAAATGAGTTTGGGTATGGATGGCCCTAAGTTTGGGGCTAATAGCACCACCTGTTGCTTTTGCATTCATTTTATCGTCCAACTACTTGTGCAAACACACCTGTCCGACCTCCAGCACAGAGTGAATGTTGTCCAAGTCCACCAAAAACTGTCCGTTCTCCATGTCGTACACCATTCTGGAACTGCCGATGTAGTCAAAGGTTTCCTGCGGGTCAATAAAAATGGTGTTTGTTTGTTTTAAATATAAAACAAAACAAAACAAAACAAAACAAGAAGGTTAACAACAACAGACGGACCCCCTGGAAGAAGGCATAGAGGATGGTGCGGTTGGGTGGCGCCTCCTGGGTGATGTTGCGCAAGGCGTGGGCAGCCGCCAGCAAGGTGACGAAGCCCGAGGCGGCGCTCTGCGCTCCGGGGGCAATGTTGAAGAAGAACGATCGGCTGTCCAGCTGTGCAGGGAAAGGTGCAACGGCATCATAACTGCCATGATTTTTTTTCCATTTTCATTCTCAAAATAGTGGCGATTGTTAAATACCTCAATAAAGTACAACAGATGTTTTGCTGCCTTTGCCCTTTTTAAAAACATACGCTAGCATGCATGCATGTCTCCATATTTTTTAAGCTTTGCCTGTGTTGTACCATGCCCGCGTCCAATAATACAGTGCACCTTGTGTATATGAGAAATACAGAAATAGCACCCGTAACTGAGACTGCGCCTTTTTATACGGTGCACCTTATGGTCATGAAAATACGGCAAGTTACTCACCCGAGTTGCTGCGATGACAACGCTCTCCGACATCTTGTGTCCTTTGGCCGTATTGTTAAGTGGCCTGGTGGTGGCCCAAACGTTGAAGTCGCCCAGTGGGTCACAAACGTACTCTACACGGAGAAAGTGTTTCAGGACACTTTATCTGCAATTCTAAACCACAACTCGAACCAAATTACCAGGCGTGATGCCGAGGTTGAGGTCATTCCTCCTCATGCAGGTGGCCGTGTTGGTGACGGCTGACATGTGTGAGAAAAGCTGCATGGCACATAGCGGGTACTGGGGGGAGCTGCCGTTCACCACGCGGTTATGATCAAAGTAGCACTGCCAGAGACGAAGACAACAAATGGTCAAACTTGCATTGTTCCTGCTCGACCGACGGAATGAACGTTGTGCCACCTACCTGCCGGATGAAGCGCGTCTTGTTGTCATCCTTCAGGGAGAAGATGGGGAAGTCAAATTCCTCGTAGGACAAGCCGTTGCCCAGAGGATTCCACACCGTCGTGCTGCAGTGAGCCAAGGCCGGGTCGTAGGTCTCGGAATACACACCTGACAGGGATGACATTTGTTACATGCTGCGTGTACAACTGGGTTTTTTTCCTCTTTTTTTTTTTTTATCTTGAATGTTTTCATTGTGTTACCCACAAAAAAATTGGGTAAAAACAAACTTTGCAGATATGTCTTGTTCATTGAACACTGACTATTTCTTTTCAATGAATGTGTTCTTTTCTGTTTCGGATATGGAAAAGATTTTGGATAAAATATTACAAATTGGAAATATGTGTTTTTACTGGATAGAACTCTATTAGCAACAAAATGACGAGGATAAAAAGAGTCGCGTAGAAAAGAAAGTAAACAATAGACACCTGTGTTTTCATTGGGACATGTGTTATGCGGAGAGAAGCCCTCCGCTGGGTTGGCGTTTGGTGCCACGACAGCGACGCCCGCCACCCTGCTGGAGCCGTTGTGCAGCTTCATCATGATGGACCTTATGGGCACAGAGAAAACATTGAATGGAACACATTTGGGAAAAGTCAATGGTTAATTGTGTAAGATTGTAGAATAAATAAATAAATTCATATTTTTTTGCCCCCTATATATAATAAAATAAAGAAGTACCTGGTGAAGAGCCGGTGTTCCAGGATAACCATATAGGGAGGATGGAGACCCGTACGCAGCACAAAGTCCAAGTTTTCCTCTGACTCAAGCACATGGAGCACCCCCACGTCTCCGGACAAGGAGGCTGGTGGAGGACAAATTCAAGTATTAGCACGCCAGTGGAACACACTCGTCAATGCATACGGCGGCTTTACTCACATTGGCAGCCAATCTGATGCGTGGCGTTGAGCAGCCGCACGCACGGGACGGTGTTGTTGAGGTGCACGTAGATTTTCTTTTCCACTGAAGTACAGCCAACACCTACAACAAGAACATTGTAATTGAAGCACAATATCTTAATCGCATTATTCTTATATTAGGCATGGCTTTGTGAATAAGTGAGTTTTGCAGCAAATAACAGATTCCTTCCAAAAATCCCAAGGAGTTACTCGGACATCAATTAATTTGGTCTAGTGAGTGACATGGTCATCAGTGAATAACAATGTAGCGTTGGTGTAGTCTTTTAACAGGCTAATCTGTTCGCCAGGCTGCATGTTGGGTGACTAACTGAGTTGGAGCCATCTGCAACTCATGAGTGAATATGTGCTTATTACATGTGTGTGTTTTTTTTTTCAATGCCGCATTTAAGAATACACAGGTGTCTGTCCATGACCAACCACTTGTGAGGGCATTACAATACGCTGTAATTAGTGATGTTGAGCTCCATTACATCAATATACTATTTTATAATGGTGACCATAGACCGTCTTTTTTTTTATATATCAAATTACATGTTGCGGTGACTTAAAATAATGTATGATTCAAAATTCTGGATAGTTAATTCTGAATTGAACCATAGTCTTCTTTGATGAATAATTTACCCTCTTACACTCGTGAATTTAAATGACGGTCATTATGATGATACTTGGACAGCCAAGTATATTTTGAGGTCATACTTATTGAAAAATGTTTGAGATCCACTGGCCTCGCCCTACATTAACATAAGGAAGGGAAAAAACACCCCACGCCGAACTAATCAGAGAGTCCGCACTTAGTTAAATGAGATTGAACGCAAACTTCACAACATGCGTGTGTTAGTTGATTGTCAAGTCGGTATAACTTACAAAAATCGTACAGGGGATATCATTTGAGGCTGCGGTTGCGCTTCAGGCGATTGAAAATCACGAGTAGTCACGCTCAAAACCAGCCGCCCATTGTTGGGGAACTAATTCAGACTTTTAACATACACGCAAGCACTAAAATGTTGTGCCACCTAAAAATCACGAGACGCTCACCGGAGCACCAACCACCCTTGTACGAAGAAGCTGGCATGTTAGACTAAAGCTAATTTTATGGAGAAGTCGCTACTAGCCTAGCCTAAAGCTAGCTAACTCACAAAAGAAGTCGGAACCAGCGAACTGTTTTTTTTTTCGTTCACGCAGCCCAGGCGTAGAAAAACATTCGAGTTCGCCAAATGAAAGTAGCCCGACGTCAACTTACCGATGAAACACATAGAAAGCAGAATGTGAAAAATCCATTTCTTAGACACCAAATCCATCTTCCTGGTTTGAAAGAAGACCAACACAACAGGAAGTTGCAACAAGAAAACGTCCGGGTCTGGTGTTTGACTTCCGGCCTGCCCCTGAAACTTTACGCCACCCTTTTTGTAGTGTTTGTAATACAGAACAGAGCCATGCATTACTTAAAAACGACTACATAGTAGTAGTACTGTTTGGAGATGTGCTTTAAGGGGGGTAGCCTTGCTAACGATTATCATTTATATTCGCGTGTTCCGCAAAAAAAAATACCTTGCACGTTGCATGAAACTGAGTCACCCATAAAACGAGCCAGTTCCGCCATGGCAAGAAGTAGCAGTGGAAAAAAATGCCGATCATTCTTGAGCTTGGTGTTTTGACAAAAGCACTTGTGATATTTTAAGACACATTTTAATTGTTATAAATGCTAATAAAAAATGATAATGTCTCCATTTTTGTGTGTGATTTATTCACATTTTAAACCAACACCAAAACATGACAAACATAGAGATAACATGCATTTGTCACATTCTTGACAGGTGTTTTATTTCTTTTTCTCTACCCCTTGTTACACAGTTCAGATTTTTTATTTTGAGAGAATGATTTCAGCCACTGCAAAAGAGATGACAAAGGTGCAAAACAAAATAGCTTTCTTGAAGGATAATTGCTTGAGAAATATATGGCAATGCTAGCATACATATTTGTCATTCATTTTTATGTATATTTTTTTTATTTGATGACATTTCCTTCTGTCTTAACGGAACTGGAGTGGACTCACACGCAGACCGATCACATCCATGCCAATCTCAGTGACCTAAAACGTGAAAGTAAACATTAGCGTGATGTTCAGTGCCATCAAATCATATTGTTCACTTTTATTTCAACTTACCTCAGTCACCCTGCACACCTGGCCCTTGTATGAGGGGCAGTAGCACGCCCCAGACAACGGGCATTTCTCCACGGGACGTCCACGGTACAGCGGGACGAAGGAAGCAGCACACAGGTCAAAAGGATTGTGTGGGTCGTAGTTCAGCTGGTGGGCGTCTGTTAGGTTCTTCTCGCACGCCGCCATAATCTTGCGTGTCTGAGTTGGTCAAGAAAATGAAAATTCTAACACGATAAAGTGAAACTGAAGAATGCCATTCTGCAGTCATTGCACATAAGTGTGGAAAAGTTGATGTTGAACTGAAATGTGGTGGAATTAACAGTTTGAAGTTGGAATGGTTTAAAATAGGACAAGAAATGTAGTTGGAATGGGAAAGATGAGGAACTTTTAATGTCTCATTCACTTGAATGGAGATCCCCTTGTGTGGAAAATATCGACTCCTGGGGTAAAATGGGTATTTCGCTCTATATGTGGTAAATATTTTGATGTTTGGCTGATATGCATAGGCCATGAAATTTGGACGGAGTAGAGTGTCAAAAAGTAGGAGGAAGTGATAACAAAATATACTGAAAATAATCGAAATTAAAAATAATTTTGGTGCAGAACAACACACGATGCAAAGGTTAAAATTCTGACGGCTGACCTGCTGCGCGACGTCGGGCTTGGGGCCGAGCTCGAGCAGGCGGCGGGCAAAGCCGGTGGCCGTCTTGAAGTTGCGCAGCTTGAAGAAGAGGTTAAGAGCGGTGCGCAACACCAGCACCATGTGGACGGGCTGGAGGTTGCAGTGGGTGAAGTAGGCGGCCATCTGTACGGGAAAACAAACACGGCGTCAGGAAAATGGGTCGCCCGGGGAAACAAACACACAAAAAATGATACAATAATGAGTCAAGCCAGACCTCGCAGAGTCTCTTCTGCTGGTCCAGTGTGTCTTTGGGCAGCTTCTTACGCTCCGTCTCCATAGTCAGGCCCACTATGTACTCCTTGCAAATGGTGATCAACTGCTGAGCCTACAACAGTGGTAAAAATGATGAATTAACACATCAATAAGTACATTAAATGTTCAGTGTTCGCTTTGTAGAAAATATCTGACGCCTACACATGACCTGGTTGCTGGCTTACCTCAGCAATCTCCTGCTTGTTGTCGACAACCAGCAGCGGCACCGACAGCAGGATGGCCCGAAAGCGTTCCACGGCCTCTTCGAAGCGCCCGGAGGTGGTCAGCTGGTAGCACTGCTGCAGACGGGCGATGAGGTCGGCCAGGCGGAGGCCCACGGCCGGCAGCCCCTGCTTGGCACCGCAGTCCTTCCAGTTCCTCTGGGGATTACCCCGCAGGCAGGGAAGAGAAGGCAGCGCCAGGTAGCAGGTGCGGCCCCTGGACAGAGTCTGCATGAAGAGAGACTTGTACGGGCCAAAGTTGACGACTCCAACTTGGTCGTGGAGCAGCTGTGGAGGAAAGTAGCAATGTTTTTAATAACACTTCTTCTCTGGTACACTAATGGTTACATTTCCCCGATCGATGTCAGGAAGAAGGCAACTTACCCTCATGGCAGTTTCAAAGGAGCCCGCTAGGATGTGGTCCACCGGCAGCTGCGAGTTGTTGCACCACATCTGTGTAGGACTCATTCCCTTGGTGGGCGGCACAAAGAAGCCGTCCTCCGCCGATCCGCCTGCACCGGCTGGCAAGTCCTGATGATGTAGATGTACTCAGCGAGGCTCTGTTTCTTTTTTGATTTCATATACACCAGGGACGGACAAAGGATGCCACACGGGGCACACATTGCCTGCTCCCTTTCTTCATAAGGCCTACGGGCATTTCCATATCTATAAAAGATCTCCTACCAGCTCTGGTGGAAGGTCCAGGTCCTCCTCCACTTCCCAGCCTCCTCCATCCTCTTTGGCACCGCCTTCATCGCCGAAGCCATCCTGAGCATCCATGAAGCCATCTGAGGGAACACGTTAATTAGGTGGCTCGACAGTAAGAACGTTCCTAACAGCTTGTGGCAAGTTAAATTTTAAGACTTTTTTTTTCACACAGAGTAAATAAACTGAAATGAGATGATCATTTCAATATCTATACTTTCTGAGGCATTTGTTTGTTTTGATCAAACATAATATGTGTGTCTTGGTGCAATAAAAGGTTGGGAAGGACTGCCCCCGGATGCAAAATGACCTATGACCTGAGTTGAGAGGAGCGTTCACATTTGTTATGAAAAAAGTGTGAGCCAGGGAATGTTTGTTGCTGCGTGCATCTTTTTCCTTCGAGGGTATTTTTTTAAAGGTTAAATTCCTGCCAGTGTAATAATACTTCATTCTACTATGCTTACCCTCATCAAGCTGAAGCTCGGCATCATCTCCCCAGCCCTCCGCTCCAGAGGCGTCCATGTCCAGGTCGGCGGCCATCTGACCTGCTTTCCCTACAAAACAAAACATACTGACATCAATCAAGCTGCTGAATGACTTCAACTTTAGTCATATTTTATGTTCCTCTTTACCCTTAGCTGCGATGGCTCCCTCAAAGAAGCCCTTGGTGACAGTGAGCAGGGGCCAGTTGGTGTCCAGGGGGTTGATGGGTGGTGGTGGCTGCAGGAGCTGGGCATTGGGATCCACCTCAGGTAACTACAAGTCACAGAAACAATTGAGGTCTTAATGCCAAAATGGTGGTCTGGTGGCGTCGGGACTATTGGGAGTAGATTTGAATACATACAGTCTCCTTCTCCGGATCAAACGTCTCCTTGAGGGCCTCAGCTTCATCATCCAGTCCGTGTGTGGCAGCAGTAAGGTAAGCCAGAGACTCTACCCAAACAAAACAAAAAAAAAAGTAATTTCAATATCAGTGATTTGAATATAAAATGTTATTAAAAAAATTATAACACTGTTCTTTAACACTTACGGTAATTGAACACAAACCATTTAACATTTTTCAATAATACTGAACATTACATATTGTACCTAATTGGAACCTTTGTGGAAATGCAACTTTTGAAAACTAGGAGTGGTAATAGTTCCTAATTTTGTTCATTGTGTCGGTCATTTTTCAGAATTAACTAGTGTCATGACTAAACATAGCAGTTGTGTTTTACACCGCATCTAAAAAAAATTGTTCTTGGTAATTTAGTCAAAATGTGTCTTTAGTTGCTATATTAACTCACTCTGGCCACAATTCTTCAGGATGCGGACTCTCTCGCTGACATCTCCCAAGTAGAGCGCTGCCTGGTAGTGGCCACTCATGTCCTTCCTAATCTCAGCTACCAAACAAAGAACACACACAATTTAGCGACTGTTGGAGATCATCACGCCAACTGGAATGCTCGCTCTCCCTCACCGATTTTCATCATCTTGCGTAGCTTGGCCAGGTTGCCGGTGATGAGGTAGAGGAAGGTCAGCTTGTCAAAGTTCTTGGTCCTCTGGTAGCACATCTCCACTACCTGGTGGTGGCCCTGCAGCAGCGCCGCCTCGCCCAGACGCTCCCAGCAGCTGCGCTCATCCAGTGCCTTGGCCGCCTCCAGCGCCACCTTGAGAAAGAGAAGAGAGACATGGCTGCAATGACCTCATAGCTTTTAGCAAAGGAGGACAGAAACTAGAACTGCGGCAATTACTTCGATGTTCCCGCACTCCAGAGCTAAGCTGAAGCGAGTCTTCTCGTCTTTGACAAAGTGCAGCGCCACCTCAGGGTAGCCCTTCTTCTGCAGGTACGCAATGATGGACTGGCCCACCAACTTGGCGTTACGGACCATGTGAAGAACCTGAAATGGTCAAATTTGATGAACATTTAAGCATGTTATTGAATGTGAAACCGTTTCCCAAATTTTAATGAGTTCAGTATTTCTACCAATAAAAGTAAAAAAAAAAAGAATATTATTTATCCTCAGCCCCAAATATTTCACTTGATGTTGAAAAGGGTTTTCTTGGCTGTGGAGGCTATGCTAGTGATCGCATACTAGTATGGAGTGGCACAGTATCCAGTAGCTCATTGGCTGTTGGCTCAACATTAACCTGCACAATGCAACAACAATGCTCAACTTGATCAACCTTGTCACTTCAACAACGCTGCCACAACTCTGCTTAGGCATAACAGTGGTTCCCCATTAAGTTCCGACTTTGCTCGTTGAAACGCACCTCGTCGTATTTGCGATTGATGAGGGCCAGTTTGAAGCGGTACTCGGTGGGGTCGATGGTGAGGACGCGCGGTCGGCACTCCCTGTCCAAGCAGTACACGCTGTTGCCTCGCACGCGGGTCACGTAGATGGGCAGGTCCAGCGTCCTGATGATGCCGTGATCACTACATGGAGAGATGCGTGTTAGAGCGTCTTACAGACATTGATTATCAGGCCCAATTTGAGCTAAGCGACAGCGCTTGAACTCCGTGGATGTGTACGTACCCTGAGATGAGGGCGTATTTGATGTGGTTGGACGTGGTGTAAATGAAGACGCCACTCTCATCCCAGGCGCCGCTCTTCACTTTGATGTTCTCATGAATGTTGCAAAGGCTGTCCAGCTTGCGGTTACAAATCATAATAGCTGAAAAGCAACCAGACGGGGTGGGGGGGGACAATTGAGACTCTTGGCACAGGCATGACGACAGTCGGTCGGGCAGGCCGCTCTTACCGTGCTTGGCCAGGAGCGCAACGTGGCTGGTGTCGGCGCTCCACACCACGTACTTGACCTTGGCGAGCTTGACAGTAGCCAGCGAGCGCTTCTGCTGCACGTCGAACAGCGTCACGCCGTCGGCGTCGCGCAGCAGCAGCGAGCCTGTGCCGGCATAGAAGATCTCTTCGCAGTTTGGCACTTGCACTTTCTTTACGATCTCGTTTTTCAGGTTCTTGATCAGCAGCTGCGGAAGACAAGATGTGGATGGGAACAGAATTAGGCGAGATTCGTCTGTCGAGCAACACAAAGAAAGACAAATATTAAAACATCCAAATTACGGTACCCCACTTGCTGCCATCGTTTCTTGATCGACACTCCACTACTTTGTACTTACAGAGTGCATGCGGTCCAGGACAGCAAATCTGTTCCTCGCCACCCACACTGCTGTCAGGCCAGAGGACCTCTTGCCTTCGGGTGCTGAGACGGAACAGAACTATCATTGTATCATTATCACTTGAGACAAGAGTCATTCACTGCACTATTTCCATACCATCGGGGTTCTGAGAGTCGCTCTCTTTAGGAATTGAGTACAAGTCATATGTGCTGTTCTCCAGGTTGGTTGCCCTCTGAAAGATGAGAGAAGACAAAAAAAAATATTGCCAAGTCAAGGGTCAAATTGTCCACTTTTACTGACATAACTGTCTTAAAATATGCAATACAGTACGTTCCTTATTTCATTGCGTTTTTTTTAAATACTCACAGTGCACAGGAGCACAGCGTTCTCTGCGGGATTGTAGGACATGCTGAACACGGGAAACTTGGAGCCACTGCGACAAGAAAATAGTGTCACATTTGCTTGGAATTTTAAGACACCAACGGAGCTAGCCGCCACTAATCAGCCACCTGCGCAGCTGCATGACGGCAGTGTCCTTGCTGCTGTTGAAGTCCAGCTGGCGCAGGAAACGCTCCTTGACATAGTAGAGCATGTTGCCGTGGACGGCGTAGGCCGGACGCTCGCGCTCCAGCTTGAACACTATCATGCCGCTGTCGTGGCCTAGAGGGAAACGTGAACAGAAATACAATTCAACCCATCTTTATTTCAGAAAAACAAGATTGCATATTCGACTCCACCCCATCCTTTGTCGAGGGGTTGCAATATAGCGAACCCCCATTAATCGTGTGAATGTTCCTGCAGTATTACAATTTGGCACGACAACAGTGGTGCAAAGGACGACAACATAGCAGCGCAACACGACTATAAACTGGTCGACGATGTACCCGCAGCAAATAGGTTGAGGTTGGGGTGCGCGCCCAGCACCCAAAAGCGGTCGTGGTCCCGGCGGAAAGTCTGTACGCCGGTCCTCTTGGACATGTCCCACACCCGTATGCTTTTGTCCTCAGAGTTGGAGAGTATAAGCTCCTGGCGCGGGTGGAATACGGCGCAGGAGACATTGTTGTAGTGGCCACGGCACGTGTCAAGCTCCCAAGCCTTGGACTCTGTCGGTGGAAGGAGATGGGAGAGGTGAAACGTGCAAAGAACATTTTATGTTATTTCTACAGTGTCAAACCATAACAGAAGTTAAATGATGCACTTTACATAACGGAGATGTGCCTGGTATGCTTTCTACCTGCAAATATGGAAATTAAGATCTCGCCTATTCTATTCTTACCGTTCATCCTCCAGATCTTGACCTGCCTGTCGTCAGCGCCCGACACAATGAGAGGCATGCTGGGATGGAAGGTGGCCCAGTTAACCCCTCGGTCGTGACCCTGGACAAAGTAGACAGCTGTCAGTCATGCTGGTGGTGATTCACTGAAGCATTTCAATCAGTTAACAGGTACCATTTCAAGTACAGCTTTCATTACCACGCAGGTGTCTAATCCCAGAGCTCGATGGGCGATAACCCGCACGATTCAAAAAGATCAGTTGATCAGCAAGCTCTTCAGGAGCCTGATAACAATCCTGATCATTTGTGTTTAAGGAAAGCCAATATGACTATAAACAACCTGCACCTGTGGTTTCTCCTATTTAACATTTTATACAAAACCTGTATTGTTTTGTGTTTTTTGTTATTGTAAAGTGTCCTTGGGTGTCTTGAAAGGCGCTTATAAATAAAATGTATTATTATTATTATTATTTTGTTTTGGGTTTTTTTGCACAAGGCACGTCTCATACAAATACTGTATTGCTTTGGCGCCATCTTCTGGTACATTGGTGCAGAGGAATTATTGTTAACGTGATTTGAGGAGTTTTATTAAATGCTTTGCTGTCATCTTGTTGCATCAAAATGTCAAAACATCAAAACATTATTCTGGAGGCGTGTCAGTTACTACTCAAGAATAGTAGAGTAACGTATTTGTCTGAAAATCACTTCTAGACCCCAAATCTAAATCAAATGACAAACAGAAAGTATGGCACCCATCCAGGGATGCGTGTTGCAAATTAGCTTTTGCCACAAGCAGTAAACACAGCTGACTGCTGTGCTATCGTTTGTCAAAATGTTTGTATTCGTCTAGACCAACAATTTAAAAAAGCATGCCTTTTTGTGGTATGCTTATTCTAACATCACTGCGCAAACTAGTAGGTTGTTTTCATAATCTTGTATATGGGATCATCGTCAACTGAGTATTTGTATGCAAAAAAGTTCATTTTAAGTTTGGGAGGATTCAAAGACCCTGAGACACTTTAAAGAAAACATTGACATCACGTCTCAATTTTTTGTAAAGCAGCGCCATTTCACCTCAAGCACATGCTTGACGACCGCGTCGGAGGCGCCAAACAGGTCAACGCCGGAGATACCGCGGACCTCCGTCTCCACGGCGCCAGGCGACAAGTTCTTCTTCCTCAGACCTGCAACCAACATTTAGAGTCGCGGGTGCGACGGCAGGGCGCGGGGAAGCGAACATATTGGGGAAGAAAATAGTCAACAAAACAATCAGATCGACCAAATCAAATGGCTACAAAAAGCAGCAGCTAAGATGGGACGACTGCTGGACCAGCGGACACACACACTCAGGATGGAAACATCACAAACGTTTGCTCTCCTGCGTAGCGTCTGATTAGGTTAGAGAGGGTAAACTAAATGATTGGGTTGCACGGCGAAGCTTGTGTTGATGATGCTTCCCGCCTGAACAAACAATGTGGTGAGCGTCTGGTTCAGCAGTGAGAAGAGATGAACGGAAAATGGGATGGAACGAGGAACCTGTATGCAAGTGTGGATGTTTCCGGAGAGGGCAGCGGATAAGGGGGCACACAGGGAGCGAGGGTGTGGGTGTGGGTGATTGGCGTTGTAAAGATGGGCTCTGATGGGGCTTCGGATGTGAAGAACGTGCGATGTTATTTTACGTGAATGCTCATGCATGTTCGATGAGTCACATGCAACTTACGTTATTAGTTAGCGTAAAGCAAATCGTAAGACAAGAATATAAACTTTACTTTGTGTTAGCTTGGTGCAAGTGTCATGCGGGGCGGGGCATATGCTAAAACCCCGAAAATGTCAGATCTGAGGAATTGCAGAGAAGTGGTGAGTAGTCCCCGGATGCTGGTTATTTGCCATTGAGGGGCTGTATAAGAAATACTCAATCATGTGAATATGAATGTATGAGTGAGTGGACAGTAAGGTGGTGCCAATACAAAAACATTGCCTGCTGAGCTCAGACACAGAGGTATGACATGAGTGAGGAGGGAGGAGGAGGAGAGATTGTTTAGGTACGTAGTTGTGAAAGGTAAACGCAGACATGTAAAAACATCAAGAAGCATGCAGAGAGGCACGCAAACACTTCCTCACTCAGCATGATTAAAAGTCAGATAAAGAAATCTTTAGTGGGAGGAGGCGTTTGTGCATTCAGCCCGCAGTTTGTCCGACACACATCGCAGAGAAAGAGGACAACTTGGGATGTGAACTTGACATCCCGTTTCAGCCTCTTTCTTATCTGATAGAAAGTGAACGCGTCTGTTGAATTACTAGGTTTTTCTGATGGAACACCATGATGAATTTTCAAATAGTTTGCTCAATATTTTAAGTGGTATTTGCTTTACACTTTCCCAACCCCCAAATATTTGTCGTTTGTGGCTAAAATTGTATTTTTCATCTTATTTTTGCAATATATATCAAAAACCATATACCAATTGTATTGTCCTGAGTGTTGCGATTTTTTAAAGTTTGGCTGGTCCCACGACTTGTACTTTTTAGTCAGAGCTCATACTAGCACTTAAAATCGCCATTCCCTTAATCGTGTTGACTTTCTTTCGCAGGTTGGCCGATATGTTCGGTGCATTACTGCCAGTGAGCAGAAGTTGGTGGTAATGTACCAAAGGTATTGGCCAACTGCCAAAAGAAAGCAGAAAGAGAAATGGAAGTAGTAGTAGTTTAGCTTGTAGCTTCCCTATGCCTCAACAGAAAAAACATCAGAAAAAACATGGTACCAACAATGGCGTGTTCACTTCCTAGACCCCACCCCCACCTTCACCCAGCCTCCTGTGCTGTGTTGTCCCCTAAAAGCCCTCACCGGAGATATCCCATACTCGCACAGTCTGATCCAGGCTGGCTGACACAACCAGGTCCTCCGAGGGGTGGAATTGGGCGCACATGACATAGTGGTTGTGGCCCGTCAGCACACTGTCGAAATGAAGAGGAGAAAGTGAGGAATTATGATTTTACACTTGAGCACTATTTTTCCATGTTTGGTTTTATATTCAGTTTACCAGACACAAGTCCTGGACTGCCAGTTCCAGATGCGAATGGTTTGGTCGTCTGAGGCACTCAGAATCCAAGGGTACTCCTAGAAAAGGAGCATATGAATGGGAATGTTGTGGCAATATTTTCCATTTTCCAGTGACAAACACTAGATACACCAAGAGTTATCAGGCTGCTTCAGGCTAGTCCAACATATTGCCAACTCTTTGTGTACAACAAATCAAGTATTTTTTTTCATATGTCCCCTTCAAGAAGTTTGGGAAAGTTCTTAGAATTCCGTCGATGGAAGAGCAACTCACATGGTGGAAGAAGGTAGTCCTTATGTAGTCCAGGTGTCCGAGTAAGGTGAAGAGGCAGCGTCTCAACTTGTAGTTCCACACCTTGCCAAATAAAGATACAAAAGCAAAACATTTGGAAAAGAAAATCAAATTTGATATGATTGGGTTTAAGAAGAGCCAATATGGCGACCACAGTAAATATTACCTTGATTTTATAATCGTCTCCTCCAGACACAAACAAGGGCTGCTGTTTGTGGAAATCAATTCCTCGAACGGGACCTATGGGACAACATACACAAATTGCATCCAAAGTCAGCAGAGTGCAAAAAATATCCATCCATCATTATCTCATCTATACATATACAGTATCTATACAATTAGGATATTTTTACCGTCATGTTCGTCAAACTTGTCAATGAGCGTGCACATGCGATAGTCCCACAGCTGGATGACACCGTTGTGCAAACTGGCCAGAACCCACGGCCTCTTGGGGTGGAAACTTAACCCTGAAACGTAACAATAATACGTATTTTTAAAAACAAACAAATCATCACCCATAAATATCCAATTAAAACAGCGAAGGAGACGCAGATATCGTATTTAATATTTTCGACGGTAAATAGTAGTACTGTAATATTAAAAAGGCAATCATTAGGTTTTAGGCATCAGGACAGGAAGATTCGCGCACTTGAAACCGCTTTAAAAACCTTTAATTCTTGCATAGCTCCATAGAACACTGTACTGATAAAACCCATAGACAAAATAGAGTACCTTTACCGTATTTACCGGATAGCTCGCTAACATTAGCCTCTAAAAGCTAGGTGCAACTGCCCAACGCTTACCTTTAACACGGGCCGACTTGGTTTCAAATTTGTTCAACATTGTCAAGAACCAGGGTTTGTCGTTCTTTAACTATATATTTATAGTAAACGACCACCTTAACTGTACAAAAACGTGCAATTGTAATATATCGGATAATCTATGCTTGACGGCGATCGCCCATTTAAGATGGTTCTCTCTTCTTTTTCCTGACACGTCTCCTGTTTTGTCTTCCGGGTTTGAACAATAAAGTTGTGATTATCCAACATTGCGAAGATGACGCAGAAAGCTCCACGACGGTCCGAACATAGAAACACAACACATAGATCCGGCTTAGGTGGAATGTCTGGGCGTGAGTTGTGGCCAATAACAGCTCTTGAATGAACACTGTACAGTACAATACATCTTTATCTATATAGCGCTTGCACAACAGCTGCAGTTGTACTAAAGCGCTTTACATAAATAATTAAGTGGTGCATGTTGGTATTGATCCGTTTCCAAAATTTGATGAGAAATCATGAATGTGCATTCTGTTACCAATTCACGGAATAAAGCTGGAGAGCATCACTCGGCGACTGCGTCATCAGCCACATAAGAAAAGCGTTATTTGTCTCACAATGGAGACATTCCCAATTTACAGCAGCAAAATTATGAAAGGTAAAAAGTAGAAGACAAAAAGTATATAAATGAATATAAATATATTTTACTGGGGCATTACAATATTTTAAGTACTGTATAATTTAAAAATACAGTATACAGTATTACAATAATTCAGTAGAAGTATGTGTAATTTAATAACAATATTTAATCACTACATTGACCACGAACATTTGTGTAGCAAAAGAAAATGCTACAGTATTTCAGTGACACAATAGCCATCTCTAAAAAAGGACTAATACACATAACCCAAGTTCACCTTCTTGATATCATTCTTTTATTAAATATACCGTATTTACAAAAAGAGGGCAAAAAAATCCCATGCATCAGCTCTTAGCAAGCAACATCATTTGACCCTGAAATGATGGCATGATGAAAGCAATTTAATTGACACAAACTTCTCTTTGCATTGGTCACCGCCTCTTTATTATACAGCAGCACTTTGCCCTGTGCTTTCTAGATCCCGTCTCCATAGTTGCCAACAGTGAAACAACTTTGTTTCACACACAAAGTGCTCCGACCTTTTGTTAATGCACATTTTAAAGGGAGAGCTTGGAAGCCCTCCCCACTCACGCAAACATCAATCTTCACAATAGAAACACACAAATTCTCAAGGGGAAGCACTTTAGCAAGGAAACCTCAAACTATAATCATCATCAAATCACTCACTTCAGATCAATACCGGGATAAATGTAGGAAACAATTATCTTTTTTTTTCCAGTAAGTTTGTATGTTTGTTATACACATTATAATAAGACACAAACAGACCACTCACTCACCTCAGTTAAATTTCCTATTTGTGTAGAAACTAACCCATTTTAACTGTCCTGTCATATTGCCGGTCAAAGTGACCCCTTAAATATCTGAATTTATTTTCTAAATTGCACCATTTTTGATCCTCTTCTTTTGAGTGAGTTTCAGCCTCCAGTTATACTGCAGGTCAATATGAGCTGGAAAAAACAGAAGTTTCATGCCTTTTTGCTTTTGGTTAGTCTACCCCCTCTTGTTATACAGTTGCTCAAATTGTCCTGCATAAAAAAAAAAATCTAGATTACAGTTTTTAAATGTGTTATCCTGATATAAAGTTGAGTTTTTCATTTGAGTTAGTTCAATTTCGTTACACTGTGGGTCAAACTGACCACAAAACACTAAATTAGCAATTTTTCTTTTTGACTAGTAAATCCCTTTTTCTTTCAGTTAGTTTCACAAACCTATGACACGGCAAGTAAAATCCACCTGGAAAAATTGAAATGTACCTAATATTTGTCCCCATCTTATTTATTTATTTGTTTCACTCTTCTATTAAGCTGTAGGTCAAACTGACTTATAAATTTTAATATTTTTTTTCTTTCAGTTAACAGTAGGCATGAAATTGCAATTACAAGTTTAGACAAATAAAACTATTTTTTGGGTCCGAAAGGCTGGTTCATGTATAATCAACTCATACAACAAATATGTTTGTGCTTAATAAAAAGGTTTCAACATGAACATAGGAATGAATGATCAATCAAACGCGATCTAAGTAATTCACAAAATATTGACTAAAATGGTTCGTAATGGGATTCAATATGATATATAAACAATATTTAAAAGGACTTTTTTTCCCTATGGCACTTTCCGAGAATTATTGTCAATTTGACCTGCAACATAATAGGAGGGTTAAAGACACACCAGAGAGGGTGCAGTATCATCATTCTGGAGGAGGGAATACAGTTCAAAGGAGCTGGATGAAAAAACAAATGCAGAGATGTCCAAATGTTCGTGCGTGTGTTGGAATTTTGCAACCTCGTCCACATTTCTCTGTATGTTTGGAATCCGAGGCGTGTGCGACATGAACATCACAATGCCACCGGCCAACTCCTGGTGGGTGTGGCCCTTTCCGCAGCTGAGGTCAAGCCGACGCCTCCTCACATGATGGAGCATTGTTCAGCCGACCCAGCGCCCCCTGGGAGGTTGAGGGAGTCCATGTCAAAGTTGAAGCCAGGAGGCTGGTGAGGGGAGAAGAACACAGTGTCAATCAACTGATTCAGTCTGAAAGCAGTCTATCCCTTTTTCCTCCTCCCCCTAAAAACAAACATAGTTTAAAAAATAAAATAAAATAAAAAAATCTTTATAAGGACAATTTCCTTGAAAAAATACACTTAATTCAATAAAAGTGATTTTCTGGGGAAAAACTGTTTTTTATACTGTAGATAAAATCACAAACATTTCAAAATATGTTGACAGTTGTTTAAAAAAAAGACACTTTTTTTCCAAACAAAACTGGGGTTTTTTTGGGTAAAATAATTAGTTTGACTAAATATTTTGTTTTTTTTTGTCAAAAAGATAATTCTGAAAAAAGTCCCTAGAAAATATTTTTTCAATTTAAAAAAAAATGTGATTTCCAAAAATGATTTTTTTCCCGAAAAAAAGAAGAAAAAAAACAACATCTTAAAAAGTCCCCTTTCACCGAATTCTTCCCCCATGTTTTTTACCTTAAAAGGAGTTGGAAAAATGGTTTTTGGTTTAAAAAAAACCCAACCCAACTTGTTTCCCTAAAAAAGTGACTTTCCAAACTAAGTTTCTTCCAAAATGAATGACTTTCTCCAAACAGATGAGTTAAAAATAAAGAATTGTCAAAAATATGATTTCCCGGAAAGTAACCAACATACCCAGTGACCATCAACTTACAGCATCTCCTGCAAGCTCCTTTGGTGGCTGTCCAAGGTCCTGCAGCTGTGTGGCAAAACAAGGTGATATGAGGAAGATGTTATGAAGAAAGGATCTCTTCAAGATGAGTCCTCTTACCTTCTGCATGAGGTCCATGATGCCTTCAAAACCTTGTCGCCGTCTTCCTCCTTCTCAAAGCGCTGGCAGATTTCTCCCATGACCTTGGCCTGCTGCTCGTAGCGTTGGACGTCTTCTGGGCTCAGGTTGGACCTGTTGGCCTCCAACCACTCCGGATACTGAGGACGAGCGGGTTTGTCATATCAGCGTATGAATGGCTGCCGCCACGCAGGGTTGAACCTGCTGACAAACCTTAGTGGTGATCTCCTTGAGGGAAGGGTAGAGAACCTCCTTGGAGAGAAGATTCTGCATTATGGATTGCATGATGGGAAGGACGTTGGCATCGTCGCCCTCGCCTTCACCTTCACCGCCCTCGTCCAATCCCAAGCCTTCCAGGGCCTTTACTAGATCGTCTCCGGCCAGGCCAGAAGACTGCGGGAACACAAACATGTGTAACTTGGGTACGGTGTCACCAGTTCATATCTTGTCACACTTCGACAATTAACTCATTCTGCTATGTAGGTTAATATTCACAATTCATTGTTTGTTTGGTCCCTACCTCCCGCTAATTGTGACGGTTCTCTGTACATTACACAGAAAAGGGAACAGTGCATCATAACATTCAGTCAAAAGTAAAATAAAGTAAAAAGTCTACCTGCAAGTTATCGGCATTCTTGGCGAGGCCACGGAGGGTATCTTTGAGGCAGGAGGTAAATTCTTGCTGAGAAGCCGTGTCAGTCCCTGCGTGGGATAAACACATTGTTTAACCAGGAAGAGACCAAAACAACAATGGGGCAAAAATAATCAAAGAAAACACCCAAACTTGCCAACTTTGCAGGCAGCCTCAGAGAGTTTCTGAAAATGCTCAAGCAGGTCCGGCTCCTCCTGAGCCAGCTCCGTCATGGCTTTCTTCCACTCCTGCTGGGCCTGAGCCGCCATGTCACCCTCGAAGAGTGTTTCAAAGAGCTTGCAGTCCTCCAGTAGCGGTGGCTGCTGCTGCTGTGTGAAAACGTGGGGAAAAATACATGTGTTTATTTTTCTATGTGCTTTTAGAACAAAAAAGCACAAACTTATGACACCAACCATTTCTGGTCCATGGCTGGACGAGGAAGAAGGTGCTTTAGGTTCAGGAGGCGCAGACTGCTTGTCAAAGTCATCCAGTGCACCTAAAAAAGAAACACAAACTAGGTGTTACAAAGACCAGCGATATAGCATGATGGGCAATACCTTCCTTGGAAACCCCTTACATAGCACACGACTACAATTTTTATTGTAACGTTAAGTTATTTACTACAAGGGAGGGCTTCACTTTAGTTTGACAGCAACTTCACCGAGAACCACAACAGCATCCGACGAACTTAACGCCATTTCCCACATACAAGAAAAGGACTAAGCCCTAAAACGCCAGTATTTATTTAATTTAACAGTTGGCATTTTAATTATAACCGTACTGTCCAGTAATTCGTCCAGTTCAGCGTCGTCGCCGCTTTGTAACTCCGTAGGTACGGACGCCATGACGGACTCCTCTCCACGACCTGTCGCACAAAATCTACGTCACACAGTCACAATTGTCGCTCGGTATGACGTAATCGCAATGGTCCTTCCAGAAACAAGTCGAGGGCAACTAAAATAAAAAAGATCAAATACAATGGAAATATATTTCAACAGAATAAAAAACTAATACAATAAACTAAAAACAGCGAAAACAAAAGTAATTAAAAACAATAAAAATATCATGATAAAATAAAATATATTAAAATAAAATAAAAACATTAATTAAATACGATCGATATAAAATAAAATTGAATATATTAAAAAGATACAATACAATCAAATAAAAAGTACAGTACATTGAAATATAAAGGCACGTGCGCGCGCACACACACGCACACACACGGTCACGCACGCACACTCACACGCACACGTACACGCGCGCACACACGCACACACACACGCACAATCATGCGATACAGTAAATAAAATACCAGACGCTCCGGCTTACGAACATCCGGGTTACGAACAACGGTACATGCGAACATTTTCACGGGTATTTCGAAAAAAAAAGAAAAAGTTAGATTATGTATTGCGCGCCTTTTTCCGAGTGCCGAACCGGGTGGAGGAGGACGGCGGAGGCGACGGCGGCGGCGACGTTCGAAGGCGGCCGCGGGGAGAGGCGTGGGGGGCGGGCTTGTGACGGTGGAACGGGCGGGGAGGCGTACGGCGCGCCGGTCGACGAGCGGTCGTCTACTCTCCCTCGCTGAAGCCGCTGCTAGTTTACCGGGCAGCTAACCCTCGAGCCCTGAAGAACGTGACGAAAAGCTCTCTCCCCGTTATATGGATGTCAAACATATAAGCCTTAAACATACATTCCAGACAAAATATAGCACTGAAGCAACTTACGAACGAATTCACCTTATGAACAATCGTCCGGAACGTACGGTAACTCGTTCGTAACCTGGGGAGCGTCTGTACAATTAAATCATCAAATCAATACGAAACAATAATGCAGTAAAATAAAAACAAAAAAAGTCCAAATACAATAAAAATGCATACAATACAAATATAGTAAAACAAAATATATTAAAATACAATAAAAATACAATGAAATGAAACAAATACAATACAACACAAAACAGTAACATGAACTAAAATTAAATAATACATTTTAATGTAAATACAATCTCAGGAACAAAGCTTTAAAAATGAATAGTAACAAATTCAAAATAATAAATGTATCCAAGTGTTAACCATGCACGTAAACTCATAAGACAGTTTGGATGGATTATGTTCCAATTTAATTTAATGGCACACAAGCTCTCAAATGACCATTTACACAAATGATAAATATTCAGAAATAATTCAAGACAAAAATATATTCAGAGGCCTGTGCTGGAAAAGAAATACTTGATATTTGAGTATTTTCAGATATTCTTGCAAGAATCTAGTTGTTGTTGATAGGAAGAATAGAACCACTGACAAATTTAACAACAGCATAACTCAATTGAAGCCAATTGAATCTATTCTGGAGGAATGTGCAGGACGTACTATAATCTTCCTTCTCTAAATCGTTACCCTTGTTTTTGATAACAATGCCATCTGTCCCTAAATAAAAATCCCTGTTTGAAATGACATTGAGCGATCGCTAGGCAACGTCGTAAACAATCAGTGGGCCGTTCAGATGAGTCAGGGCGTTGCAATGAACGCCATGCCAAGTAAGTTATCGCTGCTGTGCTGGAGGATCATGTTACAACACTTTTCCAGTACAGGAAACCCACTTAATGCAACTTTTTTGTCAACTTCTGCTTTTTCTGCAATATTACTTGGAATCTTACGCATGAGAACCCTGCTGCTCATTGTGTACAGGAAAAGCCATTGAATTTTCCAGAGTTCAAATGGACCTGTGATGGTAAAGAGGAAAGTATGATGATAACCACAGAGCAGGAATTGGACCTAACTTATTGTTATGGGAAAGGAAGCAACAAATGAAGGAACTGCATGTGACTGAACTGAACAATCAGAAAAAAAGTGCTGTGACAGACTTCTGTCTTTTTCAGCCATAGGTCCATTTGGAATTATAAATATAGTTAAGTATTATTGTAAAACACAATACAGTGGCCCCCGCATACTTGGTGGATTTTTTTTCTCAATAGCTTTTAAAACATTAGTAAATATTTGTTTAAATGTTGGTGAGTCAACCCCCATTTTGTGGAGAACGCTTACTGGCGGTATATCCCCACTTAGTAAATCATTTTTTGTCTTACAAACAAAATGATTTTTTTTTCTTCAATGAGTGTCAATAATACATTGATTTTTGTTCTTCGCGGGCTGGCACAGTCTCAATCACCCGTGAACAGCAGGCATCCACTGTACATATAGTGCAAATATTGGAATGTCTTGGTGCCCAGTTGTGTGTCCGCAATTGTGGCCAGATTTTTTTTTTTTTATTGTGAAAAGTTGGTTTGCATTTCAGCAAAAGATCTTTTTAGCTATGGGTAAATGGATGGATTTTGAAATTCGAAACATAACTACTTTAAGTATTATTGTGTGTGATAATTACAATTGGTTATGTAAATTGTTTATTTTTTTGTACATTTATAAAGAATAAAAATAATGGGCAAGTGATGAAGATTCCTGTAACTAATCTATTGCATTCATTTTTCGCCACTTAAAATGGTCCAGTACAATGAATAGATGGTGTAGTGGTATCTAATGAAGTATCCCATGAGTGTGTTTTGTCATCACGGATTTACAAGAAAAATAAGTTTGGGGAGTTAAAAAAAAGCATTACACGTGGTGAACTTTTGCACCACTTTTGCACCACTGTGTCACCGTCTCCGTAGTGACAAGGGAGGAAGAGGAGGAGGAGGATGTTGATGAGGAGGAGTAGGTTGGGAAGTTTGGAGGTGTGGCATGTACAGATGTGACTAACGGTACGAGGACATTCGATGCCTAATTTGGACGTCGGGGCGGGGAGGGAGCTGGCAAGGAAGTCAAGTGGGAGTCTGCTCTGCTCGCTTTCTTTCGCTCCCCTTCTCTATGTGTGAGAGACTCTCCACAGCTGGATGTTTGTGTGAGACGCTGCAACCGAGCACACGAGGTAAAGAACTTGTTGCATCTTGTACAAATATGTACTTTTTCTCTTTAAAGGAACACGTGTTTAGAATGAGGCTGAAAGTTAACCAAAAAAAAACAAAACCCAAGTCATGGCTACTTTTTGTGTGTGTTTTTTGTCATTAAGAAAATGTATTTAACATGTGATAATGTTGGAGGAAAATATGAAAAGGGTTTTTTGGTGCTTGTTTACATGTGTGATTGTGGTTCAAATGCACTAGGAATCATTGGAGAGGCAATGTGCTACGTTTTGTTTTTTCTTCTTTGCTTTTGTGCAGTCATGTTCGAGAAAAATAGAATCAAAGATGGCCTCCTGTGCATATTTATGCTTGTGTTTTGTCGCTAGAATGGACAGGGAGGTGTGTGTGTGTGTGCGTGTGTGTGTGTGTGTGTGTGTGTGTGTGTGTGGCTGAAGGGCGCGGCAGGCGGCACACCCACCTTCCCTGCACTGGTCTTAATGAATGAACCTCCAAAAGCTCCCCCGAAGCACAGCTAACCCAAGCCAGGCTTTATAAATAAGAGTTTTTGGTTGAAGAACAATAACAAGCCAGTTAGGTTAGCCAAAGAAACCATTTACAAAACTAAATGTAATCCTAAACCAAAACATTACCTTACCCACCAGCACTAATCTGAACCCCCCTTTCCTCCACCTCCTCATTCCTCCCTTCCTAACCCTGACCACCTCACTACCCCTTACTCACCTAATGCTCATGCCTCTCCCCTCACGGCCCTCCTCACCATGTTATTATAGTTACGGAGAATTCGTGAAATAGCTCAAATTACAATTAATAAACTATTTTCATTAACTAGATAAAATAAAAATGAGAGTGGTGGAAAAAAAAACAATGAGTGAAACTACATTGCACGCTTATAAGACTAAGATTAGTATGATTACTGTGTAGTGAAAATGTCTCATCCTTTCATCATTGTCTCTTAATTTCATACATTCGCTTTCGGGGTTGGTTTGAAATGGATTTATTTAGGTATTACGGTAAGGTCGCGCAGAATAAAGAAGATTAAAGTGACTTTGGAGTTTAGGTTACTTTATGACGCATACTTCGTGCCCACCCTTTTTTTAATCTTGCACTCCACAACAACTCATCATATATAAAAAAGTAGAAACTAATACAAAAACTAACTACAATGACAAATTCTAAACTATTATAAATGTCTTGCACTATCTTAAGGAAGAGAACATCTCTCAGAACAAAAATAGTTTCTGATACTGGGCAAATTAATTTAAATTAAAAATGTGACGTATAAGTCAGGTTTTTGAAATATGAGCCATTGCGTGGCCTATTTTTGACTTGTGATAACAGCAATCATTTTGGGATGCACGTGCGGTTCAGAACGCCACAGTTAGATGGCAGCAGCAAACGTCACAGCATACGAGATCCATTCATGCATCCATCAGTTGGGGGTGGTCATTTACTATTTAGCTAGTTTGCCACTTGTCAATAAATCCCCCAGATGATGCACAAGGAAGGACAAAACATTAGGGACAGTTGCGTTACAGGCTTGCATTTTCCGTGTTTGCAGGTCACGTGGAGTGCGAATGGCATTGCTTTTGAGTTTTACATGGTGCAATACTATCGAGCGTAATTTTTATTTTATATTTTCATGCAAAACATGTAAGAAAATACATAATGTTTGGTGTTTCTTGGGGGTTTTGGAACGGATTATTTGCATAGCCATTCATTTCTATGGCATAAGATGATTTGAGATACATTAGGGTCACGAAACACATTAAACTTGTACGTAACTCAACACACTAACCCTAATCCTATCCCTCACCCAAATCCTAACTGAAGTCAAAACTGTAGCATACAACAGCGAAACAAGCCGTTTCCCTTGTTGTTCACCCTTTTTAAAAAGACTTTTCGAAGGTTTTTTAAGTCTCACCATCAATTTTCCTCTAAAAAAGAAAAAAACAAAGTGGACTTTGTCCCTCTGAAGGATTTATTTTGTGTCTCCCAAATGCACATTCAGCTTCGACCTCATCTTGGTGTTGGCGTGTAAGCGAATTAAGGGATGAAATCAGGTTAGCTGCATCTCACCATGGCAACTGAACTCATGACGGCGTCGGTCAGGAGTGCCGGGGGCGGGTCACGTCCTGTTTTGCCGTCCCCAACCCGAGACCTGCAAGCACTATTTTCAGACCTTGTCCATTTTGGGAAGTACCCCCCAACCCCACACACACACACACACACACACACACACAAACAACCTTACCACCACCACTGTGTGTACGTGTTTTCCTCTTATGTTTTCCATGCAGTACAGTGGAAAAGCCGCCTTTTTTTTCCCCTGTCTCAACTCTACAAGATATTTGGAAGCCCTTCTACATGACGTGTAATTGCTCCTTAAGCTGGATCGGATGGGAAAAGGGAGGGGAGGGAAGGGACACCACCAAGGCAAGGGAAAGAAATTGGAGAAAGTGAGGAAAAAAAAAAGTTGGTGAGCCAGACGGCCATCTGGAACACATCAGTAAGTTGGAATTTATTTTTTTATTTTTTTATTTTACACATGGAATAATGTGGGCGGTGAAAGGGGAAGGGGGCCCCACAGTGACTCACTGCTCTGCTATTCCACTCCATCACCGGCCTTTGAGTGTGTGTGTGTGTGTGTGTGTGTGTGTGTGTGTGTGTGTGGGGGGGGTGGGGGTGATGTGGCCTGAGCTCAGGGCTTCCCCGGGTTCCTCCCTTTCAATCCTGACCATCTCCCCAACGCCACCCTCCTTTCTTCAGCTCCTTTGCCTTCATATGTCTTCTGTCGCTAATGGCGTCTAATGTAAACAAGGCCCATTCCGTCTGTTTATAAGCATCTCTTGGGGTATGAGGCTAATGAGGCATCAAGCCAAACGGGTGATGGATGTCTGTGGACTGGGAGGGGAGGAGGACATGCGCTGCTCCATTCTGCATTCTACTCTCTTTGAATTCCTCTTAAAAATCTTGCCTTTTCCAGTAGGCTGCTAGCTAAGAATGCTAATGTGTTCACTGAGGAAGAACCATAAACACGGGGTAATACGTCAATGCTGCGTCAAACTAAAAATAATGGGATCGCCCCTAAGTAGTAAGCACTCCCGATTTTTCCACACGAAATTAGTGAATCAAAGTCAAATGAATAAATCTGGATACACAAATACCAATTATCGGGCTGAATTAACGGTTTCCTTCCCTTCCGATCAAAGGCCCAATTATCAGATATCTCGAAATTCTTATCAGAAAATATTCGGAGCTGACAATCGTACATGTTACACCTGTTCAACTTTTACGATCGTAAATCATATCGCGTGTGATCAAAACAGAGCGGGCTTAAGCCATTCCTGATAGTGACGTGAAACGAACTAAGACTCATTTAATTATGATAGACCCATACCAATAATCACATTAAAATCTCTGACTGTTTATCATGACAGATTATCCTGCAGTGTGGGGTTGTGTTCAGAATAATTTTCCCTCCCTGAATTGCTTGGAAAATATTCGATAATCATAAATGTGAAACTGGTTTGACACTTATAGTATGGGTGTGGTCAGAACCAAGATGGGCCGAGGAATGGGCACCAATTGATGTGAAACGGAACTAAATAAGTGGGATTACAGGCGTGACGATAGATCAAATGTAAGCATTTTATGACACACTTAACAATCAAATCCAACCGAGACCCGATTATTCGATGATCATCCTGTGCGGGTATCATTCAGTGTGGGATGTGTTCAGAGTAATTGTTTCCTTTCCAATCTGCTTGGAAAATAATTGGGCGGACAATCGTAATTGTTAAACCTGTTCAGTATTTACAATCGCAAAGGAATTTGCAGAGCCACGTGCACACATACTGATATTCAGTGTGAGAATTCCTCCGTTTGCCACCAAAGTCAGTGAAGACCCGATTGTCGGATGTCTCTAAAAGATTATTCTGAGCGATTATTCTGCGGTGTGTTAAAAGTGATTTTTCCTCTTGATCGTTTTGGAAAACGCTCAGGCCGACAGTCGTAACTATTAAACGACGTTACGCGCATGTCGCTTTTTAAAGTCCTCGTAAAGTGAAAAAAGATATCTTCTAAATTTAACACACTGCACAGAAGAGTGCTGTGAACAACCCTGTCAAATCTGAATGATAAAAAAATAAGATTTATTTATTTTTTTATAAATCAGTAAGCATATAAAATGAGGCTTTATGATCCTGATAAATCAAGCCGTTGTCACCAAAAGAATCTTTTTAGAGACATCCGACAATCAGGTGTTTGCTAACATTGATCATAATGGAGGTAAATGCACAAATAAGGTGTAAAAAATTCTCACTTTTGCTCCCCCCCCCCATTCCATGTCAACAGGGACAGAGAAAATCCCGGGAAATTGCGTGGAAATACTGAGACAGCCGAAACATCAAAGAAAGAACGGATTACATGCCACAAGGCGACACCCCATTAAAAGCATTCGAATGTGCGTCTGCTATGGTAACATAAACATGGCTCCTCCGCAATAAATACATCAGGCGGTCTTGGAAAGGATGACATCGCTTAGGGCAAGTTAAATTTTTATAAGTGGATCGCATCGACTATAAATCTAAAGGCAAGCTCGCAGCTGGCCGCTGTCTTATTTATGACATTGTTGGGTGGAGTAGCGGGAAGAGGAGGCTCTCCCAAAGAGTTCGGGCGTGGCAGGCATCTCCCATTCTCGACTTTTTACTACCAGCGTGGGCGGACCCGTGTTCAACTGGTTAGCACGTTCGCCTAACAGCGCAGAGGTGGAGGGTTTGATTCCGGTTGCCGCCTTCCTGTGTGGAGTTTGTTTTCCCCCGTGCCTGCGTGGGTTTTCTCCGGGTATTCCGGTTTCCTCCCACATTCCAAAAACATGCGTGCCAGGCTGATTGAACACTCTAAATTGTCCCAACGTGTGATTGTGAATGTGGTTGGTTGTTCATCTATGTGTGCCCTGCGATTGGCTGGCAACCGGTTCAGGGTGGACTCCGCCTACTGTCCAAAGACAGTTGGGATGGGCTCCAGCGACACTTGAGCCGGGAAATGAACTTGTGACCTCTTGACTGTGAGGCAGATCGGCTAACCACTAGTCGACCATCCTGCCTTCACAGAACACAGTTTGATCCAAATTGGTGAGCTAAGTGGAGAAAAGGACAATACTAGATACCTCAACAGAAATAACGTTTTCACTGTTATAAATGGCACTAATATTTTACAGTAATAAGTAAATCATATTTCGAGTGGAGAAATTAGTTTCATCTAAAATGGAGGAATTGTACTTTCGGGCAAGAGAAGTGGGAAATGTTGGAACTAACCAACATAAACACACAGTGCAGTGTTTTGAATAGCATAAAAATACAAACTGAGAGCCGGATTAGATTCCAAACTGGAGGAATTGTATTTTTTGCCAAGTGGGGGATATTAGGAAATAAAAAAGATAGACGGCTAAACACATAAATCTTTTTGTCATGCCGTAAGTGGCATGACCATGAAGGGAGCACAAAGATCCCCACATGGAAGAAATTCCATTTTGTTGATGGCAAGCCAAGTGGGGAACTTTAGAAATCCACCAGCTGCCATGTACTGTAAACGTGGTCACTGTACTGTATGTTACTAAGGGCTTCCATTAGTCGCATGCCTCTTTTCTCACCCCCGTCCAAGCGTGTTATGTCTCGCGGGGCGCCAGTTGGGCGCTAGCGTTGAGTGAAGGTGGAAACTTCAAAGCCTCAAAATCCAAAACTCCCCCGCTCCAGCGTTCCTGTCGATAAATCTGAGCAGTGAATTGAATGAATCAAGCAAGCAGAGAGAGATTCCAAAAAAAAAAAGAAGTCGGCCCTTACTGATGACAGGGGTCAGCGGAGGGTGCCACCCCACGCCACGCCTCGCCTGTCGAGGGCTCCAACATGGATGGAATGTTGGAGTGAGACAGGCCAAGTCTCCGAGCAGCGGGAATGACTTGCAGACTACAGCTGTAAAAGTCAGGCTGGAAAGGAGCGAGAGAAGGGAAAGCCAGTTCTCAGCAGATTATTCAAGCAGATGGAAATGCGTCCACCACAGAGGAGTCATTATTTGTGCTGGAGACACAATAACACCCTTGTGTGTGCGGTTTTTTTTTTCTGTGGGGGGGATGTTTATGTCAAGCTTGCAAACCGTCGCCCTCGTGTGGCTCAGATGCGCTATTTCATCCTTTTACCATTACAGTACAGTAGTGGCAAGAAAAAGTTTTTTTTTGTTTTTTTTTAATTTCACAATTGTATTCATATTTTGACAAAGCGAGAAGAAGAAAATATGGATTTATTACCCAAGTAAAGTACCTGAAAAAAAATCTACTTCCGTTCAGTTACAACACAAAGGTCTTTGTACTTTGCTACTTCTCACCACTGGCTTTTTGCAGTCACTGAGATGCATTTGATTTACAGCCGCTACACCCAATGCAGTTTTATGAGCAAGCCGCACACCGCACATTTATATTTAATATAGTCCTTTTTTTTGGTTTGTTATAACAAGCCTCCAGAGCCCATCTGCTCGTTATGAGTCATACACCTTTTTTTGTATCTTATGAAAAGTTGACCAGCCAGCTTTCACCGAAAAGAAACATCTTTCAATTTCTGCTTCAAGCTCACTAACAGTTAGTCAGACGTTTTTCAACTTAAATGCGACTTTTTAATTTTTATCTGAAAAATGTGTTTTTGAATGTTATATATATTTATTATATTTATATATTTCTTATTAAAACCATCACAATTTTATGGGGCGCCGCTGGAATGGACTAATGGCATTTTGAGTTACAGGTGTGGTCATGGAATGGATTAAGTCAAGACACGCCTGTATTAATATGTAATACATACGTAATTAAGATCTCTCAACATTTTTAGGGGGTTGTCAACTGTGTGCAGAGTTCTGCTATTTTTCCCTAGCGGGGGGTTATTGTATGCTTAAACCCTCATGAATCCTTCTTGTGTTCTTTCTCCAGATTTGTCTACCCGAGCATTTTTTGATCTTCCCTGAACAAGGCAGCCAAGCATCGACATGGCAATCGTTCTGCACTCTACCCCCCTCTTGTGGACGCGTCTGGCGGCGCTGATCTTCTCATGCGTGGCCTTCTCGGTAGCGGTCCACGGTGGGCGTCTGTACCACGGCACGGGCGACTGGTGCATCTTCTGCTGGGCCTTCAGCTTCGCCGGCACCCTGCTGGTGCTCCTGGTGGAGCTGTTTGGCCTGCAGACCCGAGCGCCCGTCTCCTGGAAGAACTTCCCCATCACGTTCGCCTGCTACGCCGCCCTGCTGTGCCTGTCGGCGTCCATCATCTTCCCGCTGTACTACCTGAAAGGCTCCATGGGACCCAGCCAGGTGCGTGACTACCGCATCGTGTCCACCGTCTTCTCCTGCCTGGCCACTATCGCCTACATGACCGAGGTGAGCATCAGCAAGGCCAGGCCGGGCGAGGTGGCGGGCTACATGGCCACCGCCCCGGGTCTGCTCAAGGTGTGCGAGACCTTTGTGGCTTGCATCATCTTCGTGTTCATCAGCGACCCGGTGCTGTACGACCGCCATGACGCGCTCAAGTACTGCATGTCCGTCTACTGCATCTGCTTCATCTTGTCCGCCGCCATCATCCTTCTGTGCGTGGGCGAGTGCACCGGCTGCCTGCCGTTCCCCTTCGCCCGCTTCTTGTCCGGCTACGCCCTGCTGGCCGTGATCCTCTACCTGTCGGCCACCATCGTCTGGCCCATCTTCAACTTCGACCCCAAGCACGGGGGCAACAAGCAGCGTCCGTCCAGCTGCGGCTCCACGCAGGGGCTGTGCACATGGGACAAGCTGATGGCGGTGGCCGTGCTCACTGCCGTCAACTTGGTGCTCTACCTGGCCGACCTCATCTACTCCGCCCGCTTGGTGTTTGTCAGTGCTTGAGACTGCGGCTCGAGATTCTAAACTTGACTCCCAATTAGCTTCAAAAGTGTTTGCGCATGGGAACCCGCAAGGTGCAACAGTCCAAAATTCTGAGTTCAAATAAAAAGTTTACAAGTTTAATTTGTTTCTTGAAACACTCATATTGCAAATCGTCGTTCCCCATCAAAATGAATGAAAATGCTCATAATTCGTTCCAGACCCACTTTGTGCTCCTTCTAGTGTTTGCGCCCTGGCCATCAGAGGGAAGTATCATACAGCTATGCAGACATAAATGAGGAAACGTTTCACAAATTGCGGTAGTATTAGTAGGTTTTTTTTTCAATGTATACCATTTGGAGCTGAAATTAAATTGGAAATAATAAAGAAAAATGAAAACGATGCCTCAAAATTCAGTCAGCAAATCTAATGAAACTCACACAACCAAAAAGACCGACTCTAGAAGTGGGATTCTTTTTTTTCCTCTGATGTGTGTGTGTTTATTTTTTTTTACTACGTAACGGTAAAGAAATTACGCAATCATAACCTCGATAACGAAACAGTCCCAACTAAGTTTCTGGGGGAAAATCTAATGATACATTAGCGCAGTCAACATCCATAGCAACAACCACATAAGTGCCTTTTTTTCTTTTTCAACTACAGCCGGTTATAAATGATAGCAAAGAGAAAGCATGTGATGACCATGACAGAACGGGATTTTTTTTTTGGGGGGGGGGGTTTAATCTTCATTGACAGAATTTTTGAGTATCCCCAAATCCCACTTCAAAAGTGTGTTGTATCAGTGGTGGCAAAGAAAAGAAAGGTAATGATTTCCATAGAACAGGAAACGGGAAAACAAGTGCTTTCATTGATAGAAACCTCAAAAGTGCTTATAATTAACATATTTTTTGTTCCTTTTTTGGTCAGCACAGAAGGTTACCGTGGCAAGGAGGGGAAATATAAGTCTGCATATCTGATGAGATAACTGCATTTATTGGGATGCATTTAAGACCACCATCATATTATTATAATACATTTACCAGTAAATTCATACTAAAATGTTGCCTTAATGAGGTTTCCCTCTTTGTGTGTGGGAGGGGTAGATCTGCTGGGTGGGCGGGGGGCGTTGTTTTGCGATGTTTACATGTGCTTTTTGTGAAGGACTCCAAATTTTGAGTTGTGAACCGGAGCATGCTAAAGCTAATGAAGTTCAAACACACATGAAAAACATCATTCCGTTGATCCACGTTGACATAAGCTGGAGAGGATGTGCATGTAAACATAGGAGTGTATTGTTATTTTAGCCTTATGAACGTCAATAACCAGCTCAAAATTAAGACTTTTTTTTTTTTGGTCTTACTTGAAGCAGCGCATCACCTAAAATGAACAAGCGACTTGATGTTTATGGATTGCAATTGTACAGGGTGCACATACTTGCATACACACGCTGTATATGTGCACGGCATACAGTATCATCTTACACACTTCACTGCTATATGTCACACGTCGTAAAGGGCTCTGTTGGTTTTGGATGGCTGTTGTACTTATTTTTAATTAATACTTTTGTATTCTGCCATTTTGTGTTCTGCAGCGCTCGCACCGCGTCAGTGTTGTAAGAAAATGTAACCTTTTTTTGCATTTCAATAAAAAACATATTAAACACACTTTGTGGCCTTATTATTTGTGTATTAAGGGGCAAAGGACGTGTTCTCAGTAATTTGGTAGGATTTCCAACAAATGGTAAAACACCCTTGAGAGTTGGAAAGAGCATGTCTTTATGAGACTTTAGTAGAAAAAGGGCATGTTTTCATTGGAATTTAGGATCTTCTACAAAACCTAACACCTTTTTGTGTCGAAAAGGCCACGTGCTCATGGGACGTGCGACACATGGCTGCTGAAAAAAAATAGCTGCTTATAACGGATTTCGATTACGTAAAGGCATGACCTCATACTGTAAACATTGCCATTTGAATGGGCAGAGATGGGCATTCTGTTCCTTGGAAGTAACGGTCTGTCCGTCCGTCAGTCTCGGATGGACGGCCATTTTGGGGAGGGAGGACGAGAAGTTCTTTTTAAAAAGGATGAACTAAGCAAGGACGGAAGTGTTTTTTTTTTTGTCTGTCCCTTTAATTGTCCCTAAAGAGTCCACGCGAGCCATAAACTATTTGGGAATGTAACATAAATAGAAAAATAATTACGGTCATAATTTTCCTTTCATTTCTGTAGCAGAGAATTGTTGAACCGAGTCGATATGTCAGCCCATCCACCATATTGTATGTGGCTGCAATATTAGCCATAAAATCGGCAAATAATATCATAAAACTGAGCTAGGATCAACTCATACAATCAGAAGCAATATTTCCGTATTAATCCAGTGAGTTCTTGCTTGATGATGAATCTCCAAGGAGGAAGCATATTTACAATTTGCCACATCCAATATGGCTGCGCCGTCGACATTCTCGATGGGATCGGCAGCGCTACGTGAATGTATGGAGCAAAGTAAGTGCTGTCACATCTGTATCAATTGTGCCCCTCCACACCCCCTGGAGGCTTTTTTCGTGTGGCCGGGGGGGGGGGGATGATGGAAGGGTACCCAAGGGCAGAGGACAGACCGGCAAAATAGTATAAAGTGCCAATCTCTGTAAATGGGGAATTTGCACACCTGCGTATAGGTGCACTCTTGAGTATGCGGAGAATGTGCGGTGATGCACAGCCACAGCCTCGAATTTAACATATGTCCCTTTTTTTTCCAATAAATGGGTCCTCACGAGCAATGGGATTCACTATTCAAAGTAGAATAGTGGTCTGTTCACATGAGAATTTAGGATGCCCTTTTTTGAGTTGAAAAGGGTCTGCTCTCAAGGGAATTCAGTAGGATTTCCGACAAAATGTAACAGACTGTTTAGAGTCGAACAGGGAGCTGCTCTCATGAGAATTTGGTAGGAATTCCTATAAAACAGCCATTTATTTAGTAGTAACAACAAATTGTTACAGACTATGATGAGTGTAAGGAGAGCGGCTTGAGTATTTTTTTTTCCAGAGAACATGTGTCAGTATGAAAGATACAGTTCGTGTTTTCTGGTGAGGTGTTGTCTTGCCACGTGTTCCAGAAGCCTCCAAATGGTTGGTTTGTTCCAGTCGTCGTGTTCTCCGACCAGCAGTTTGACCTTTTGCTCCGCAAAGTAAACATCCCGTCACAGTGATGCCGGCTTTCCATCAGCAACTGGCACTGGAGTTCATGATGTCACCGTACAGCTGTCAGCGAGACGAGGGGGCGGGGTCATGTGGCGATGACTTCTGTCAACAAGAAGGTATAAATAGTGAGGAACAAGCCCATGCTCAATTGCACTTCAGTTAAACAATATGATGAAGGTAAATTGTGATCGATCGACTTAAATGGAGCAAAGCAGGTCAACCTTCAGGAGAACATGTTTGTTTGGTGAGAGACAAGAGCTCACACGCAGGAAAAAATGAATCAGTGAGAATTCTGACTTTTTTTTCATGAAGTGACTTTTTTTTCTCCTAAAAAGGACTTCTTTTAAATATTTGTTTTCTAAAAAAAGAAGTCTTTTCCCCCATTAAAATACGCTTTAAAAATGTTTTTCCCGAAAACAAATTTGACTTAGAAAATTTTTTTCCCCCCAAAATTTCGACATACCATATTTTTTGTCATGAATACTTTCCCCCAAAATTAATCTTTGACCTTTTTTCTTGAAAAAAAATACCACTTTCATAAAAACAATTTAAAGATGACATCCAACATTTTTAAATTATTTTTCCATATATATATATATATATATATATATATATATATATATATATATATATATATATATATATATATATATATATATATATATATATATATATATATATATATATATATTCTCATAAAGACAACCCCCTACAACCTACAGGAAATATTTTACGACTTTCCCAAACTGATGCGCACCACCTAGTGGGCATGTAAGACAAAAATCAATCAAACAATATATAACCATCTATCTCATGTGCAAGCTCTTGAGGAGGAAACATATAAAACATGCAGATAGCGGCTCTCGAGGACTGAATTTGGACATCCACAATCTGTGATGCCGCCCAGGACAGGCCCGGAAATACACTGGCTGTTCAGGAAAAGTAATACATTTTTCTGAAATTCCCAATGCGCAACCCCGTCCCTGCTGAAAGGGGTGCGCAACTTAAAACATTATTGTTTTGTATTGTTTTGTGTTTTTTGTTATTGTAAAGTGTCCTTGGGTGTCTTGAAAGGCGCTTATAAATAAAATGTATTATTATTATTATTATTATTTATTTCAATGAATCGTGTCAATCACAGTGGGAGCAGGTTCCTGTGGTTGACCACCTGGGGGCGACACTTTCTAATGACAACCAAAATCATCAGCCTTGAGGGACAAACAGCACATCCACACTTTGGCATGAATTATGAAACCTCACACCACATCTGAAAAGCCGTCTTTTTCTCCGTCAGCTCATGGACAGTTTTTTTACTGTTCATCATCTGACAAGAGATAATTTTAGGCACGTTATTATTTTTGCTTTCTTTCACGGCAAAATGTCATTTTCACACCCGGGAACAGAAAACTTTCCATGTTGTCCTCCCTGAAGCTCAAATAAGGATGCACATGTGCTCATCGATTAATCAATTGATTCTACACTTCGAACTCTCAAGTAGCACTTTCAAGAAAACGTTACCAGTTCGTCAAAAATGACCAGATGAATTTAGTGTGATTTCTTTCAAGACCAGATTTCTTTTTTGTTGCTGAAAGGTAATGCAGCAAGAATTCAGTATTTTTGTAGAAAATAGTGGCCTATTTCCAATACATTAGTAAATCCTAATCTAATTCCGATACAAAATGTGATTTCCTTCATTTTTTTTTTTTTTTTTGCAGAATGGGAATGCCCTATGTTGATGTAAAACACGTCAGACTTTCATAACAAACTGCAAATCTCAACCGCATTTTTTGCAAAATGTTATAAAGGAATTTAGTAGATGCGTCTACCACGAGGACACCCACAAAATTTCTTCAAGAAACCATGCTGGAAAATAAACATGAAGTCTACCATTTTGGTTTGAAGCAGCAATTTTAGGGTCATTTTGGCCACTCTGCCGAGCCTTCACTCAAACTTGTTTTTGAGGTTTTGACAGTTGCTCCAAAATTTTGTACATCATTGTACGAGATCATTACAAATAAACAAATTGTAATTCTAGAGTTTTCATCATTGCGTGTGGATGGACCAAGTCAGTGAAGTTTGATTATTTGCCATAAAACACATGACACAAAAACCAAAATTTTGCTGACATTTTCATGAGCAACATGAAATTTAATAGCACTATCTACCATGAATAACGCCACAAAAAGTCTGCCATTTTGGTGTGAAGTGGCCACTTTAGTGACAATGCACATTTGGCAGGAGCCCTTTGACAATTTTAATATTATTCGCAATGTCTATCATTAATATCCCCTCGCAAAACTCTCAAGCTGTAATGCTGGAAACGACATCACAAGTCTAACATTTTGGTTTAAAACCGTCCATTTTAGGATCATTTTACTTTTAGGTGTGTAAAATCTATTGCCATTTTTTTTTGAAAAGCCAATTTGACAGCATAGAATCTTGTAGAATCTTGTTTGCATCTCTGTCATGAAAAGACCCACAAAAAAGTCTCAATAAAGCATGCCTGAAAAGACACAGAAGTGCTACCATTTTGATTGGAGGCGGCCATTTTTCAGGGTAAAGTTCAAGCAGGCGTTTTTGAATCATTTTGGAAGTTTTCAGCATCCCTTCAATTCTACAAACTCTTTGTAGAGATTTTGTCTGATTGCCACCAAATTGACAAATACCAGATATGAGCGACACAAAATTGTGAAACATTTGAGTTTTTTGTTACTGAGTCCTGAAATTGATTAGAGCAAACAATGGAATACCAAAGTAAAATTTAACAACATTCTTAGAAAGAACATTCATGACGCATTTCGGGTGTGTCGGCAAGTGAGACCCCTCAAGCAGCTCTACGTGATTCCCGATGATTCCCGAGTGGTGAGGGGCCTGGGAGCTGGTCTAAGCCGGAGAGAGGGGTGTTTATTTAAGTTTTTCGTCTCCTGACTCAGACAGACTGCAGCGGATAATGAGAAACAGATCTCTGATGGAGAAGAGAGGAGGGAGGTAGGGGGCTCATAAAGTGGGAATGGGGGAGAAGAAAAAAAAGGGAGGAGGGAGACGGGGCGGTGAAGGAAGAACGACAGCCAAAAAAGGGGGGGAGTGATGCGTTCAGGGCCCTGGTGCTCACACAACAAACTTGATGAGAGGAGGAGGATGTGAGGGTAAAAGGGCGGGGGGTTCCGATGATTGACAGGCAGGGTGACCCTATGGGGACCGAGCAACGGAGCTTCAGAACCCACCCAGAGGCAATTAAGGGTAAAGGACGACAAAAATATTTCAACTTTTTCCCCCTCCTCCTCGTTCTTCTCCTCCTCCTCCTCTTTCTCTGTGTAGCGTGAGGATGAAAGACTGACTTGAACAGAAAAACAAAACTTTAGTATAAGCTAGGCATCAAGTTTGAAGAGGACGAGTGGAAAAGTTCTTCCAAGAGCGGAGGTGGTTTGCGTTATGACGCGCTCTTAAAGAACAGAACCCCCCCTGCTTCCTCCTCAGAAAAAAAAAAACTTTTTTTGGGGGGGGGGGAATTCTCGTCGCCGATGGGGGCCGCGCCGGGCTCTGGCTGGGAGGAGGGCGAGTTCGAGTTCAAGCTGGTGTTCGAGGAAGACGCGCCGCGGCCAGAGGAGGAGAGTTCCGGCTCCGTGGAGCCCGCTGACAGCAGCAGCAGTGTGGGTCAGTCACAAGCGCTTCTCGTATGTGAAAGAAGACTTCCCTGGGAGGTCAGACATGCATGGGAACATACGTGCATATGTGTGTGTGTGTGTGTGTGTGTGTGTGTGTGTGTGTGTGTGTGTGTGTGTGTGTGTGTGTGTGTGTGTGTGCGCGCGTAGTGGACTTTACGTGTGGGTGCATGCGCTCAATGTGGTTCTAATCAGGCGTGCGTGCGAGTTAATAGCTGCCATGTGGGAAGGAACCTCCACACGCTCACCCCCTCCCTCCACACACACACACACACACGCGTATACTGTATATACTGTGGTGCTTGAGATTAGCGGTGGGCGATATGGCAAAAATCTTCGATCACGATATTGGCCTTTTTATATCCCGATAAAAGTATATGCATCACAGCAGACGCTGCATCGGTGCAGCGTCTGCTGTGATGCGGACGCTGTATCGGTCTGTCGTGGTAAAGAAGGAGCTGAGCCAAAGGGCAAAGCTCTCAATTTACCGGTCGATCTACGTCCCAACCCTCATCTATGGTCACGAGCTATGGGTCGTGACTGAAAGAACGAGATCCCGGATACAAGCGACCGAAATGAGTTTTCTCCGCAGGGTGTCCGGGCTCTCCCTTAGAGATAAGATGAGAAGCTCGGTCATCCGGGAGGGGCTCAGAGTAGAGCCGCTTCTCCTCCACATCGAGAGGAGCCAGATGAGGTGGCTCGGGCATCTAATTAGGATGCCTCCTGGATGCCTCCCTGGTGAGGTGTACGAGAGGAGCTATGTTACCCAGCTGGCCTGGGAACGCCTCCCTCAGGAAGAGCTCGAAGAAGTGGCTGGGGAGAGGAAGTCTGGGCTTTCCTCCTAAAGCTGCTGCCCCTGATAAGCGGTATGGATGGATATATAAAAGTATACCACAATACATATATATATATATATATATATATATATATATATATATATATATATATATATATATATATATATATATATATATATATATATATATATATATATATATATATATATATATATATATAAAATCCTCATCTCACCCCTCGGGTGGTGTCCGTCCCCATTCAGCTCGGGTCCTCTACCAGAGGCCAGGAAGCTTGAGGGTTCTGCGCAGTATCCTTGCTGTTCCCAGCACTGCACATTTCTGGACTGAGATGTCTGATGTTGTTCCCGGGATCTGTTGCAACCACTCATCTAATTTGGAGGTCACTGCCCCGAGTGCTCCGACCACCACAGGCACGACTGTCACCTTTACCTTCCAGGCTCTCTCCAGCTCCTCTCTGAGCCCTTGGTATTTCTCGAGTTTCTCGTGTTCCTTCTTTCTGATGTTTCCATCACTTGGGACCGCTACATCCACTACAACGGCTTTCTTCTGCCCTTTATCAATGATCACGATATCCGGTTGGTTCGCCATTACCATCTTGTCAGTCTGGATCTGGAAGTCCCACAGGATCTTCGCTCGGTCATTCTCCACCACCTTGGGAGGTGTTTCCCATTTTGACCTTGGGGTTTCCAGTCCATACTCGGCACAGATGTTTCGTGAGACTAGAGCTATGGTTATGGTGTTCCATGTAGGCTTTCCTGCCAGCATTTTACACCCTGCAGTTATGTGTTGGATCGTCTCGGGTGCCTCTTTGCACAACCTACACCTTGGGTCTTGTCTGGTGTGGTATATCTGGGCCTCAATGGCTCTGGTGCTCAGGGCCTGCTCCTGAGCAGCCAGGATGAGTGCCTCTGTGCTGTCCTTCAGGCCAGCCCTCTCTAGCCACTGATAGGACTTCTTGAGATCAGCCACTTCACTTATGGTCCGGTGGTACATCCCGTGTAGGGGCTTGTCCTCCCATGATGGTCCCTCTTCCAGCATCTCATCCTCTGTTCCCCATTGTCTGAGACATTCTCTGAGTACATCATCCGTTGGAGCCTTCTCCTTGATGTATTCATGGAGCTTGGATGTTTCATCCTGGACAGTGGCTCTCACACTCACTAGTCCCGGCCTCCTTCCTTTCGGCTTGCGTACAGTCTCAGGGTGCTGGATTTGGGATGGAACCCTCCATGCATGGTTAGGAGCTTTCGGGTCTTAACATCCGTGGTCTGAATCTCTTCCTTTGGCCACCTGATTATTCCTGCAGGGTATCTGATCACTGGCAGGGCATAGCTGTTTATTGCCCGGGTCTTATTCTTGCCATTGAGCTGGCTTCTTTGGACTTGCCTCACCCGCTGGAGGTATTTGGCCGTAGCCGCTTTCCTTGTTTCCAGTTCGAGGTTGCCATTGGCTTGTGGTATACCGAGGTACTTGTAGCTGTCCTCAATGTTTGCTATTGTTCCTTCAGGGAGTGAGACCCCTTCAGTGCGGACTACCTTTCTTCTCTTAGTCACCATCCGACTACATTTCTCTTTTTTGCTACTCAAAATTGGATACGTTTCGCTTGGATGCGGTTCTAGCGAGACCTTTTTGAAGTGTACTCACCCACCCAAGCACTTTTAATTCTGGTCATGCTTTCGTGAGAAAGATACTTGTAACAAGTGTAGCTAATCCGCCGCCATGTGTTTGTGTTTTGATGAGGCACAAAATAAAACCTGCAATGCTCGCATAGTTTGAAGGTGTGTGTACCCAGGCTCCCGTGAGGGTATTTTTTTGTAAATAGCTATTCATAATTATGGTTTTGTTGTTGTTAGTTTATTCTTTCCCAACATGGTAGTATTTATTATTTTCATTCACCCACCTCATTATTTATTAATCCTCAATGTTTTAGATTTCATTTTGCCTAGGTTTTGCCCCAGGCAGGTGACTCGATAAACTGTTATCTATTGTCTTTGCAATATATACAGGTATTGTCATATTGCCCAGCTCTACTCAAGATATGAGTTGATTCATTGTGTGACAATGGTTGTTAAAAGACTTAAATCATCTTTACGCATCAAAATTAATGGACATGCCATTAATCTGTTTACTTTAAAGCAGTGGCGAGCAGTTAGCGTCTTCAAGATATTCTCGGTTGGTATGTCCCATATTTTGTGCTTAAAGAAAAAAAAACGTTTTTTTTTTAACCTGCAGCATTCAAGTAGTGCAGCAGCTTTAATGACTTGGAAATATTTTTATTGCCAGGAAACATTTTGCTTTTTCCCCACCTTAATTGAGTTGGAAAAAAAAAAGAAAAGAAAAAAGAAAGCAAATCAAAACGACAGAAAGTCATGGTGTGATTCATCAACATTAGCAGAAGACAATTAGCGGTAGTGTCGTGCAAGTCAACATTTGAACATTTCTAGACTACTGTGTGTCTGTTGTCAGAAACCCCACCACCCCACCCCCCCAAAAAAGGTGCTCTGTGTTTGTGTGTGTGTGCGTGTAGCGGCTCTTGAATAAATGCTTTCCATATGACTATGTGGGATTATGAGAAGGTCTTATTATTTATGGGACATTTATGTTTATCTGATAAACTTAAGTTTGACATGGTCAGGCAGTTTGGGTCTTTTTTGAAGTATTTAATGATTTCCATTCACTGGATATACACTTAAGTGAAAGGGTGAGAGCAGGGAAGGATTGAGCAACAATTTATTTTTCACCTCTTGTTCATTTTTTGGGCAAAGCAGTTGAATTGATAACGTATGCAAGATGCTGTGTTTACATCGAAGCATACATGCTAAGATAATCAAATTGGGTGCTCTGTGTTTGCCTCAAAAGATCAGAGGTATACTTTCCAAAAATTATATTAAACCAGAGATGTCAGTTGTACAAACATTTTCTAAAATTTCTTCCGAAGGCTAGATAAAGCAGGTGCTAATTTAAGCAACATGCTAGTGAAAACATTTGAAAAGGTTTCAAAGTAGGAAAACATTTTGTTTTGATCTACATTTTTTTTCTTCCTAGAGATAGATACAAGTAGATAGATAATGTGACATTAGTTAACTGTTGGCCTGCTAATTGCAGCACTGATCGGTGATACTTATGGACTAAAATGACCGCGGCTATTTGGTGAATACATGAATACAGCGCCAAAAAAATGTCCGGTTATTTCAAATTTTGCTGAATATTTCAGCTCATTTGTAAACATTATGGACTGGTACAATTTAAATGAAAACATGAAAAGATTTACTTTAAACCGAGGGAAGTTAGCCGTTAGTTGATTAGCATGGTAACTTCAGCCCGTTGTCACTGCAGCACAATAACACTGTCTCAAAATGATGCATATCTATCTGTGTTTTGTTTTCTACAATATTTTTTGGCTAATATGTGAACACTTGGTCACGGATGGCTTTACAATGTACAAAATGCACATTTCAACTGAAAAGGCATTGCTAAAGATGCTAACATTGCGTGAGTTGCTCATATGGCAACAATTAGCTTCCAGCAAACCAAGTCAAATTGATGCATGGCTAATGATGATGGAAGAGGATACACTTGCCACAGAATGATGTTTATAACATTCAATGGACACATAATGAGGCTTTCTCATGCGAGACATTGGTGAAGGCAGCCGTTACAGTCTGGTTGAACATGGGGAAAAATATATACATACCATAACCATCCCCGCACAAAATGAACACAAAAAGCACTTCAAATTCTTATTTTAGCCATAAAAAACGTTCCCTATTTCTATGCAATTTGTACTGAGCTTTCCGATGTCCCTCTTCAATAATCAGTTACAGACGGCCACTGTGCCACCTCTCATGCGGAGGAGCGCTCCACAGTCAGCATCCCCAGCCCACCACCTTTGGCCAATCAGCGGGCCGGGATGCATTCCCCGCCTCCACGGAGGGCCCCGGCCAGAGAATTTAGCGGGACCTATGAGAGCCTGCCGGCACGCTCCGTTCAGGTATGAAAACTTAGCAAAAGTTCAAGACATCAAAACGAACAAGTGAAAGACATTACCTGTCAGGTTTCAGAGTCCCGCGTGGTGGAGTGTCCCAGCATCCAGATCACCACCATCTCGCCTGAAGATGAGCCAGCACCCGCTCTCTCCTGGGACCTAGACAGCGGCAGTCGATGGGACCCCGAGCGCCTCTATCTTCCTCTGCTGGACCCCTTCGCCTACCGAGAAAAGTGCCCCGGCTCACTCAGCCCCAGCCCTGCCTCCAGCCCCTCGTCCCGCGGCTGGCTGAGTCCGCCTCCAGTTGCGACTCCCTGCTGGTAGAAGAAGAGGAGCTCAGTGAAGCCACGCTCCATTTCGAGCTCTCGCCTTCCTCCCGGCCGACTTCGCCGGGCAGAAAGAAGCGGAGGAACTCGCCCCTCGCGTCCCCTTGCTCGTCTCGTAGGGGGAGTTACTCCGAGGAGCTGCAGGGGGGCGTCCTGGACGGGGGAGACTACAGTCTTCTGTCACAAGCTTCGCCTGGCAGCTGTGAGCTCAGCGTTCCACAGAAAACGAGGAAGACATCTATGGAGCAGGTACTACAGGCCACACGATTAAATACATGTAGATATTCTTACCCTAACCCCAGTTCAACCCAAACTATGCCAGTCATGAACCCTAAACTTTACCCATACTAGAAATCAAAACCCTTGGCCTACCCCAGCCCGAAAAACTGATTTTAAAACCCTAACCCCTGTCACGAACCCAATCACAACCCAAAACCTTCAACCTATTTAACTCCTAATACCAACCCAAACACTGAACTGAACTCAACCCTTAAACCATCTGACTCCTTTATTAACCCTCAAGGCATCTTTCTCACCTGAAACTTAAAATCTGGGGGGGCACACCATCTGTGTTTTAGAACAATAATCCCAAATGCCTTTTGATTCCGCTAGGGAGACTCCTCATTATAACTTCTTATTCCCCACAGTTGTCTCCAAGGGATCAGGAACAGGCCCCTGGGCAACAGCAGCCAGAGACCCTACAGACTAGGAGAGAGCCCCCCTCAATGAGTATGGACTATCTCTCGGTGCCCCCTGCTCTGGCCTGGGGCCGGACTCGAGCTAATGCCCACAGTCCTCTCTTCAGGTAGGCAGTCGTCAAGGGAAAACCCTTCACCTGGGGGCCATATTTCACTGAAACCACAGTTTAAGATGAAGCCGCCTTAAGGGGTGTCAGAATCTGAGATCTGAGGCGACTTTACATGTGTACGCTTAAATGCATGCAGATCCAATGCCCTGCCACCACTCGACTGGCCCCTACCGTCCCAATTTGACCAGTACGAACTGCGCATCGAGGTACAACCCCGGCCACACCACCGAGCCCACTATGAGACCGAGGGGAGCAGAGGAGCTGTCAAGGCCACTCCGACCGGACATCCGGTTGTCAAGGTGACATTACGAGGGGCGCCTGAAGGAGGGCAAAGTGGAAATGATAATAAGGGTTGATGACTGAAAGCGCCTATTGTGGATTGAAGCAGTGTTGTAAACTTTGACTTTGTCTCCCTCTAGAGTAGAGGTGACCAACTTTTTTGAGACTGAGCGCAACTGTACTTCTTGGGTACTGATAAATACAGATAAATACAAAGGACTTCCAGTTTGATACACACTTCTGAAATAAAACAATTGGTCAACCTAACTTTAATCATGTTATTAACCCACCCACACCCATTGACATGATAAAAATGGGGCTCAAAGTACAGTCATTTTTCTTTCAGGGCTTTGCCCCTGGATACCATGCACCAATCCAGACAACCCCCCAAAATTTTTGTTACAATTGGGACAGTTTTCAGCACATAATATGTGAATCATCAGCTCATCTCATCTTAGTTTGGGCCTAATTTCTCACCTTGTCTCTCTGCAGTTGTTCGGATACAATGAGAGGAAACCACTTTCTCTCCAGGTCTTCGTGGGAACCGCAGACGATCGCTCCATCAGGCCACACCCCTTTTATCAGATACACAGGTACTACGAAGCCGTCAGAAATGATCTGATCTCCTAAGTCTTCTGATTTGGCGATCACCAAAAACTAAATAGAGATGTCCAGAACAGGAATGGGCATTGGTTAATTCCCTCAAAGTTTTTTTTCCCTTCTTTCAGGGTGACAGGAAAAATGGTGGGCACAACCAGTCATGAGAACATCCTGGCGGGAACAAAAGTACTAGACATCCCCCTCAACCCTGAGAACCACATGACTGCGCTGTAAGTAGACCGAGATTCTGTTGGAAAGATGATGTGGCTGACAGTCACGTCATTAAATACTGCAGCATCGACTGCGCCGGGATTCTCAAGCTGAGAAACTCGGACATTGAATTGAGGAAGGGCGAAACAGATGTCGGAAGGAAGAACACACGTGTCCGCTTGGTCTTCCGCACCTACCTCCCTCTGGCACCCCCTGCTGTCCCACCTGGTCGGGTCCTGGCCCTGCAGGTGGCCTCGCTGCCCATCGAATGCTGTGAGTGGTCGCTCCCAGGTGACTGCCAGAGGTGAAAAACATAAGCCTGATTTTGTATCGTGTCCGCCGTAGCCCAGCGGTCAGCACAGGAGCTGCCTGTCATCGAGTCAGTCAGCTTCACTTCCTGTTCAGTAGAGGGCGGCGAGGAGCTCCTGTTGAGCGGCACCAACTTCATGGCTCTCTCTAGAGTTGTTTTCATGGAGAGAAGCACGGGTGAGCAGTCATCGTTTCCATTGTTGTTTTTAGTATCCCACTGAATGATGGAAAGTTTTCCATCTGTTTGACTGACAATTATTTTAGGCTAACTGGTAAGATTTTGTTCCTGCTCTGTCTTCCAAAATATCAGATGGTAAACTTCAGTGGGAAGAGGAAGCCCACGTGGACCGTGACAACAGCAACGAGGTAGATCATGTGGAGGTTACCCTTCATTCACCTCACCTGTATGTTACAACTGTGGGTAGTGACCAAAAGAACAAAATCATGGATGCAGGCATAAACAAGTTTACTCTGCAGGGTGTCCGGCCTCTCCTTTTGGGTGAAAAGTTCACTCACCCAAGAGAGGCTCAGAGTAGAGCTGCTGCTCCTTCACATTGAAAGGAGGAAGATGCAATGGCTTGGGCATCTGGTTGGATGCCTCCAGGACACCTCCCGGGTGAGGTGTTTTGGGCACGTCCGACTGGGTGGACGCCCCAGGCAAGACTCAGAGTTACCCGCTAGAGCCACTGTCTTTTTGTCAGCCTAGGAAAGCCATTGCAATTCCCCCGATAGAGCTGGATGAAGTGGTTTGGGAGAGGTAGTCTGAGCTTCTATGCTGAGGCGGCTGCCTCTATGACCAACCCTTGATAAGTGGAAGGTTGGATGAATTCTAATTTCACTTGTTTCAACATGTTTCTTCCTTTAGTGTTTGCTTCGCATGAGGGTGCCGCCCTACTGCGACCTGTCCGTCACTCGTCCGGTGTCAGTCAGTCTTTACGTCTCCAACGGCAAGAGGAAAAGGAGCAGCACTCATTGCTTTAAATATGTCCCCAGTTAGTATCAACGTCATAAAATGTTACGATAGTACAGGTGCGTCAATTAGTTGTTTTTCCTGCAGTCATGTTCAAGGAAGAGGACCCACTCCTGTCCCTGCCTCAACTGCCTCTGGATACAGGGGTGGTGTGTTCTTCGGTTGGGGGTCAGTCCAGAATGAACGTGAGGTGCAATGCCGCGGCCGAAGAGCAGACAGGCCTGGGCTTTAACCTGTCCCCCTACCCATCCACCTACTCGCCTCCATGTACCAGCCTGGTTTACCAGGAGGAATACGGCGCCGACACTGCGACGGAGGAGCCTGGTGGGATTGGCCCCAACATGTCTGAACCTCATCCCAGTTTTGAGAACCTGGAGCTGGGTTTCACTGAGCTCCTCCCGCCATTGTACCTCCGCGGTCAACAGCCACCGTCCCCTTCCCCCTGGCTGGACTCACCTTACCTATCGTCCTCACCCTCTCCCTCCCACTCTTCCTCTCTTAGCCCTTTCCCGGCCAGCAGCCCAATCTCCTCATCCCCTCTGCCTCCTGTTCCCACCCCACCATACCCGCAGTACTCTGCTTACTCTCAGGAGATGTGTCCCTCGCCTCCAACCAACCAGAGCGCCTACCAGGACTTGTGTTCAGTGCCTTACTCCCATTATGACAGCTGGGACCACTCAGGAAGGGCTCTGGGGATGGGTCACAGGGACGAAAAAGATGCCAAGATTCAGGAGGGTGCTCTGGAGTTCACCAGCTCCGCCGCCATGCATCCCATCACATTTGAGGAAGGTAATTGAGAGCTTTTTAAACTAAATAGACTGAGAGACACTAAATTATTCATGCTAGCTAAATATATTTGATTATTTTAGTGACAGTAGCCCCTTTCACACAGTTTTTACAAAATTGCTGCACCAGAGAGAGAAACAGTCAAACAGGCATTTACCCAGACAAAATAATCTTTGTTCTCAAAGTCAATCTCAGACTGAGTTTTGGTCAGGCCCACTCGTCCTTTGTAAGACAACTACAACATGACATCAATTCTCGACCACTTTTTTTTTTGTCATTCTTGATCTACAGTGTCGGAGTACATCGGGCAGGACTTGCAGTCTTACCAGGGCGCCTCACACACGGACGAGGAGCCACACTGACGAAGTCGTCGTTCAGCATCATTCCTTTCACTACGCACTCGCTATATACCACGACGTCCTGCTCCACTTCAACCTGTTTCATTGCCAGGAATATATTTCTTATGTGAATATACAGATATACATATGTACACACACACGCACATAAAGGGAAAGTGATGTTTTTGGCAAATAAATTATCTAAGAAACAACGTGGAGTTTATGTTTTGATTCAAAATTACAGTATTGTGGCTACCTTAGGGAACAGCTAAATTCCAGGCTTGTTCCAACAGGTGAATGTGTGCTTAATGTGCTCACTATTATGTAATAATTTGTGTGTGTGTGTGGGGGGGGGGCATGTGCAACAGTGAATAACATTTGTTCCCTTCAGGCAATAAAATTTCAATGTGTCACACTAGTGTACATAACGCACACATATATGTCATCAGGAATATGATCCCCTTTAAAAAAAAAGAAAATGAATCATCCACTTAATCCTCATTGAAATAGCAAATGACGGTCTTTTTGAATGGCGTGTCCTCCAAATGAACAAACTTTACCTACTTCCTGTTGGGCTCATCTAGGCCAATTCCCAAGTGGGGGTTTCTCACAGCCCTGGAATTCAACCCAAAGTGGCTGCTTCAAACCAAAATGTCTGGCTTCCTGTTTAATTTCGAGCCGAGTTTCTTGAGACGTTTTCATAAAGTCTTTCATGATAGACGCACATTTTCATCATATTACAGAAGGCGCTACTGAGGGAGTTTTGTGGGGTGATTTTATTTTGCGTTACCGTCGTGGAAGACGCACCAACGTGTAAGTACGTTGCCGTCATACAGCTGGAACTTTGGTGCAAATGGAGGACCTCCTGTTTAGTGTGTTTATGTATCACTTGAACATAGATACTTGGAGTTGTACAGTGCTACTTTTGTATTTAGAGAGCTTTGACACAATCTTGGGGCATTTTAGGGCGTTTAAGGATGAGCACAAAAACACAAATAGAAGAATTTTGCAGCAAATAACGGAAGACAGATTAAAAACAATGCAAATAGCTGAATTCATGTTTTTCATTTAATTGTTTGATATTTCTTGTCTAGAAGTGTTTTCATACAAATATTGTCATGGGTATCCGATTGCGTTTCTCTTGGTGAGTGACAGAATACGACGCCTTCAAATTTACAAATTTGGATGACGTCACCACCACAACAGTTGGACGCTTATAAATTGTACTTTCAACATCACCATATATATAAGGGCCTCAGTCATACAATGGCTCGATTCACTGAACGAGAACAACACTTCCATGAGTAAAAAGTAAAATTTTCATAGGAAAAGGGAAGTGCACACGCCTGTGTGCATGTCACAGCATGTGTGTGCGCGCAAGTGTAGGGTGTGATTCACGTTAGGATGGACCGCCGTGACACGGTAAGTCACTCAAGGCAACAGACAGAGCACGGAGCAGGACAAGTGGAATATTTTCATTTTGACAATTTGCATCCTTGAAAGGTCAGTGATTCTCAACATACAGTATGCCCTGTTCGGATCTCTTTCAACGGTGCCAGCTTCTCTGACTTGCTATTCATTTCAGTTTACCTGACCATAAATGACGGCCCATTTTGGGGCATTGGTATTGATAAAGGAGAGGAAAATAATGATTTTTGTCATGGGTTGCTGATTATAAGTACTTTTTCTGAAAAAAAGACGAGCTGTTATCTCACACCTTCAAAAGGAAAGCTTGAAGCTGTTATACATGATCAGATCAAACCAGGTGAGCAGACACATATTACAAAGGCCATTTTTACTTATTTGCTGCAATAAGTAAATACGCGCGTTATCAATTATTTATTAGAATCTATAATAGGTTTTTATTGAAAGAAATTATATATATTTTCACTTTGTCGTGTTGTCTAATTTTGGTTTTGATCTTCACATGACTGTTTTTAGACTGTGTGGTGATTTCCAAAAACTCTCTTAATCTACTGTGACCCCAAATTTATTGTTTGCATTTTAAAGTCTCACTGGAGGTGAAATGCAGTCAATGTAGCAACAGGCGTTTTAAGTGAAATTATCGGGGCTGCGTGTTTTAGCATGCAGAGTGAAAGCGGTTGGCTTCAGATCCTTGCGTGAATATTTGTGAGACGACGTCAGGCTGGTGGTTTATGTGAAATAAGAGACAAAATCTTTAATCACACTAGTTATGATAAAACTAGAATAGCGCTTGGTAAAGCACAGCTCTCCGAGTCAAGACAACTTAAAAACCAAGGGAAGAAACTGTATTTAAATAAAATAAAGTGAAGGACCACATCAGTAATTACATGAAAACACTGTCAAAACGATGCCTAAAACCGGCTCGGAACAACAACCCCCAACAAAACAAAAAATCCAGAACAAAGTAGTGACGCAGCCAAGAATCAAGTGAAAACTATGCAAAGAACCAAAGGAAGAAACAACTGACATAGTCAAGAACCTCAAAGAGAACCACTTTATTTGTGAGTACCAATTAAAAACCAAGTCAATGACCAGCAAAAAAACAAATCAAAACCCAATCACAAATCAAGTCAAAAACTGAAATGGTCAAAACCAAGTTAACAGCAGGAGGAACCAATATGTTACAGCTCTGTCAAAAAAACATTTTAAACACACACACAAAAAAAAGTCAAAAATCAAGTAAAAAAATAGTCACCAATCAAAAAAATACATTTTAAATCAGCCTTGAACCATGTCAACAAACCTTTTAAGAACCAAGTTAAAAGCCACAACAAAAGCCACATGAAATGAGCAGAGTGAAGAACCAGTCCCACAACGAACAAAAACAATCTAAAATAAAACACGTAAATAACAAAAATCAAGTCAGGAGCCTGCATATCAAAAAAGTGAACAACAAAGTTGAAAAGAGAATCACAAACAACAATACAAACGTCAAGAACCAAGACAGGAACTAGTCAAGAACCTCCTTGCTGTGAAATCGGTTTTCGTTCACAAAAATAAGGCCATCCCCATCCTCTCCGTCCAGCATGAACAACCTGAGCGATGTCATCGCGCGCAACAACAACCCCGAAGACGACAGCGTGGTGAGCAATGACTACACCACCACGGTGGGTGCCCTCATCTTGAGTCTGGTCTTCCTGCTGGGCGTGCCCGGCAACCTCTTCATCGTGTGGAGCATCCTCGCTCGCGCCCGCCGCCGCTCTGTCACCACGCTGCTCATCCTCAACCTGGCGTGCGCCGACGGCTTCCTCATGGCCCTCACCATCTTCTTCATAGTCTACCTGGCCAAGCAAACGTGGGTTTTCGGCACGGCCATGTGCAAGGGCCTCTTCTACCTCTGCAATGTCAACATGTACGCCTCCATCTTCCTCATCACGCTGATGAGCGTGCACCGGCTGGTGGTGGTAGTGCTGCCCCGCAAGACGGCGGCCAGGCTCAGCAGGAAGGTGGTGCGGCGCATCATTCTGGGCATGTGGCTGTTGGTGGCAGTCACCGCATTGCCCTCGCTGGTGTTCCGGGATGTACGGGAAGACAAAGACGACCGGAACAAGACGCGACACGTGTGCGTTCCCAACCACACGCTGCCTCGTTACGTAAGCGCCCGTAGCCAAAGTTGAAAATGATCGATGTTATTTTGTACGGCAGAACAGATAAGATTTTATCTTCGATTTTTAATATGGAAGGCAATTTTATCTTCAATGAACATACATCCATCGTCCGTTCCGCTTTATTCTCACAAGGGTGGCGCGGGGTGCTGGAGCCTATCCTTCGGCCAGTAGGCGGGGGGGGGACCCTGAACCAGTTGCCTCACGCACACCTAGGGACAATTTAGTGTTCAATCAGCCTGCCATGCATGTTTTTGGAATGTGGGAGGAAACCGGAATACCCGGAGAAAACACACACCGGCCAGGGGAGAACATGCAAACCCGCACAGGGAGGCCGGAGTTTTTTCAAAAATTTGGCACTCTTATTCGGTGACGGAGGCCGATTTAGTTTATTAGAATATGCGGCGGGCCAATGATAGACGTACAGTGGCCGTACTTTTGACAGTTGCTTTTGTGACGTGTATGAAAACCAATCCCGTCAGTCAAACATTTGATCAGATGCATGGCATTAAAAAAAATGAACATCACTGTGTACAGGTGAGGTTCCAGTACTCCTTAGAGACAGTGGCGGGCTTCGTCCTGCCTTACGCCGTCATCATCACTTGCTACGTGCTCATTCTAAAGCGCCTAAGAGAGACCAAGTTCCGCCGGAAGGTCCGCAGCGAAAAGCTTATCCTGGCCATTGTGGTGATGTTCTGTCTCTTCTGGTTGCCGTACCATGTCATCAACATGATACAGGTTTGCCTGATAGCTTTTACGTCATGATCTTCAAAGCTTAATGGTCCATTCTTTTCAACACTTTGTTTTGGTCTGGTCCAAGGTGGCAGCTGAATGGTACTCGGAGGGATCACGCAGACGAGAAATGTGAGTTGAAACAAACCAAAAAAATTTGACTGCGTGAAACCGTAGAGCAAATCGCTTCCGTTTGTTTGGGCGAAGGAATCGAAAGCATGATTTGTGCGAACATCAGAGTTTACCACAAACATACCTTACATGTTTCATAAAACAGTTTCTCAATTTGTCTTGGACAAACTTCTCTCGGCTAACCTGACCCTCAAAACACATTTTATATATATATATGTATATATATACACATAAACATTTTTTTCTTTAAATCAAACCTAATTTGAACCTTTAATACAATTTGCAGACTTCAACATCTCAGATTGAGATACTCTTTTCCCGAACATGTTAGCTTCCGACCAAGTACGCCGCTTACCTTTGACCTCATGACCCAAGCTGCTGCGTCTCCCCGTAGTCTGGAGCACATCTACCAGACTAGTCGTGCTGTGACGTCGGCCCTGGCCTTCATCAGCAGCTGCGCCAACCCAGTCCTGTACACCTTCGCTGGCAAATCGTACATCAGGAAGAACGGCTTGGGCTTCATGGCGCGTCTCTTCGAAGGGACATCACTGGACCAGACAGGGACCAAGCGGAACAAGGACGTGACGCTCAGCAACGTGGACTCCGGCGCAGCCTCGTCGTCGGCGCAAAATGGACAATGACGAGCGCTGAAGGAACTGACGTGCTTGAACGGAGAGCACAAATAAAAACGCATGTGGAACATGCAGACTTTTGTAATGATAACCAAACTGACTATTTTGCTCAGTCATTTACAACTTGTCACGTGAGATCCCGGGGGCGCACCGAGGGAAATTACCAAGTTTCACTTAATTGGTTGAAATAATTGTGTTATAATCACAATTAGAAATACAGTAATATACATTTGTTCCAGTTTATAGAATTGTAGATATTTGGTTCAAGTTAACCAAAAATGCTGTTTGATGAAACACACTGAATCGTTTTTGTAATGGACGTTGTGACATGATGCCCGACACCGGAAGTAGAAATGTTTTGTTTGTAACAGCCGTTTTACAGTTTGAACACTTCTCACAAGTAGTGTACCTAAGGCGTAGAAAAATAGTAGTGTGTTTCCGGTAACATGAAATTTCGGCATAGGGTCGGTCGGTCGGACAAATGTTTTTATTTTTTTTAAATATTTTTGCCACGCCCCCATCATAAATGTAAACAAAATAACCATAAAACATAAAACAAGGAGACATTGAAACCCCCGCTCGCCGCCGAAGGAAAACAAACAAAACAAACAAAAAACTACGGCACCCTGAGGATTTCACGTAACAATAGTTACCGGTAGCGTGTCGTTTCCGTGGCGTCATTTTACGGTACCGAAACATAGTTTAACCATTAAAGTCACCGCACACGACTTGACTGTGTGATCAACGCGATTTCACTGTGCCTCTGTGTGTTTGTGGTGTGTGGGTGTGTTTCTTCGAATTTACTTTCGTTTTGAGTGTTGGGGGACGCAACAGATAGGTGCGTATGGGGTTGCTATTTTAGTCCGCAAATTGAGGAATCGCGCGGATGAAAGTTTGAGATGGCGGCGAAAAAACTCACAAAGGTCTACTAATTACGTCATTTAAGAAATGGCAATGCCAGTCTGATTTTTCGTATGAATCGTCCGAAGGCGTATCACTAAACTCACCTGTGACGTATGCACAAAACACGAGCGAGAGACGGACGACGCGAGGCACGATTACATGGCAAATTGGTCATTAGATTTGTAGGCTAATCGCTGTGAAAAATATGAAAAAGTATTGGTTATTCTATAATTTACTGGTTGTAGCATGGTAACTTTATGAATAAAATATTCGTCACAAGGTGTAGTAATGCTAGACTGCAACACACAAAACGCGGTCTAAACTATTTTCGAGATCGCGTCGCCGCCATGATTCAATGTTGTTGACACACGACGGCAAATGACGCGCATGCTCAACGTGAATATCGCGAGTTTGCACCGATGTAAACATCTTTCCTTTTATTATTTATAATTTTGTGTGGTTTTATTGTTCTTGTTTTGATTGTAAAGCGTCCTTGAGTGTTTTGAAAGGCGCGTATAAATGAAATGTACTGTAATATCTGTTTCTTGTATTCGTGTGACGTCATAGAAAGGGGAGGGGCGAGGTTGGGGGAATATTGGCTCCGGTAGTTAGTCTGAGTGTGGAGCGCATGAGCGTGAGTTGTGGCTAACAGCAACTCCTTTGAATGCGTGTGTTTATTGCTTGGTTTGTTTATTAAAAAGCGACGAATTGCATCAGCGACTGCGTGCATCCTTCTCCCAGTTATTGAAGGGCATTACAGTACTATTATTATTATTACACAAAAATGTAGAAGGTTTGAAAAAAATGCCGACCGGAAAGTTTTTGTTCGAGGTAGAAATTCTCGGTCGGTCGGGTTACCGGAAACACACTACTTTTTTTTCTACGCCTAATGGAATGGTCACATTCTATCAACATTCTTAAATGTGCTTTTCAAGTACCGACAGATAGCCTGACTGGAAGAGTCACGTGCAACAGGTTCACAAATCAAACTACACACATTTCAACAAAATCCTTTTATTAGATACGTTTGAGGAGTGTACACAAAACTCCAGTCAGATTGGACAAGCCTATGCATGATTGAGGGGAACATTGGGGTGAGGAATACCACATTCACCCTAAACCTACAACCTGTCAAAAATAAATGGCCATTTTAACACATTTCATATTAATGTTTTAGTACATGAGATGAACAGTGAAAAGTGGGGGAGCTTACAAATTTTAAGTTCTAATCTCAAGAAAGTCAATTTAGACTTTTAAAAACCCCTTCACCCCAAAACATGCAATAGTCCATAATTTATGAGTGCCTTATTTCAAAATTTTGATTCACTATAAGCCCTACTTCTCCCCCACCTCCGTATCTTTTCAGAGTATAGCATCTACTGCCACACAATTACACTTGTATGGTATGTCTTTGTAAAACTCTTGAGGTGTTGACTAAATGTCATCGCTGTAGGTGGCACTGAAACTTTCAAAATTATTTAAACTCTACTCAACGTTCTGGAGCAGCAGAATACATCTCAGGAACATCACCTAAAAAGAAACAAAAAAAACTGCATGTAAAGGCTGTAACGTAGATCCATACGTGAATAATGATGTGCAAAGGGCAATTCGAGACCCACCTTGGTATCAAGGTCACTGTAGAGAACCTAAAAATAAAAAAATGGATTTTTCTTTGCATTAGAAACCGTTCAACTAATCATTTAAAAACAAGCACCACACCTCTCCACGTGGTGTGGGGTCAAACATGTCAGTGCAGTGAAGAATAATCATCAGACTCAGCTGAAACACGGACTCACATGCAACTCATCATTTTAGGCTTGACCCACGGGGTTAAAAGACGACATTTTGTTTGACGAGGATCCAAACGAGCGCTAGAGCAGGTGGCGCCTTACAAAAATTGCGCTGGATAAAATGAGCGGCATTGTACCCCACGCTCAAACACTTCACTAAGGAGCCGTTTCACAAGTCGAAACGTACAGTCAAAAGTTGAAATGCATCACTTGAGCTTAAGCTGCCATCTTGTTAGGAGTGGCACAAGAACCACGAGGTGAGCTGCCAAGGCAGGAAGCTCGCCAACAATTCAACACGGAAATAACTCAATAAACGCACCACAAGCGAACAACGAACAATAAGAGGCTATTTTAAGAAACAGAGTATAACTTGGACATACCGTGTGAAAAACGTTGACAATTCGGCCAACCCAACAGTTGTCCTCAACTGTGACCAAACAAGGAGGAGAGGGACCGGCCGGCCAGTGACGGCTCGTTTAATGTGGTTATCGGCGTCACGTGACTCCTGCTGCCGCCCACACACAGAGGAGGACGAAAAAGACTTCCTGGGTTGTAGTGGCGTACTTCCGTCGGGTGTAATTAGTCTTGTACTACTACTATTATTATTAATGATAACAATAATAAAAATAATGGTGCAATAAAATGCTATTATTTTTATTTCATGGAACTGACAGCTTTTTTTGGGACAGACAATATTACAAAGAATGCATCCTCAATCAAAGAGAGGTTAAAAGTGTAATCAATATAGTGTACCCCTGTACAGTATACTCGTGGACCAGCATCCACAGATTCACATATTTACAGATTGTTTTTTTTCAAATTCTATTCACTCTATTGTCATTTATTTATTCATTCATTCATTCATTCATTCCACGGAAACAACATACTTTTGTTAAAAAAAAATCTCAATCAGTTAAAGTGGGCTCAAAAGTGCTTTCATTTATGAAGTAGGACACACAAAATGACTCAATTTTGGACTCTCTATGCTTTATGCCACCATCTTTATATAAACTGTACACAAGAAAATTAAGCAAAGGCACTATACATTATTTTAAATCAAACATTTACATTGTAACGATGATGCCAAATATGCACACTTGTGTAACGTGGTGTCAGATCCACAAAAACCAACACGTTTGGTGTTGCGATTTTCTGACACAGAACAGGAAGTGCCTTTCAAGTCTTCATGCCGTTTCCCTGTAAATTTCCATCTTTCTCTTTCCCTCTTTTTGTGCTTTTCTTGTTCTATCTTTAATGAAACCTTCTTAAAACAGTCCTTTGGCCTTCTTCAAATTGACCTGTTTCCACCCTGGCAGACTTTCATATGTGTCCCTCTTCATCTCCAGAGCCTCCTGCAAAGTACACACACACGCGCACCAGTTAATAAAAGTGCAAAGCAAAGTGAAAATCAAAACAGCAACTGTAACGCACAAGGAAAACAATCAATCGGTAACCATAAATCCATTTAACAGCACCTCTGTCAAATAAAAACCATCCAACAAATCATAGATTTTTCAGTAGTGCTCGTCCTCATTCGGGTTATGAGTAAACTATCCCAGCCGACTTTGGGCAAGAGGCAGGCTACAAGCTGGACTGGTCTTCAGCCAATCGGCAAGGGTATAAAAGACAAACAAGCATTAATGCTCATATTCACACCTACGGACACTTTGGTGAAGGGAATATGTGTGTTTGCGAAAGGTGGGATGGATGAATTACATCGAGAAAACCCACACAAGGACAGAGGGTAAAGCACACAGGATGGCCAGAGCCAAAATTGAAACTACGAACCTCAGGTCTGAGGCAAACATTCCACTGTGCTGTCAGGTAACAACCAATCAGCTATCCTGTTTTTTGAGTTAGGTCATGTGACACTGGCAAGCTGAGCCATGACTGGTCATTAGCTGAGCTAGCAACTCTGATGTCATTTTCAGTCGACAGCAAGTGACAAAATGGCCGCCCATGTGAGATGGATAGAAACGAGTGGATTTTGCTGCTGAATTCACATTCCACAAACTCAATATGAATTAGAATAACAGGTTTAGACTAGAGGGGCACCATACAACATATTATAATAAAAATGTGAGCTTAATTTTACCTCTAAAGACAATAATATGCACACAGTGATTGTGACTCATTACATTTCTTTGGTGTTGCTATTTTTAGAATGGCTGCATCATTTTTAACACTTAGGTATGTGCCGTTTAAGAAAAGTGTGAGAATTCTTGTGGTATGTAACATGCACCAACATGTGTGGCTAGCTGCTATTCACCATTCATTTGAATCACTGGTCATGCTTCACGTTGTACACTGTGAGAGTGATGCATTCATTTATTAATCTGGAGGAAAGTGAACATCAGGAAGAAAAAGAGTGACACGCATGTGTTTTTACGACACTTGGGAGGACGATAGCGCAAAGAATGCGTGGACATCCATAGCTGCAGATGACCACAATGCAACCCGCCACACTTCCTCTTGTTCAGTTCTTATTTTTTAAGGGTGGTCGTCGTGCACAGAAAATGTGATTCGGCAGTATGAGAGTTTAAAGGGTAATCTTACCTCAACACATCTAGTACTTGCTCTGAAAAGTGGGAGTTAAAGGGGACACATTATGGAAATGTGAGTTTTTGATAATAAATAATAAGAACATTTTTTTGTTTTCTGCCTCTGTGTCTCAAAACCTGTCTGTGAACAAGCCTTTCTAAATAATTTTACCAAATTGTGATGTCGACGTCCACATTTAACGTTTATGTGCTGAGGAAACGAGACCGTGGAATGTTGTGTTATGGCGTAGCAGGAGGGTGTTAGCCAAAGCTGCAATACGACTCAAATGTTAAAAAATTCTAATCGGGAGTAACATCGGAGTGACATCAGAGAGAACAAGATAAGAACTTGAACGCCTTTATGACCATTAGTAGAAATCTCGCGCAAGTTACTGAGTGATTATGACTAGGCCAATTTCTACTGCTACAGCAAAGAGTTAGCTAGCTATGCCTTCAGTCCGAAAATGAATCTTTCTTAGATGCAATAATTTCCTGAACGGCTACCTCTGTGTCGTTCTCTAAATTTCCAAGGAAACAGGTGACGCCACACAAGCCTGTTAGCTCATTGGCTAGCTGGTGGGATCTGTGGAGTTTGTCTAACCTTACTGATATAGAGTATCATTGGCAACCATATGGGGTTTGCCCCATTTTTCATTAAAATCAACATTAAAGTCTATTTCCCTGACCTCAAAGTCACGGTCTGACAAGTAGATCTCCAGGCGTAGTGGGTCCACACCCTCCGGGAGCGGCCGGGCCCGCAGCTGGTCCAGCGGGAACGTGTTCCGACTGAGCCGTGCCAGCACGTCCTCGACCAGGATGATCTGGTTGCATACCTCTGCTTCCTGCAGCCACAAAAATTGCTTTTGAAGGAGAAGCTCTTTGGTCCAAAATGTACGGTATTCATCTGTTACATTGAAATGTCGGTAATGTATTGTATCGTATTACATCAGCCATGTCATGTTTGCTGATCACACTTTACACAACAATTTACTTGTTTGCTGTAGGGTCCTAGGGGGATGCAAAAGGGGGGGGGTCTCATATAGGGCGCCATTCAAGCTAGGACTGCCACCGAACGTGACATTACCCTCTCTGAGATCTCTGCGACATCCTCCCGGTGCTCCCAGCAAGGAAACATGTTGGTGAAGGTGAGCGGTTCCAGTCCAGCGTGTATCAGGTAGGACTTCTGAGGTTTCCGGTCACTCTTCTCTGCAAAAAACAGACTGCCATTGAAATCCACTGGAAGTTTATCATGGGAGATAGGTCATCAGGAAACTTAAAAACTGAATTATTATCGAGGTATCTGTTTGAACCCACTAATTGGGATCAATGTTCTATTTATTTCAGATTTTCCGGTAAGTATTAATTGTATGGGAGGTTTTTTCCCCACAGCCCCCGCCTAATACGTTTGAGATACCCGTAGCTTCTATGGGGTGTCTGTTTCACATATTGGTGAATGGTAAACCTTGGTTGCCCTTGTGGAAATAAGTACCGTAAGCTGCTTTATTACTTGATGCGATATTTTAAAAAGCCATGCTAAACTAAACTAAACTAAACTATAGAAATTGGGTTAGTAGTATTGGGCTGGGGGCGGAGGGAGAGAAGGTTACCCTTGCAGTACTGTAGCACCGTCTCCATGGCGCACTTCCTGTCCACATCCCAGCGCATGCGAGCTGATCCACTGCTCTCGCTGTCCTGTGGCCACCAGCCTTGCCACAAATAGACCTCGTGGAAGTTGTCCACCAGGAACAACGCTGGGAAAGCCACACAGTCCAGTATTCTTTTGAGTCTAAACCCTGAACTTATGAAGGGGAAAACTGGCTTTGAGACCAGCCTCACCCGGTTGCACCACGTTGTAGAGCTCCTCCTGCAGGAAGGGCAGCGAGCTGACGAGGTCCGGAGCACGGGACGGGTGGAAGAACTCGGTCGCCACAAACTCTCCTGATGTGCTGGTCAATTGGAAGAGCCGTGGAGTGAAGTTGAATTTTCCAGGGTCTGCAGGAAGAAATATATTACTTGTTACTTTATCCCAATAATGTCCTTTGAATTCCACATGTTCACTTCCTGCGTACAAATACTTTTGTTAATTTTTTTAATTTTTTAACCTGCATGTGTCACTAAAATTTTGTCCTAAGCTCACATTGTCTTTACTTTTTCTCCTTACTGAGTTGTCCCAATATCATTGTTTTGGAAATTCTGATACTGAAGCAGCTCTTGTGTTGGTCTGAGGTGTGAAACATGACCTCATATGGGATTGTAAACTTCAAATGACCCTTTTAAGGACAAAAGCTCAAAATTAATACTATGTATCATGAGAATACAGTGGTGTGAGGTGGACATTTGTCACCTTGCAGCATGCAGTCGTAGGCCTTCCTGTCCTTGTGTCCCAGAGCCTCCCAGAAGCCCGGCGGCTCCACGCCCTCGTCGCACTCGTGGATGGTCACCTTACTGCTGCTGTGGAGTCCTGCTTCAAGAGGACACCTGAAGGGAAACATGTCTCAAAAGTATTTTGATATTATATAATCATCATTCATTCATTCATTCATCTTCCGAACCGCTTGATCCTCACTAGGGTCGCGGGGGGTGCTGGAGCCTATCCCAGCCGCTTTCGGGCAGTAGGCGGGGGACACCCTGAATCGGTTGCCAGCCAATCGCAGGGCACACAGAGACGAACAGCCATCCACGCCCACACTCATACCTAGGGACAATTTAGAGTGCTCAATCAGCCTGCCATGCATGTTTTTGGAATGTGGGAGGAAAGTGGAGCACCCGGAGAAAACCCACGCAAGCCCGGGGAGAACATGCAAACTCCACACAGGGAGGCCGGAGCTGGAATCGAACCTACCTCTGCACTGTGAAGCCGACGTGCTAACCACTGGACTACCGGGCCGCCTTATAATCATTATATTGTACCTATTTAATCTCTCTCTCTCTCTCTCTCTCTCTCTCTCTCTCTCTCTCTCTCTCTCTCTCTCTCTCTCTCTCTCTCTCTCTCTCTCTCTCCTCTCACACCTTAATTGATAGAATATAATTTGTATTTATTTATTTAATTGAAGTTTTATTTTTAAGGACATTTTGCTTCTGTTTCAATGTATTTATTGATGTATTAATGATTTGATCTGTATTGGCATTTGTATTTATTCAATAGTATTTGCATTTATCAAAATCTTTTTAATAAGATTTGCATTTATTCAATGACATTTGTATCCAGGAAATTGCATTTTTATTTATTTAGGGACATTTGTATTTATTTGACTGAATTTGACTTCTATTACATGATAACTTTAATCATTAAATGAAGAGCATTTTTCCATTGACAGGTGAAACTCAAAATGAATAGAAATTGTATTCATTAAAATTTTTATTTTTATTTATTTATATTTTTATTTTTATTAAATTATTATTTTGCAATTATTTAAGGACATTTTTTATGGTATTTGGATTATTTCAGTAAATGTTTATTTAATATTTGTGAGCATTTGTGTATTAAATTAATAGTATTTTATTTGCAGAAAGGCACATCTGTTTTACATTTAAAAATCAATACATAAAGATGGTGTGTTCATATCACACAATTAAAAGAAACACAAAAACTAAAAACCCTTACTGTTCTTTTATCTTGAGCGCCGCCGTGCTGGCCACACTGCGGGTGTGCACCTGTGTCTTGCAGCCGTGCCACATGTAGATGGCTGCCTTGTCGACACTGAGCAGGATCATGGACGTTCGGGAGCGCAGGCTGCTGCAGTGGCACGCCACCTCTAGCAGGTGTCCCTCTGCCAGCACCTCACCACGCACGCAGTACAGACGCCATTCGCCTAAAAAAAAGCCAGTGAATGCCACAAATCGATAGGCATGAATCATGAACTGAAAATACGCGTTTACTTTGGATATTCTCCTCCTCTTCTTCCCGCTTTCCAGCGTGGACGATCATACCGCCGTTGAAACACTGCAGGAAACACGGAGGCTCTTTGCCCTGCTGCACTTGCACCTGATCAGCACAAAGAACACATTTTCCGGACCAAAAGGCTAATCACAAACCCTATGAACTCTACCTAGCAACAAGTGATGCAAAAAGGAAAAAAAAGATCCCTGTATTTCTACCTGAGCCCCTCTCTCCTCATCCAGCTCAACCGTCATCAATGCCGACGTTCCTTTCTCGCTAACAGTGGAGTGTCGGCCTTGCCAGAAGAAATAGCAACATTTCTCCCGTCCTGGTCCGGTGCTCCTCACCTCTGGGTTATTTCTGCGTCCCACTGAAGCAAAACCAAGCTGTTAAAATCATCCACTGCTTGGAAACAGAACCCAGAGTGAAAGACAGGACATACCTGACGTGCTGACCATGTACTTCCATTTGACCACGTAGGCGTCACCTTCGTGGAACTGGCCGATGCTCTGCCGTGGTAGGCGGCTGTAGTCGAACTCCAGGATGTGCCACACGTCCACCGAAATGGTGCTGATCTCTTGAGTCCTCATGTGGTCCTCTGTCTCCACTGATCCATAGCCGCGGCCCACATTAACGCCATCCAAGATAGTGGTGACAGATGACTGGAGGAGCGGCAGCATCAGGCTGGCGTCGTACGGCCGGCACTCCCGCTTGGTGGACTTCTGGAAAAATGGCCCAGTGGTTAATAAGGCTGAAAAGCAATCACTTAGACTCCAAGTTGTGGTTTCTAAACCTGACCGGTACAGTCAATAAGTATTCGATGCAAACCTGTTGTTCTGATAGCTGATCGCTCACTTCTGTCGGTGACAGTGGCGGCTTCACTTCGGACCAGTCCGCAAACTTCTCCTTGAATAAGATGGTCTCATTGTACTCGGTGAGCCTGCCGAATATCGCCCATTCGGGACGGCCTTGGCCCTTCCTGTGGCAGATGATTACCGTATCAGAATCAGAATCAGAATCAGAATCAGAATCATCTTTATTGGCCAAGTATGTAGAACACACAAGGAATTTGTCTCCGGTATAACACGCTGCATTAGTATCATCATAAACAAGAACATGACAAATAGGTATGGAAGGACATTTCATAATTTAAGTGAACCATAGTTTCAAGCAGAGCTAAAGTGATCAGTGGTAGAATACAATACTATTACAGTTTGTACAGTTGGTGCAGAAAATCATTGAACCATTTTAGAGAGATACAATATTTGTTGTACAAGAAGAGTGACTACGTCGGTGACTGTTTAGGGAGTTAATGGCGAGAGGGAAGAAGCTGTTTAAGTGTCTGCTGGATTTGGTGTGCATGGATCTGTAGCGCCTGCCTGAGGGGAGTAGCTGGAAAAGGTGGTGGGCAGGATGCGGGGGATCCAGGAGGATTTTCCGTGCCCTTGTCTTGATTCTTGCAGTGTGCAAGTCCTCAAGAGTGGGTAGGGCGGTGCCAATGATTTTTTCCGCCGTCCTAATTGTCCGTTGAAGTCGGATTTTGACGAGGAAGTGGTTGTTCAAGGCGAACCGCTTCAGCTTGGGTAGTTTGTATCCTTTACATCAATTATAAATGTGTCCGTCTCCAGAGACTTCAAAGCTCCGACCAGTAATCCAGGGTTCGTACCTTGGTATTAGGGTGTTGCAGCTTCCGGGGTCCAGGGGGTTGATGTCGCAGCAGGTGTAGTCAAAGGTCCCATTCCAGAGGTGTTTGGCCAGCTGAAAGGCCACCTTCCTCTGGGCCAGCGTCACCTCTTTGCCATGCCACACGTACACCTCGCTGCCAAAGTCCAACACCACCACCTGGTGCGCAGACCGTGAGCCACCGTGAAATGTCAACATATTAACGTGTAGCCATGGTATACCAACACTAGGGGTGGACATCTTTCTGAAAAGTGATGTCCAGAGTGTTTTTGGCCGCTGACCTCGTTCGATGACAGCAAGGAGCAGCGAGGGACCTTCCCCCATTCATCATCATCAGGCATCAGTTTGTCGTCGAGCAGGCGAAAGACGCAGTTGGTCTCCACGATGGCGTTCTCAAAGCGGTCGTCCTCCTCTGGCGGACCAGCAGCTAATCGCCCAGACAGGAAAGGAAGTGTGTCAACCTTTTTTCCATTCATAGATAAAATTTTGATAATTCCTTACGTTGATAAGGAGTCTGTCCTCCGAGAATGGTCCAAAACTCTTGTGAATCTGGACTCTGCATTTGGGGGCCTTCCTCGATGATCTGTACCTCAGTTGCCCTGCAGCCCAAGTCTTTCTTTGTTTGGATGTACATGGCCAGATCCATAGCCTAAAAAAAACAACAACAAAAAAACATCCATCCATATTCAGAACTGGGCTTATAGTAATGATGTAATCACGTAATGTAGAACTAGAGATGACCTTGGCCCTCTCAATGACATTAGAGAACTCTCCTATCCACACGAAGCAGTGCTCGGGTGTCACGAGCAGGAAACAATCCCCGCTGTTCAGCGACGATGATCTCGGCTCGACTAGTCTGGTCTGAACGTGGCGACGGCCTGAAAGAGAATATCGTAGATGAGACAAAGAGCCTGGGTGGGTACCTCGGGTGAGAAACGTACTACCTTTGATGTGTAGAAGCATGAGGTTTTTGTACGGGACGGCGCTGTTGTTAGACGTGGGCGTGTCCGCTACGTTGACGCTGCGCAAACTCACGGTGCTGTAGTTCTCCTTACTGGACAAACCTGCCAGAGCTGCATCGGAATATTCTGATCTTTTAATCGCTGCAACATAGAGGAGGACCACTTTCAAGCAGACTGACACATAGCGTTTTGGGGTTTTTTTGGGGGGTTGGTTTTATCTCAGGTAAAATCTAATTTCATATCTCAGCTAATCTAATTTAACGAAACCACTTTCGTAAGTAACTGACTGACTCAGATTGACAAACTAACTAACCAGTAGTAATTTGAGAAGTTAAAAGATAATAATGTTGTAATGTCAGGAGTGCGTCTTCCACGCACTCACTCTTGTCGGAGGACATCCTCTGACTTTCCAGCTGAGCCACATTGAGCCTCTGCTCGGTGTACTCGTGTCGTATGTCCTGGCGGGCGGCCAGCATCTTGACGGGATTGCGGGAGGCCTGCACGTTCCTGGATGGACGCACAGAGCGCTTGTGCTGCACCATGGCCGACGTCAGCCTGCCAGAGCCCTGCTGTGAGCCGAAAATGGCGTCAAAGTCTTCGCTGAGCTCGATAGGCGAGGGTACGTTTGGCAATTCAGCCACGCGGCGGTAGAAGTTTGAGAAGATCTCGTCGTCCAGCTTCATCACTTCCTTAACTGCCTTCTCTGTGACTGTCAGAGTGCTTTCCTGCAGTTCGGACACTATGGACACGAGAAGCCGGAATATTACGGACAGCTAAAGATGACCCCTGCCAAACAAAAAAAATGTACCTTTGCTGTTGAGGCGTCCCAAGAAGGTCTCCAACTTGTCTAGCTTTTTATCGGACTCCATGTCTGCTCTGGCTTCAATGCCTGCATAGAACGACCAGATGCCAATCAAAGTCATCTTACCGAACACAAATGCTCTTTCGTGAATATGACGTGTGACAACATTCAAACGCACCCTCCTGAGGTTTCCCAACCAGTGCGGTGCCGCTCTTGAGCTTGGTGGAGACGGGGGAAAGGATCGACCCCATGACCGAGGAGGAGGCAGCCATGCCTACCCCAAAAAACAAAAAAAAACATTTGGCCCTCATCCAAACAACGTGATGAAAGCATATTGTAAAATATATCCCACGTAAGTGAGATACATTCCGCTTCACAAATTCTACAAACCAAAACCTAATTTTCTACGGACCTTTCTTCACCATGCGCGCTGCCACCGTGTACTGGCCGGAATCGTTGGCCACGCCCTTGCCCTTGCTCTTCCAGGCATCCTCTCGCATTGAGATCATCTGTTTCCTCTCCTCAATTGTCATCTGGGCTCCCTTGTCCTCCTCTCTGGCCGGCTGAGCCTGAAAACAGACGATAATGTTTGTCGACGTCTGCGAGGCTCACATTTAGCTTTGGTGGGATTTGGTTAACTCTAATCCCTAAACAAGTATGTCGCCTCCCCTGTTAAGAACAATCACAGGAACGGCATCGAACCAAGCAGAAAATCTGATGCACTCAAGCATGACAACAAAAGAAAATCGTTTCTCCGGGATCTCATCTCCACCAAAATAAATAAATAACTTGAAATAAAGGTTGGATACCAAGCGAGGCAAATCAAAAGCCGCCACCCTGCTTACCTGAGCGTGATGCTCAATGTACTGACACTTTTGTCCAAGGGAGAAAGGAGGAGAGAAAGTGGAGGAGAAGACAGGTTCCTGAGGATGGAGAGGTGGAAGGATGAGTGAAAGGGAAGAAGAAGGAGGAAGGGAAAGAATGCACGAGCACGTACGTCAGAAATGTGAGAAGTTTCATGCCTAGCTAATTGGAAAACAGAAATCCTCTGGAGTTTTTTTGTGTATCGGGTCTTGACACTGTTATGGGTCCTCAAATGACACAAAGCCATCCCCGCCACCCCCACAAAAAAACAAAACAAAACATACAATTGATATTTTGCTCAACCCTTCATGCCGCGGAGTGCCACCCACTGACTCTTTGACCCAATCACAAATCACACGCATTCACCTTCACTGTCTCATAGTTGTTGGATCTTAAAGAACTCAAGCAACAATCCACGTAACATAATTGCAGTTCAGTGCAAGAAATTATTACTATAGCAACAACGAGCGGCTCTGCTCCTTGAGTTTTCTAAATCGTATTGGCCTCTATTCCCCAAAAAGTCATGCCGGCGCTCCGAACAGCAAGCAAGGGAGGTGCAATCAAGCCGCAAACGTGATTGGATGACACGGCCTCCCCTTTGAAGGTGATTGGCTGAAATGCGGGCCTTACCCACAGCTGATCTGACACGCACCCTCCCGAGTGGTCATGGATGACCATCTCTTCCTCCTGATGGGAGGGGTGGGGTGGGGGTTCAGGGAGGATACAAGGAATGGTAAGAGAGGGGGGCGATATTTGGAGAGGGTGGTCTTGTCCACAGGGTTTATCATGTGACCAATTCAAAATGGCAGACATCATGAAATGCATGTGGCAAGTGCAGGATGGGATGTCTGTGTTGACGTCACACCTTCTGATGCGTTGGCTCAGCCTCTTGTTGCCGGGGCGCCTCGGTGGATGCCACATTTGCCACTTCCTGTTTTTTGTTGATCCGGTTCCTCCAGTCCTCCTCGCCGCTTTTCTTCAGCAGGGCCACTCTGACACAAATGCAGAAATACTTTTGAATCACTACCTGTCAAGGTTAGTGCCTCAAAAACATCAAAAGCCATTACGTTACGCTTCCATCAGGGTCATGTTTATTCTCGCTCGCCCTCCATGAAAATTCTGTGGATAAGTCAACACACTCATTGTTCCAATGTTTGGCTTTTGGGACATTAAAAAAAATGAGACTATGATGGCAGATGATGTGTCAAAAACAATGTATGTGTCAGAAAAACATCCACAAGTTACAATCAATTGGCCTCCAGGCCATCAGGGGGCGACCATATGCCAAACCACAATCCATTGAGCACATTCAGGATGCACTCCAAACCGGCAGAGGGTGATCGCACCAACGGCTGATGGAATTAAAATCTCAGGAAGTGCTACTGCATAAAGGGAACCGCATTCATCTGTGCACCCACTGTGAAAAGCATGGCATGAAATGTTTGCAGATTGGTTAACCCTCTCAACTGCTCTTGCAAACAAGACATTACCGTAACTCTTGATGAATCAATCACAAGACGTGACTGGTAGTAAAAACAACTTTGACTTTGGATGAAGTCCTTAAGACTTAAGGAAGTGCAATAAAATGTTTAAAAATACTTCATTGAAACTTTGTGTGAACTTAGCACTTGAGTATGATGTGCCCGTGAATCGCCACAAATAAAGTTCAGATGTTCTTGCAGCCTTTGAAATAATTTCTTTGGTGTATTTTTTTTTTAATTAAAAAAAAAACCTGGCATTTGAATATGGGTGCGTAGACTTTTCATATCCACGGTATTTCTACTACTACTACTCATGTAGTTCATGAAAATAGCAATCACTCAAGGGTGATAATTCAGGTCACATCAAGCACGGCTGAACGAGGAAAGGAAGTGTGTCATCACATCTCCTGAGTGAGTTTGTGGATGCATAAAAGCTAATGGAGCTCAAGTGTCTGATTCAGTCATTTTCAACTGCTTCCTGATAGGTCACAGACAGCAACATCGGAAATTCAGCCTAACACAAAATACATTTTAAACCAAACCGTAACCTTAATACCTAAAAACAACACTCGAGCCTTCTCCCTTACGCTCAATCCTAACCTGTCAAATCCTAACACAACCCAGGAATGGCATTTTTGGAAACAATATGCAATAAATCTAACTCCAAACGCCTTTAGTCGAATCCCTGATGCCTCTAATATTTTTCTTTGTCTTTTGTCGCGTTAGTGGTAGCTACAGCGTTTCGTCCTTTTGACGACAATCGATGTATTTTGACCTACGTCATCTGGATACTCACCTCTCCTTGATGGACATCTGTTTGCTGGACATGCCGTAAGGCAGCCGGTCCGCGGAACCCGTGGGAGACAGTCGATTAATCGACTGGCCACTAAGCCTGCTGTAGTCGTCGCTGGGGCTGTGCTCCAGCGGCAACGACCGAGACTTGACCAGCGCGTGGGGGAAACCCTGTGGTTTTGGCGGGGTCGGTGGAGGCACTTGGAGTTTGGGTAGGGGCTGAGGGTCCGGTTGAAGGTAAGGCTTGGAGAGGAGTTCCTGAATTTTGGCCTGGCTCTGCTGGGGCTGAGTGAATGGTTTGGGATACGTCGGCGGGGATTGGGATGGCTGTACGTATAAGTGGGGCTTTGGTGGCTCTGCGTGGGTTTGCGGCAGGAAGGATTTGGGTGGAGTCGGGGGAGGCTGAATGACAGGATGGGTCTGCTGGGCGCTTGAGACTTGAAATGTCGTGGAAGACACCGTGCTTATCAAAGGTCTTGGTGACACTGTGCAATCCCGCAGAGCTGAAAGATTATTACACAAAATATGTGGCTTTAGTTGTAATACCACACCAAATACTCTTAACCCCTAATGCCTAACTCTACCCCTGATACCAAACCCGAAAACTATGACATGAGTTTTTATCACTCTTCCCCAGAACCCAAAGACTCCTAGGTGCTGCGTTCCTAGGTGCTTGCTAGGCTGCTTCTGGGAATAAGGCTAGCAAACCCAAAGTCCAAACCCTGAAACAAAAACCCAAACTCTGAACCCTAACCCTAATGCTGAACCCTAACCATTGGAAAAAAAAGACACGCAAGAAATAAAAATGGTGTGGATACTTGAGAAACTACTGCCAATGCTCAATGATTGACTGCACTTTTGCAGAGACTCGTCACCTATCCCTTTTCAGCCACGGGTAGATTATGAATATAGTTAAATATTATTGTAAAACACAATAAAGCGTATAAACTGTATTAACTGTGCTGATATGGCTTGGCAGTGGGTTTCTGGATTTCACTTCAGACCCAGAATCAAATTTTTTGTTGCGAAAGCTCATCTGTGACATTGCAACGCTATTCATCTGCAATTTCAATTTCTAATTGCAGCAGAACTTGTTACCGACTGTTGGCCACACATGAAACCAAAAGTTACATCAATAACTACGGTTCTTACAAACCCCGAATGACTGCCAGAGCGTTCTGCCACTCGGAATTTTCACGCTGAAGCGAGATTCCGTAGGAAACTAAACCTCTGGTGACACTGTAATTTACACCCGTCCAGTGTCATCCAAGGGTCACAGATGACTATTTTGTATACAGAAATCGGACTGCACATGCGTGATGGGAACATTCAGCACTGCCTCTGGCGGTCAGTAGGGATCAACTAGTTACGCCATCCCCAATAAACTGGACAACAATGAAGTTATGTTCGGTCATGTCACATTGTTTAGTGTTTGGGTCGAACCCTAACTCCGAACACTAAAGGGATGGGACATCCGGGACTATTGGCTAGTAAATGGCATTGGACATACAAAGAAGTGGCTGACACGTTGCTACACCATCAGTGACAGTTAATTGATGCGTGATTTCTCAAAGCTAAAATGTCACCTGTTATGGTACTGATCTTCCTTGGCGGAGGTTAGTCTGATCCAGTAAAACCTATTCTAGTGTGACTGATTCCCCTTCTAATGGTATTTGATTTGTAAAACAAAGCCGGGATAACTCGAGTTTTCCGTCTCTATTGTGTCCTTGTATAACCAGTTGGCGTAATCCGACTGACCGCAACTGGCCGCCTTAAGGATGAAACGTGTTGCTAGCTCCATCTCTTTGGGGACAAAGGGATCCACGCGAATATTAATGAGATGCGTCCCAAATAAATACAACTGTCCCTCCTGCTCCTTCCCCCCGCCCTTGCTGAGACAAGCTAAGCGAGCAATGATGTGTGGGAGCACAATGAGGGTAATGAGGAGGGTCCACCGCCCTTTCTCGGCTTCCCTTTTGTTCAGTCACCAAACTAGTCTCCTACCTGAGAGTCTTTCTTGGCTGACGCTGCCACCATCTCCTGCTGCCTCTTCTCCCAGGTGGTGGCTTCTTCCTTCTTGTCCTTCTCCCCCCTCCGCGTTCTTCTCCTGGGTATCGCCGAAGGCTCTACGGCTGGGATGCGCCTCCTCCTTGTCGTGCTCCTCCGCCTCCGCCTGGTGCCGGCGAAAATTGCCGGAAGAAGGGGCGGGAGAAGGGAGTCCCCCCAGTTGTTGTTCAGAGCTATTGGGGCGGAGCTTGGGGTGGCCTGGGTCCCCCTTGCTTTGGGTAATTGAGAAGTACCGCGATGCCCTCTCCTGGTGGTCTGCAGTGGTGGTAGGGGTCTGTTGTTGGGTGATAGTGCCCCCCTCGTGGGCGATGTTGCTGCTGCTGCTGCATGCAGGCGTCACGGTTACCATGGTAATGGAAGCATGGGAGGGGGCAGCTGCCACGGAGCGGATCACGGAGGCGGGGAGGGGCTCTAGTTTGACTTGACTGCTGTGTTTTAACTATAGGGGGAATAAAAAAAAAATCATAACTCATAAATATTACCAAAAATATTAGAACACCTGAAATAAGTCATGTGGTAGTTGGAAAAAAGAATTGGAAAACATACAAGGAGTAAAAAGTGGAGTTTGAACAAGGGATGCTGTTTGGACAAAAGTATTGGGACACCTACAAGAACTAAAAAGTGAAGTGTCAAAAGTACTGGGACAGGTGCAGGCAATAAAAAGTATAAAGGCAAAAGTATAAATGTAATTTTTTGTGTTAGGTCAAAAGAATATTGGGAAACCTGAATGAAGTAAAGAAACGGAACAACGTTTTGAGACACCTCAAATATATGAAAAGTGGAGTTTGGATAAAATTATAGGGACCAACAAGGAGTGAAAAAGTGAAGAGGAAAATGTGTGTTCTTCCTGCTTGTACTCAATAATGTCAACTGAGGAGCCAACTGGAGGCTCGGTCACCTGTGAGGACACCATCTTATTCATGGAATAATTTGACATTATAATCTGTATTTAAAAAAACATTTAAATGCATTGTAATCTTGACAGGTGAAATGAATTTTACTTCATTCAAGAAAGCCCAGTATCCTTAACTTTTTGCGAATAGTGTATTTAATGTATAGAGAATGTACCCATTCCACTTCGCTCTGGGTAATGGGCTGCGTCTGAAAGCGGGCAAGAGCGCGGCGCTGGCGGGCGGTGTCACTCTTCGGCGACACATCGTCCGCCGGATGGGCGAGCCGGTTGAAGAGGGCCATCTTCTCGGCCAAGCTGAGCGTGGATAGGTGGTCCCCCTCCACATCAGGGGTCTCGTCCTCTTGGGTCTCCTGGACCGTCTCCTGGGGGGCTGGAGCTGCTTGGATACTGAGGACAGGGTCCAAGTGTTAAGGCCAGGCAAAAATATTTATATTGCACATTTCATACACGAGGCAACTCAATGTGCTTCACACAAACAAAAGCACAATACATAAAAAAAAAAAATCAAACAGCGGCAGCTCATTCAAAACACTGCAGCTCGGGTTCTGACCACAACAAAGAGATCAGAACATATTACTCCAGGCCTCAAGGCTTTACACTTACTCCCAATTAGCTGTCGAATAGATTTTCAAAATTCTGCGGCTTTTCTACAAGTCATTAAATGGTCCTGAATACGTTAAAAAAAAAATTCTGATTTAATATAAACCCTGTAGGCTCTGAAATGTATAGACTTGGGTCAGTTAGTGGAGACCAGAGTTCAAAGTAAACATTGTGAAACTGAAATGTAGCCGTTAAGATGCACACAAATGGAATCATTTTTTTTAAATAAAATTGATATTCTTCATAATTAATTTACTGAAAAATACTGCAAACTTTTTTTAAATCTTCTGTTGATGTTTTTAAAGGCTGTCAACGTACATTCTAGTAATTTTTGAAAGCGATCTCAAACCTGGGTTACACTAACAAAATAGGTTAGGGTTTCAAATACAAATACCGGAATACCAAGAACCGAGTGTCCAAGTGGGCATCATCCAGTTGCCCAGGATTTACGTCGTATAAAGTTGCACCGCAAATCACTTGTTAAGAAGTGTGTGAAATGGCTCGTGAAGGATTCGTGTTTGTTTGTTTGTTTGTTTGTGGTGCTCAACTTCTGACATCTGAACCTTGTAAGAATGCAAAGAATGCAGGAAGCGGGAATGCTGGGGATCATCATTGGTGAGTTAGTGTGTAAACAGCAGCTTCTTTCCCCTATAAGGTGCAGCAAGGCGCTCATGCGTTGGGACAGCATATCAGCATAGTCACCACCAAGGGATAACAGAGTAACATCTGTGTACAGTCTTCTTCATTTAAAAAAATATCAACTCAATAAAAGTATTACAGTATTATTATCGTTTATGAGGCCATGTTTTTTTTAGTACTGTAATGACTAATCTGATGTAGCTGCCTGTTTTCTTGCACTTTCATTGGATCATTCTCGTTGTATTGTGTTACCTGGTGGTGGTCACAGTGGCGCTGACAACAGCTGGACTGGCGATGCTGGCGCTGGGGCTGGTGTGGCTTCCCGCAGTGTGTGATGACGTGGTAGGTTCACTTAGAAGAGGGGGTAAAAAAAATAAAATCAAATCAAATGAAGAAAACAACAGCTGATGCAAAATCAACACACTCTGTACTTTCAATTCAATACTACAACTCAAAACATTCTTTAAAAGTAAAAAGGTACATACTCTGAAATGTAAAAGTGAATTTTTCAATCACCCACTTTTATTAACTTGCATATATATTGTGTTCTGAGAAGGGTGAAAAATCACTGGGGACAGAATAGTAAAAATGCTAAATTATCTGAAAACAACTGAAAGAAAAACAGACAGTAACCGCATATATTTTTTCAGGTTAGATGTCGAATTGAAAAAAGAGCTTTTAAACTTTGAAAAATAAAGGTTCTACATACTGTAGTACCCAAATGTGGATGGATGTGTTTGTACCTGCAAGCGTCAACCACTTCCTTGCCGGTGACGGGCTGAGTGTGCGAGCGATCCTGGACCCTGCGTAGACGTCGTTCCACGGCAGTGTTTCGAGAGCGAGGCTTGGGAATGCCACCCTCCAAAGTCTTCTCCAACTCCTGACGAGAGAAACAAAATCTTGACTTGCGGACGCAACATGACATGAAGATGTGTGCAGACAAGTGGAAGTCATTTACCCTGAAAAGGGACCTCTTGGCTGCCACACTCATCTTGGCTCGCTCGTCCAGTTTTTCTTCATCCACTACGAAGCAGAAAAGTAAAACTTTAGGGTTTTGAAGTCAGGGCTAGGGTTTCAACCAAGGTTTCAGATTTTGAATAAGGGTTAATCTTTCACATGGAAGCCAAGATTATAGTTACAAAGGTTTCAAACAAGGGTTAGGGTTTGCAGCATGTCCATGAAAGGTCAGATTAGAAATCACCTTCAACATCTTGCACCAGTGCTGGACTAAGATAGGACCTGTGTAAAAAACAAAAACATCCAATCAGAATGTTAACTTCTCAGAATATTCTATAAGGACTGCCTTCTCGCACCTGTCAGTCTCCAGGCGTTCCGCTGATGTGATTGGTTGAGTCCGACTCCTTTCAGACATGCGGCCGTCCCCTGGTGTGATGTAGCGGCGGGGCCTCCGAGCAGCTCGGTCCCCCCAGGGATCCACGCCACTCGCTGCAAGATCTACTTCCATCGCTGAGAAATGGGTGCTCTCGCTTTGATTGACAAAGAATGAGGCAGAGTGCAAGTTCAGCTGAGGGTGCAAATGTAATAATGGCGGGTAGCAGTTAGCCACAATTAGCATGCAGTAAGAAAATTTCACATGATTAGTGTTTCAAGCCTGGGTTGAGTCTTCAAACATGAGTTAGTGTTTGAGTTTAGGGCTTCCCGTCTGGGTTAGGGTTTCAAAGAAGGGTTACGGTTTCAAATTAAGCTTCCAAACTAAGGTTAGAATTTGATCTTTGGGTTTCAAAGTATGACCATCACATTGTCTCTGCCGCAAAAGTTCATTGGTTATTTGTCCATGTGAATGCAGTGTTAGAAGGTCCATTCTGAAACCAAGTTTGAATCCGGATTTGAAGTTCAGTCGACTGTTCAGACACATATCATGTTGTCATTTGTTGAGTTTATGCCAGGGGCCTCGGGCCTCCTATCAGCCTCCCAAATGTTAGCCTTGGTGGAGGGCTGCATTTAACTGCTCTTGTTTGATGTGTTATGGATTGGAGTAGCATCCTATTGCCGAGTTAGTCATGCAACCGAACACGACAGAGCCCATGCCAGCGAACCTACAAGTCAGGCTTTCTGTTGGCGTTCTCCAGGTAAGAGTGTCGCAGCTGGGCCACTGACACTCGAGTGTCCAAGGTTCCCATCTCGCCATTAGCCGCCCCTGATGAAGGCACAGGCCTGGAGGAGGTCTCGCGGGTGGCGGTAGCCCTCTGCCTCCGGTACATGACAGAATCGTCGCTGATACCGATGTCTGACATGGAGCGGATTCGTGTTTTGGGTTTAGGCCCTCCACCTGCTTCTGTGCTTCTGTGCTTGGCCTGAGGTAAAGAAGAACCCTTCTGAAGATAAATAGCTGAGTCGCTCCTCTGCAATTCTTGCTGCCTTTGAGGCTCTGAGACTTCATACCGCCGGGCCTCTTCCACTCTCATCAGATGAGCTTCTTGTTGTGTCTGGTGTTCTCCTTTGGACTCCTGAGGCTTCCTTGAGGAGTTGTACTGATATTGCCGTGGAAGGTCTTCCTCAGCACCCCTTGTGATTTCTGTCTGAAGCATGAGTGACTCTGGATGGTTGCAGGTTTCCGCGGCATTCTCCGTGTGCACTAGTCTTAACACTCTGTCCTCTTGAGTCTCATGACCCAAGAGACGATGCCTCCTTCGTTCTCGGATCTTCTCTGTGTTCCTTTCCCGCCTTCGCTCTCTGGGTGAATGCCAGGCTTCCTCAACTTCTTGACTAAGTATCATCTGTTCCGGGCTGTTCGTATGACTCTCGACATTTTTGTTTGGACCTCTATGAGGATCGTCTGCCGTCTTTTCTCGCTTGCGGATTTCGGATGGCAACACCGCTTTCCGGCTCTTCAACAGACCTTCCGTGTGGACTTCTTCTTTGGAGGCTTGCTGGGTCTCCAACCTTGCCTCCAGCCTTGCCTCCTTGTGGGCTGCGTGGATTTTGTCAGCGCTCACTCGCCTTCGTGATCCCCCGATCTCTGGGGGACTGTAGAGTTGACCAGTGGACATGGGGAGGTTTTGGTCGTCAATGGAAGGTTGGTAGTCGTGAGTAGAATGAGAGTGACCTGGACTGGGGCGAGGCTGAGGAACAGTTCTATACTGTCCGGGTTCCGGGCCGTGTGCAAGCGGGTTCTCCTGAGTTCGGTGTCTGGTACTGTGGTGTCTGTCTGTTCTCCACTCAGGAGGCCTCTGTGTACTGCCTCTGATTCTTCGGCAAAGGAATGTACAAGGGGAGTCAGTAAGCATGAAAAACAAAACACGCTCAAAGGAATTAGTCAGTCAAGAAATTCAATCCTGGTGTCAGGTAGGTGAACTGCAAAATGATTTTTTTTTAATGTTCTCACCAGCGCTCCATTGGTGGATTAATTTGACGCAGACGCTAGCCATGGCAAAAAAAACCCAATAAAGGTAACGACTGTTGGGAAAAAGTCATTGGATTCAAACCGTCTGAAGTGATTATGTGTGATACAATCAGTCAAAGTTAATGTTCAGATGATTCCTTGTTACTTCCTACCTTGACCACAAGCTGACGAGTGTCTGTGTTATGAGTACATTCGCTCTTTGACAGGACAGCAAGGTTACGGACAATGTCAAACTGTCACCATTACTTCTTGTCATGATCGTCAACTGTTTGGTCAAGCTAGTTATGTCTTCTGGTACAGTCCGGTCAGAATCAGAGGGTTACAGAGGTAACACTTTGGCAGCAAGGCTTACTTTGGCATTGAAAGCTGGATGAAACTATTTACTACAGACATTGGGTTTAGTGATGCATCTAATTGTCAAAATCAATGATTCCCAACCCCTCCACATTAGTGTGTCAGGAGAGATCAACAGGTGTGTAGCGGGACATTATCTAATTTCATTTAATTGGTCAAAAAAAGATCATTTATTTGGTACAAATAATGTATGATCACCTATCGATGCCCGTGACGTTAAGTGACAGGCAAAACAATTAAAGCTCTTCCACGAGATGACAGAATGCACAGTTAATCAACTAAATAGTCTCAGCTTTCATACCGAGAAAGTAGATTTGTGAGAAAACTGAGATCATTATTTCAGTTCTTCAATAAAAGGTTTTGAAAACTATGTTTGAGACATGTGGTTTTTACTCAGTTCATCAAAACCCCAAGCAAGCGGAAAAAGCCCTCGGCCTTGAGACCAGAACAAAATCAAGGTAACTTTTTATGAACTCACCCCTGCCTGTTGAGGATGCTTTGTGCCTGCTGCTCAATGAACAAATCCCCAGGTGAAATACCGTAGCGGGTTGATGGTAGTGAGGCCCGGCGGGCAGTGCGAGGAGACCCGGGCACCGCTGTGACGCTAGAGTCCCTGCTGGAATTGGGACTCTGCTCTTTCTGTGTTGCATCTATGTGGTGGTGGTGATTGGGATTTTGTTGCTGCTGCTGTTGCTGATGATAATGATGTTGGGGCTGAGGCACATGGTGCTCCTGGGCCCTGATTCCAGATGTGCATTCTTGAGCGCCGCCTCTCCGGTAGTTTTCTATGTTCATGGCTCTTTCCCGTTCTAAGAATCTGCTGTCTTGCGTAGGGGCTAAAGCTTGGTTTGTGCTGACTGGGCCTGGTGGAATTGCGGATGCAAGGTCTGGGTGAGTCCTCATGTAAACTCTGCCCACACCAGAGCGGTACGGGCCACCAGTTTCATCTTCTGTCGGTTCTGTTTCTGGTCTATCTCGCCTTTCAGCTGAGTGTCTGTCGGCAGCGGAATCTTGGTCGAGTCGCACGCGGTAGCGAGATGCATAATCAATGTCCGCTTCCTGGTCGAGAAGGATGCCGTACCGCTCTGAGAGCTGCTTCCGTCTCTCGGCTTTGTAGCGGGCGATGCGCTCGGCCTTGGATCTCAGATCGTCTGCATCTGAGGGTGTGGACGCTGGTGTCGATGAGGTAGATAACGTCACAGGGTCGACATACACCAACATTGCCTCTGTGCGGCTGACTCCAGCTCTGGACTGGCACTGTGGAGATGTCAAAGTCTTCTGGGGTGCGTCCAGCTCATCTCGACTTAGGCGCCTCACTGCGGTCGAGAATAAGCAAATCTTTCAGATATTTCAGTTAACAAAGTACAGCAAGGTCCTGCGTCAACTCACCCATCACACAAGGATCGCAGGGGTCCGAGGCCCTCGTGTACCGATGTGGGTCCTCTTCCAGCATTCTGTTAGCAACCAAACCGCCAGGCAGCAGGACTGGCGGAGCGTCACTTTCAATCCCTTCCAGACGGCGGGCCATCCTCTCCTTCCTGAAATCAATTCAAGAGTCATGCTGAATTTTTCCTTCCAAATACTGAACACCAAGTATCAACAAATGCCATATAGTCACGTGTCTGTAAGAAATATCTTATTAGTCAGGTCAACAATCATAAATGTTTAACTTGTTCCAATATTTATGGCAAATCCTGATGTTTGTGATCTGAACTGCACTGGGATAAACCAATTGATGCTGAACGAATTGTTGCTGAGCACAACTAGAAGAGCAACTGGTTGTGTTGAGTGCTCGTGCAATATGTCTCACCAGTCATTCGCCACAATAAAAATGACAAGGCCAAAGTTTTTTTTTCTACTACGATTCTTCGTCCTGTGACACTACACGTTCTCTCCCGGATCACTTTTGGTACCCCAGACATTTGGCTTCAAAGAAAAGACTTGGTTATATGTTTGGTGTGGTGTGCTGGTTATTTTGAGTACACCCCGATTATTTTCTTGTTATGAGTGAGGTCTTTCACATTTTTAAAATGTCAGTTTAAATTCCCAGTTTATGTATACCCCGCTTAAGGAGTCCATACCTGTTCATCTCGAAATCTGCCGGAACAGCTCCCTCGAAGTATTTCTTCAATTCTGAAACTAAATGTTACAGTACCATTTAAAAACAATGCACAGCACAAAAAAACAGACAAAGAAACCAATGCGCACCCTTGGGAAGTACCACCAGCAGTTTGGCATCTGTATCTGAAATGCTCTTGACCAGGGCGGCCTTGTCGTGCAAAGAGAAATCACTCTGGAAACTAAATGTCAAAAAATGAGAATACAAATAAAAGAAGGAAAACTGACTTGGAAAAAAATGAATGCACAATTAGCAGATTAAGGGGTTTATAGTAAATGACTCTTGTAAAGGGTGAAAGTGTCACACCGCCACGATTCAACTCAAGGACGCGGTCATTGAGCCGTGACATTCTCTATCAGCCTGGCACAATATTTTTGTGAACTATTTTGATCATACAAAGCTATTTTCAAATTTGGACATATACAGTGATGTTGAAAGGGACAAAGGCAAACAACAACAACAACAAGCCTCTTTTAGCATCTTTTTGAGATTATATAGTGAAAAATATGTTCAAGCAGGATTGGATTTTTTTTTGTGTGTGTGCCTTAATAAATTAAATTGTCATTTAGAAACTTCATTTTGTGTTTCCTTGGGTAGTCTGTGTGATATTAAAATTGGTGCTAAATATATAAATAACACAGAAATTAGGAAGAGGGAAAATACTTTTTCACAACACTGCATTTTCTCTTCACTGTGTTTGCTGAAAGAACTGCAGGAGTCATTTATAAACATGAGGCTTAGGGGAATCATGGTTCGAATGCTATGGATATTTTTTTAATATGTGTCTGGGAATTTACTGTTCATCAGCAGCATTTAATGCTGACCGGCATGACAACATAAAGCTGTCTATGCTGACATACTGCATCTCTTGTCTTGATGACCAAGCATGGGGTTTGAAGAAAATGGTCAGCGATTCTGAGCTTGTTAACTAAAATGCTAACATTATGCTATGTGGTCGGCCGCATAGTCATTTGAATAAACAGTCTCAAACTTTTGCCATGAACTTGTATTAGAAGTAAAATGACGTTTTGCTGTTGTTAGTTTGAAAAATCATGTCATCCACACGTTCAAACAAAACACAAATGTTTTCTACTTACATGAGGCCTACTTTCTTTCCGTGCCCCAGCTGCTGTTTCTTACCTTAAGGCTTCGGTTGGCAATGATGTTGAGGAGCAAAGTTTGCCCACAGCTTCGGATCCAAATCCTGCTAGGACACAAGTCTCAGTCAAGAACACTGACCGCATAACAGCGCTAGCGTTTGAAATGGAGTCGCTAGTGTCCAGTGGGATGTTTGAAAAGCAATCAAAATGAAACATTAGAGCAATGTCTGTCATAAATGGGCCCACTATAAAATCTCAAGAAGCCACACGTGAAAAGACACAGGAAGTTTGCCATTTTTGTTTGATGTTGCCATCTTAGGTCCATTTTGGCCTTTTTCAGCGGTCAGTTCAAAGATAACTTTGTCTTATTAAATTTGAACCTTTGTGCTCGACAGATAGGCGATGCCAGATTGTCATTGTGTGTGGGCAGAGCGTGATTGATGACTTGTCTTAAAAAAAGAATAATCTAGACATGGTGTTTTTGAAGACTTCCTAACTAAATTCTAAAGTCTGTGTTACGTTCGCATTCTAGATGAACTAAACTACTAAAATTAGTAGATTGCCAGGTTTGAAATATCGACACAATGCAACGTTTAAATCAAACATTTCTCGATTTTTGTAATGAACAAGTATGGTTCCATTTTGAAGATGAAAACCATGTTGACAGTGACACGAGTGTCAATCAAACGGGTGCAAGTTGACATTCCTCGCGGGTCACGTTGCAACGTGATATGACGCAAACTGTCAAGATGGAGGATCAAATAACAGTTGGTGCGCTTGCTTTGGAAGGATTTAGCGCATTGATTATAAGACTGAAGTCACAAGAAACAACTGCTTTTGAGAATAATGCTCTGTTTGTTTGTTTTTTTGATTGATTATCATGTCAGTCGCTCTCCACGCAGTCCATAGCAACTCTCACAACAAGCTCAGCAGTCTGTTGTGAAGTAGGTTCCTTTTTTTGTCGCAGACAGATTCAGTTACCGCGCTCCAGACACCACTAGAACAAATCTCTGTCTATTTTTTGGCCCCACTGAACCTTCAACAGGACACAAGCGGATTAAAAAAAAAAAAAAATCATATGATCTCTGGCTGTCAAAACTGATCACGGGTATACTTTTTGTATTCAAGACTTGTGCAATGTGTACGCGAGCCGTTTGGAAAGCCCCGTGCACGTCAAGTCAGTTCAGTTTTCCTCGGAAACACCCGCTTGCTGCCAACCGGGCTAAGAGGCTCAGAGTTGCTGGGGCCAGAAAAAAAAACTTAGCCAGGAACGGCTCAGGTTTTCTATTAATATTCGATGCAGAAAAGTAGTCTTGTGGGGAGCAAAATACTTCAGTGAGTTCTGACTTGCATGACCCGACTTGCAAGATTAATGCAGGTCAAAATTAGAAACCATTGGGTCACAGTACAGTAGTGGCTCGGTGGGCGACTGGTTAGCACATCCGCCTCACAATGCACAGGTGCAGCGTTCGATTCCGGTTTCGGCCCTCCCGTGAGGAGTTTGCATGTTCTCTCCGTGCCTGCGTGGTTTTTCTCTGGGTACTCCAATTTCCTCCCACATTACAAAAACATACACCGTACGTTAATTGTTTACTCTAAATTGTGTACGTTTAGCGAAGTGTGGCCTGCGATTGGCTGGCAACCAATCAAGGTGTACCTCACCTACTGCCCGAAGACAGCTGGGATACGCTCCAGCACACCCACAACCCTTGTGAGGATAAGAGGATTAGAAAATGGATGCATGGAATAGTTTGCTCGATGATACATCTCCAAGGAGAAAGCATATTGACAATTTACTTCACTTTGCCACATCCAATATGGCTGCGGTGTCGGGGTACTCAAGAGGGCGTCTTTGAGTATGTAAAGTAAATGTTGTAGGAGGAACGATGACGGAAGGGTACCCAGGTTGGGGACGGAGGACGCAAATAAGGGTAAAGTGCCCATCTCTGCCAACAGGCCTTACCTGAGCCGCAGCACTGGACATTGTTGACATGGTAACCAGATATCCAAGGGTTTCGGAACATGTTTAGCACCGTGGATGACACACAGCGGGAGAAGAGCGGTCGCAAACTGGCACTCAAGCGGTGGCACCACCACCGCCACCCGGCAATGACACCACGCAGCCTGTTCACAATGTCACCCAAGTCGGAGAACGACAGCGCAGCGGGATGCCAAAGCTGCTCAGCGGCCTAATCAGATTACAGTCAGAAATTAGCCGCGATGATCAAAACAACAGGACAGGGGATTGGACGCTATGTGCCAGCGAAGGCGGGGATATTCGGGTCGTGTGTGTGTGGTGCTTCCCGGGCCACCAACTGAAGGTGAAGCTTCAAGCGCGTCAATTAGCATTAGCAAGCTAACACATTTGTGCCGTAATCCCGTCTAGGATTGTGTGAGAAGAGGTGTTTACTTCCAGGCTTTCACTGACTTTTTGCTAGTTGCTATAACTCGTTACTCTTTATTTTTCTGTCTGAAAAATGAAAAATACTCAGCTTTTTATGAAAATAATTATTGACTTTATTGATAGAGGTATCCAAATATACTATTATTATTATTATTCATAGTACTAGTAGTAGTAGTAGTAGTAGTAGTCATAAAAAGAAAATCAACGTTTTGTTGAAAATGTTCAGCAAAACCATCCATCCATCATCTGATCTGATCCGCTTATCTTCACGAGGGTCGCAGGTGTGCTGGTGCATGTTTTTGGAATGTGGGAGGAAATCAATCAGATTACCCAGAGAAAACGGACGCAGACATGGGGAGAACATGCAAACTCCACACAGGAAGGTCAGAGCCTGGAATCAAACCGCGGACCACTGTACTGCGCGGCAGACGTGCTAACCGTGCCACCCTCCCAAAAAAACAACACATACATTTATTAAATACATTATATAATATAATCAAATGTTCAAAACATGTCCCTAAATGTATAATAATAATAATAATAATAATAAACATTAGCTCGATCATTTTCAGTATTTAAAAAAGTTTGTCTGGGAAAAAAAAAAAAATTTGTATGAAGAGTATAATGTATTTTGCATGTACGCAAAACTTTCATGTATATTCTGCGTGAGTTGAAGTACAAAAAGTAGCCGGGTGTCAAATCACACTGATGTTTTTTCACCCTTTCAAACAAACAGACATACGGACACACACACGCACGCACACTTGTCCCAGGCGGCTGTCCCCTAATAAGGCAACATGTGTTGTGAGTGGCTGCTGCAAGGAGGTCATCCTGTCCACCAGCACAGGCTTGTGTTTACAAGACGGCAGCCAGCCTCCCCCCCCCATCCCAAAACCCCTACCTTACTTTTTATACGCTTTTTGAATGTTCGTCTGTGGTTGTGCCTGTATGTGGGATTGCGCAAATCATATTGTTATGAGAAGTCTTTACGTGCGATGATCTTTGGAGTGACATGTTATATCTCAAGGTAATGTATCAGGTATCTAAGCGTAGTTACCCAATTCTCCTCTTCCTTACATCATCATCATCATCATCATCATCAACACCACCATCATGGTGGAGGCCAGATGTGCTGCCCAGCGTCCAATGGGCCTTACAGTCTGCACTCAGGGCAAAAAAAAAAAGCGTTTTAAGATACTTTGTGCTTTGTAAATAACAGCTCAAATCTTTTCGTTTTATCAAAACGTGACATCAAAACTGAAATGAAATTTTATACTACACAACAAATAAAATAAACAATGAACCGTATCAAATAAAAATACAATATTTACTAGTATGTAAAAGCTAAAAACATTACTTTTTAGGACAGGATAGAATGAAATTGTGCAAACTTAGAGGAGTCAATTTTCCAATGAACAAAATCATTCTCAAATAATGCAAATAATGGGCAACTAAAATAATCAAGGAGGCCACACATTTTCATCAGTGCTACTGGGGTGGCACATAGAACCGCGCACTTCTTAACCAGCTATATTACAAAAATGTGGTATTAAATATGGACAAAATATGTGTTTGAGTGCAAAATACATGCTCGTAATTTAAAGGGTTTTTTTCCCCCCAGTGCAACCCATAAGCTGGCCAAATGAGTAAAAAACATATGTGCAATATGCGGCAAGCGACTCCTGATTTAGTGCTATGCTGAATTCAATATTTACATGAACTTTAAATTTGTTCTGTGTTGCCTTATAGTGGCGCATTTCAGGAGGACGCTAATATAGTTACATAAAAATGCGATTCACATTCGTTATACCTACAAAATGCCCCAGTCTTTGTGTTGCTCCTATCATTCATGCACTTTGTATTTGTTCTGTTCTGTCTGTTTCACGATTAAGAGTTATGGTGACTATATTAAAACATTGATGCCCTGTGTGTGTGTGTGTGTGTGTGTGTGTGTGTGTGTAGCCATGTGGTCATGTGTGTTCTGATGGGCCAAGCAGGTGCTGGCGTGGTCCAGCCTGCCGCGCTACACACAACTTGCACCACAAACAACACGGTTGGTCGCACAAGGCAGCTTGCCAACAGCTGTGTGGGAACCACACGTGACATCCTCATGTCATGATGTCATGATGATGATGATGATGACAACTTGTTCAAATACAAGCATTAAACTTGAGGTCATATAGAGTCATTTCCAGAATTAAGTTGTCTCTTTTTGAGGACAAAATAAGATATTTTCAACAAAAGCGAGCTGGATTTATGAAAAAAAAAATGGCATTCTTTTGAAAAAGGTTGTATTTGAAATATATAGGTATTATGTAAGTATATAAAATAAACTGTACATATATAATTTTAAGCTTAGACAGTTTCTCGAAAGAATTTTTACGACATTTTTGCAAAGAATGTCGTAAAGTTTTAAAAACAAGACATTTTATGAAAAAAATGGTAGGCTTATTTTAAGAAAGAAATAAGTACATTCTTGAGGGGACTATATCCTATTTTTAAGAAATACATTTCTTTTCAAAAATAATGTATTTTATTTATTTATTTATTTATTTTTTTTTTGGGGCGGGGTGTTCTTTTTATTTTGAATTAAGTTTCATTTTTTTATCTCGCGGGAAAAAAAAAGATTGTTTCAAGAAGCAAAGTCTTATTTTTATTTTCAAGAATCAAGTCCTAAACCATTGGAAACCATTGTCGAGCAAAACATAAATGCATGACGTGGGTTTACATCTGCTACATTCTAACTCTTTCTGCTGGCGCTTTTGTCCACAAATATCATCATAGGAAGGAAGGACCGACTGTTTCTGGACTCACGTGTATCCTGCAGGCCGAGATCAGGGCTCACTGTTCCCAAGTTCAGGTGCTGCGGAAGCTGCTGGTGTGAGCAAGTAAAACCCCCAAAAAACACAACGACACAAAAAAACAAACACAGATATAGCTGCAGAAATGAATCCCTAAAAATTCCACACTTCCAAAAGGTGTGGCAATATTCACCCGGGACTGGAGCGAGTGTGAGAGGTGACCCGCCGGCGGGGAGGGTCACTCGGCGTGCTGAGTAACCCAACCTCGGGGCCCACCATGTATGGTGCTCAAGCCTGGACCGGCGTCTGCCATAAATAGCCGGGCGGAGCCCAGTCGGACCCCTGTCCAATCGGCTGCGAGCCCGCCTGAGGGTCCCGACACCAGACGGGGCAGGTCCACCCGCCTTGTAAACCGCACTGGGGGGGGAATGCACCTAACAGGAGGGATTAAATCAAATCTGAAGCACATTGTTCGGATTGCAACAACAGGGGAGTCAATCGTGACATTAAAGGCACCCACTGTGATTGTAAACATGCGCATTATTCGAGCAGAAGGTAATTCAAGATGCATGAAAATGCAACATGTGAATGCGCTTGCGAACTCTGAACGTAACTGCAGGCTATTAGTCGACCCTATAAATAAATCCAGTCTGCTGTACTAATTGGCTATGGAGTTAGTCCTTTGGCGCCATCTTAAGGTGACACTACTTAATGCGGTTAGTTTATATCCGTAGATCAAAAATATTTTGTTATATTTTTATATTTTAAGTAATCAAAATATATAGGAAAAAGTACCTTGTATGGCCGTATCAGTATAATGATGTAGCGATTAAACGTTAAACGTCACCAAAATAAAAAATGTAAATTGTAGAATCCTTCCATTGTCCTTTATTGACAGGCACTACTAGCTTCAAACAACCAACACATCTTCACATTGAAATAAGTTGAAATGAGATCCAATTAAATGTATGAAATGAATTCTATTCATCATTGGATTTTTCTTTAACCTGATGGATGACTTACTAACGGGCCATTTGAGAGGAGAGAGAAGATGGCTGCACTCCAAGCGTGGCCGCCACCACCAACTCATTCACGCCAGCAAAATGTGCCAACTTCTCTAACACTGTGATGGCACTCGAGTGTGGCGCGGCGGGACGCCGTCATCTGAGTGGACCTGGCTGGACAGTTCAGACCTGCTAATTGGTCTAATGTGGTGGACAAAAGCTTCAACAAAGAAAAAAAAAAAAGAAGGGAATTATTCCCCTGAGCGACGAGTTTGGACAGAATCGGAAAAAAATGTGAAAGAAAAAAACGTTCTTTTTTTATTTAGCTTTCTAAAAATTCGATATTTACAAGAAAAAATAGTGGGAGGAGATCAGTATATCTTAAGAGGGGGAAAAATAAAGATGTTTTTTAAAAAAAAGAAGATTTTGGATGCGATGTGATGACATCCCCGCCATTTTACTTTGGTGTTCTTTGGCAGGGTCTGCTCTGGGCCTGTGAAAAGCAGTTCGCCCACATCAAAGCCCGATTGATGAGAAAAGAGGCAGTTTCATGCAAAGAGTTTATTTGCGAATGGGACTGCAGTATCATACAACAGTAGCACAATCATCATGACTCTATGGATTTTCCTGCTATATGTAGATACAAAGATCAAAGGCATGTCGAAAGGAAACAATGAAGGACTTCTCTTCCACGTTTTTTTTTCTTTTAAGTTACTCTAAAAATAGCTTTTAAATACTTGGCATAGTCTCGTAAATTAACCTACGAAACACCCACACGTTTTGCCTGTCATCGCCTTGTTTTTTTTTTTTTAATCCTTTCTTAAATGTCATTTTTACTACAGAGAGAGTACCAAATGCAAATATACTATGCTGAAAAAGAAAACATTTGTCACCCCCCCCATCCCTCTCACTTGCACTCCATGCAAGGAAGAAAAAAAAAGATGTAGAAAAAAGCACTTAAATCTCTTATGAAAATAGAAAATATTACAAGTGTGCATAATCACTGCTCACGTTGCACATCAACCTGTCGTAGAAAAAAAAAAAAGTCCAACGAGACTCTTTTATTGTTTTGACGTTCAAGTAGCGCTCACATGCCAATCATGGGGGCTGTTCCTGTGGTAGTTTGCGTAACTTTCAAAAGAACGAGTGGCTCGCTCGTTCGACAAAAAAAAAAAAAAAACACAAACTATGCTCGTTTTGCTACAGCGCCCCCGGCTGGTGGGCCCGTCGCTCACAAGTAACACTGCCAAATGACCTGCGACAACAGTGTTGCGTAGACTCGGAGAAGATATTTGGCTGCAGTGGAATGCAATGCTTGTTTTTGACAAGGAAGATTTGGGCCACACTCCCAAAAAGAAATGATTACATTGTGACTTTCAAGTTGGAATTTCACGAGTGAAATAATGAAGTCATGTATTTTTAAGGGGAAAAAAAGTTGTTTACCGTATTTTAAGAGTTTTCATGTTTAAAAAAAAAAAAGTTGTGCATTTTTGAGAAGAGTCATATTTTAGAAAAAAAATTAGACTGTAGTAGTTTTGAGATTTACAAAAGTCAAGAGAAAAAATGATAGTTTCAAGACTATGTCAGACATTACAAAAAATAGTTTGGTTTTAAGAAATAAAAAGTATTTTGCCTTTGGAATAAAGCTAAAATATTTTGGGGGAAAAATGTATATATTTTTAGAAAAAAGTTAAGAAAGTTGTAGATTTTCAAGAAATTGGATATTTCCAAGAAAAAAAGCCAAATTTTGTTCTGAAGCAGATACTATAGTTCAATTAAAAATGTTTTCTTGAGAAAAAAGGAGTATATTTTCGAGAAGACGTCTTGTATTATTTAGATACATAATCATTTTAAAACACTTAGTTACTAAGTCTTCACTTCGTAATGACTGAAGAAATCTTGTAGTATTTTTGACAAAAAGGCTATACTGTACAGTGTTTTTAAGGTGAAAAAAAATGTGAGGAAAAAACATGACTGTTCTCAAGAACAAAGTAATATAGTTCGAGAGAAATTGCTTATATTTGCGAAAAAATAAATATATTTCTCGAAAACTTTTATATTTTCAAGAAAAAAGTTGTACACATTGAGGAAATTGTAGATTTTCAAGATCAAAAAGTTGTGTATTTTCAAGAAAAATGTCCTACACTTTCAGGAAAACATTGTTTATTTTGGGAGGAAAAAAAGTCACATTTTGAAGCCATTTGTCTTCATGACAAAATCGGAATATTTCCAAAGAATAAAGGCATAGATTTTTATTTTTTAAGTTTTAAAAATAGTTTTAGGAGCAGTCGTATAATTTCTTGCGAGGAAGAAAAGAGTGCACTTCCAGATAAAAATGACAATTTCGAGAAGAAATGTCTTTTATTTTCGAGAAGAAATTCACAACTTCATTCTCAAAAATATGCAACTTTTTTTCTCGAAGAATTATGACTGCAAAAAAAAAAAAATTCTATGTGGCCCTTATACTTCTTTGTATGTTTTTAATAAGGCGACGTAGAAAATTTACAAGAAATGCCGAGACACAACCGCTAAAATGCTACAAGAGTAAAAAGGCTACATAACAATTATGTTCATTCATGACAAATAATTTGCGCACATTCGTTGTTGACTTGTTACAATGCAATGCTGGATAATGCAAAAACACACAACTTTTCAAACACATTTTCACAACTACCGCTATATTTTTTTTTTAAGAGTCTTTTTTTCGATTCTCTATTTATAAAATCTTATCTAAAAACCCTGTATTTATTGAAAATTCAAAGATATTTTTGGGCATTTGTGTTTTAGTTGCAGCATTGCATTGTAGCATTCAAGTACAACCACCCAAGAATTGCGATACCCCTCACAACCCCCCCGGAAATCACGCGTGAATGCTGAGAGCAAAGCACAAATATTAAGAATGATTTTAAATGTTATGCGGAAAACAACTGAAATGACTGGATGTGATGTTTTTGGGGGATACTTGTATTTCATTGGACAGAGATATTGCGCACATAAGCAGCAGAATGTTTGCTAATCTCTCAGCCTTCACACGAGTTTCGAAAACCAAGAAACCATTTATGGGGAGGGGGTTCCCACCCGCAGATGAGCCGGGCGAGTGCAAGCTGGAAGACGAGACGACGACAACGCGACACTAACGAAACACGGCGGAGACGACGCGACAAACGCCACCAAACAAAACTTTTCCATTAGCACACTAGAAAATTAGGGACGCTATCTGTATGTTTATAATCTACAGACACACGGGTGGAGAAAAAAAAAACTTGAAGGCGAAAATACAAAATACCTCTTAAAATATTTAAAATATATATACTTTGTATATCTTTTTTTGTGTACACTATGCAAACACATTAGAAAGCTGATGATAGGAAAAATAAATACTCGGTGAAATGTATGATTATGCAATGCTTAACAAATGCATTAGACCACCACCAAAAGAAGAGCATTGGTCATTAAATTTGTTTCCCTGGAATATCTTGAAAATTGAGCCCCAAAGCCAATTTCCGGAATGAAATTTAACAGCTCTGTCTATTATGACTAGACTGACAAAAAGTCTCAGAAAGCCATGCCTCAAAACACACATAAAGCCTATCATTTAAGTTTAAACAGGCCATTTTAGTCAAAGTTGACATCTGGCAGCAGCCATTAGACTGTCGTGAAATCAGCTCCCAAAGCAAGTTTCCCTTAGCAACGTTGAATTTAAAAGCAATGTGTACCATGAGTAGACCCACAAAAAAGCATCACAAAACCATGCCTGAAAACACACACGAAATCTGCCATTTTGGTTGAGAGTGGCCATTTTGGTAAAACGTTTAGGTCACGGGCCCTGGACTTCCTTGAAAATCAGCTTTCCCCCCACCTCCCTTCAAGCCAGTTTCCTTTCACCGTGGGAAATGTAATAGCAATGTCTATCAAGAGAAAAATAAATCGCAATTAGCCTTGCCTCAATAGACACAGGAAGTCAGTCAGTCAGTTTGATAGCAATTCTTAAACTATTTTGAGCCCCGCCCCAACCCACAAAATCAGTTATCATTTAATACCAATGTCTTTCACAAGTAAACCCCAAAAAAGAAGCCATGCCCAAAAGACCCATGTCATTTTTCTTCGAAGTGGCTATGTTAGATTCATTTGGGTGGAAATTTCCATTTGATAGCAACCTCTGGAGTAATTTGAAAATTCAGCGCCTCAAACCAGTTTCCCGTAGCTACATACGATTTAATACTGATGTCTATCATGTGTCGACCAACAAAAAAGTCTCAAGAAGCCATACCTAAAAAGACACAGGAAGTCAGCCATTTTGTTTTGAAGCCATCATTTCCGAGGCATGCGTGCCATTTCCGGGGTTGCTTACAAACAAATGTCACCTACAGATTTTGGCAAATCGGAATCTTGTAAACAAGGCAGATTTTTTTTTAAATGCCAAGAATTTAGTTTTTATAATTGAGTGTAGGCAGAGCTGAAAGCAAAGTTTGATGACTTAAACCACAAAAATCTAATAAGTCAACTCCACTCATCCAATAGGTGGCGGTGGTCTAATGAACATGTCAAGCGCTGTACATAGATCTATATGATGACGTAAAGCAGCAGCCCAAATACCCTGACACCAATGTCCCTGCAGAATGATCACAAGACAACGCTTCCGACAGGTAGCTCCACGACACTGCTCAGCTTATTTGAATAATAATATTGCTCTATCTCGCTGCTTTTTTTTTAATGTGTTCTATTTGATCTTTTTATCATTGTCGTGATAGAGTTGCTGTCAATCTTTATTGCTTCCTGAAGGTACCTGCGCGGCGTGAGCTGCACGGATCCAGTCAGACTTCACTTAAGAGCAAAGCAACCGGCATGCCATGGACTGAGCGGGCGATCATGTGATTAGCTTACCAACTGGGGGCGGGGATGGGGGGTGGGGTGGCGAGGGCATAATGTCACAGAGGTAAAGAAAGGCCGAGCCATGACAGGAAATCAAAAACAGTTCTCGAGCCAAACACAGTCGCAATGAGCGGTGGCGCCACCGCTGCAGTAGTGACTTTATTTTGGTACAGCAAATAATAGCAAGACCCTCAAATTAATGCTTACATTCGTAATGCGCAGATTCTCGAGTGTATTCACTGTTGTCGTATGCATGGATGAGTTGCATAATGTCTGCCAATGAGAAAAGCATCGGGAGAAGACTGCGGGGAGGTTGAAGAAGTTGGTTATTGGGGGTAGGCTGGGTTGGGTATTGTGTGTGTGTGTGGGGGGGGCACCTCCCTTTTGGCAGTGGAACAGCACTCTTAGAAGTCAAGCCGAGGGTGAGGGTGTTTACACAATGCTCTCGTCGGACAAGAAGGCCATTTCAGTGTCAAGAGATGAAGATGAAGGCATTCTAAATTAGGCAGCCAGTTCACAGTGTTGTGTGGAGCGCTAAAACCTTGAGATGGGGACACGATGGACGCTGTCTTTTTCCACGCCATCGCCGCTGTCTCCAGCTATCACAGCGTTCTACGGTGTAAAAAGAGGAGTCGTTACCTCAGAGTTCACCACACTTTGTTTTGGGGGGGGTAAAAAAGGTGCAAAAGAAAAATTGGGGTGTGACATTTTGGGGTGAGATTCTATTCACTCAAGACTGTGGAGTATCAGGGTGTCACAGAGTATCCGGATTCAGCCGCTTCCAAAATATACAGGGGGTCCTCAGTTTACAACGGTAGCAGCAAAATTGAGGACCTCCTGTACATTGATGTCTAATGTCCTAGAGCTTGAAGTAATTTTGAAATCTGAAAAAAATCCAGTCATAAAGCATCATGGTACACTGTTATTTCGGATAGTCCACTTCACAGGACACATATACAGTAGGCAACTATTCACTGAGTGGGAATTGAACCCATGCTCCCTGGAGCAAAATCAGGCGACTGAACCACTACATCACAACTCGTGACACAATTCCTAACTTTATTTCTAATGTCCTTAAAGGCCTTTCTTACCTGAAAGTAGACTTGTCACCGTGCCTCGCACTTTCGTCCAACAACTGGCAGGATCCAGCCACTTCTTCATCTTTGCTCTCCCCACCTCTCTGCGAAGCGCCGAAGGGATCCCGGGAGTCCTTGCCCTCCCCCTCTCCCTCCCCAGAGTCAGTGCTCCTGATGCTGAGGCGTCTCACGCGATACATCACGTCCACCTCCCGCATCCTGCCCAGGCGTTCCACGGCCCCTTGGCCAGGAGAAATGGCTAGCTTATTCTGCAGAGCTTCAAATCGGTCAGGCGGCGCATTGCCCCGCCGCTCCCCTTCCAAGCTCAGAGACAGCCTGCGGTCGAGCTTTGGCACGACTGAAAGTGGCAGTCTCTCTGGTGGGAACTCTGGCAACCCGGTGTGATCTCGCCCTGGATGGGTCCATAGAACAAGTCTATGTTCCGCGAGCGCAACTGGCTTCCTCTCTTGCTCCTGCTTGTCATCCGAAGCCATGTCGGTTTGTCCCTCTCGCCCTAGTCCAGAGTCAGCCTTGACACATTCAGCCGTTTCCTCCTTCGTGACTTCTTTCTGTGCTGACTCCACCAACTCAGTTTGACTCAGTTCCTCTGAGTCTGCTATCTCATCTGTAGATCCATCTACAGTTTCTGCAACCTCTCCCAAATTGTCTTGTGTTGATGAATCTTTTTCCCTGCATTCGTGCTCGTATCTAACCCCGTCTGGTCGGGACTTGAGTTCTGCCGTTCTTGATTCCTCGCATTCTCAGACGGACTTTCAACTGCAGCACGCTGTGGTGGACTTCCATTTGGATTGACCGAGCTATCCGAGCTGTTCTCCTCATGGAGAGGAGGCAGGGGGCCCTGTCTCAATTGGTTCTCCAGCTCCCTTTTGCAAATAGGACACTCCTCCTCTGAATCGAGATCTTGAGGACCCGCCGGATCATTAGGATCATTTGAATCCCGAGAGTGCCGCAAAGTCTGGCATATGTCTTCATAGTCAGGAGGGCTCGTGAGCGTGGAGGCGTCCTGCATGGGTTGTCGGTCTGCCCATGGCACCTCCGCCGCCGCACTTTTGGTCGTTGGGCTGAAGTCGCACAGTGGCATCTCAATGGGTTCGTCCGGGAGGTCCAGTTTCACGGTCCTGCCGTCGGTGCTACGTCTACGTGGAAGATGAGGAACAACCCTGTATTCTCGAAAGCCTGACTCCCGAGGGGGCACAGGAAGTTCTTCCCTTAGCTGTTTGCTGAATGTGACCGACTTTGTGGCAGGCCTAGAGAAGGCGCTCTTGACTTCCCTGTATTCGGGATCAACAGACCAGCTGACTGCACTGCGCCTAAGGCTGCTGGGTTTGTTGAGAGGCTGGGACGTCAGCCGGATTTTGATACGCTCAGGGATTTCAACGGACCCATCTGGGACTTTATTGCTGGCAGCGCCAAGCTCCAAGATATCTTTGTAGGCCTCGTTGAGGTCTTCGATGCACTTGTCAACGCTCGGCTGTTTGCTGCTCTGTTTCTGATGCTGCTGTTGATCCTGGACTTCTTTTTGGATTGCCTCCAGCTCTTTGACAGCATCCCATGGTCGCTGGCTGACGATCGGTTTCAGCAGGAACTCTGGAACCTTGAACACCTCCTGCCCGCTGTTCGCTGCTGGTTTGCTCTCCACATTTCCTGAGGGCGGCACTGCTGGCTGCTGAGCTGTGCTCTTGTTCAGCTGGTTGGAGAAAGTGGTGGTCAGGGAGAAGGCGCTGTTGCTTGAAAGTTTTAGACTCTTCACTCCCTTGATAGGGAAAGTGAAGGTAGTTCCCCCCACATCGCCACTATTTGCAGGGGCTTCGGTAGCAGCCGGAATAGGGTCTTCTTGTGCTTCCTTGTTTTCAGGGTCAGGTTTTTCGGCCTCAGGGCTAGTTTGCGTCTCCTGGTCACGGTATTGGTTTGCGGGCCAAGATCCTGACAACTTCAGCTCTTTGTAATGGTTGATTTTAGGGGGTCTGCAAGGCAACTTTTTGAACATTTTGCTGCTTGCTCGGCTACTCGTCTTGCTGCTCGCAATGCTACCAGTTAATGCTTGCAGCTCTGCCTCGGCTGAAGATGTGCTTTGGAGACTTTGGTTTGTTAAATGGCCTGTTTTGTTGTCACTGGGACTATCGGCTGGGTCTGGTGACTTCTCATTATTGTTATTCTGATCACGGGTTGTACCAGTTAACTGCGGGGTGACCGGAACAGAAACCAAACAAAAGATGGTTTCGCTGAGTCTCTTTTTGAGATTCTTGGATTTATCTTTCTCCAGTGGTTCGGGCTGTTCGACTTTCTTTACTTCTGGTACAGTTTCAGAGACAACCTGTTCAGACGGCTTGCACGGGGGTGGTGGTGGTTTACCCAGAATAGACGAAGGGAAAAACTGACTACGATTTTGTTCAGGACCTACACTGTCACTTTTTTTGTTCAATCCCCTGTTGCCCCATCGAGTACTGCTATCATTTTCAGTTAGGGTCGTCTTGCGACCAGCATTGAGAGATTGCCCCTGTTGGGGAGGAAAGGCACTATCACATGTAGATTGTCCTAAATTCTTAGCGGATGGATTCTCTTTGTTAATGTTCCGGATCTTGTCTGAGTCGGTCAGAGAATTTCCACCGGACCCTCCTGAGATTTGATTTGCTCTCGTGTCTTCAGCTGGTACTTGACGAACTTGACTCAGTTGCTCTTTGTGTCCAGAGGGTATCTGTTTTCGATAGGACGCCCCACGATCTCCATAGTGTTCAAGCCATGAATCACCCATGTGCCGTGTTAGCCATCTCCCGGGGTCTGAGCTGGGCTGCAGTGAGTCTGAGCGCCACCGCAGGTTTAGCATTTCGTTACGATTGATTGACACAGCTCTTGGGGGTAGGACTCTTTTATAAGACGGGGGCGGGATGTAGCCCGGGGGCTCCATTCCAGAGAGTGAGTGTTGTGCAAAATAGTCATGCCGCAGCTCCCCGCCCCTAGAATAAAAGATAGGCCTGTCTTTTAGCTTGAGACCCTGGTCTATCGCAAGCATTTCTGCGCTACCCCTAATTTGCTGGTGAATCTCATACGATGGCGGCTTCAAAGGCCTACTGAACCTAGGCTTTGGTAAAAGTGCAACATGACTGCTTGGCCCAGCATTCCTGCCCCACCGGTCCTTCCCAATAGCACTGCTATAAATATACCGACTATAGGGCCCGGAGAAAAGAGTGCTGCTTAGCCTTTGCGGTCTATCTGGTTGGCTTGGTCTGGATGGAATAAGCTCTCTGCTGTTTATTCCGTCAGGTGACAAAACTCTTGGGAGAGACTGAGACTTAGCTTTTGCTCTCGGGTGAAAAAATCCTTCAGGCGTCCTCAGGTGATACTGCTCTAAAGCCCACCTTTCCCCATCCCCATCAGACAACTGCCTGCCCAGGCCCACGGCGGGCCTCCACTCCTCAGTGCCAAGGCTCTGACACTTACGCTCCCCAGTCACCCTCAGCTGACCGGGTGCATCTTGGTCCCGCAGCCAGGAAATTTCCTCCCACAGTTGCTGCGCTTGCCTCTCCGCCCTGAGTTCCTCGGCCGCTATGAGGGCCTGTGGTCTCCATGCTCCAGCAGAGGCCCTCAGCTCCCTGCCATCAGCATAGTCCAGGAGAATGCTAAAGTCTTGTCCTCGTCTCCGCCAGTAAGAAATATCCCTCTCGTCGTGGCTTAGCGGCTCGGAGTAGGTCAAACTTGGGACATCATAGAAACTGCAAGGAAACAAAAAGAAAAAATACTCCATATTACTAAGAGTTCTTCTAGAAGCATTCATCGAAGCTGCAGGCTATTCTCTTTAGTGCATAGTCACCGCCCAGTCTCTGTTACGCCTTTGTTGCCAAGAATTTCAAATGTTGGCATTATCCCCCCAACCATTCTTGTCAGCCTAATCGAAATCCGTGGATGGGTCAGAACGAACTGTTATCGGAATATTCTTCCCTCGTCATCATGTCGAAAATAATCATCAGATAAATCAAACCGAGCCAATACGCTAACATGTAACTGATAGCTTTCTACCACACATTGATTTGCTTTACATGAGAGACTTATTATACTATGCGTGTGTGTGTGTGTGTGTGTGTGTGTGTGTGTGTGTGTGCGCATGCAATGGCTTTTCCAACAAAGTGTTGAGGTCAGCCACTGTTCCGCGTCCCTTAATGACGCAAATTGCGCAATATGAACGGCATTTTTAATTGTGCTGACCTTTACTTAAAGGGCTGTCGTTGAAAAATAAGGCTTCAGTAGTGCAAGTCTGGATAAACGCAACCCATCAACATATCACAAACATTTGGATACACCATAACCACTATTCCTGCATACGCCTTGTTGCTTCAAGCAGTTCTTATTTTGTTATTTTATGTTAACTGTTCTGTGAAGCGCTCTGTTACAGCTGCAGAAACCAAAACAAAGAAATCAAGTATATGCATATACTGTAAGGGAGTGCGAAGCGTCGTCATTGATTACAATTCGATGCAATATGATCTGATATGTTATGATAGGATAGATCACGATACGATACATTGTGATATATCAAAATATATTCACATACATTGAAATACACAATACCATGTGATTCATTGCGATATATGACGAGATATACATATGATACATTAAGATACAATACATTGTTTATTCGTTACGAAACATTACAATACTTTGTGATGCGTTGCAATTAATTAACAGTACAGTGAGAAACTATGCAACACGATATATTGTGAGACACTGTGAAAACAATTTGATACGGTACGGTCCGATAAATCGTGATACATTATGACTTATCTTGATCAGATAGGACGCCATGCAATATCATAATACATTATATAATACAGGCGGCCCGGTAGACCAGTGGTTAGCACGTCGACTTCACAGTGCAGAGGTACCGGGTTCGATTCCAGCTCCAGCCTCCCTGTGTGGAGTTTGCATGTTCTCCCCGGGCTTGCGTGGGTTTTCTCCGGGTGCTCCGGTGTCCTCCCACATTCCAAAGACATGTATGGCAGGCTGATTGAGCACTCTAAATTGTCCCTAGGTATGACTGTGGGCGTGGATGGTTGTTCGTCTCTGTGTGCCCTGCGATTGGCTGGCAACCGATTCAGGGTGTCCCCTGCCTACTGCCCGAAGACAGCTGGGATAGGCTCCAGCACCCGCCGCGACCCTAGTGAGGATCAAGCGGTTCGGAAGATGAATGAATGAATGAATTGTTCATAGGCTGGAGCCTATCCCAGGTGTCTCCGGGCAGTAGGCGGGGACACCCTGAATCGGTTGCCAGCCAATCGCAGGGCACACAGAGACGAACAACCAACCACGCTCACACCTAGGGACAATTTAGAGTGCTCAATCAGCCTACCATGCATGTCTTTGGAATGTTGGAGGAAACCGGAGCACGCGGAGAAAACCCACCCAAGCCCGGGGAGAACATGCAAACTCCACACAGGGAGGCCGGAGCTGGAATCGAACCCGGTACCTCTGCACTGTGAAGTCGACGTGCTAACCACTGGACTACCGGGCCGCCTGAATGAATTACCGGTATATAATACAATAAGATATCGTACGTGGCAATAGTTGCAACGTTTGAGTCAAACTGGGGAAATTAAGACAATCAAGACCTCATCTGGCCACTTCATTAGGTACTGTACATCCACCTATTGTCAGATAATAATGTTCCCTTTTGAGCGGATCATTTGGGAGCCGTTTGGAAAATGAGTCCCTTGATGCTGTTCTATCTACAATTCCTGACTCGGACAAGCTTGTCCTGATGGGTGACTTCAATGGAAACTGATGCCACACTTTGGAGACAGGTCATCGGAAGTCATGGGACGGGAAAATAAACAACAATGGCCTCCGATCTCTCTCTGTGCTCTGAGCATCAACTGATCTTAACAAACACCATCTTTCAGTTGAAAAAGAAGTCACATCATGGATGCATCCCAGGTCCAAACATTGGCACCTACTGGACTACATCATTACTCGCCAACGGGACCAAAATGATGTCTGTATAACTCGGGCCATGCGTGGGCTGAGTGCTGGACTGATCACGGCTGATCAAATCCATTCTCAAGCTGAGAATTCGTCGAAAGCGATTAACTGCAGAGCTCTGGAATCCCCAAACTGTGTGGCCAACTACCGCAGCAAACTAGCAGAGGGCTTGCCAAAGAGGACAGCAGTGTCCTTGACATGGAAGATGAGTGGGCAAAATTGAGGTCAGCAATACACGAAGCTGCCTCCGTGACCATCGGCTTTATCCAAAGAGACATCAAGATTGGTTCGACAATAGTCTGCAGCAATACAGGAGCTACTGGAAACCAAGCGTAAAGCCCACGCCACACTGATCACTCTCCACCTCTCCTCTCTCACTACAAAGCCATCCGTAGTGAGACACAGAAACAACTTAGGATTATGGAAAACAGTGGTGGCTTAGAAAAGCCCAAGAAATCCAGAGGCACGCAGACAACAACAACACATTTGCCTTCTATGATGCTGTTAAATCCTTGTATGGTCCACAAAGACAAAATATCGTTCCAGTTAGATCTGCAGACGGCTCTGTGCTACTCAAGGAAAAAGAGCAGATACTTGAGCGTTGGGCCGAGCACTTCCACTCTCTGCTAAACAAAATAAACCCCTCTGATCCATCGGTCCTTGAAGCCCTCCCAGAACTTCCACCAGTTCCCTCCCTCGATGAACCACCTAAGTTCACAGAGGTACTCTCCGCAGTCAGAAGTCTTAAAAACAACAAAAGCGCTGGCCCAGATGGACTCCCAGCTGAGATCCTCAAGAAGGAGGTTACCTCTTAAGCGACAGCTACACCACCTCATCTGCAAAATCTGGCAAAACAGAGACACTCCCTCAGGAATGGAAGGACAGCAACATTGTCACCATCTACAAGAGGAAGGGAGACAAGTCATCCTGTGACAACAGCCGTGGCATCTCCTTGCTCTCAGCTGCTGGCAAGGTTCTTGCAAAAATAATGCTGTTCCGCCTAACAATGCACATCACTGAGGATATCCTCCCAGAGACACAGTGTGGCTTCAGACAGAACCGAAGCACTCTGGACATGGTCTTTACAGCACGTCAAGTCCAGGAGAAATGCAGGAGCAAAACAAGGACCTCTACATTGCCTTCATTGACCTCACTAAGGCCTTTGATACAGTTGACCGGGACATTCTTTGGCGCATACTGCAGAAATTCAGGGTCCCCTAAATTTCTTGGCATCCTCAAGCAGTTTCACAGTGGCATGCAGGCATCTGTACTAGTTGGTGGCCAAAAATCTCCTCCTTTCCCGGTGAAAGTTGGGGTGAAGCAGGGTTGCGTACTGGCCCCAGTCATATTCAATCTTTTCCTGACGGCAGCCACACTCCTCTTTCATAAGACCATCCAGGAAGATGGAGGTGTGAAAATACAGTTCAGACTCGGCGGGAGCCTGTTTAACATCAGGCGCCTACAGGCCAAGACGAAGACCCTGACTAGCAACATCCACGAGCTACAATACGCAGACGATTGTGCTCTCCTGGCCCATACCCCAGCTGCCATGCAGCATGCTCTGAACACTATGTCTTCTGTTTATAGCGCACTGGGGCTTGTGATCAACATCCACAAAACAGAAGTCATGACGCAAGAGAAATCTCCACCCCATCTTCAACATCAGCGGCGCCGCCTCAAGGTTGTCCAGCAGTTCAGCTATCTCGGTAGCATACTGACACCCTCCTGCCAAATTGATGATGACGTCCAGGCTCGGATCAATCAAGCCTCCCATGCTTTTGGCAGGCTACGCTCTCGTGTTTTCGAAAGCAACCACTTAAGAACACCAACGAAAGTGGCAGTCTACAGGGCAGTGTGCGTGTCCACACTGCTCTATGGGTCAGAAGCCTGGGTTGCGTATCGACGTCATGTCAGACGACTCGATGCTTTCAACATCAGGTGCCTCCAGCGCATCCTCGGCATCACTTGGCAGGACCGTGTTCCTCATACTGAGATCCTCCAACGCACCAGCTCCATCAGTATCGAGGCAACCTTGGCCCAGAGGCAACTCCGCTGGGTCGGCCACGTCATTCGGATGCCTGGTGATCGTCTGCCTCGCCAGGTGCTCTATGGTCAGCTCTTGGCAGCCAGCAGAAAGCCTGGTGGTCCAAAGCTGCGGTACAAAGACCAGCTGAAACAGACTCTTAGAAGTGCAACATCAACCCAACAACCTGGAGTCAGCTGCAGCTAACCGGCCACTCTGGCGTTCCTTATGCCACAAAGGGGTCACATGCCTGGAGGAGAACCGCACCCAGCAAAGGGTGCTGCGGCGCCAGCAGAGACACCAACCTGTACACGCTGTTCCAGCTCCACCTCAGCCTCCCGATCCAGGCCTCACATGTCCTAACTGTGGCAGGATATGTGGTTCCAGAATCGGGCTTCATAGTCATCTACAGTGGCATCTCCGACAGCAAAGATGACCACTGACCAACACACCACAGCAGAAGGAAGCTACGTCATCTTCGACTACGATGGACTGCCAAGAGAGATTGTCAGATAATAATGTTCCCTTTTGAGCGGATCATTTGGGAGCCGTTTGGAAAATGCAATGGAAACTATGTCAGTATTAAGGAAACCTGTTGTGTGATACTCTTTAGGTCATACATTAAAAATAAATTTTTTTTTTATATTAAAATTACTTTAAAAAGTCAAATTAATGTATTATTAAGGAACAGTACAACAGTACAACAACAAAAGATATTTTTGTTTATTCTGAAATGATTGCTTGGATTGAACTCTTGAATACCCGAGCACTTTAATGTTTTCTACAAAGGGTTACCGGTAATCATTATTAGAGGTGTTTTTTTTTTATCACTATCTATTAAAAACTATTCAACACGTGTCAAATAACCGCGACAAATGAATGAACATGCCATGTGTGACCCGCGCTGTACGTGCGTGTGTGAGTCACGAGCAGCATATGCTAGTGTATGGCTGAGGGGGGAGCCGCGCACACTTGCCCAGCAACATGCTGACATCACAGAGCACGTGCTGGATGGGATTCGGTGTGCCAGTGTTTACAGTGGAGTGACACTCTGCTGTGCCTTGACGCAAGTTCAATTCACCCCCCGACCTCCATTTTCACTCTGCTGCTGTTTTCATCTGTCACCAACCGGGTTGATGCTAGCTCTGCGCACACAAATGCACCAAGCTTTTGTCAGAAGGCCGGCCTGAGATATGTCAGCTGTGCTGCTGCAGGAAGGCGGGTGCGCGGTGGGAGTTGGGGGGACCTGCACTGCAGCTTTTGCATGCTGACGAAAGGAAAGGGAAAGGTGTAAAAAAAAAAAAAAAAATAGTGGGGAGAAGCACTCACCCGCTGTCTGTAGCCAGAGAATCACCCAAAGCCTGAGCATCACCTAGGATACCGAGGAAGGCCTCCTTCCTCCTCCTGTCGCCCTCATTGTCCATATAACCCTTGAGGGGCGCCGGCCTGCTGCTGTATAAGCCGCTGCCGCCGGCCGAGGCCCCGCCACGCTCCGCCTCATAGCCGTTGAGCGTTGCCCCCGCCGTTGCCCGGCCCGCCCGGTTGTCCAGCAGGAGCTCACGCTGGCAGTCGGCAGGCCGTTTGTCATAAGCTGTGGCCGACGGCGGGCCGCTCCTGGGTAGCTTGTATCCATGCGAGATGAGCAGGTCCTCCACGCTGTACATGGCGGCGCACGTCCGGGGAGGGGAGGCGCAAAGGTCGGGATTTGCCTTATGCGCTGCGCTGCTCAGCAGAGGCCATCACTTTGGGGGAAAGGGAACCCAAAACAAAAACAGAAATAGTATAAAACATTAACCACGACACCATGCGACATGATCAATTTAAATTCAGACGTGATTCATTCTGATACGATTCATGTCGATACAATATGATACGACACATGCAACGTGATGCGGTGCATTCCAATGAGACTTCATGTGATGCGTGACGTGACAATTCGACACTCAAACCTAGGGACAATTTAGAGTGTTCAATCAGCCTGCCATACATGTTTTTGGAATGTGGGAGGAAACCGGAGTACCCGGAGAAAACTCACGCTGGCCTGGGGAGAACATGCAAACTCCACACAGGGAGGCCAGAACCGGAATCGAACCCTGCACCTCTGCAGTGTGAGGCGAACATGCTAACCACTGGATCACCGGGCTTTTTGTTGCAACATATTATGAGATATTGCTATCCGCTATATTAAATGCGATGAGATACTGTGCAATAGGCTACAAATTCTTCGGATGCGTCATACGACATTTCGATACATTACATTTATACCATGTGATGAAAGGCAATACTGTGTGATTTGATGCGATTGCTTCTATGCTACATTTCAACACATCAACACACTATTAAAATACAATAAATTACAAGATGATATATCATTTGGTAACAATTGGGTACTAGGCCATCACACTTAAAAAAAAAAAAAACATTCTCAAAAAGCCTGATTGGATGTATTGGATGATCACAAAATGAGTTATATGAACCCAATTTTGATAATTAATGACTTGAGATGTTCCTAAAATCTTCCTGCAACTGGCTGGCAACCAGTTCAGGGTGTCCCCCGCCTACTGCCCGAAGGCAGCTGGGACCCGCGACCCTCATGAGGATAAAGCGGATTAGAAAATGGATGGATGGATAAAATCCTTCTCACGTATTATCCTGTTTTGACATTTTCTTCAATTTATATATAGACTATGAACATTTTGGTCCTTTTCTTCGGACTTTCACTTCAACGATGAGTCATGATGTCATAAAAATGACAAATTGATATAAGCTCCTTCAAGGTGACCTTAACCATACTACTACTATTTTTTTTTTTTTTTTTTTTACTTTACCAAGATTGCATTTTGGAAAATCTGAGGAGACTTTGCTGTTCACCCAGCATTGAAGCGATTCTTTACATGTACAAACTGCACTAGAAGCATCAGACGCTGATGTCATACAATTTAGGGAAATATAAGCCATAAAAACGCATAAACAAAGAATAAATTGTATGAGTGTTTTGCCTTTGGGGCGGGGGGGGGGTGTTATGTGTATGTTTTCTGCTGATGCTCCATCTAGACAGAAAAACAAACATAAAATGAATGAAAAGCATTTCTCCTCACGCATTTTTACACTTGCATGGCAGTTAAGAATGTTTAAATGTGACTTTAAGCATTGCTTGTAGACTCGCGGTGGAACAACTTCAGATTTGTTTTTTTTTGTAGCCGTAGTTAGAAGCACATGCTTGGTCACTTACTCCGTCCTTGTCTGTTTGTCAGCCTGTATTAACGAATGCTTTATCAGATGGGTCTTCCTAGCAATGGTGCTTTTGATACATTTGTCATAGATTTCCATATTAGTAAGTTTCCATGCTTAAGGTTCCAAATCATTTCCAGAGGCTCAGGCACCACAGCTGATTTGCTGCACCGACCAACCACTTGTTGATTTCAGCGATGCGATCCGTGTTGTTCATGCTAAAACATGCGATATATCCATTTTGAACTTTAATCGTCCTTTACACCTCAAAGTGGATTACTCATTTGACCCAACTTTTGGGGGTTAAATGACTTACCCCAAATGTGGTGTACATCCCTTTTTGACCAATATTGAGTTCTTTTTTTTTGCATAATCTACATGACAAAAATTATGATATATTGCAAAATGATATGATGGGAGGCGATAATATACAGTACAGTTTTGTATTGGGTGGAATACATTACAATAGATCATGATATCATGCATGATGACATATGATGGGATAAGATATATTATGATACGACAGCATACAGCATGATATAGTATGATAGGTTATGATATGACACGATACAATACAGCACAACACCATGCATACAATACATATGCTCAGATATGATGTGTTAAAATACAATCGATTACAGCAATAGATGCACTAAAATGTGATACAAGTACAATATGATGTGATATGATGTGATACAATGATACATGACGATAAGATACCATTTACGGTATGACAATATGGTCCATTACGATATCATGTCATATGAAGCCATGATTGGATGGGATATGATCAGTTACATCACATTGTGATAAAATATGATACAACTCGATGTGTTACGTTATGGGACAATAAGATAGCATTTGAAATAATTTGCATTGTTGCTACTCTAGATGCAATATTATTCCTGGAACAGAGGGGCCATTCAACTTGCACCACTGCCATTCAACTTATTCACTGTAGCTGTGGGGAAGCGAATGCACTGATTCAGTATATGCTCTACAGCAAGTAAATGCACCATATGACTTATTCTTGGAACCGAGGGGCAATGAATACACCACCACTTGACTTTTTATTAAGTGCATGACTACTTTTGGGAAGTGAGGCTCACTGAATGCACCACCAAGTCAACTTACACAAGGTCATGACTTCAAAGTCCCTCTAATTCGCATAGCAACAGCCAAGGTATTGCTGTTTGCTTCCACAAGGGCGGATAAAAAAGAAAGAAAGAAGAAAAAAAAGCATGTGCAAACTTATTCAGACTAAAAGTGTGTACATGTTAACATTTGCCACTATCTCAAAGTTGTTCGAGTAGGAGCACACATAAGGTTCACTTCTGATCTGCATAAATTAACACTCCACGTCCCAAATAATGTACATACACATGTATCACAGCATGGGGAGTGTACCTGGATCTTTACCTAGCAACCCACACACCATCACATATGCACACACACTCTCAGTTCGGGAATGCCTCCTCATCCTCCTGCCATGAATGAATCATGCAGGTGAAACATGTATCATAGCAAACAGCCTTCAATAATACATGGTTAACGTGCACCACGCCTCACGGCTGCATGCCATGCCATGCTATATGCTACTATGCTATGCTATGGGAGGGGGACACCGCAATATGGCAACATCATGAGCCGTATCATCATACCTGCCTGGAGACAGCTGCATGCACCTGCACTTCAACTTGCACATGCGGCCGTGCTGCGACCCAACCCCGCCCCGCGAACGGGAGGAGGAAAAAAAACACCACCAAAAATAATGAATAGAGGAATCATAAGAATTCAAGCCAAAACGCGCAACTTACAGATGCGCTAAACTGGGAGTGTTTACCGACGCTCACGCGCGTTCACACGCGCACAAGCATGCATAGCAACCCCTCCCTAGAAACCATGCAGCCGGGCTGCACGTTGCTCTGGAAGAACGCATACATGAAAGAAATGAAAATGTCGTTTTCGTGTTGACACATACCTGGCGAGATGCGTGCGTGCGTGCGTGCGTGGCCGCTCGCTGCGGTTCGGCTTGCTCACAGAGCACGGAGCCCGAGCCGAGCATGCCGATTGGTAGGCGGGGAGGACGCGCCGGTTGCTGGCTGCCTTGGACTGCATGGGCTCCCCGAGACACACGCAGGGAGGGAGGAAGGCTGGAGGCGGGGTGGAGGTAGGGTGGGGTGGGCTGCCGCTCCTCTTCGCTCGCTGCTTGCACAAATGATTCCTTCCAAACTCTCTTTTCAACTTTTCTTTCTAACAACAAGAGTATTGTTTGGCCTCGAGCACCAACGTCTGCTTTTTGGAGGTCCCTTCCAAAGTTTTCCACTATTCGCCCCTGTGAGTGATGTCACGAAATTAGGTGGACACGTCAATAATGCCAGGACGCTTGAAAAACTCTCAAGTAGCTATGTCCAAAATTCAACAGGAAGTCGGCCATTTTGGTGGAAGCGGCCATTTTGGCTGAATTCCAGAGATCTTATAGGTGAATTCGCACAAGTCAATTTCGAAAGTAAGAAGACATTCTTGGCAGCTGGGCGATGAGAAATGTTAACGCTTTTTTTAAAACGCCATACGTAGTAGGCGGCGCATGCGGTGAAACTTCGCTCCAAGTATTTGCATTGAAAATTGTCATGACAATGGAAACCCAGAGCCAATTTCACACAGCAACATGCTTGTGAGTCTTTTCATTCAACCAGGTCATTCCAATCTCATAGCATTTAATTGATCGCAACTGGACTCATCTGGTTGTCGTAGAAGACGTTTCACCTCTCGTCCCAGAAGACTTCATCAATTCAGTACTTCATCAGTAAGGCTAGTGTAGTCCTAACCGAGCCATGTTCCAAATGGGCCTCATAAAGTTTTGAAAACACTGCTGTAACTTGTCACGCTCGATGTCCAATGTGGTTGGAGCAGTCAACTCAAAAGTTTAATGACACTGCTCAACAAGATTTTACATGTTTTTTCTTGAATCAGAGATGTCTTTCGAGATCTTTCTAGTTTTGTGTGTGTGTGTGTGTGTGTGTGTGTGTGTGTGTGTGTGCGCATATTCTGAATTTGCCCAAATTTTTCTCATTGGCACATCAAGTTTTCGCAATATTCATAACAATAAACCAAAAAAAAAAATCATAAACCAGATGTGCGAGAGAAGCAGTGTCAAAAAGACATTAACCCACGCAGAAAAAGTAAACCACAAAAATGCCAAATTGTGAATTCACACCTTGCTGTTATAAACGTCACACAAGCGACTTTTTTAAATCCTCAACAGGCTTACAAAAAAGGGGTAATAATCAAGTCAAATTAATTTATGTCGCCTTTAATCACGGAGAACTCTCAAAGGGATTCACATGCCCACAGTCGACAAATATGAATGATATCCTCTGATATTAACCCCCAGAAGAGCAAGAAAAAAAACTCAAAAAATCCCATCTGGGGAAATTTTGAGAAATCTTATGAAGGGGCCGCAGATGGGGGAATCCCCTTGCCAGGATGACTTACCTTTCTTGATGAGTGCAGATTGCGTCTTGTCTTCTTGTGTTGTGTTAAGATTAAAAAGATGCACAGAACTCATTTGGCAGCCAGCAGAGTGGCACTTGTTTGCCGATTTCGATTTAAAATGAGTTTGAATGTGATTGGTTAATTCTATACAAAGCCAATTCCGCAGGTATGAGAGCATGCCCAGGTTTGTGCAACCTCATCATCTCAGTTGTTTGTTTTGAATCTGCCCTCTAAAAAAAAATATAATAATAATAATACTTTTTTCAGAATTGAGTTGTACAGGTTGAAGATCATATTAATAGTGGGAAGAGTTTGAAAATGATTTAAAATTGGTGTCATTTTTATATCACATCAACCTGGCCTTTGAACAGGAGAGGGCAGAGATTTTATATCACTGTGACTGTCGACTTAGACCCTCGTAAACCTCGAAGTCACCCGCTTTGCCTCCTCCTGTTCTATTTTGGGACTGAATGGGTCACAGATGACTGCTATTGTCTTTTTTTTAAAGTCATCCCTCCATGGCTCTACGTCGATGTCAAGGTCACTTATCATGTGAAGGTCACTGTGGTTAAAAACAACGCCACCACATCTCATCAAACATCACTTCTTAATGACCTCCCCTTAGTCCATGAACCCTTTTGGACGTCTGCTTCCAACACGCACACACACTTACATAGATGTACACACGCAGCTCCACACTCTCTTGTCCCCAGCCCCGGTTACCTAGGAGACAGCTGATGGGTTCCCCATCTCCTAAAAACAGCACCAATAAGGCCGCGTGACAGCCAAAATCAGATTCCAGCGTTGGGGATATTTGTCTTCCTCTAGCGGTCAGACTGAGGTACTGCGCTAGCTGTGATTCTGCCTGGTAACCCAATCTGCTGACTTCTCCTGTCTGGCACCAACATCAATCTTGACAGATCTATGCAGGAAGGCAGTTACTCTGGAGTAGACTTTATTCGAAGTGACATATTAGTATATGATATAGACTCCTGTTGTTATTAAAAGCATCAAGTAAAAACACCACGTTTATAGACAGCAGTGGGTAGCAGGAAGTTAGGGTGTGACTTGTGCTGTAAGTTCCTCTCCAAGGTCAATCACAAATTTCATCATAATGTGCCTAAAAAAAAAAGTCAGCATTTATAGTTACAAACGTTTTTGTCCCTTAATGGCCACCGTATTACACTAAAATGACGAATCTAAGCGCCCCTTAAAAGAGTTTGAATACGCCCATGGCTGAGACTAAAGGAAAAAAATATCCCTGCATTATATACGACACCAGAAACAGCTTTATGTGTTCACCTGATGTCCCGCTGTGTTAGGAATGTCTTGAACAAACAGCGCCCTCCAGTAGCCTGGGAAAATGCTAGCAGAGCAAAGCAAATTCACTTAATTACATATTTGGTTTTCCCCTGATGAATAAAAGTACCACCATCACCTGTGTGACATCACACAGAGAACAGCGCCCTTGCTAGAGCATAGGCGTTAATGTTCAGAGTTGCTTGTAGCACATAATTCTTTTTAACATGTGCAAACACTTCCTAAACTATCTACAGGCTAATCAAACGTGAGCAAATCTGCCAATGTACAATATCCTGCCTCACTGAAACCATGATAAAAGGCCAGGGTGGTTTAAAAAGAGAGAAGTCCATGTATGCTATCTCGAAAGACAAAAAGAAACAAAACGTCTTCTTGTGGAGATCTAAACAAATCGTCCGAATGTCTTTGTGCACATTCTGTCATCTAAGCCTCGCACGCTGACTGGACGCTGCCGTTTGGCTCGCCAAGCGCCGGCGGTGGAACGCTGTTGTCGGTCATCTCGCCGACGATGAAGGTGGGCGCCTCGTTTTTGCCGCTGTCGGGCGGCGCCGCCTGCGGCTCCTTGGCGGCCTGCTGGGCGAGGGTGGGCTCCTCGTCTAGCCGGCTGGAGATGGACCAGTAGAGGTGAGCGTCCAGCCTAGCGGCAGCCAGTGAGAGTTCTCGTGCCGAACAGGAGGGCGTGTCCACCTGGAGTGGATTGAAAGGGTACCAATTAGTCGTACATCATCAGGGAAATGACTTACATTCAAAGGTGTAAAACATCAACGTCACCGCAAGGGTCCTCACCTTTTTTTTTTTTGTCTATGTCAGGAATTACAGTAGCCCTTCTGACACATTACAATCAGCCATCTCTGACACTATATATGAGTCGGATGGTTGTCATATCAATTAGAACAATATTAAATCCTAACCAGGTGAGACGTTACCTCAAAGGTGTGATGGAAAGCGCCGTAGTCAATATCGAAGAAGCCCTCAGCCAGCGACATCATGGGACTGAAGCGGTGCCCCCATTGCACCTCCTCAGCCAAGTAGGAGCTCCGGGCTTGGCAGGTCATGCCTTGCACACAAGCAGCGGACATCACATGCGTTACTCAGAATCCCTTTGCGCCGCAAACCAAGACAGAATAATTTGAGTGATGCAACGGGTGATGAGCCCTTATTATGATTATTCTCTGCGGCGGAGTTACGACTGAAAAACCTTCATCGGAAGTTGCTGAGCAAGGAAATCAATAGCCAACTTCACCCCCGTAGCGTCAAAGAATAGCTGGAAACTTTTATCATCCTCCTCTGGGGCCATTTTGCCGCAAGGCAATAATATAAAGAGCTTTGCTAAGCCACATCTTGTGCAGTTTTTATACCACTTTGAATTAAAATGACCACAATACTTTTTTTATTACCTATGTAAGTGGATGAAAGAACAATTGAGGTGGCCCGGTGGTCGACTGGTTAGCGCGTCAGATTCACAGTGCAGAGGTGCAGGGTTCGATTCCGGCTCCGGAACTTTGCATGTACTCCCAGTGCATGGGTGGGTTTTCTCCGGGTACTCTGGTTTCCTCCCACATTCCAAAAACATGCGTGGCAGGTTAACGGAACACTCCAAATCGTCCCACGGTGTGATTTGTGAACACAGAGGTTTGTTTTTGTATATCTGCCCTGCGATTGGCTGGCAACCAGTTCAGGATGTACCCCGCCTACTGCCCGAGAACAGCTCGGATAGGCTTCAGCACGCCCACGACCCTCGTAAGGATAAGCGGATTGAAAATGGATGGATGGATATTTAATAGTTATGTTACAAATAACCAAATAAGCAGAGATTTGAGCCCTCAAGCCTCAGAGCTGTGAGGCAGACTGGCCAAACACTTTTCCACCGTGCCTCTTCACAAAATAAGAAGGTTGAAATTTCTTTCATGATCTCACCTGTTGCCTCCACCATTCCTTCCAGGATAACCACGATCTCAAAGTCCTCCTTCTCCAGCTGCGCCTGCGACATGTCCCAGAAAGGAGAGCGGGCGTCGATCTCATGCGAGATTACCAGCGGCGATACCAGGAAGAGGCGGTCGTCGCCTGTCTCGAAGCCCACGCTTATGTCCGTCTGGTCCAAGGGGATGAACTCGCCTTCAAAGAAGGGACGCAGAAGGTAAAAGTGTGAAATTCACAGCTGGCCACAGCATTATAACAAACAAGAATTGATTTCATGATGTCCTAAAAGACCAACACCAATTATTATTATTATTTTTTTATCACAGATTTTGGACACATATGAGACTGCCTTGGTCGCCATGTGCATATCTGATGTTGCTCACTGTGGTCCATGAGATGCTCAGGAAAATTAAAGGAAACATTGGTTGGCAGTCTTACCCTCCTGCGTCTGCTTGGATTTGATGAGCTTGGCCCGCATGTTGGCGCCCACAATGTGTGAGCTGCGCAGGTCGCCCACCCGGAACATCAGGCACAGCTTGTCGTCCCGCAGAGAGATGACGGCATTCTTGGAAAACACCAGCGTCTCGGCCCGCTTGTTGGGCTGCGAGATCTTCACGAACATGCAGCCCACCTGCGCCGACACCACATGCTAGTTTTCATCACCTGGTCAAGTCAGACTATGATTGGGTGCTTGTTGCTAGGCAGATTTCCTACAGCTTGACAATTACAATTGTGAAAAAAATGATATTGGTCAGCCACACTAAAACCGTTTGAAATCACTCCAAAATAACACCAACCTGAATGACGGTACATCTACACTGCATTAAGATGCAATAACACGTGCTCACCATGAAAGCGTTGACCATTGATCCCAGAATGGCCTGCAGCAGCAGCAGCATGGTGCCGACGGGACACTGGTCAGTGATGACGCGGTGGCCGTAGCCAATGGTGGTCTCCGTCTCGATGGAGAAGAGGAAGGCCGAAATGAAGCCATTGACATTGTTGACACACGGTGTCCACGTCTCGTCCTCAAGGTGGTCCAGATCGCCCCTGAGGATGATAATGGCAGCAAACGCCCAAATCCAATTCAAAAAGGCTGATTTGAAATGTATGGATGACACACAACTAAAATGTCCATTTGTAAAAATGGCCGATTGGTTTTATTGACATACCTAAGAAACTGGAAAATTGGCATACTCCATTTATTTATTTATTTATTTCACTGGGGCAGTGCACATTAATCCACCTGAGAAAAAACAGTGTAAATGCGCTGGACTTAGCATAAATGCTAATTTTCACACTGAGTAGCGAAACCAGAAAGATACGGTTTGACGAGTAGTATCAAAGGGATTTATAAAGATACCCTGACCTCAAATGTTGGAAAATGAGTTGGTTAGCTGGTTTGGAAACTTCATCCGCCACCATTCTGTGTAGCTATACTTCACACAGAACAGTGACGAGAGAACTGGCCAGGGCGCGACATTAACGGTGGCCCGGGTCCACCATTAACCATTCTGCGTTTGTACCGTTCATGAACATCAAACTCAAACTCAACCTGCCCACAAGTGAAGCTTTTCGCAGCTCCTGATCTAAAGTCAACAGAGCTTTTGTGTCTTTTCGAACACAGCGTAAAAGAATGCTAACAGCCTGAGATGGACACACACTTCTGCTAACATGATTTGAACGTGTCGCTAGCCATTCTGCCGTCATAAGGCAACACCACTGGGACAAAACACTTTGCGTGACAGGAGCTAATGTCTCTTAATAACCGAGGAAGACAATCCATTAAAGTGGTGTTAATTTATAGCATCCGTGTCTTTTATATGAAACGCCGTCGATAGCAAGGAAGCGCAAAGGTAGCAGCTCTGTGCCGCAGCTGGCATTGGTGATCCATTGATACGATAAGGTCAGGATTTTACGAGGTGAACCCCTTAGCTAATTTGAGAGCCGCTTCTGCAGAAAGTGCCATCTGGCCATTCTGCGGCGACCGCTTCTTCTTTTTCTTTTCAGCCTTCGCAGCAGAAACCCATCGGAGGCCTTGTCGCCGGGCAGTTCAGAGGAGGTGACGCAGCCCGCGTGATGGTTCAATTAATGTATATGCGCTTGTGTTGTATTGATGTCGCGCCAAGTGTCAGATTGGGCGCTCCATTAGTCGTGTTTGGCGATAAACAAGACGGCACCAGGCGAGTACAGAGCAGCTTTGCTTGACGTACGCCGCTGCTAATGCTCGCTAAATAATTACCTAATTGTGTTGAAGATAAATGGTGTGCCGATTCGCATTTTGAACACAGCAGCAGAAAATAAAGCGTTATAAATATTGTTGGCAAGGTGTCATAAGTAAAGTGATATTAATTTGGGGTTATTTATAGCATTGTGTCATAGCTAAAGAGCAGGTTTAGCCACATTGTTTAGCTAAATGAGATGAGTCAAAATATTGCTTACACCTTTCACTATGAGGCAGTGCAGTTATGAATGGATGGAACACGAAAATTTCAAATGTAGGAATAAAAAAAAAGCTAATCTAAATATATAATTGAGAATCACCGAAGTTTGATTTTAAACAAAAATGTTCTCAATGTAAAAATGGTCAACATTTTAATATCGCGCGATTATAAAAATGGTAATTACAAAAAGTAAAACTAATTTTGAATGTGATTATTTCTTTTAATACATACATATTTTCATCTTAAACATTATTACATATGTTGTCATTTTCTAACTTTGTCAATTTTCATTTAAGTGCAAAGATTTTCATTGTAAGTGCAAATATTTTCATTTTAAAACAGAATTTTCATTATAAAAATACATGTAATTTTCATCATACATTTAATTTTGAATACAAAAAAATTCATTTGAAACATATTAAACTAACTTGAATGTACAACATATTTTTAAATGTTTCATTTTAAACGTAAAAAGTATTATTTCAAACAGAATTTCAGTTTTAATAGTAAAGGGCTCATTTTGAATTGACAATTTGAATTTTTATCATGCAAATTCTCAATTTTAAACATCTGATGGTCAATTTAAACATCCTTCCATCCATACATTTTGTATAGCTCTATCGCTGAAGCCTGTTTCAGATGACTTGTCACCAGCCAATCTCACTATCTTAAACATAAGAATAGTTTTTAAAACCAAAACGGATGAATTAAAAAAACAAAACATTGAAACCTTGTGACGAATGCCAATAAAACAAATGGATCAAGGGCAACACCAACCTGCAGTAGGCGATGAGGTACCAGATGGCGCCGAAGAAGAGCCACGTGACGGCGTACGCCATGACAAAGACGAAAAGTGAGCAGCGCCAGTTGAGGTCCACCAGAGTGGTGAAAATATCGGTCAGATAGCGGTACGTCTCCCTCATGTTGCCGTGCTGCACGTTGCAGCGGCCGTTCTTCTCCACGTAGCGTTGCCTCTTGCGGCGAGTGCGAGCTGGTGCAAAAATATCAAGACAAACGGCATCATAGATTGTCTTCGTACTGTCGCCATGAAATCACTCACCCCATCCGAATCGCCCCCTCTCCTTCTCTGGCCCTTGGGTTTTCTTCCTGGTCTGATTGACTGTGGCCTCCCGCTCGGCCATCTTTGATTGGAACGACCGCTTCACCTTGACCGCCTCGGTGGTGACCACGTGACCCAGCTCCTCGGACACGTTGAAGACACCACGGCCCTCCGCAGGGGGCATCGGGGCCTCAGTGACCGCCTCCTGCTCCCCTTCCGGCTTGTGGTCCACCGGCAGTGAGAGCGAGTCCGGACGCGGGGTCAGGACAGAGTTCTCCACAGCCATCATTGACTGTGTGTGTGTGTGTGTGTGTGTGTGTGTGTGTGTGTGTGTGTGTGTGTGTGTGTGTGTGTGTGTGTGTGTGTGTGTGTGTGTTATTGAAATGTCACTTTGGCGAACTCTGTCCACTGGATATTTGTTGTACTACCATTTGTTTGCTGAAACATGAGAAGGAAAACGAGCAAGTCAGACTATTGTTGTGTCACAATGACTGATTTGTCCATCTCAAAACAAATACATCTACAGTATGAGCACAACTACTCAGGTGACAGTAGACCTCCGCCAAGGCCGAATAATTCTTTGCATCCGCACCATGTTTTTCCATGGTTGAAGACTTCAAGATTATGAATGAATAAATATTTCATTTTATGTGATTTGCTTCTAAATATATTGACTATGCTTGAACTGCTAAAAACATGTGCAAAGAATGAGAACAATTTAGTACTGAATTGCTGAGCGTTAAACTCTTTTGAGATGTGTTCTGGTGACATGGGAAAGACATACAAAGGTTATAATGCTAACTATGAATATAACTATAACTACAATTATAACTATAACAGTCTTACTGATCAGTCACATTGAACAAAATAACAAAAACTGCTTGCCATTTTTTAAGAAGTGGAGGGGAAAAATCTACATCCCGTACCAAATGTACACACGTTTGTATTGTAAGATTTTAAGATTTTTTTCCCCATTTTGTGCTTATCATGAGATTTTTCACCATGTCTGGTACTCTGCTGCGCTTCCATTGCATACAATTTTCTGAAGTCACACATAATGCCAGTTGGAAGTCCAAATTTTGGTTGATTTTTGAGGCAAACTTTTTTTTTTAAACAGAATTCGAAATCGTTCTGTATTGGGGGTTGCATTTGCATAGCCCATTGTGGTCAGCATATTTTGCATGTTTTAAAGTGTGTGAGCGTGTGTGTCAGTGCGTGTGTTTTGTGAGTGCGAGCGTGTGTGTGTGTGTGTGTGAGAGAGAGAGAGAGAGAGAGAGAGAGAGAGAGAGAGAGAGAGAGAGAGAGAGAGAGAGAGAGAGACTGATAGTTAATGTGCGTGTGTGCTATTTTCACTGTGCATCGCTATCACAGCAGGCCGTCTCAGGTGTCTTGCATAATGCGCGCAGCAGGCCTGCCGTTTAAAAAAAAAGATATTTTATTATGATTACAACTAATAACGAGTCTATTTGCATAAGTCGAATGATTTATTTTGGCGTGCGTCCATCGTGAAACTGATGGGCAAAATCACAATGACGCACGATCACAAATTTGATACAATCTGTAAACAGGGTTTATGTACCCAAGCAAGGGTGCGCATTTGGTCAACAAAAGTGGCTGTACATTCAAATAACGAAATGTCGCACCTGATTAGTTTAACCTCATTTGCCGAAGAAGATGAGTATTCGTCGTGTGGAACGGTGGTTCGACGCGTCCGTCCATATTCGCCATCGATCCGGTGGATCCTCGGGGAGCTTGAGGACAAAAGAAAATCCCTCAACCCCGAAAATGGACCTTGCGCGTCCGTCTTTCCGAGGCTAGCGTGTCGCTGTGGCTGTGAGGTGGGGGAGTCTTCCGCCGTGCGTGGATGCGATGGAGGCGGGCAGGTGTCGTCAGCCCAGCCCCTCTCACCAAGCCTTGCATTGCCTTGATGAATGGTGCTGTAATTGCCTCCTTTGGCATTATTTCTTTAGAATAATGTACATCTGACCCATTTACGTGTTCAAAACTATGCGCTTAAGCCTCTTTAAAGTAAAAAAAAAAACTGTGTGTAAATTTACGGTATACACTGACACTCACTAGACTAGACACACCACGAGGAACAACAATACAAGCAAAAATAGGAGACACCAAATACTCTTAATATATTCCATATACTGTATATTCAAAACGTAATATATTCTAATTGCACCTATTTGCTCTTGTCATACACACTCCGAATCAGCAGTGGGCGCTATAAAGCTAATGTGGCTAAAATACTAGACTGTTCGTCGAAGCTGGAGACGAAGAAGTCCCTCATTTCCTTCTTTTCCAATATGTCGGTTTTCGGGCCGGTTGTGAAGATTCATCCCGTCGTCCTCGCTTCCATTTGCGACTCGTACGAGCGACGAAATGAGGGAGCGAGTCGCGTGATTGGCACCCTGTTGGGTAAGAAGCCATTATGTTGGTGAATAGCCCATTTTGTCACTTCGTCCAATCGTTGGCGCGTTCGCTGCTTTTAGCATGTCTGCTGCTAACGCGTGCGTGTTAACTAGTCTCACTAGTACACTTGAACCAAACATCTGGTACTGTCTTGTACTCGTAAACATCACTCTGTTAAGATTTGGTAATATTGTACGGTCAAAGTGGATTGTAACGTTTCCGATGTGTTTGTAATGTGAGTAGTAGGTGTACTGTTGCTAAATGTAACTAGTTGATACGTTTACGTGTTATTTGAAGGTGTGTTGTCCCCCTGCAGGTACCATCGACAAGCACTCGATCGAGGTGACCAACTGCTTCTCTGTGCCCCACAATGAGTCTGAAGACGAGGTGCGTTGTTCATGTCTCTTTACTCTTTATTGTTGTCGCCTTGTTTATTTTTAAAAAGACAACACTCAACTCCATTTTGAAGAGCACTTTTGAGAACAACTCAAGCTAGGAGAAAGAGTCGCGGACTCGCTGGAACCTATCCCAGCTGTCTTCGGGTAATAGTAGGCGGGGTACACCCTAAACTGGTTGCCAGCCAAGAGGGAATTTTAAGCAGCAGCAACCTCTAGAGCGCTGATGTACTGTCTTTGATGAGACTCTTTGCTTAAGGACAGTTGTGTGACTTGATATTCCTTGTCCTCCTTCAGGTCGCCGTTGACATGGAGTTTGCCAAAAACATGTACGAGCTACACAAGCGTGTGTCGCCCAGCGAGGTCATCATCGGCTGGTACGCCACAGGCTTCGATATCACTGAGCACTCTGTGCTCATCCACGAGTACTACAGCCGCGAGGCAACCAACCCCATCCACCTGACCGCTGACACAGCCCTGCAGAGCAGCAAGATGAACATTCGTGCCTACGTCAGGTCTGTTTCACAGTCTTTATTTCCTCGCTCATTTTAGGCCAACGACCACTTGCTAACACCTCATCTCTTACGCAGTGCACAGATGGGCGTGCCCGGGAAGACGGTCGGCGTGATGTTTACTCCACTCACAGTCAAATATGTCTACTACGACACAGAGAGGATAGGCGGTAAGGAAAGAAACACTCTTCAGTGTCAGCGTTTCCACCAAGTAGTCGGGAAACAAGTGACAGTAATTTCTTTTTTTCGGGATCGTCTTCCCAGTTTCTAATATATCTAATCTGATAATGACTAAGTTACATTTAACGTTGTAAGACATGCAAGATCTCTGCACCTTTTCGTTGAATACACCTTTTTAATGTCTGTGAATAAAAATTAGCCTTACAGTGTTGTCTTTATATATGTTGTTTTATTTGTTTGCTTTTTAAGTGGACCTTTTGCAGAGGACACGCCTCATTCCTAGTCGCGCCAAGGGCCTGACGTCAGACCTCTCCCAGGTGGCCGGCTCAGCTGCACGCGTTCAGGACATGCTGACCACCGTGCTAGCGTACATCGAGGACGTGCTGGTGAGTCTCTACAGACATTTTGTCAATCGCCTGCATCTCGTACTTGGAGAACGTTAACATGGGCTGTGTTTGCAATCTCTCCCGATCCGCTACGTAGTGCCCTATAAAGCAAGGTCACCATTTTGTAGTGTTGTTTGAATGTACTATGCCCTCACTGCACTTCCTAGAATTCCATATTAGCAAGCATTGTGCTGAATGTGACCTCTTTATCCGTCTCAGTCTGGCAAGGTGACGGCAGACAACAGCGTGGGCCGCTTCCTGATGGACCTGGTCAACAAGGTACCCACCATCTCAGCGGAGGACTTTGAGAATATGATCAACTCCAACATCAACGTATGTCTGTTTTTCTTGTCACGGTTGATTAATGGGTCATGTTTTCTCTCGGAATTGGATTAACCACACGTCAATTAATGCCATGTCAAATGTTTCTTTACAGGACCTCTTGATGGTGACGTACCTGTCCAACCTCACCCAAGCACAGATCGCCCTGAACGAGAAGCTGGTGCTGCTCTGAGGCGTTATATAATTTTTGGTTACAAGTTGCCCTTTTCTGAGATGAATAAAAGCTAAATATTCCCAGAGTCCATCCCCTCCATAAAGCAGCTTTTTGTGTCATTTGATCACTGATTTGACTTTCTAGGCACATTTGTGATACAGTACTCCAGGAAACAAACGGATAGCAACATAATTTATCTGTAAAAACTGGTACAAATATAGTCACGAAGGGAATCAATGACACCATGATCTCAATATCATGCTGAAGTGACAATTGATTTGAAGGTGCTCAAGTACTGTACATGTTTGGTTTGAATTTGGACTGTATTGTTAGTTTGCAATATTGATACTACGGTGATAATTGATACATTTGAAAAAAAAACTAAAGTTGGTCAGTGTACTCTTAAACATTTTCATTTTACTGCAGTACTACTTTAATGAATTGGATGTTATCATTGGAGTACAGTATTGTATTCGAGATGGTGACATTGATCATTTGTCCCACTAGTTGTTGAATGGTTTTTGAGTAACACCGTAGTCTGTGAAACGTTTGACTGTTTATTATTTATGTAATAATTCTCTGCATAAATATACATTCTAATTGTCCAGCCTGAGTTATCTTCGTACAAAAAGTAGGCATGAATAAGAGCACCCAGTTGTTGGAGCTGCTGGTGTCTTCCTGCTTTGGTGACCCTCAACGTTTCCCCGGAGAGTCGACGCCCGGCTCGGCCTTTTTGCTTTGCGGTTTCAGGATCCTTTCCATGGCGGCGTAGCCGTGCACGGCCCCCTCGTATAAGGTGTCACCGGCGGACCTGGCGATGGTCGCAGCACGATCTGGGTAGTAGAGGGAGGCGCTGGTGGCCATGAGACCCGCCGGGTAAACGACCCTCTTTACCCGCGAGCGTCTGGCCAGAAGCAGCCCCAGCACGCCGGTACAGCCAATGATACCGGCACGCGCGTAGAAGTCCCCCGGCGGGTTCTTGAGAAACGCCCAGGAGTTGCCCGCCAGCTGCGCCGCGCTTTGGACTTTGGGTTCGAAGCGGTCGTAGGTGGTCCGACACCAGGCAGCGTACGGCTCCGCAAACTTCCGCAGCGTGGCAACACTACGCTCCAGTTGCCCGGCTTTCGGCTCCTCAGAGACGGCTTTCTCTTGTCGCGGCGGGGCGTACAGCGACAGGTCTTCCCGTTTCAGTTTTGCAGGCGTGGGTTTCTTTCCGTCACCCGCCGCGGCGTAGACGGTGGCCGGCCACAAGGTGAAGGCTCCGGCCATGAGTCTACCTGTCACCTTCAACATGATCCCTGGTAGCCATGAATGGCCAATACGGCGACTCGGGAGGAACATCCTTCCCCAAGGCGAACACGTTCGACTATCTCCACAACCACAAAACAACAAACCTCATTTAGGATTTGTAGTATGTATTTCATCCAGAAATTGGTTTCGTCATATGGCACAAAATATCTCGGTAATTATAGCTATTTTTATAGAAACGCGAATTTCCTATTGACTGTTGTACGGAGTATCGCTTTAAACGTCACGTTACGAGTTGACGTTTTGTAGCACTTGGTCATGTGACGTAATTGTGCCCATGGTAACAACGTCTCTACGATACAACAGTGGCACGCCGTTTTCTGCTGGGAAGATACTTTACAAAAGTAGAGGAGTCGTGATATAATTTCTTCAATTGAGAAAAAAAATGGAATATCTTGACGTTTCATCCGTTCAAAACATTAAGGCGCTGTCTGCCTTGCTTTCCTCTCAACAAGAAGAGGAAAATGATGAAGATTATCAAGTGAGTATATTTTCCCATGTCAGTGTTCAATTATTTTTTTCTGGTTCTTGAAGTCTTTTTCTCATTCAAAATGCTTCCAGGATGTGTCTCCTTATGCAAAGATGGGCCCCGGACATATAGGGCCACCGACCAAAAAAGAGAAAGAAGGTACAGTACTATCTTATTTCTCATCAAGAAAAAAGCGGATAATGCATTTATTAGAAAGTTGTGTGTGCATTTTAGAGTCGTCAGTTTACGCGAAAAAGAACAGCAAAGAGGTGTGGAGCGAAGAGGAGGTGGCCGAGGGCCCGCAATACGATGATGTCACTGACCCACGGCCACAGCCTCAGTAAGTTCACACACCAACATATGGATTTACAGTAGTCATGTTTTACTGCTAAATGAGACGTATTCCCCTATTTGGAAGTCACTAATCAAGCCTTAAGACGTGAAATATAAAGTGCTTTCTCCCCCCTGTGACTATGCACAGATATGAAATCATCCTCAAGCAAAGTGTCGGCACAGAGGATCTCTTTTTGGGCTTGAGCAGAAAGGACCCTTCCTCCATGTGCTGTGAGGCAATGCTGGTAATGGGGTTTCTCTCCGAATGGAAAATTCCACAACCAAGAAATTATCTGCCTATTTCCCAAAATGAGAGCAACTCGTTCTGAATTTTGCGCTGTAACAGTGAGGCTAATTTTACTGCCTCCAAACTTCATGACTTGGCAATGAGGCTATTAGAAAATCTCCAGTTTTTAAGTGATGGCCACACTACTTGGAAGCACTGTCATGTCAATAAATAAATAAAAAGAAATCAACTCTTCACTCCACACCACAGTTAAATTGCTCAGAAATAGTTTCAGAGACACAACTCCATAATCAGCCCCTCCCTGTTGAATTTGACCGCAAAGGGAGGGAAGAATGTTCAAATTTGTCCCAACTGTTGGTATGTATGTGTGCCCCACTCTACAGGTCACAAGAGCATTTGAAAGCTCAGACTCCACTACAATAAATAAACACAAGACATATGTGTGGCCCTCATATCCAGGACCCATTTCACATAAAGCACAACAGTCCAAAATGTTGATGATGGATATTTCTACAATCAGGTGAAAATCAAACTCCCGGACAGCAAAGCGACGGACGTGACTCTGGACTTGAAAGAAAAGTTCCTTGATCTTCGGACACCAAAATAGTAAGAACCATTATTAATACCTTTGATTACCTCTTGTAATGCTCATGACACACTTCTGTCAGACTTCGCCTCAGATCAGATTTATTTTTAAAACATGTTATGTTGTTATAACATGTTTATAACAATGTCTATCATGACACCAAAATAGTAAGAAACATTATTAATACCTTTGATTACCTCTTGTAATGCTCATGACACACTTCTGTCAGACTTCGCCTCAGATCAGATTTATTTTTAAAACATGTTATGTTGTTATAACATGTTTATAACAATGTCTATCATGAGTGGACACACAAAAAAGTCTAACCCATTTTGGTTTTTAATCTTAACACTAACCTGCACATTTTGTATCTTAATGTTGTAGTCGACTAGGTCTTCACCTCCCACACCCGGTCCACCACCAGGAGGGTAAGGCTCAGTTTTTTAGCGAAAGAGAGGAATTAGAAGTGACACTGGTGATGAATCGACCACTGGACGCCATCAACATGCAGTGAAACTTGATGGCTCGCAAGATCACACCTGGACCGGATCTGACTGTCAGCTAATGAAGACTATGCACATTGATCCAACACAGTCCTGTATCATGATGAAAAATGCTCCCCATAATCCATTTTGGATGTCCGACATGCTGTTCGGGGTTACTCTGTTCTAAACTGCAATTACAGTGCTCTCATATTTGAATTTGCTCTCCAAAGTCTCTTAAATTACAGTGCTCTCATATTTTAATTTGCTTTCCAAAGTCTCTTTTTGAAACAAAATAATGCTCGGATTATTTTTTTAAGGCAGCATGTTTAATTGAAATTCAAAACAGTGGGGCAAAAGTAGGTGTAAAAAATTTTTGTTGTCATTTTTATCACAGTCCAATTTTTCATGGAATATTTTTGTCTCTTACATCTTGACCTTCCTTCCTTCCCTAAATTGCTTTTTATTCTTGCATCTTTCCTTCAATCATTCCTTCAGTGAAACCTCCTTTCTTTCTGACCTCTTTCCCCTGGCATCTTTTCCATCCTTCAGTTCTCTCGTTCCTTCTTGTCTTCCTTCCCTCAGACCGGTTTACTTATTCATATGTCCTTCCTCCTGGCATTTAAACCTGCTTTTCTCCTTTCGTCTTCCACTCCAGACCTTTTTCTTCTTCCTGACCTCTAGTCCTCCTTACCACCATCCCTTTTGGCTTCCTTCCTTCCTCCATTAGCTCCGTCCCTCAAAACCATTTATTTTGAATCCTTCCTTTGTTTTAGAACTACTTTTCTGTATTCCTTTCTTCCTTAAGCACCTATCCAATATCCAACTTTGATTGTGTACTTGTGCTGGACTGTAAAACACCCATCATAAAACGTATCCACATTTTCTACATCCTTGATCAAGAATGTCAAGCGTTTTTGAGCCACTTGGTGGCAAATGTCATGAATAAAATGACTTAAAAAAACAAGTTGAATAGAAAACGCTTCACATGACTATCACTTGTTTCTGTATACTGTACTGTACTGTACTGTATATGATTACTGGAAGGAAACGCTTGGTTTCCCGGCGTGCACTTGTTCCACTGCGCAGGCGCAAACGGCTTTATTTATTTCACGACCCGAGACAACCGGAAACTACGAGGCTGTGGACTTGACCGCACTTGGTAAAGTTTGTCACTTAAAATGCTTCACACATTCCTATAGCGTTTTAAATAAAACGTTGAACGTCTACATTTACTTTTTTTTTTAAAGATAAGCGGAAAAAAGCTAACGGCTCGCAAAGCTGGAGTATCGTTAGCACACACGGGCCCCTTCATTCAGTGCTTAGCATGTCCTTTTTAAAACACTTTCCTGACAATATCCTGCTTATACTCGCTTATATTGTACGCCGAACCTGTAAAATCCCCGAGAAAACATGATCTTACAGGCCACTGGCCTTTATTAGTTACGTCGAGTGGTGTAGTGAAGGATTAGCATCTTTAAGGTGACTATACATGATTAAAACTGCATTTTATTCTGGGGAGATTCAACCTTTAATGACAGGTTCGTAAACATTAGCTCATAACTCGCTTACATACGTTCAGTCTTTTTTTTCTGTTTTAATGTTTTGACAGACTCACACTGGTGTAAATAAGATCATAATTCACTTTGCAAGTGTCAAAGGAATTTGAATTAATATATCAAAAGTTGTAAAGCTGTACCTTTATTGATTGTTCATTTATTAATCTTGGGTGGAAATTGATTTTGTTGGATTTGTATTTGAGGGAAAAGTTATAATCGCACGCAAGTGAAGACATGATATCAAGCCCTGGAAAAGTTGTACAGCGTTATGGCATTATTTTTTTAATCTTTACTGCAAGTAGTAATTTAGAGATTTAAGTGTCAAGAATGTCAAGTAAAACTTTAAGACAAAAAGCGATGATTTTATGAAGATGCAGACAATTTACAAGATCTCATCCTAAAAAAAATTAAGGTCTAGTTTTAATTTTAAGGACTTTGTTATGAGAATTTTTTTTTAGGATATAAACAAAAATTACCACTGGTGTACTTTCAATCACTTTATTCAACAAAGGAAAAGAAAACAAACCTGTAATAAGTACATTCATGCCAATGGCTAAGACTCAAAATGAACCTTGGACCTCTGGACTGCACTAAACAGTCGACCACCCATTATTGTTTTTTAGAATGTGAAATAATTTTTCATCTGATTACTCTGTTATGTAATGTGATAATCGGTAGAATAATCAATTCTAAAATTTTCCGATACCTGCCGCCAGAGGCGCCCAATGTTGTCCTAAAAGCAAAATAGAGTTTATGACTCATGGATAACTTTTTCACAGTTGTGATGGCGGCAAGGGCGTGATTGGCGCGACCCAGCTACCATGACCGAGTGCTTCCTGCCACCCAGCAGCAGCCCCGCCGAGCAGCGGCGGGCTGAACATCCGGGTGGCGTGGCGCGCACCCCCAGTTCCGAAGAGATAAGCCCCACCAAGTTTCCCGGGTTGTACCGCACCGGTGACCCATCGCCACCGCACGATGGCCTCCACCATGAGGCGCCAGATGCGTACGTGTCAGATGAGGACAAAGAGCACAGTAAGAAGAAGAACAAGTTTAAGAAGAAGGAGAAGCGCAGTAAGTGGTACTTAATATGGATTAACTAAATGGATGGATGGATAATGTTTCTATTGCCTGTTTTTAAAATGTCATCCCACTTTTCCTTGTTTCCATTTCCGGTTCCGTTTTGTGGTGGCTTCATAAAAGAATCCAAAGAAAAAGCCGGTGGGGGGTGCGAAGCGCAGGGTGTGTGGTGCGGTCGCCTCACTGCCCGCTAGATTTATAGAATATTATGTTGTTAATATGTTAATGTATTATTAAGAATATATTTGACATATTATATTATTTATTATAATATTGCATTATATTAAATGACTTTTTTACTCACCAACCTTTCGTTTTCAATACCTGGTGGCATAAGTGAGCACTAACTGCCTTTTTTTAAGACTTTAAATCATTTAAAATTAGGGCGGTTGAAACACAAGGGAGTTGTGCCACATTCGTGGCTGACCTCTTTTTTTTCCAAGCACCCCGTTTCTCCCACCTCCCTTCCTGTTTCTCATGTAGAATAACTAACCAGAACTCTCCCTCCCTTTTGCTCTCTCTCTCTCTCTCGACCCAGCGGAAGGATATGCCGCCTTCCAGGAGGACAGCTCGGCAGACGAGGCGGAGAGCCCGTCCAAGATGAAGCGCTCGAAAGGCATCCACGTGTTCAAGAAGCCCAGCTTCTCCAAGAAAAAGGAGAAGGACTTCAAGGTGAAGGAGAAGGGCCCCAAAGAGGCAAAAGACAAGAAGTCCAAGGACCTGACAGCTGCCGATGTGGTGAAACAGTGGAAAGAGAAGAAGAAAAAGAAGAAGCCTGCCACTGGTACCGCCCCTGCCGTTGACGTGGAGACATTGCCAGCAGAGATGCCCGCCTTCAGGCCCATCTTCGGTGCCCCCCTAGCGGAGGCGGTGAAGCGGACTGCGTTATATGATGGCATCCAGCTGCCCGCAATCTTCAGGGAGTGTGTGGACTACATCGAGAACTACGGCATGAAGTGTGAAGGAATCTATCGCGTCTCAGGTATGCTTCACACCATGAGAATGGTTATAAAGGATGCTTGACTGTTTATACCCTTGTAAGAGAGGACAGCCAGGGAGAAATGAGAGAATAAACAAAAGCAACACTTCCTAATCTGGGTTTTCAAACGGAACCGATGGAGGGGAAAAAAAATCGCCATAACAACACTTTCGTAGTTTTAGAGGTGACAGGCGGAGAGGAAGACTACAGGAAGCAACATTAGCATGTGCCAATATGAATGAGTGGGGACAGATAGAGAGAAGAAAGTCAAATAAAAGCACAGGGAGGGGACAACCACAAGTCACTGTTTATTTGTGGTTTTTCGAGGGGGATAGATAGAGTTAAAAGATGGAACAAAAAGCAACAACAACACAACACTATTAAAAAAGACGGAACACAAAGCATCAACAACACAACACTATTAAGTACATATACTGGTACTTAGTTTGTATTGAGACAGACAGAGTGAAGAAGAAACAAACAGCAATAGCAAATGAGTGGAAGAAGACCTATTTTATTGTTTTGGAGAAGGACGGCAAGAGAGAAAATAAAGGGGGCACAGAGAGAAGAGACCCCAAAAAACCCAATAACAAAAAAAACTGGAATGAATGATCTTTTGTGTCTCTGTCAGGTATGAAGTCCAAAGTGGACGAGCTGAAAGCGGCATATGACCGGGAGGAGTGCCCGTGCTTGGAGGAGTACGACCCTCACACGGTGGCCAGCCTGCTCAAGCAGTACTTGCGCGAGCTGCCCGACAACCTGCTGGGCCGGGACCTGGGACAGCGCTTCGAGGATGCGTGCGGTAGGCAGGCGGAGGCCGACAAGGTGAGCGAGTTCCAGCGGCTGCTGGCCGAGGCGGCGCCCGAGAGCCGCCTCCTGCTGGGCTGGCTGGTCACGCACATGGATCATGTCATCGCCAAGGAGGCCGACACCAAGATGAACATCCAAAACATCTCCATCGTCCTCAACCCCACCATACAGGTCCAATTTTTACATTGCCATAAATTAGGTCTGTTTATCTTTGAAGCTCCGGCCTACTTTAGAGCATTTATTCTGATGTGGGATATCTATTGGGCTGCTCCACTTTTTCCCAATTTACCAAGTATGCAATTTAGAACATTTTTAAAAATCTCTTAAATCATATTTTACACAAAATTACAAAATAAATTGAACCCCGTTTAATATTATACATCACAAAGGTGCATGTGTGGACAGCAAAGTTACTCTAAGTAGTCTTCATGGGCCTCTGTTAATGGTAGTTGATTGTTGAGACGTGATGAATTATGTTCAATTGGGGAACAAAATATTTGTTGTGTTATGTCTAATAGCTGTGAACTAATTTTTGGGTGCGTAATCCAAAACGGCCCCATAATAGAGGGATTCTCCCACCTTGTGTTTAGTCAATAAACTTTGACCCTCTCACCATTATTTCAGATCGGAAACCGGGTCCTCTACATGTTTTTCACGCACGTGAAGGAGCTGTTCGGAGACGTGGCCCTGAGGCAGGCGGTGCGCCCGCTCCGCTGGTCCAACATGGCCACCATGCCGGCGCTGCCTGAGACTCAGGATAGCATCAAAGAGGAGATTAGGCGACAGGTGAGAAGATAAATGTTTGTCGTCTGTTGTGTTGCTGCCGTTAGTCTCCTCTTGAATGAAAATTCCCTTTTTAAGGTTAGAGGACACAAGGCTGGAAGTGACAAAAATATACGCTGCACTCTACGGTTTCCATTTTGCTGCACAGGCCCATTTTCTTGCTGCCCTCCATTTCCTTTTGAGGAAAATTAGTCTCCTTTGTCTTTGGACGTCTATGGCTAGAAACTCTTGAATGCGATACATCTATTTTTTTTCCCCAGTAAAGATAAAATTATCTTCCCTCGCTAACAGTTTCGTCTGTCACTCCAGCCATCGTCAGAGCTGTCACCACTTCGTAATGTCACGTCACACTAAGAAGTGGTGAAGCTGAAGTGACAGGCGAACCTGTCAGCAAGGTAATAGAATTTTCTCTTGACTTAAAAATAAATAAATCATCTGATAAAGAGACTTCAAACAAAAATTAGCCTCTGTTAAGTTTTGAAGACTTGTTACTAGAAAAAGAAAAAACACAGAAATGCAATACTCTACTGTCTCCACTTTGCTGCCGTAGTCCATTTTCATGCTACACACAATCTCGTCTTGGATAAAATAGTCTCCTTGCCCAACTGATGTATTTGTTTAGGAGTTCCTGCTCAACTGCCTGCACAGGGACCTGCAGGCTGGCGTAAAGGACTTGTCCAAAGAGGAGCGTCTTTGGGAGGTCCAGAGAATCCTCACAGCTCTCAAGCGTAAGCTGAGGGAGGCCAAGCGACAAGTAAGAGGCGTTCATTTTCAAATGCCACGCCCTCCTTCGTTGAACGAGGTTAGCGTTATGATGGTGACTGTTTTTTGTTGTTGTTGTGATGATTTAGGAGTGCGAAACTAAGATCGCCCAGGAAATCGCCAGCCTGTCCAAGGAAGACGTTTCCAAAGAAGAGATGACGGAGAATGAGGAGGAAGTGGTTAACCTTTTACTGGCACAGGTGAGTGCCTCGCCACTTTACATACAGTTTATAAACCAGCACTGGTTGTATATATCGCAAGTGTTAGCCTGATACTTTATAGCCCTGTTCACACGGGCAGATTTATTTCGGCGCTGCACCGGAGTATTTTGTTGCGATATATTTTTACACCGGAACAAATTTGAAACAAGCTGTTTTCGGGCGCTACGACGGAACAAAGTTGCACGTATGAACGCTCGAGGGGAGCAGTTTCGGAGTAAGTCTGAAATAAATCTGCCCGTGTGAACGGCCCTTATTTGTCATAGTTTGGTCAATTTAATATTTTTGCAAAAATCTATACTTTTAATGGACCCCTGTGTACATGTTATTAAAAAAGAATAGGTCACCGATCTTCGGTGATGAAAATGGTTTGCTTTCTTTGACGATACATTGTTAATGATTGAACAAGCACACCGTTTTTTAGGTCAACTGAAAAGTGACAACACAGCACATCAAAGGTATTCGTCACTTCATTACCGCAAGCACGACGACACGTAGCAAAACAAAATCAAAGATAACTTTAATAATAAATAAAACATAATAAAGTAAATCAAAATATGAGAGGAGTGTAAATGTTGTACATGATACTGTATATTAAAAAAGCAAGGACATGTTGATTTCATCACATTTATTTATGAAATTTGCTTCCTTATGTCTGGTCAGGAAAATGAGATCCTGACAGAACAGGAGGAGTTAATCTCTCTGGAGCAAGTATTGCGCCGACAGATTGCCGCAGAGAAGGAGGAGATCGAGAGGCTACGGGCAGAGATCGCGGATATCCAGAGGTAAGACAGTGGCCGTAATTTACGCTTTAGTGCCAGAGTACTAACTAAAGCCCTAATCTTCCTCTCCAGTCGTCAGCAGGGTCGCAGCGAGACCGAGGAGTATTCGTCGGAGAGTGAGAGCGAAAGTGAGGACGAGGAGGAGCTGCAGATGATCCTGGAGGACCTTCAGAAGCAAAACGAGGAGCTGGAGGTAAAGAGGAATTGCCTCAAAAGTCAACAGCAAGCGAGTTCAAGCCGCTGTTGTATGAAATGTCATCAAATGTTATGATGCTTCAGTCAAGTGTGCGCGTAAAGGGTTTACGCCTTTTTTTTAATCAATTTAGCTCATCAAATAATTGTTTCATTTATTTTTGTTAATAATGAAATGAAATGTGATTAAAAACATTTTCACAGGTATATATTCTTTATCCTCTGGGAAAAAACTACTTTTACTGTAGCTTCAGTGACAGTAGCGTTTATGTTAACGTTTTTTTTTTTTTTTTTTGTAGATCTGCATAACTGTAGTATTCTGCTCCCTGGTGACCACGTTGTGCACACCAGACAAACCCAGTTATTTAATCATGATGCACGAAAGTGTTTAATTGTTTACATTGTACTTAATTATGGTATTACTATATGATTTTATTACATACAGTATAGTGGAATTTTGTTGTCCTTGGGCTCCATCTCAGGATGTATTGTTTTGTGTTGTATCTCATTCGCATCCTTAAAGAAGACAAGCGCTTAAAATAATGCAAGGACTTTAGATGCTCACTGGGTTGGAATCTCATGAGATGACCGTTGTCACCACGGTTACCAACCGACTTTTGCGTCACAGAACAAGAACACCCACCTGAACCAGGCCATCCACGAGGAGCAGGAGGCCATCTTGGAGCTGCGCGTCCAGCTGCGCCTCCTACATAGCCACAAGCTGCAGCATGACCTTGCTGCGCCACCGCCGCCGCCGCCGCTGCCGCTGCCGACACCGACACCAACAGCAGCCGAGCAAGCCGCACCCACGCAACCCAGCCCGGAAGCCCGAGGCATTGGCGAGGAGCAAGCCAAGGTTGCCGACAGCAGCACCAGTTCCGCCGCTGCTGCCTGTGTTGTGGCACCCCTGGAAAGACAGTGAAGGATCCTCCCAAGCCGTCGCCCAGCAAAGATCGGCGGGATGGCAACATGTGAGGCAAAGTTGGAAGAAGAGTGTTCCCTTACCTAAAGAAAATACAAATACCATAGTTTGTATATCATTGCTTCATCTTACGGTGACATATTGACCAAATAATTACAAATCTGGAAAGTCCTTCCTGTGGCCTTTAGTACGATGTTTGAGTCAATGAGGTTTGTCCCGAATTGATTGAGGTAGCGGTAAATGTTGACATTTTCAACAACATTCTTTTTCGTCATTATTTCATCATGAGGCAGCATATTGACTAACTCCAAATCTGAGTCCTTGTGTAAGCCTTTTAAATGACGTGTGAGTTGATGAGGTTTGTTGTTTATTTTGGACCTGCTTAGTCGCAAATTACAAGCATTAAAAAAGATTTGTTTGTCAGTGCTTCATCTTACATATTGACTAAATAACTACAGCTATGGGAGGTTCTTATCATGGCTTTTAATTATGCATGATTTGATGAACTTTGTTGAAAATTGATTTTTGGCCCATGGTTAATAGTAAACCGAGCAACTTTCAAGCATAAGAAAAAAACCCCACTTTACTTCCCATTACTGCTTCATTTTATGCATAAATATTGACTAATTAATGACAGCGCTGGAAAGGTCTTGCTGATGTTTGAGTTAATGATGTTTGATGCTTGACCTGGTTGATAGTATTTTGATCATTGCTTCATTTTGGGGGGGGGGGGGGGGTCATTTGTTCATCTTACATTGACTCAATTCTTAAAGATTTAGAAACACTCATTGGATGTAGTCCGATGGGCAACTCTTGAAAATTAACGAAACCACGAAGTCCACAAATACTCCTCGCATATAATAATAATAAACATGTTAGTCCGTCATATATTTTCATAAATTCATATGTCAACAATACACTGTGCCAAAATGAAGACTGATTAAACAAAACAAAAGCTCTTTGAATACATCTGATAGCTCAAAATATTTACATTGAAGATACTGTATACGTGGATTGAAATGTTTGTAGAAATATATTGTAGGTAACAAATGGCTGTAAGAAATGTTACCGTGCAATCATCTCCATGGGAATTGTCATGATGATTTCTCATATATTTTGCTCTGCATTTTACAACACTATCCTGTTCTAGCAATTTGTTGGAGGCTCGGGTGTGACATTTCATATTTTCTTTTTTTTCCCCTCTCCGTGTAAATTATTTTATACATGCATTCATTGACTTGTATGCTTGCTTCTTGTCTCATGATCTGTGTTATTAAATAACGCTGTGACTGAAACATTTATATGCTGCGAGGAGTAAGGAAAAGCATGCATTTTTAGTGACTTGTTTGCTTTACGCCCAACACGGCCAAATAATTTTTTCTCTTAATGTTTCCATTCAACTCAACTCAACTGTATTTATAGAGCACTTTCAAACAGCCATCGCTGCATACAAAGTGCTGTACATGGAGCAGTTTAACATATACAACAAACAGTAAAGCAAATCGATAATAAAGACAGTAGAAAGCACCGAACAGCAAAACCAAGAACAAATCTAAGTCATGCTGAGTCAAATGCCAAAGAATACAAGTGGGTTTTGAGGTGTGTTTTGAAGATGGGCAGCGAGGAGGCTTGCCGAATGTTCAGTGGGAGGTCATTCCAGAGAGAGGGACCAGCAACAGAAAAGGCTCGATCCCCTCTGAGCCTCAGTTTAGTTCTTGGTACTTCTAATAATGTCTGGTCCGCAGACCTGAGGTGCCTGGCAGGTGTGTAGGGGCGGATGAGTTCAGAGAGGTAAGGTGGCACGAGGTCATTTAGAGATTTGAAAACAAATAATAGGATCTTGAAAATAACTCTAAAATGTATGGGGAGCCACTGAAGGGATGCCAGAGTAGGAGTTATGTGCTCCCTCTTACGAGTACCAGTCAAGAGGCGAGCAGCGGCATTCTGGACCAGCTGGAGGCGCTTAATGGAGGACTGGCTGACTCCAAAGTAAAGGGCATTGCAGTAATCGAGCCGGGATGTGACAAAGGTGTGAATTACTGTCTCAAAAGTGTTCATGAGAGAGGAGAGGTTTTACTTTGGCCAGCTGTCTAAGGTGAAAGAAGCTGGATTTAACAACGGCACCAATTTGCCAGTCAAGTTTGAAATCACTGTCCAGTTTAAGGCCCAAGTTTGAGACTGTTGACTTCAGATAAGGAGACAGGAGGCCCAAGTCTACAGGATGGGATGTACAAGGGCCACTGGCCATTCATCATTAAATATTACTAAATATATTACTGTAATATTATTATTATGAAAACCTGATGTGCTTGAGAAAAAACTGGCAGATTCAGAATCTACAACAAAAAAAAATCTTGAAAATGTACAGTACTTGCATCTCAGATTTAAAACATTTGTAAAAATATTTTGACCAGTTTTATTCATCTCAAAAGAACAGTAGTTATAGTAAGGGAAAAATAAATACAAAATTAGACAAACGAAGGATGATATTAACTGTTACTGAACCCACACCCCCAAAATTACAATTTTTTTTGTCCTCTGCCCGTTTCAGACATGCAGTTGCAAAGTTACGTGTAGTCACAACAACCCAATACAGGAAGTTAGCAAAATGAAATTATTCATCTTGAAAATAATGTGTGCGCATATATACTAGTAATGTTTTCATAGCAATTTGCGAGCTGACAAACAAAATGGATTCGTATGCTGTTCGCAATTAAAAACAGGATCTCTTCAGTTTAAACTTGTGTCATAAAGTACGCTTCTTTCGCCATTTAGTTCTTATTTTGGAATCCGTCACAGGATGTGCATCACAATTTGGTGCGGGATGTTCTTGCTGATGGTCAGCAAGTCAGACAGTCCGGGGCTGGGTTTTTCTCTCCTACGTAGAGTCAGGGACTGCCGCTGAAAAAAACAATTTTCAAGTATGACGAGACAAAGACAGTAATGGAACACTGATATACTGTACAATGATTTAAGTCATTTTGGCGACCCACCATGGCGATAAGGGAGCTCAAAGTTTGTCTTTTAGGGGTAAGTGACACCTATTTTATCTCCCTCCATTTTGGGGAAATTCTTTCGCTGTAAATACTTTTGTTTGTTCTTTCTTTAATCTAACCTTATGTGTTGGACTTCACGAGACCCCATACTAACTAGCGATCTGAACTGTCGACTTTTTTTCTTCATGAAAATAGTGAAACCCGTTGTACCCCCTTGATGACAAACTGTTGACCCAAAAAACAAACCTCATCAGGAGCAGCTGACAATTCGGGAACATTTTGGTTACGTTCTGACGTTCTGTGACGTAATCGCACTGACTCGACGTTTAACTGTCACTTCATGTGAGAGCTGACCGTTCTCAGAATATGATTACTGTATTCTTAACTCCGTACAGTTACATTATTGGGCAATTGTTCGCCTTTTGTTTCGTTTAAAAACACACGAAAAGTACAACATCGGCATTTTTAATTAATTAAATAAAAAAATTTGAATTACTTTTTGTGACTTTATACTTGTCCCTTCAACGCTCACCACAGCGAGTCATATAATAATACTGTCCATTAAGATTAAATTATTAAATATTGAAAAATTTTTTAATATAAAAAACATTATACAAAAAAAATGAATTTAAATTTGACTGAGTAAAACCCTTTAAATTAATACAATACGTTCAAATGTAATAATTAAACTTAAAAATAATTTTCTTGAAATACATTTCACTATTTTCGTATTTATTGTAAAATTATTTAGCATTGTCAACATAAATGTTAATATTTTCAAATAACTAAATTTACATGCACTTCTCTTGAGGTAAATGAAAACACTTGAAAGAGTGCTAAGTGAAGCACTAGCTTGTCGCTACTGCTAAATGAAGTTTAATGCTGGTAAAGTTTAACAAGTGGAGTCATCCGTGTAAATACATTATTGTAAAATATTAGTATAAATAATGGTGCTCTATTATTTTGCATTTCTCATTGTCTTGCATGATTGAGATTGAAAATATTTTTCTGAATGAATCATTGTCCTTGCTGGCGGCCAATGTTCGTACGTGTACGTGTGTGTATGCAGGACACTGGTGTGGGCAAATCCAGCATTGTATGTCGCTTTGTCCAGGATCACTTTGACCACAACATCAGCCCCACGATAGGGTGAGGCCACAGTCAAGAAAACAGCAATAGCATAGCCGCTTGTGTAATACAGTTGGAATTATTTTTTCTTATGGGAAATAGCTGAAATAATGTATTACAAATTCAATATGGTCACACCATTAATAATTTTGAACTGCACAGGTTAAAGTTCAATATTGTTAACCGCTATATAAGTGTAAAAAGAAATTGATGCAGAAGTTTTGACTGCGGCTAATGATAAGTGAAGTCTAATACTAAGCGACATTTAATGTAAAGCAATGTGAAAAGATGTCCCCATTAAGACAGTCTGCCAAAATGCTCAGTCTTTTTGGAATAGAGAAATTGAAAGTTGTTTTTTTAACTTGTGGGAACATTTTTGTGTGATAAGATAAGATAAGAAAACCTTTATTAGTCTCGCAATGGAGAAATTCACAATTCACAGCAGCAAAGTTATGAAAGGAAGAAGTAGAATATTACCAATAGAGAATCTGGTCTTGCTAATACGAACTGAAATCCAATCATGAGTGAAGTTAATACAAAGTGAATGTTTAACCTGTTGCTAAATGCTAAGTGAGGCTGTGAGAAATATAAAACTGAGTGAAAATTTTCACCATGCTTTTGCTAAGTGATGTTTTTGACCATTACTAATACTAGAAACGTTCATAAACTGCTCATAAACGTTTTCGACCATCACTAATGCCCAGGGATGTTTAATGCAAAGTACAGTTTCACATTGTTGCTCATGTAAACTGAAGGTTTTAGTGTTGCTAATGCTAAAGATGCTTTAGACTGTTGCTAATCCCAAGTGACATGCTCCACTGTGGCTAATATTAAAGGAATCTTTCGACCATCCTTAATGCTCAGGGAAGTTTCAGACTGACGCTAATGCTGCGTGAAGTTTCACACTGTCACGAATGCTAAATAAAGTTTACTGCTAAGTGAAGTTTCATGCTGTGTCTAATGCTCCCTAGAGCCTCATTCCTGACCAAGACTGTGCCATCTGGGAGCGAGCTGCACAAATTTCTGATCTGGGACACGGCGGGACAGGAGCGGGTGGCGTACTCATTTTTTTCTTTGTTGTCCTTTTTTAGTTGTTGTTCACATACTTCGATTTTCTCGCATGCCCCCATCATGTATTTTGTTCACTCGTGACCTATGCGCTGTCTGCCGTGAAACGCCATGATCCGCCTTTGCGTTGAAGATCACAAGGACACCGTGAACCCTCGTTAATTGTGGAGGTTAATGACAAAGCCCAGAATTAGAATTGTTGAAAGATGCCGCAAGATTTCGTCAAAGGACTACTTTTGTCTTTATATGGTACCGCTCAGAGTCGGCCTCAAAATCCCGCTTCACATTAATGAATGACATCCAAATGGAATTGAATGGGTTCTTTTTGTACTTTTCTGGGGGAAAAAGACATGTCAAGCGCTTTACAAACCCTCACATGCACTTGGTTGAAAACTATCTATTGAACTGGAGAGTTCACTGGTTCAAAATTATGATTTACTTATTGCTTTTCCACGCCCACTGGAATCCCAATTCAAATCATCGCCAATTTGTGTACAATTATGTACTATAAGGATATAATAATACTTCTTCGGTACCGAGATGCCATAAGATGGACCACAAAAACAGCAAATAAGTGTGTTTTAGGGGGGGATAGGTTCACCCTAAAAATCTGTGACGAGGTGAAGCTGTACGTACTGAAGGCAGTGCAGCCATCAGAATTGCTGCAAAATCGTCAAAATAACAAATACAAGAAAATGAGTACTATCACATATCAACAATATCACTCGTTCTGCATATTTTCATCTTAGAAACATTCACCGGCTCCGCTCTTCTCTCACCCCTCACTCCACTGCTATACTTGTTCACACCCTCGTCACCTCCCGACTTGATTATTGTAACTCCCTCCTGCTCGGTCTCCCTCAAAAAACCCTCCATAAGCTTCAACTGGTCCAAAATTCAGCCGCTCGCATTATCACACTCACACCATCCATAAACCACATTACACCTGTCCTCCAACATCTCCATTGGCTCCCCATTATACACCACATTCAATATAAAATCCTGCTCCTTACATTTAAAGCCATCCATAACTTTGCCCCTCCTTACCTGTCTGACGTCATCCATATTCCTACACCTGTCTGCTCTCTTCGCTCTTCCTCCTCTCTCCTCCTCACTGTCCCCTCTGCTCGCCTCGTCACCATGGGAGACGGAGCCTTCAGTCGCTCTGCTCCCCAGCTCTGGAACACACTCCCCGCTGACCTTCGCAACATAGACTCACTAACACATTTCAAATCCAGCCTCAAAACTCATCTGTTTAGACAAGCTTATTCACTCTGACCATAAATCCATTGTCTCTATTTTGTTTTATTTTATCTTATTCTATTTGATGTTGTTTTTAACATTGTATCTGTATTTTTAACTGCTTGTTGTAAGGTGTCCTTGAGTTTTTAGAAAGGCGCCCACAAATAAAATGTATTATTATTATTATTTCATGGAACAAGTACTAGCTATGAAGTTGTACACGTAGGGCAGTGCTTCAGGTAGTGTTCAGGCCAGCAGAGAATGTCTTGCTGAATGCGTTTGAGTCATGTTTTTGAGACCAGTGTAATTTGCAAGCATTTCTCTGTTGACAGCTTTTCTCAATAAAGTGCATTGCCGAGGGTTTGAAACGGTCTTCACCGAAGTTCATTTCATCACAAGAAGCGTCATGGCTCGTAGTCGTCATGAGCTGTCTGTGGGGTCATGGCAGGAAAGCCCACTTGAGTCTAGTTACGACGCATTCTCATAAAATTTCAGTCAAGTTAATGGAAGCCTTTTTTCTTCCCCCTTTGTAGTTCCACTCATTAGCTCCAATGTACTACAGAGGATCGGCTGCTGCTGTCATCGTCTATGACATCACTAAACTGGTAAGCCTCTCATTGAGCGCAACAATAATAATGATAAGAACAAAGAAAACAGAAAACTCACACGATCTCAAGGTCAAAGCCGAGGTCAGACACCGAACGTCAGAACTCTGTGGCAGACTTGCAAACCACAAGGACATCCGACAACTATTTTCCGCCTTTTTTCCCCCCATCACAGCTCTGTGCAACTGCATTACCACAGAATGGAGGGAATTAAGCTGACCTGGTAATTTTCAGCCAACTGTGTGTGCAGGACTCTTTCCAGACATTGAAGAAGTGGGTGAAAGAGCTGAAGGAACACGGACCCGAGGACATCGTTGTCGCCATTGCAGGAAACAAGAATGACCTAGGAGACATCAGGTGGGTTAGTCATTGCTGTTGGACTAATAAACTGGTACCATAATGTAGCAAAAATGAAAAGGTTGTCAGTGAACAATTCTTGAAAAACACAGGACAGACAAGGCCTTACTTCAAGGCCATTTGAAATTTTACAGTAAAACAAAAGAAAAGTGAATGACACTTTTATTTCACCAAATCGCATTGACTGTCTCACAAAAGTCCGCTAACTTAATGCTAATGCGCCATGCAAAATGCCACAAATGTTGCAGTAGTTTGAAATATTTGAATAACAGTTCAACACAAATGGTGCAGACAGAGCAAACAATACTCACAGGCATATATTCCTTATCCTGTGCAAAAATGGGCTAATATTACTGTACTGTCGCTTAGTTGAAACAGTCTTGTGTTTCTTCATCAAATCTACGTGTAGCACGTCTACCGTACATATGTTACTCTGCCACCTGGTGGCAAAGGTGTGCACACCATGCTTTTGCTATATGCTACTTTTGCTACGTTTTACCAAACATTTTATTGGTGCTTTTGGGTGCGCTGGAAGTAATGACATCTCCATTCATTTCAGTGGCGAAAGATGATATGATTTATGAGTGTTTTCAGTTTTGAGCATAGTCTCAGAACAACTTAAACTCAGAAGTTAGAGCACTGTTGCATGTCCATAAAAAAACATCCTCATCGATCTCATACGTGACATTGTAGGGAAGTCCCCATGAAGGAGGCCAAGGAGTTCGCCGAATCCATCGCCGCCATCTTCATCGAGACCAGCGCCAGGAATGCCGTCAATGTGGAGGAACTCTTCCAGAAGATCAGTAGGTTTCATGCCACTTCATACAAAGACTGATATTTATCGGAAAAATGGTTCAAATGAAACAACTGCTTCGATAGGCTCCAGCATGTCCCCGACTGACCCATGTGTGGATAAACAGTTCTGATAATGAATGCATGGGTGAATAGTTTGGACTTTGAAGAGCTTTGACATAATTTGACTTATTTTTAAAATGACAAAAACTACAGCCGTACTATAGCAAATCAAATCGTAATCCCGCTGTTGTGATCAAATCGATCCACATCAAAATGTGCCGCTCTTGAATCGTATCGTACCCCATGTATCGAGATATTTAACGTATTATCTTTTCTCAGAGAGATGCACACCCCTGTTGTGTGCCCATCATTACGTGTTGTATCACAGATTTAGCATAAGCCATAGCGTAAGTGAAAACACGAGCACTTTCTGTGCTTCCAAATACAACGTATTACCGTTTTAACATCTTTTTATTTCAGGCAAACAGATCCCACCGCTGGACAACCCCGACGTGGAAAGTACGGAGTCGTTCAAACTGACCCGACAGCCTGCTGCGTCCACCAGGAGGTGCTGCTAGTACAGCAACAAACTGTCAAGGTCACAAGCCGCAATGCAGAACGTCATTGTGCTTAGTGCCTCATGCCTTAAAAGGTATTAGGGCCACTATGAAAAGGAAAAAAAAAGTTTTTATATTCTCAATACATTTTATAATATTGCGATAATAAAGTAAAAAAAAAGTTCCCTAAAAATTGACCAGTCATAATATTAAAAGAAAACGTTATTTTATCATTTTTATTTTACAGGGAAGAAGTTGTAATATTATGAGAAAGGTATTGTTCTCCAAGAATAAAGTTCTAACATTATGAGGAAAAAACCCAACATTGTTCTTTGAGATGTATTTAGGGGAGCAAAAATGCAATTTTACAAGACCTTTCTAGAATTAAATGGTAAGACAACTAAAGTTGTAACATTACAATTTTAAAAGTTGCAGTACTATACGAGCAACCATGCTGTGGAAAAAAATAACACTATATTCTAGTCAAATTTATGATTTTTACAAGTAAAAGTCTTAATGTGGGAGGAAAATAATTGCAATTTACCGGACAACAGCTGGAATATCCGAGGAAAAGGTGAAAAGTTATTACCAAAAAGCATCATGTTGGAAAAAAAAATCAACAACAAAAAAACCTTGCAATATTAAGAGACTGTTAGAAAATTTCATATTATTGCAATGATTATTGCAATCCATTCGTGTGTTTTTTTTTTTTTTTTAAATAGTGCTTATCCACCTGAAACTGTTTGCCAAGTTGCAGGTTGTCTTGTCGGGTTAAAGTTGAACAAGCATCAAAAGATTGTACAGAATTACAACTTGTGGTCATTTTTGCAATTCTTTCTCCTTTTCAGTGTGGCCTTAATATTCATACATGTGTCATAACCTCAAATGATCACAGACCCCCCAAAAAAGCAAATCAGATGTCGCCCTCTGGTGCTGCATTGCAGAGCATTTCTCTCCCGTCTGCTCTCATTACCTTCAATGCACTGCGGGCTCTTTAGTGGCACATCAAACATACAATTTTACACAGTACTCTCCCCTTTACTACAATTGTTTACATGCTGAATGAACTACAGCGGAACCTTCATTGTGGAAACATCATATCAAGAGTAAAAGCATTCACCTTTTCGCAAAGAGGGAACAGGAAGGTATTTTGAAGTTACCAGTTGCTGATTCCTTTTTTTTTTTTTCTCCCATCACGTTTGGTTCCCTTTTGGTTCTATGTTTTATGATTTTCACACATGCTGGTTTTGTGAAGAAAAAGTTGCAAATCATTTGGGCATGAAGTCATTTTATGGTGAAAAAAAGTTGTAATTTTATGACCAAGAAGTGTCAATTTGGCATGAAGAAAGTCGTAATTTTATGGAATATGTCATCATTTCGTATGAATATAATCTGAAACTACAAAAAAATATGTCATCTTAATCCAATAATTTCCTAATCTTTAGAAGAAGAAGTTACAATTAAATGTATTTTTTGTTTTATTTTTATGGCACAAAAATGTTGAATTTTATGAGAATTCATTCAGAATGTTATGATTTTTTTTACTTTACATGGAATAAGACAATTTTGTGTGAATAAAGTTAGAAATTGGTAAGAATATCTTAATTTAACAAAAAAAGGAACAATTTTACTCTGATTAATTTGTCATATTCTAAAAAAAAAAAGTTGCCTTCTTAGGAGAATTGTTGTTTACTTTCTCAAGGAAAAAATGTCACCGAACAACAATGAGGGTGTAATTTTATGAGAATTAAAATAGCAATTTTCTGGTTGGTGTTTGCTGTCGGCTGTGTTTCTTTATATCATGCCCATGATAACCATAGAACAGAAAATGGAACTTAATTCAACGTCATCGCTGCTCAGTATTATATGGCGTTTCGTTTTTGTGTGAAGAAACTCGCCTCACCCGCACAAGCAGTAATCAGTTTTTAGCGTCTTATCTGTCATACAAGTGTAAAAGGAAGTTAATAGCTGTTTAATAAAAATGAAAATGAAGTAAAAGCAAGCGCTCATTAGCTAAGCTCATCCTTTGAATGTTCTCTGAGCTGAAGTGTGGTCCCACTTTGGAGGTTCTGCTATTTTATGTTCTGTGGTTTCACTACAGGGAATACATGTGTTTTCCATGTATTATTTTTTATTTTTACCCAAAATGGGTTACTTTTTACTTTATTTAAAAAAACTCTTAAGCATTTAAGAAAGTGTTTACATACAACTAACAAACACAAAATATCTTTTTGAAGGGGAAGTGAAGTAACTAGTGCCATGTGTTTTATTATTCAAAACAGGTATTCTTATTAATATTGGGTTTGTGGAATATGAATTAAGCATTAAAATCCACCAAAAGGTGGCCGTTTTGCCTCGTACTGCTATACTTGCTGTCGACTGAAAATGATATCACAGTGCCTATGCCTGAGGCACTGTGATGTCATTTTCAGTCGACAGCAAGTGGAAAAATGACCATCCTTGAGATGGATTTTTATGCTGAAAACATATTCCACAAACGCAATATTAATCAGAATTATGCTTTTCGACGAGTGCGGCCACATTGAACACATTATGGTCAAGATTTTTTTACATGACTCCACTCTTTAAAGCGTGTTTTTTTAAACAAGTTTTTCTCCGCATCAACACTTTTATCTCATCCATGCTGGACTCATTGTTAATAGGGGTGTTCACACGGCACATATTTGCTCCAGCGCTGCACCAGTGTATTTTGTTGCGATATATTTTACACCGGAACAAATTTTGTGGAGCGTTCACACGTACAAAGCCCCTGAGCGTATTAGCACTGGCGCAGCGTCGGTGCAGCTCCACTTGCTTTCACACGGGCAGTTTCTGCTGCGTAGCAAAACGACAGAAAACAAATGAGCTGTCGTGTTGGTTCTTTTTAAAACGTATACACAACTCAAGCAACTACTGTACAGGCACGTCCTTCTCCTTCTCGGTCGCCGTGCCTTCTGCTCGAGAGTGACCGCCCCCGAAAACGTAAATCAACGATGAGTTCAATGACACTCAGAAAAGCAAAAATGTAATGCGCCAAACAGAAAAATCAAGAGAGGAAATCACAAAATAAATTCTATGGGGTGGGGGGTGGGGGGGGGTTGTGAACACACAACAAAGGAACAAACTACACAAACAACTCCGAGACAGTCCAGTCTCCTACAAAAGGAAAGATGATGTTTGGGGACTACCCCCCCTCCCTCTGTTCTAGTTGAGATGGTATAACCCAAGAGGTGCTTTGCTACTGTTACCAGCCATGTCTTGTGTCGTTATTAAACAAACACCTGACGGAAGTCCGACAGAGCACGAAAGCAACGCATTCTCGCCGGACGTAATCAACTCTTCTCATGTGCAGCGAGGCTTACACCCCCCCCACAAACGAGCATTTGCTGCGGAGCAAATTGTAGCGTTCACACGTGCAAATTTACCCGGTGCTGCCCCGCAAACGAGCATTTGCTCTGGTGAAAAATGTTAAACCACCTCCCTGAGGTGGATCAAATTTGATCCGGTGTAAGCTGTTTTCGGGCGCTACGCCGGAGCAAATTTGCACGGTTTCGGCGCAGCACCGAAACAAATCTGGCCGTGTGAACACCCCTAATATGCCATGAAACGATCAGGTGAAACATACTGGATGTCAAATTTGTTGATGTTCCCAAAAGTGCCTTTTCTGCATGAATCATCTGATTTCTCAAAGGACGTAGAGATTTCTTGTATCCCTCTAACTTGTTTATGCATCTAATCAGTGTACTGTAATAAAATGGTAATTATACAATGTTATACTCTTGCACTTTATTTGATCACAGTTTGGTCCTATGCAAACAGGATTATGTTTAATTGACTTGACCCATTACCATGAAGTTAGGGCCAAGGGAGGACATTTTTGTTCAGCTATCTTGAAAACCTGCACAGACAAGGCCTATGCAAAATTGTTGTCATCTTTTTTATTTAAAAGTCTCGGCAAGTTAAACATTTTTTGAAAACTACAATATTTACAAGATGCATGACAGACATGTTATTGTGAGTGACCTGGAAGGTGTTTTACTTTAATTTCCTCGTCTGTGATGATCATCGCGTAATAGGCATGATTTTTTTTTGAAAGACAAAATATAATCTACAAGATAAAAGGTAATAATTTTAAGAGAAATACCAAACTGTTTGAGAATATAATTGTCAATTTATGAAACTAAAGTTATTTAATGAGAAAAAAGTTAATTTTATGAGAAAACAGTTGTACTATTTTGAAAATCCAAACATGAGAAAGTAAACTTTTTTCTGTGAATCGGTGAATCGGTGGGTGCCCAACCGTGAGTATGCGGGGGTCCACTCCATAGTTTTTAGCTTCAAGGGAGACTTTTATAAACCACTTTCTATTAGCTTTATTTTACGTCTAGTCTAAAATAAAGCAGTTAATGAAATTGTAATCTAAAATGTAGACAATAATTAGGTCAAACTGAAGCAAATTTGTTAGGGTTATAGTCAGTCAAAAGTCATGTAAGCTGAATTAAAGAGGGCTCTGGTTGTGTTGACAATTTGAACTCATTCTGATTTTATTCCTCCTCGGGTTTAACACAATTACTGCGCCCTTAACCACATCTGCGGGGGCCGCATAGGTACGTAAGCACGTACGTACGTACGCACCGGTAGCGGTTGTCTTGCGCGCGCGCGCGCGCTCGAGTATTAGTAGCCACAAGCTCGCGCACGTCGGCGTTGTGCTCAGTGGACTGACAGAGAGAGGGAGAGAGAGAGAGAGAGAGAGAGAGAGAGAGAGAGAGAGAGAGAGAGAGAGAGAGAGAGAGAGAGAGAGAGAGAGAGAGAGAGAGAGAGAGAGAGAGAGAGAGAGAGAGAGAGAGAGAGAGAGAGAGAGAGAGAGAGAGAGAGAGAGAGAGAGAGAGAGAGAGAGTAGCAGAGCTTTGCCATAGTCGTAGTGACCCGTTCCCACTCACGCGCCCCCTCCTCTTTAGCTAAAATGTCAAAGTTGGACCAGGTACTCGTTCTCGAGCCTCCTTCCGACCTCAAATTTAAAGGTAAGGTGCGCCGCAATGTGCCTGTTGCGTGACAAACGTCCCGGTGGTTCGTGACGACGTGTTGTTGGGGCTCCAAATGTAATTTTTACACTCACTCCAGCGGCTCGTTGTAGGCTGCGTGCTAGCGAACGTTCAGCGCCATTTTAAGTTTGCCGCGGACTGGACGGGCCGCCACTTCCTCCTCGCGCTCCGGTGACGCGGGCGAGCCGGGCCTCGAGGCCACGCTGGCGGCCAAAGGTGGCGGTGTGATGCCGGGGCAGGCTGACGTCGCTGGAAGTGAACGGGTTAGCAATGTTAGCATGGCCACAACAGCTCTCATTCAAGTTTGAATGGTTAGGGAATGACTGAATGTGTGCAATGGGAATTGTACACTTTGTCATAGCAAGCAATTTCAGAGACTGACAGTTGTAGAAAAAAATCTAACTTGGCGAATTATCATTGTGCAACTCACTTTTGTGAAATTGTGTAAAACCACCCAGCTTTAGGATAGTGTGGAAAAACATTCGGGTGCCAGGCAGTGCTGTGTAGCTGCACCTGGCTAGCTTTCAGTGATGTGTCATTTAATCGTTGGCTAGGCAGGCCAGCCCAAGTGTTAGCTTGTCTAAAACGACCCCTTTACAACTTCCTTCCAAACAAACCCCGTCTCCCAAACCCCACTTGTAACATTTGTTGATTACAATTGTTGCTTGTTATGCTGATGAATGTGTACTAGTAATGAGCTTGCAGGGAACGTAGTCAACCAATTAATGTATTCTGTCGTTTACTCAACTCAACTGTATTTATAGAGCACTTTAAAACAACCATCGCAGTATACAAAGTGCTGTACATGGAGCAAATATCATATATACGACAATAAAACAACGCATTAATAAGAAAGACAGTAGAAAGCACCAAACAGTAAGACTAAGATCAAGTCTGAGTCATGCAGTGTCAAATGCCATTTGACAAATGAGTTTTGAGACGAGTTTTAAACATGGACAGCAAGGGGACTTGCCGAATGTTCAGTGGGAGGTCATTCCAAAGAAAGAGGGACCAGCAATGGAAAAGGTTCGATCCCCTCTTAGCCTCTGCTTAGTTCTTGGTACTTCTAATAATGTCTGGTCCGTAGACCTGAGGCGGATGAGCTCAGATAGTTAAGGTGGCGCGAGGCCATTTAAAGATTTGAAAACAAATAATAGGATCTTAAAAAGAACTCTAAAATGTATCTGGAGCCAATGAAGGGATGCCAGAGTAGGAGTTATGTGCTCCCTCTTACGATTACCAGTCAAGAGGCGAGCAGCGGCATTCTGGACCAGCTGGAGACGCTTAATGAAAAAAACTCAAAAGTAAAGTGCATTACAGTCATCCAGCCGGGATGTGGCAAAGGCATGAATTACTGTCTCAAAAGTGTTCATGAGAAAGAAGAGGTTTTACTTTGGCCAGCTGCTTAAGATGAAAGAAGTTGGATTTAACAACGGCACCAATTTGCCGGTCAAGTTTAAAATCACTGTCCAGTTTAAGACCCAAGTTTGAGACTGTTGACTTAAGATAAGGAGACAGGGGGCCGAAGTCTACAGGATGGGCTTAATTTGGTCAAGAACCCGAGCATGGGTTAACCCCACCAAAATATGAAAGCTATGTTTAGTTCTTCACATTTGTAAACCCCCTTTTATTTGCAAATGTTTCTTAAGAACATGACAAACTATTCGGTGAAAAAAAACACATCCATTTTAGCCAAATTGTGTTAAGTGGTGTCCTGTCTTACAAGGTTAATTTGTTCTGCAACCACGCTCATGACTGAAAACACTCGTATCGTAAATAATTGTTCTCCATTGGATTGAACATCAATATTTTCGGCAATGTGACGAGATTTCCTTAAAATAACAGTCTGTCAAAATGCACAGTCTGGTTGCAATGGCCCTTTTCAACCTTAGTACAGCACACGAAGAATTTTGAAAATCCAAGTAAAATAATAAGAAAAATAATCTTTATGGCGGGTGTCACTTGCGTGTCACAACTTAAATAGTACACATTGAACATTATTTATGAGAAGAGCGATGTGGGCAGTAGAATAAATGACCTAATACTACTATTACTTTATTCTTAGTAATAACACTATGTGTATCCCCAATAACTAGCAAGTCAGTGTATTGATGACGTGAATGTTTTAAGACAAAACCTGCTTTAAAAAAAAGAAGTAAAATAATAATCTTTATGGCTGTGACTTCGGACAAAAGTGAAATACACGTTTATCATTGATTTATTAAAAAATACTATATATGTAAATGCGAGCAAAGCCTAAATGTTGGTGATTGTTGTCTTTGTTGGTTCTGTGGGAATAGCGTGTTATAAAAAACAGTATTGACATTTCAAGTTATCGTGGGTGCCATGTTTGAGCATATACCAAACACCACAATTAAATATGATATAAAGATTTAAATTCGCTTTGAATCATTGTTTCATACATTAATTGTGCGTTGAGGTGTGGGTCGCCACCGGGGCGCAGTGTAATGCGGATAAACATGAGATGCACAAAGATATGCTAACTGCCCAATAAGCTGCAATATTACTTGATTGTTGCAGAGGATAAAGAATAGATGCAAACTGTTCTCTGCTCCGACTGCATGTTATGCTACTGCTTCTGTTCAAATACAAGTTGTTTAAAGGTGTATCATTTCCACAAAATTGAGGCGAGTTTTGTTAGCCCGTTTATGGCGTTTTGCATCAAGGGTTAGCATTAAGGTAGTGGACTTTCCTATGAAAAAAAATGTGTAGTCATTTTAAATACACATGTAATTCTTTGGTTTTACATTTATTTCGACAGTAAACTTCAACTGGGCGATAAAAGTTGCACTGCTTTTGACTACCGTAAACCCAACACCGTGTTTCCCACTGAAGTCAAAACGTAGCATGTTTGAGTCCAAAACATGATTTAAGAGTCAAAGGTCAGAATGGCTGCAAGCTATTGGTCACTTTGTTTTGGACGCAGACTTAAATGTGACTCGGGTTGATCCTCACAAAAATATTTCCTGTCCCTGAATTGAGCCTACAATTAGTACTTAATGATTAGCAGTCTGCCATACGGCGTCAATGTTCTCCGGTCAGACTTAATGAATAAGCCCAATTGACGTAATGAATCCAAACGTCAGATTATGTGATCGAACCCATCCGATTGAATTAATGAAGCAAAACACGGACTATTTTTTTCACTCTAGAATAATGCTCATACTCTACTTTTCAACATACCAACGAATAACGAACTTTCTTATCACATGTCCTCAGCCATTTGAGATTCTTCTAGTTAGATAGAAGAGGACAGCCCTGTTGTGTTTTTTTTCTGTTTTTTTTCCTCTCTGCTATTTTTAGAAGACAAACGGGCCCGGGGGACCCAAACTTGGCTGGCATGCAACAAGATGAGCCAGGGTGTCAGCTCGGGGTTAGGTAAAAGACGGGGAGGCAGTGTGGGTGTACCATGTGCGTATTTATGTTAGAGTCATTTCCACGCTGCCTTGAGTTGTGCTCGCTGTGTATTTTTCTTTTTTTGGGGGGGAGATTGGACTTTCTATACTAGTCCTTTTCCAGTGGACACTTCTTGCCGTTAACTCTTTTCCACTTTGCTGCAGTGTTGCCCGGTGTAATACTCCGCAGTAGGACCGTCAATCAGGGTTCTACTACGGTGGCCCGCTTCCGCTACGCGACCGTGTCGGGCTACCCGAAGTTCACCGGCGCTGGCCTGACCAGGCCAGTACAAATTTCATAAATAAATACAATACAAATGCAATCAATGCTATGTTTCTTCTTTAAAAAAATATGTAATATTCTATATTTGGAGTTTTACCCACTGAAATTGAGCAATCATCGTTCAACGGCTATGCAGATTTCTCATTGATTGCAGCGCTCCATCTGAACTGATTGGATTTTCATGCTATTTAAACTACACTACACTAACGCAGCCACCACCAAAAGCTTGTCTGGTGACCACAATGGCCGATGCGCAGCGCTCTCCTGGATGGATGGATGGATGGATGGATCTTTATTGTCATTACACTTTCGTGCAACGAAACATCACTTAACAGGCACGCACCGCACAAGAAACATGAAAAAAACAATGACGAACATGGGATACAGTGCAAAGGGCCTGTCGGTACTCGCTGTAAAGCGCCCCGAGATCTTAGTTAGAAAGGAAACCACAAGGGGAGGGGACATCCCGTCTTGAAATGTCACCCGAAAGTCAAATATCCCGGACTTTTTCTGAGTCATCTAACATTGTATAGCATCATATTATGCGTTAAATTTTGCCCACTTGCCATTCGTTGTAGCCTGGCCATCTTGGAAGGGGGATTCCCCCATCTGCCACCACTCCTCAAGGTTTATCATTTTTATCCACAGCTTTTTCTTGCCTCTTTCTTGTCATCAATATTTGTCAGCTGCGGGCATGTGAAACCCTTTCAGGCTTTTCTATATACAGACGCTCCCCAGCTCACGAACGAGATACGTTCCGAACGATCGTAAGGTGAATTCGTTCGTAAGTTGCTTCAGTGCTATATTTTGTAATGATCGTTGATTGCATCGGCACTACACCTTTCACGTGTTCCATTATGCGATCTTTCTGTTTCTAAATGGTACCGATGGTCGAACGATTCATGTTGTATGCACGTGCAACGCTCACCATTTTCTCACCCGCATCAAGCTTCTTTATTATTGCCACTTTCATTTGAAATGAAATGCCTTGCCTCTTCTTTACACTTCCACTCTCACTAGAAGCCTTTCGCTTTTCACCAACCATATTGAATAATGGATGCACGAGATATTTAACAACTGGGCAGAGGAAGCCGGATTCGGGGTGGATGCTGGGCGAGCTCTCACAGCACCTCACGTACATTAGCGGTGGAAAGAAGCACTACCGTACCTGTACTCGGAAAAAGGCGCGCAATACAAAATCTTTTTCTTTTCTTTTCTTTTCTTTTTCAACATACGTAAAAATGTTCATATGTACTGTTGTTCGTAACTCGGATGTTCGTAAGTCGGGGAGCGTCTGTAAATACATTTGACTTGACCGTGCTACGCACATTTTTTATTTGTTCCATAAGGACAGGCTTGAATGCGATATAAAACCCTATCAAATGTTAAATATTCAATTAGATTTTATATTGAACAGAAAAAAAGAAAAAAGTAACTAAATAAGTGTAAATAATACAATATAAAAATCTTAAATTTGAAACATAGCTTATTATATGGTGGGGAATACAGAACCAGGATCAGTTCTAGTGGGGCTGCCGCCTCCCAAAAAGGTTTAATTTAGAACCCCATCGATTATTGCGGCACAATTCAATTATCCCAGTTCCCGCCTAGCCACGACTTTTTCAATTGCTGCTCATCTTCTCCTCCTGCTTCCTAAAACGAGAACAGTCAGGGCTCTCTCGTGCCACAATGAAAGATGCTTCTTGTCGAGCTACAGCCTACCTAATGGCAAAATCTCTGTTTTTACTTCTCGGTTGGACTGCTACATCAGCACTTCCAAATAAGGACACGCTGGCAACTGGGTCGCCGTTGTCATCATCATGTTGCCGCGCGACTTTTACACTGAATGAGAGCAGTGCGTAAAGAGATTTATTGGCTTTTAAAATTTTTATTTGATTTTATTTTTTGGTGACCTCTGCTTTGTCCCAGTTTTGTACTCCACAGTCTCCACATGGCTGCAGCAACCCAATTCCTCACTGTCCAGTCTCCTCTGGGACATGGTCTGTTTTACAGGAAGTGTCCAAGGGAACGTTGAAAGGGTTCTCAATGCCTGTGTTTGGGCTAACAGGCAAGCACAAGACATCAAAAAGCATCCTGCGCTTGAAAATTTAAAAAATGGAACAACGATGTAACGTCTTGACATGCTTTAACTATTCTAAAAAAACATTAATGATTTTTTTGTTTTGTTTAATCAGGTTGGATATTTTAGTTTTTGAAACTAGGAGTGATCTATCGTGTCTGCTTGATTGGGGTCGGGTGATTCATATCGTTGGCAATGGCCACAAATTTCTGGGTTTATTTCGGAGCTCCCGTTGTCCTCAACAGACAGCGTGATTGACGAGGTCGTACCGGTTTGCAGGAATGTCTTGGTGACGCACCTGTGCTCGCGCGCGTGTATGTGCCACAACACTGCCATGCTTGTGTTCTGCAAGCGGGTCATGCCTGTCGTCTTATCTTTCTGAGCAGCCAGTGTGAATGTAGCCTTTTGTCAACACTCGCCAAGCTTAATGCACAGCCTTTAATACCTTACAACCTGACATGCACAAACACCGAATTCACGTTTTTTTTCTCCCCCGGAGTGAGAAAAGCCAACACGCGCGTCGTGTTCCTCTGTCAAAAAACATGAATCGACAAACTCAAACGCAGCAAATGCCACACAAAAAAAAAAGGAAGCACAAATGTGTATGCTATGGGACTTTAGAATCCGGTATGCTTACTGTCAGTAGTATCGACGCTGCTACAAGAAATTAGCATCAGCCATGCTATCGGACATTAGCGTCCGCTATGCTTTTGCGTGGTGGAAACAGTTTTGCCACTGGCCGTTAGAATTGGTTTTCCTCGTGGTCCAAGTGCGGAAATAAAAGACTCATTCGTGAAAGTCTGCGGTTGGATGCGGTTATGTATCCACGCGAGGATCAGTATTTGGTCTGGGTCATCTTGTGACAGAGCTTGCCTCCCATTAGGGTCCTAACTCTGTCAGCTGTATTTAGCCTTAATGAGTCATGACATGGTGAAAAACAGCTCAATCAGCGCAAGCTCGCCGCGGAGAAAAGGCCGTCTCATGATGCTCGCTTCTGCTTTCCAAATTTAAATGTAATCTACTCTCAAATCCGGCACGCGTTATGATACTGTCTGATACAAAGTACGGCACTCGAGCATCACAAGTTGTTTTTTTGAGCTGATTTGTTAATGTAATCCAGGAGTCTTGGAATCTGAAAATCATGTACCCCTGGATCTGTTTTATCAGACCACAAGTACCCACTCACTCATTTGTAGAAATTTCGATTTGTACCACATGCTCCTCTGGCAGAAAAGCAGTGTGTTGGTATCATCGGTGTGAGCGATGGTTATGATGAAACTTTGGCTTTGGTTCACAGTCATGTACAACTGATGGCTGTGAGCATCCGTCCATCCGTTTTCTGATCCACTTTATCCTCACAAGGGTAGCGGGGGGTACTAGAACCTATCCCAGCTGTCTTTGGGCAGTAGGCGAGGGACACCCTGAACCGGTTGCCAGCCGATCACAGGTGTGTTCAATCAGCCTGCCATGCATGATTTTACAATGTGGGAGGAAACCGGAGCACCCGGAGAAAACCCACCCATGCACTGGGAGTACATGCAAACTCCACACAGGAAGGCAGTTGGAGCCGGAATTGAACCCTAATACTTCTGCACTGTGAGGCGGACACGCTAACCACTGGCCCGTCGAGCCGCCATGGCTGTAAGCAATTAACATAAATATATTCAACAGACACTCAAACGTCCCCGCTCGCTATTGCGATAGGCGGTCGCATGCTGATTCTCATGCCTGTTAGCGTCGCCGATTCAAATGTCCTGTGGCAAAGCAGATTTACATTGCCTGGTACCGTGGCTGATTATTATGTCCAATAACATGGCTGACTAACGTGCGGTGACTTAGTCGGTCGATTTGTAAATCCATCAATATCAAATCTTATTATTGTGTGTCACCGCGAAAGGACTCTCGAACTGTCTCAAGTCATATAGGTGGTCCCAATCGAGGGGCGCCTTTCATCCCGCTTAGTCCATTGAAGTCAGTCGGACGCTTTAATTTCCGTCTTGTCTGATGGCAGGACGTTCACACGAGCTCCATCTAGCAAAGCCTCGATTCAATTATTCCTTGTAATCATATCGGCCTAATCGAGTTGCGCTACTACTGTTCAAACGACCTCTTGAAGTTCTTTTTGAACTCTTTGCCAACCTCCCCCCCATTCCCCTTGATGTATAAGGAGCATATTTGGAAATACAGAATTTCCACTCTGTGATTAGTATTGAAGCGATGGCTGTCACTAACATATCTTCTAACATTCAGTATCTCTTTTTCTATCAAATACACGGTGACCTTGACCTTGTGCTAGTATGTGCGGGTTCGGATTTAATTTCACGCAGTGCTGGATGTTTTTGCTCCACTTTGTAGTCATTTCATAAAACATTCTTTTAACATTCTTGTCCTTTAAAAAAAATTTTTTTAACTAAAGTAACCTTTTTTCCCCCCATTGTGTGAACGCGCACATCTGCAACAAATGTCTGTGCCATAAACATGGACACTAGCCAAACGTGGTTGCACGTACCAAAAATATGTTTTAAAAATGATTATTGCTTTGAAGAAATTCTGTGGTAGACTTTTTTTTTTTTTTTTAAACCGCTAGCCTTAGTTGAAACTGTACAAATCAGTCAAAACGCTCTGTGGTTGTAACACCACGGTTTGTCATCCTGCCCTCCGCCAGGTCCGTTCACAGATGTCGTCACTACCAACCTCAAGCTGAAGAACCCTCTGAAAGAAGAGTGTGCTTCAAAGTCAAGACGACGGCACCGCGCCGATATTGCGTACGGCCCAACAGCGGCTTCATCGAAGCGGGAGCCGCCGTCAACATCTCTGGTCAGTGAAGCTTGCGTGTTTAAAAAAAAAAAAATCACTTTTCGCGATTAAATCAGTCACTCCCAAAGACGTTTTTAAACGTCTTTTCAGACTTGGTCCAGAATTGGCTGGTACTGAATGAGTTCATATGATCTCCGGCCCGATAGACAGACGGGTTCACCCTAACTGTGTTGACTCTGCTTTGCCTCAGTTATGCTACAGCCCTTTGACTACGACCCCAATGAGAAGAGCAAACACAAATTCATGGTGCAGACAATCTTCGCTCCACCCAATGTCTCTGACATGGACTCTTTGGTGAGGAACATGCATGACGCGTGACGGTTCAAGTGTGCCCTTTCTGCCACCAGAGGGAAGCAATATCCCAGTGATGCGTTACCACACCGGACTGTTATGTCGTGTGAGATCAGCTTGTTTGTCGTGTGTCTGTGAACGCATTCCATGTGGCATGATTGTGTCAATGTGGCCAAATATTTTAGATTTTTTCAGAAGTGCGCCTTCACATCGCAGGATAGGTGGGAAATGTGACGATGGATAACGTTCCCCGCTCTGCTTTCTTTCTCTCCCGCCGCCGCCAGTGGAAAGACGCAAAACCCGATGACCTCATGGATTCCAAGTTAAGATGCATCTTCGAGTTGCCTTCTGAAAATGATAAGATGGTGAGAAAGAGGCTATTCCTTTCACCATGAGTTTCAAGATAAGAGGATGGCTTCTGGAGGGAGGGGTCGGGGGGGCGGGGAATGTGTAATAGGCATCTCCAATCATTCGGTGCTGGTGCTTTTCAAGGTGTACATGTGGAAACATTGTATTAAAAAGTGAAATACAACTGAACTGTACATAAGCGGTGATTCTTTGGCGTAACACGAAAGGATTCTGTGTGCTCGTAGTTCACGAGGCACGGTGCAATATTTATTTGATTTACAAAAACTCCCAAAACTTGAAAGAATTCAATATTAAAAAACAAATAAATTATAATTCACCCTCTGAATTTATTTATTTTAAAGGAAAGAACTCTTCCGCGGCATTTGAATTGATTGAATATGGCTGTTTGTACCTGCTGACTGTAAACACCGCCCCAAACTTGACCCTACTCGGTGTTTCCTTCCCTGTTTTCAGAATGACGCGGACTCGAGCAAATCTGCCCCGGTGATGAACTCCGCCAAGGCCGACCTGCCCTCAGCTTCCGCCACCGCCGCAGCAGCAGCGCCAACCCCCGCCGTCTTGGTCAGCGCTTCTGCCTCATCACTGGATGACAACGAGATGAAGAAGTTGCTGGAGAAGTGCAAGCGGTTGCAGTCTGAGATGAGCAAAATAGCCGAGGAAAACCGGCATTTAAAGGTGAGGGATTTTACGATACACCAAAAACGCAAATATTTGGTACAAACTGTGAATGGCTTGTGGTCCACTGTAATCTCATCGTCATTTGTCAGTTAAGCGATTGAAATTGAAATCACATTTTTGTGCAAAAAAAAAAAAAAAAAAATCTGGTATTGCCTTCCAGTCCAAGCCCGAGTTGACATGGGCACACTTTGCTTGTCTCCGCCAGGACGACGGCGCTCGCATGAGGAAGATGGCGCACTCGGATCACGTGAGCGCCCCCTCAGCCGCTTCGCTGCCCTCCCTCCTGGTGGTCATCGCGGCCATCTTCATCGGCTTCTTCCTAGGGAAGTTCATCTTGTAGACTCACGAGTTGGCGGCGGCGTCTCCGCGCCCCTCCTTCCCTCGAACCAAGTGTTTGTGTTGACGTCTGCCATATCACCGATAGCGTGGGCATCCGGGCCAACACGCGTGTACAATAAAGGGGTTGCCTTTTTCCCTTTTCACCCCCCGCCACCTCCCCTCACACGGTTAAGTGCGCGCACGCGTCCAGAAAGCAAAGGTGAAGACAGTGATTTTTTTTTTTTTTTTTGGAAGGCTTCACGTCTTGTGACAGTGCTGTCAGTCCACATGGAAGTGAATCATAACCACCTCTCTTTCTTTTGTTGCTTTTAATCGGTGTGGGCTCACTTGTTTTAATGAAATTCTTTTTAAAAGAAAGATGGAAGAACTTACATCACCTTCACTGGATCACTTCTTTCTTGCTTCTACTTCTTGGAATGTTCACGTCCAGTTGGGGCTCAAGGTGCCTCCTTCCTCCTTGTACATTTTGTCTATTCTTTACCCATCAATGCAGACTTTATATTATCATACAAATCTTCTATTCCCATCTGAGGCAAACATTGACTGAAATGGGTCTCCATTCTTAAATCATGTTCTATGATATTAAACATTGAAAATAAAATGGAGAAAAAAAAGTGGTGCTTTCCATATGAGTCGATTCCTCCTTGAACTATAATCCTGAAGCATCACTGCGGAAGCGTATTGCTGTGCGTTAACGGAGTGTATTGTTAGCCTTAGCATAATTAGAATCAATTTGTGTGTGTAATAAGAGACACCCATCTCATAATATCCAATTCATCGTTTGGGGTTAACCGTCACACGTTCCTCCTTGCCAACATTGGCACTTATCACCAAAAATGCCAAATAAAATGTAAAACAGACCTCATCCTGTAAATAAAAACAGTCACATAATTTACTAGTGATGGGATTTTCGGCTCTTTTCGGCGATCCGGTTCATTTAGATCGGCTCAGTGAAAAGAGCCGGCTCTTTTTGGCTCTAAAACGGCTCTTTTAACTAGCTTTTCTTTTAAATATTTGACAAATTTCGCATACATTTTGATAAATGACTTGGTGAACTAAATATTGCACTCTACTGACTGCAAATAGCACCAATTATCAAGCAAAGAAATGGCTTTTTCCTTATTTTATTGAACATTCAAAAGGCTCCAAACAATAAACAAGCAACAAAATTAAACTTCAACCAACAACAATCAAACATGCTGCATCATAACAAAAATAGTGAGTATTAACTGCAACAGCAGCAGTGAACAAAACAAACATAAGCTACTCCTTGCTTTATTTTACATTTGCAGTCAACAAAAATAAATACTTCAACTTGGAATACTTCAATTTGTCCAGTCTTTGAGAACACCCTCTCTGACAGGACAGATGTTGCTGCAATGCACAATCTACTCTCCATTACTTTGATCAAACGGGGGTCGACGGAAGCTCGGTATTTCCACCCGCTCAGTGGATCAGCTGCCCTTGAAATCTGTGGTTCTTCAAGATATGCCCTAATTCAGTGTTGTGTGTTTTTGCACGCTTGGCTAATGCTGTAAATTAGATTCAGATTGCTTGCCAAACGCCTTTGTGGTTTCCCGGACAGTAAGGGGCGATATGAACTAAAGACATCCAATTCACCAAGAAGAAGAATAAGTACAAGCACAAGAACGGGACCACATCCGGTTCAATGAGCACGTTTTTCCGCTGTCCACAAGCCCTGTTCTCAGTGAGTAATTTTAACATTTTAAACTGACTTCGCAGTTTATCTCTGAGTGTATAGATGTAGACAATTGGGGAGAGCTATTAAGACTCGTTGCTCCTTTCATTTTGTTGTTGTGACTCAACGTAAAAACGTCAGCAAATGGGACAGTGAGCGAGCACGCCGCCGACAAAGAGTTGCACAAAGAGATGGTGTCATTTTGCTTTCTTGGCCAGGGGTGTCAAACTCATTTCACATTGTGGGCCACATACGGCCTTGGTAGATGTCAAGTGAGCCGGACCATTAAAAATGATACCATACTCTGCTATAAATAACCAAAATTATGTCTTTCCTTTGTTTTGGTCTAAAAATGCACAAGAACACTAGGAAAATGTTGAAATTTAATGAGCAAAGCTTTTACAAAACATTTCATGAAGCACCTAAGATTTCCTTAGATCGGGAGTCGGCAACACGCGGCTCCAGAGCCGCATACGGCTCTTTAGCGACATCTAGTGGCTCCCCGAAGCTTTGTAAAAAATGTTTGAAAATGGAAAAAGATTTGGATAGTGGGATAATATAGCTCAAATAGATACATGTTTCAGCTCTGAAAAAAGAGCTGTGGTTTTGGTGTTATAAAACGTACACTTTATTTATGCTTTTAACAGTCTTGACAAACACAGACACGTCTGTGTCCGACTCCGTCCGTCCCTTCTCTCTTCTCATTCTACTCTAGAAGCGTTAAAAGACAGCCTCAGAAAAACGGAAATTAATGATCACTTCACTGACGCTAAGAAAAGCGATAATGCAACAAAAATAAAAATCAAGCGAGGAAATTACAAAATAAATTCTATGGGGGCGTTTGTGAACACGCAAAAAAGGAATGAATAACAAACAATTCTGAGACAGTCCAGTCTCCTACATACATACAGCATGTGTTTCCTTCATTGTACGTTTTATAGAAGGCTTTTATTTTTTTGCTGCTCCAGACATATTTGTTTTGGTATTTTTTTTTGTCCCATATGGCTCTTTCAACATTTTGGGTTGCCGACCCCTGCCTTAGACAAATGTGGAATGTAGTTTTTTCATTCACATATATGCATTGCAACTGATCCCACTGACTGTACGAAGGCACAAAACCTGAACCAGTAATTGGTCTTGAAAACTATACTAATGCACTTCTAAGATTAACGAGATTTATGAAGAAAGGAATTTTTAAACCATTTACACAAGCATATAAAATCTAAATGTAATCCCTGCCTACACCTTACAAACTAAGGAGAGTGCTATAATATGTGTAAAGAATAAAGTATTTACATGTCCTTGATAGTGTCTGGTGTGTTGGGTTTTTTTCAGTGACAGACTGAGGCTGCTGTTGTTGTCTTCTCCGATCAAAACAATGTTGTCTTTTCCTCTGATCAAAACAGTGTCTCCCACTAGCGGATATTCCACGATTTGCACCTTATTAAAAATATACATTGTGTGTCTTTTGTGCAATTTTTCACTTTTAAATTATCCTGCGGGCCTGATCAAACCTCCTTGCGGCCGGTTCCAGCCGTATGTTATAAACCCCTTATGAACAGTAAGGCGTTTTTAGCGAAAAAAACGACCATGTAAGGCGTTTTGAGCCTAAAAAATGACCATGTATAGTAAGGCGTTTTTAGACGAAAAAAACGACCATGGATAGTAAGGCGTTTTTAGCCGAAAAAAAAGACCATGTATAGTAAGGCGTTTTTAGTTGAAAAAAACGACCATGTATAGTAAGGTATTTTAACCCGAAAAAAAGGACCATGTAAGGCGTTTTTTGCCGAAAAAAACGACCATGTATAGTAGGCGTTTTTGACGAAAAAAACGACCATGTATAGTAAGGCGTTTTTTGACGAGAAAAACGACAAATAGTAAGGCCTTTTTTGACGAAAAAAACGACCATGTATAGTAAGGCGTTTTTAGCGAAAAAAAGACCATGTATAGTAAGGCGTTTTTAGTTGAAAAAAACGACCATGTATAGTAAGGTATTTTAACCCGAAAAAAAGGACCATGTAAGGCGTTTTTAGCCGAAAAAAACGACCATGTATAGTAAGGTGTTTTTAGCTGAAAAAAACGACCATGTATAGTAAGGCGTTTTTTGATGAAAAAAATGACCATGTATAGTAAGGCGTTTTTAGCGAAAAAACGACCATGTATAGTAAGGCGTTTTTAGCCGAAAAAAAAGACCATGTATAGTAAGGCGTTTTTAGCCGAAAAAAACGACCATGTATAGTAAGGTATTTTAACCGAAAAAAGGACCATGTATAGTAAGGCGTTTTTGCGAAAAAGCGACCATGTATAGTAAGGCGTTTTTAGCTGAAAAAACGACCATGTATAGTAAGGCGTTTTTGATGAAAAAATGACCATGTATAGTAAGGCGTTTTTGCGAAAAAAGGACCATGTATAGTAAGGCGTTTTTGATGAAAAAATGACCATGTATAGTAAGGCGTTTTTGACGAAAAAAACGACCATGTATAGTAAGGCTTTTTTAATGAAAAAACGACCATGTATAGTAAGGCGTTTTTGATGAAAAAACGACCATGTATAGTAAGGCGTTTTTGCGAAAAAACGACCATGTATAGTAAGGCGTTTTTGACGAAAAACGACCATGTATAGTAAGGCGTTTTTGGCGAAAAAAGCGACCATGTATAGTAAGGCGTTTTTGCGAAAAAAGCGACCATGTATAGTAAGGCGTTTTTGACGAAAAAACGACCATGTATAGTAAGGCGTTTTTGACGAAAAAACGACCATGTATAGTAAGGCATTTTTGATGAAAAACGACCATGTATAGTAAGGCGTTTTTAGCGAAAAAACGACCATGTATAGTAAGGCGTTTTTGAGAAAAAAGGACCATGTATAGTAAGGCATTTTTTGATGAAAAAAATGACCATGTATAGTAAGGCTTTTTGGCGAAAAAACGACCATGTATAGTAAGGCGTTTTTGGCGAAAAAAACGACCATGTATAGTAAGGCGTTTTAGCGAAAAACGACCATGTATAGTAAGGCGTTTTTAGACGAAAAACGACCATGTATAGTAAGGCGTTTTTGACGAAAAAAACGACCATGTATAGTAAGGCGTTTTTGACGAAAAAAAGGACCATGTATAGTAAGGCGTTTTTGACGAAAAAAAGGACCATGTATAGTAAGGCGTTTTTGACGAAAAAACGACCATGTATAGTAAGGCGTTTTTGACGAAAAAAACGACCATGTATAGTAAGGCGTTTTTGACGAAAAAAACGACCATGTATAGTAAGGCGTTTATTGAAGAAAAAAAATGACCATGTATGGTATGGCGTTTTATAACAAAAAAATGACCATTTATAGTAAGGCGTTTTTAACCGAAAAAAACGACCATGTATAGTAAGGCGTTTTTGACGAAAAAACGGACCATGTATAGTAAGGCGTTTTTAACCGAAAAAAAGGACCATGTATATATAGTAAGGCGTTTTTGACGAAAAAAATGACCATGTATAGTAAGGCGTTTTTGATTAAAAAAACGACCATGTATAGTAAGGCGTTTTTGACGAAAAAAATGACCATGTATAGTAAGGCGTTTTTGAAGAAAAAATGACCATGTATAGTAAGGCGTTTTTGATGAAAAAAAATGACCATGTATAGTAAGGCGTTTTTGACGAAAAAATGACCATGTATAGTAAGGCGTTTTTGATGAAAAAACGACCATGTATAGTAAGGCGTTTTTAGGCATCGAAAAAACGACCATGTATAGTAAGGCGTTTTTGATGAAAAAACAACCATGTATAGTAAGGCGTTTTTGATGAAAAAACGACCATGTATAGTAAGGCGTTTTTGACGAAAAAACGACCATGTATAGTAAGGCGTTTTTGTGAAAAAACGACCATGTATAGTAAGGCGTTTTTAGCGAAAAAACGACCATGTATAGTAAGGCGTTTTTGACAAAAAAAGCGACCATGTATAGTAAGGCGTTTTTGATGAAAAAACGACCATGTATAGTAAGGCGTTTTTGGCGAAAAAACGACCATGTATAGTAAGGCGTTTTTTGACGAAAAAACGACCATGTATAGTAAGGCGTTTTTGATGAAAAAACGACCATGTATAGTAAGGCGTTTTTGACGAAAAAACGACCATGTATAGTAAGGCATTTTTGATGAAAAAACGACCATGTATAGTAAGGCGTTTTTGATGAAAAAACGACCATGTATAGTAAGGCGTTTTTGAGAAAAAACGACCATGTATAGTAAGGCGTTTTTTGATGAAAAAACGACCATGTATAGTAAGGCGTTTTTGGCGAAAAAACGACCATGTATAGTAAGGCGTTTTTTGACGAAAAAACGACCATGTATAGTAAGGCGTTTTTGATGAAAAAACGACCATGTATAGTAAGGCGTTTTTGACGAAAAACGACCATGTATAGTAAGGCGTTTTTGAGAAAAAACGACCATGTATAGTAAGGCGTTTTTGGCGAAAAAACGACCATGTATAGTAAGGCGTTTTTGACGAAAAAACGACCATGTATAGTAAGGCGTTTTTGACGAAAAAAACGACCATGTATAGTAAGGCGTTTTTGACGAAAAAACGACCATGTATAGTAAGGCGTTTTTTGACGAAAAAACGACCATGTATAGTAAGGCGTTTTTAGCCAAAAAACGACCATGTATAGTAAGGCGTTTTTAGCCGAAAAAAAGGACCATGTATAGTAAGGCGTTTTTTGATGAAAAAACGACCATGTATAGTAAGGCGTTTTTGACGAAAAAACGACCATGTATAGTAAGGCGTTTTGGCGAAAAAACGACCATGTATAGTAAGGCGTTTTTGACGAAAAAACGACCATGTATAGTAAGGCGTTTTTGACGAAAAACGACCATGTATAGTAAGGCGTTTTTGGAGGAAAAAACGACCATGTATAGTAAGGCGTTTTTGACGAAAAAACGACCATGTATAGTAAGGCGTTTTTGACGAAAAAACGACCATGTATAGTAAGGCGTTTTTGGACGAAAAAACGACCATGTATAGTAAGGCGTTTTTTGACGAAAAAAAACGACCATGTATAGTAAGGCGTTTTTGACGAAAAAACGACCATGTATAGTAAGGCGTTTTTGACGAAAAAACGACCATGTATAGTAAGGCGTTTTTTGATGAAAAAACGACCATGTATAGTAAGGCGTTTTTGATGAAAAAACGACCATGTATAGTAAGGCGTTTTTTGACGAAAAACGACCATGTATAGTAAGGCGTTTTTGGACGAAAAAACGACCATGTATAGTAAGGCGTTTTTGACGAAAAAACGACCATGTATAGTAAGGCGTTTTTTGATTAAAAAACGACCATGTATAGTAAGGCGTTTTTGACGAAAAAACGACCATGTATAGTAAGGCGTTTTTGACGAAAAAACGACCATGTATAGTAAGGCGTTTTTGACGAAAAAACGACCATGTATAGTAAGGCGTTTTTGACGAAAAAACGACCATGTATAGTAAGGCGTTTTTGACGAAAAAACCACCATGTATAGTAAGGCGTTTTTGACGAAAAAACCACCATGTATAGTAAGGCGTTTTTGAAAAAAACGACCATGTATAGTAAGGCATTTTTGACGAAAAAACGACCATGTATAGTAAGGCGTTTTTGACAAAAAAACGACCATGTATAGTAAGGCGTTTTTGATGAAAAAACGACCATGTATAGTAAGGCGTTTTTGACGAAAAAACGACCATGTATAGTAAGGCGTTTTTGACGAAAAAACGACCATGTATAGTAAGGCGTTTTTAGACGAAAAAACGACCATGTATAGTAAGGCGTTTTTGACGAAAAAACGACCATGTATAGTAAGGCGTTTTTTGACGAAAAAACGACCATATATAGTAAGGCGTTTTAGCCGAAAAAACCGACTATGTATGGTAAGGCATTTTTTGACGAAAAAAACGACCATGTATAGTAAGGCTTTTTTGATGAAAAAAAACGACCATGTATAGTAAGGCGTTTTTGGACGAAAAAACGACCATGTATAGTAAGGCGTTTTTGGACGAAAAAACGAACATATATAGTAAGGCGTTTTAAGACGAAAAAACGACCATATATAGTAAGGCATTTTTTGACGAAAAATACCGACCATGTATAGTAAGGCGTTTTTGGACGAAAAAACGACCATGTATAGTAAGGCGTTTTTAGACAAAAAAACGACCATGTATAGTAAGGCGTTTTTGGATGAAAAAACGACCATGTATAGTAAGGCGTTTTTGGATGAAAAAACGACCATGTATAGTAAGGCGTTTTTTGACTAAAAAACGACCATGTATAGTAAGGCGTTTTTGATGAAAAAAAGACCATGTATAGTAAGGCGTTTTTGACGAAAAACGACCATGTATAGTAAGGCGTTTTTGACGAAAAAACGACCATGTATAGTAAGGCGTTTTTTGACGAAAAAACGACCATGTATAGTAAGGCGTTTTTGACGAAAAAACGACCATGTATAGTAAGGCGTTTTTGATGAAAAAACGACCATGTATAGTAAGGCGTTTTTGATGAAAAACGACCATGTATAGTAAGGCGTTTTTAATGAAAAAAAACGACCATGTATAGTAAGGCGTTTTTGATGAAAAACGACCATGTATAGTAAGGCGTTTTTGACGAAAAACGACCATGTATAGTAAGGCGTTTTTGACGAAAAAACGACCATGTATAGTAAGGCGTTTTTGACGAAAAAACGACCATGTATAGTAAGGCGTTTTTGACGAAAAAACGACCATGTATAGTAAGGCGTTTTTGACGAAAAAACGACCATGTATAGTAAGGCGTTTTTGACGAAAAAACGACCATGTATAGTAAGGCGTTTTTGACGAAAAAACGACCATGTATAGTAAGGCGTTTTTGACGAAAAAACGACCATGTATAGTAAGGCGTTTTTGACGAAAAACGACCATGTATAGTAAGGCGTTTTTGACGAAAAAACGACCATGTATAGTAAGGCGTTTTTGATGAAAAAACGACCATGTATAGTAAGGCGTTTTTGACGAAAAAACGACCATGTATAGTAAGGCGTTTTTGACGAAAAAACGACCATGTATAGTAAGGCGTTTTTGACGAAAAAACGACCATGTATAGTAAGGCGTTTTTGACGAAAAAACGACCATGTATAGTAAGGCGTTTTTGATGAAAAAACGACCATGTATAGTAAGGCGTTTTTGACGAAAAAACGACCATGTATAGTAAGGCGTTTTTGACGAAAAACGACCATGTATAGTAAGGCGTTTTTGATGAAAAAACGACCATGTATAGTAAGGCGTTTTTGACGAAAAAACGACCATGTATAGTAAGGCGTTTTTGATGAAAAAACGACCATGTATAGTAAGGCGTTTTTGACGAAAAAACGACCATGTATAGTAAGGCGTTTTTGACGAAAAACGACCATGTATAGTAAGGCGTTTTTGACGAAAAAACGACCATGTATAGTAAGGCGTTTTTGACGAAAAAACGACCATGTATAGTAAGGCGTTTTTGATGAAAAAACGACCATGTATAGTAAGGCGTTTTTGATGAAAAAACGACCATGTATAGTAAGGCGTTTTTGACGAAAAAACGACCATGTATAGTAAGGCGTTTTTGACGAAAAAACGACCATGTATAGTAAGGCGTTTTTGATGAAAAAACGACCATGTATAGTAAGGCGTTTTTGACGAAAAAACGACCATGTATAGTAAGGCGTTTTTGATGAAAAAACGACCATGTATAGTAAGGCGTTTTTGACGAAAAAACGACCATGTATAGTAAGGCGTTTTTGACGAAAAAACGACCATGTATAGTAAGGCGTTTTTGACGAAAAAACGACCATGTATAGTAAGGCGTTTTCGACGAAAAAACGACCATGTATAGTAAGGCGTTTTTGACGAAAAAACGACCATGTATAGTAAGGCGTTTTTGATGAAAAAAACGACCATGTATAGTAAGGCGTTTTTGACGAAAAAAACGACCATGTATAGTAAGGCGTTTTTGACGAAAAAAACACCATGTATAGTAAGGCATTTTTGACGAAAAAACTGACCATGTATAGTAAGGCGTTTTTGACGAAAAAACGACCATGTATAGTAAGGCGTTTTTGACGAAAAAACGACCATGTATAGTAAGGCGTTTTTGACGAAAAAACGACCATGTATAGTAAGGCGTTTTTGACGAAAAAACGACCATGTATAGTAAGGCGTTTTTGACGAAAAAACGACCATGTATAGTAAGGCGTTTTTGACGAAAAAACGACCATGTATAGTAAGGCGTTTTTGACGAAAAAACGACCATGTATAGTAAGGCGTTTTTGACGAAAAAACGACCATGTATAGTAAGGCGTTTTTGACGAAAAAACGACCATGTATAGTAAGGCGTTTTTGACGAAAAAACGACCATGTATAGTAAGGCGTTTTTGACGAAAAACGACCATGTATAGTAAGGCGTTTTTGATGAAAAACGACCATGTATAGTAAGGCGTTTTTGATGAAAAAACGACCATGTATAGTAAGGCGTTTTTGACGAAAAAACGACCATGTATAGTAAGGCGTTTTTGACGAAAAAACGACCATGTATAGTAAGGCGTTTTTGATGAAAAAACGACCATGTATAGTAAGGCGTTTTTGACGAAAAAACGACCATGTATAGTAAGGCGTTTTTGACGAAAAAACGACCATGTATAGTAAGGCGTTTTTGACGAAAAACGACCATGTATAGTAAGGCGTTTTTGATGAAAAAACGACCATGTATAGTAAGGCGTTTTTGATGAAAAAACGACCATGTATAGTAAGGCGTTTTTGACGAAAAAACGACCATGTATAGTAAGGCGTTTTTGACGAAAAAACGACCATGTATAGTAAGGCGTTTTTGACGAAAAAACGACCATGTATAGTAAGGCGTTTTTGACGAAAAAACGACCATGTATAGTAAGGCGTTTTTGACGAAAAAACGACCATGTATAGTAAGGCGTTTTTGACGAAAAAACGACCATGTATAGTAAGGCGTTTTTGACGAAAAAACGACCATGTATAGTAAGGCGTTTTTGACGAAAAAACGACCATGTATAGTAAGGCGTTTTTGACGAAAAAACGACCATGTATAGTAAGGCGTTTTTGACGAAAAAACGACCATGTATAGTAAGGCGTTTTTGACGAAAAAACGACCATGTATAGTAAGGCGTTTTTGACGAAAAAACGACCATGTATAGTAAGGCGTTTTTGACGAAAAACGACCATGTATAGTAAGGCGTTTTTGACGAAAAAACGACCATGTATAGTAAGGCGTTTTTGACGAAAAAACGACCATGTATAGTAAGGCGTTTTTGACGAAAAACGACCATGTATAGTAAGGCGTTTTTGACGAAAAAACGACCATGTATAGTAAGGCGTTTTTGACGAAAAACGACCATGTATAGTAAGGCGTTTTTGACGAAAAACGACCATGTATAGTAAGGCGTTTTTGACGAAAAAACGACCATGTATAGTAAGGCGTTTTTGTATAGTAAGGCGAAAAAAACGACCATGTATAGTAAGGCGTTTTTGACGAAAAACGACCATGTATAGTAAGGCGTTTTTGACGAAAAAACGACCATGTATAGTAAGGCGTTTTTGACGAAAAACGACCATGTATAGTAAGGCGTTTTTGACGAAAAACGACCATGTATAGTAAGGCGTTTTTGACGAAAAACGACCATGTATAGTAAGGCGTTTTTGACGAAAAAACGACCATGTATAGTAAGGCGTTTTTGACTAAAAACGACCATGTATAGTAAGGCGTTTTTGACGAAAAAACGACCATGTATAGTAAGGCGTTTTTGACTAAAAACGACCATGTATAGTAAGGCGTTTTTGACGAAAAAACGACCATGTATAGTAAGGCGTTTTTGACGAAAAACGACCATGTATAGTAAGGCGTTTTTGACGAAAAAACGACCATGTATAGTAAGGCGTTTTTGACTAAAAACGACCATGTATAGTAAGGCGTTTTTGACGAAAAAACGACCATGTATAGTAAGGCGTTTTTGACGAAAAAACGACCATGTATAGTAAGGCGTTTTTGACGAAAAAACGACCATGTATAGTAAGGCGTTTTTGACGAAAAACGACCATGTATAGTAAGGCGTTTTTGACGAAAAAACGACCATGTATAGTAAGGCGTTTTTGACTAAAAACGACCATGTATAGTAAGGCGTTTTTGACTAAAAAACGACCATGTATAGTAAGGCGTTTTTGACTAAAAAAACGACCATGTATAGTAAGGCGTTTTTGACGAAAAAACGACCATGTATAGTAAGGCGTTTTTGACGAAAAAAACGACCATGTATAGTAAGGCGTTTTTGACGAAAAAACGACCATGTATAGTAAGGCGTTTTTGACGAAAAACGACCATGTATAGTAAGGCGTTTTTGACTAAAAAAACGACCATGTATAGTAAGGCGTTTTTGACGAAAAAACGACCATGTATAGTAAGGCGTTTTTGATGAAAAAACGACCATGTATAGTAAGGCGTTTTTGACGAAAAACGACCATGTATAGTAAGGCGTTTTTGACGACCATGAAAAAACGACCATGTATAGTAAGGCGTTTTTGACTAAAAACGACCATGTATAGTAAGGCGTTTTTGACTAAAAAACGACCATGTATAGTAAGGCGTTTTTGACGAAAAAACGACCATGTATAGTAAGGCGTTTTTGACGAAAAAACGACCATGTATAGTAAGGCGTTTTTGACTGAAAAACGACCATGTATAGTAAGGCGTTTTTGACTGAAAAACGACCATGTATAGTAAGGCGTTTTTTGACGAAAAAACGACCATGTATAGTAAGGCGTTTTTGACCAAAAAAACGACCATGTATAGTAAGGCGTTTTTTGACGAAAAAACGACCATGTATAGTAAGGCGTTTTTTGATGAAAAAACGACCATGTATAGTAAGGCGTTTTTTGACGAAAAAACGACCATGTATAGTAAGGCGTTTTTGACTGAAAAAACGACCATGTATAGTAAGGCGTTTTTTGATGAAAAAACGACCATGTATAGTAAGGCGTTTTTGACGAAAAAACGACCATGTATAGTAAGGCGTTTTTGACGAAAAAACGACCATGTATAGTAAGGCGTTTTTGATGAAAAAACGACCATGTATAGTAAGGCGTTTTTGACGAAAAAACGACCATGTATAGTAAGGCGTTTTTAAGGCGTTTTTGACGAAAAAACGACCATGTATAGTAAGGCGTTTTTGACGAAAAAACGACCATGTATAGTAAGGCGTTTTTGACTAAAAAACGACCATGTATAGTAAGGCGTTTTTGACGAAAAAACGACCATGTATAGTAAGGCGTTTTTGACGAAAAAACGACCATGTATAGTAAGGCGTTTTTGACGACCATGTAAAAAAAAAACGACCATGTATAGTAAGGCGTTTTTGACGAAAAACGACCATGTATAGTAAGGCGTTTTTGATGAAAAACGACCATGTATAGTAAGGCGTTTTTGACTAAAAAACGACCATGTATAGTAAGGCGTTTTTGACTAAAAACGACCATGTATAGTAAGGCGTTTTTGACTAAAAAAACGACCATGTATAGTAAGGCGTTTTTGACTGAAAAACGACCATGTATAGTAAGGCGTTTTTGACGAAAAAAAAAAACGACCATGTATAGTAAGGCGTTTTTGACGAAAAAACGACCATGTATAGTAAGGCGTTTTTGACTAAAAAACGACCATGTATAGTAAGGCGTTTTTGACGAAAAACGACCATGTATAGTAAGGCGTTTTTGACTAAAAACGACCATGTATAGTAAGGCGTTTTTGACGAAAAAACGACCATGTATAGTAAGGCGTTTTTGACGAAAAAACGACCATGTATAGTAAGGCGTTTTTGACGAAAAAACGACCATGTATAGTAAGGCGTTTTTGACTAAAAACGACCATGTATAGTAAGGCGTTTTTGACGAAAAAACGACCATGTATAGTAAGGCGTTTTTGACTAAAAACGACCATGTATAGTAAGGCGTTTTTGACTAAAAACGACCATGTATAGTAAGGCGTTTTTGACGAAAAAACGACCATGTATAGTAAGGCGTTTTTGACGAAAAACGACCATGTATAGTAAGGCGTTTTTGACGAAAAAACGACCATGTATAGTAAGGCGTTTTTGACGAAAAACGACCATGTATAGTAAGGCGTTTTTGACTAAAAAACGACCATGTATAGTAAGGCGTTTTTGACGAAAAACGACCATGTATAGTAAGGCGTTTTTGACTGAAAAAACGACCATGTATAGTAAGGCGTTTTTGACTAAAAACGACCATGTATAGTAAGGCGTTTTTGACTAAAAAACGACCATGTATAGTAAGGCGTTTTTGACTAAAAAACGACCATGTATAGTAAGCGTTTTTGTATAGTAAGGCGTTTTTGAAAAAACGACCATGTATAGTAAGGCGTTTTTGACTAAAAAACGACCATGTATAGTAAGGCGTTTTTGACTAAAAAACGACCATGTATAGTAAGGCGTTTTTGACGAAAAACGACCATGTATAGTAAGGCGTTTTTGACGAAAAACGACCATGTATAGTAAGGCGTTTTTGACTAAAAACGACCATGTATAGTAAGGCGTTTTTGACTAAAAACGACCATGTATAGTAAGGCGTTTTTGACTAAAAACGACCATGTATAGTAAGGCGTTTTTGACTAAAAACGACCATGTATAGTAAGGCGTTTTTGACTAAAAACGACCATGTATAGTAAGGCGTTTTTGACTAAAAAACGACCATGTATAGTAAGGCGTTTTTGACTAAAAACGACCATGTATAGTAAGGCGTTTTTGACTAAAAACGACCATGTATAGTAAGGCGTTTTTGACTAAAAAACGACCATGTATAGTAAGGCGTTTTTGACGAAAAAACGACCATGTATAGTAAGGCGTTTTTGACTGAAAAACGACCATGTATAGTAAGGCGTTTTTGACTAAAAAACGACCATGTATAGTAAGGCGTTTTTGACTAAAAAACGACCATGTATAGTAAGGCGTTTTTGACTAAAAACGACCATGTATAGTAAGGCGTTTTTGACTAAAAACGACCATGTATAGTAAGGCGTTTTTGACTAAAAAAACGACCATGTATAGTAAGGCGTTTTTGACTAAAAACGACCATGTATAGTAAGGCGTTTTTGATGAAAAACGACCATGTATAGTAAGGCGTTTTTGACTAAAAAAACGACCATGTATAGTAAGGCGTTTTTGACGAAAAAACGACCATGTATAGTAAGGCGTTTTTGACTAAAAACGACCATGTATAGTAAGGCGTTTTTGACTAAAAACGACCATGTATAGTAAGGCGTTTTTGACTAAAAACGACCATGTATAGTAAGGCGTTTTTGACTAAAAAACGACCATGTATAGTAAGGCGTTTTTGACTAAAAAACGACCATGTATAGTAAGGCGTTTTTGACTAAAAACGACCATGTATAGTAAGGCGTTTTTGACTAAAAAACGACCATGTATAGTAAGGCGTTTTTGACTAAAAACGACCATGTATAGTAAGGCGTTTTTGACTAAAAAACGACCATGTATAGTAAGGCGTTTTTGACTAAAAACGACCATGTATAGTAAGGCGTTTTTGACTAAAAAACGACCATGTATAGTAAGGCGTTTTTGACTAAAAAACGACCATGTATAGTAAGGCGTTTTTTGACTAAAAACGACCATGTATAGTAAGGCGTTTTTGACGAAAAACGACCATGTATAGTAAGGCGTTTTTGACTAAAAAACGACCATGTATAGTAAGGCGTTTTTGACTAAAAAACGACCATGTATAGTAAGGCGTTTTTAACTGAAAAAACGACCATGTATAGTAAGGCGTTTTTGACGAAAAAACGACCATGTATAGTAAGGCGTTTTTGACTAAAAACGACCATGTATAGTAAGGCGTTTTTGACTGAAAAACGACCATGTATAGTAAGGCGTTTTTGACGAAAAACGACCATGTATAGTAAGGCGTTTTTTGACAAAAAAACGACCATGTATAGTAAGGCGTTTTTTGACAAAAAAACGACCATGTATAGTAAGGCGTTTTTGACGAAAAAACGACCATGTATAGTAAGGCGTTTTTTGACAAAAAAACGACCATGTATAGTAAGGCGTTTTTGACAAAAAAACGACCATGTATAGTAAGGCGTTTTTGACGAAAAAACGACCATGTATAGTAAGGCGTTTTTGACTAAAAAACGACCATGTATAGTAAGGCGTTTTTGACTAAAAACGACCATGTATAGTAAGGCGTTTTTGACTAAAAACGACCATGTATAGTAAGGCGTTTTTGACTAAAAACGACCATGTATAGTAAGGCGTTTTTTGACTAAAAAACGACCATGTATAGTAAGGCGTTTTTGACTAAAAAACGACCATGTATAGTAAGGCGTTTTTGACGAAAAAACGACCATGTATAGTAAGGCGTTTTTTGACGAAAAACGACCATGTATAGTAAGGCGTTTTTGACTAAAAAACGACCATGTATAGTAAGGCGTTTTTGACTAAAAACGACCATGTATAGTAAGGCGTTTTTGACTAAAAACGACCATGTATAGTAAGGCGTTTTTGACTAAAAACGACCATGTATAGTAAGGCGTTTTTGACTAAAAACGACCATGTATAGTAAGGCGTTTTTGACTAAAAACGACCATGTATAGTAAGGCGTTTTTGACTGAAAAAACGACCATGTATAGTAAGGCGTTTTTGACTAAAAAACGACCATGTATAGTAAGGCGTTTTTGACTAAAAACGACCATGTATAGTAAGGCGTTTTTGACTAAAAAACGACCATGTATAGTAAGGCGTTTTTGACGAAAAACGACCATGTATAGTAAGGCGTTTTTGACTAAAAAAACGACCATGTATAGTAAGGCGTTTTTTGACTAAAAACGACCATGTATAGTAAGGCGTTTTTGACTAAAAACGACCATGTATAGTAAGGCGTTTTTGACTAAAAAACGACCATGTATAGTAAGGCGTTTTTGACTAAAAAAACGACCATGTATAGTAAGGCGTTTTTGACTAAAAACGACCATGTATAGTAAGGCGTTTTGACTAAAAACGACCATGTATAGTAAGGCGTTTTTGACTAAAAAACGACCATGTATAGTAAGGCGTTTTTGACTAAAAACGACCATGTATAGTAAGGCGTTTTTGACTAAAAACGACCATGTATAGTAAGGCGTTTTTGACTAAAAAACGACCATGTATAGTAAGGCGTTTTTGACTAAAAACGACCATGTATAGTAAGGCGTTTTTGACTAAAAAACGACCATGTATAGTAAGGCGTTTTTGACTAAAAACGACCATGTATAGTAAGGCGTTTTTGACTAAAAACGACCATGTATAGTAAGGCGTTTTTGACTAAAAAACGACCATGTATAGTAAGGCGTTTTTGACTAAAAACGACCATGTATAGTAAGGCGTTTTTGACTAAAAAACGACCATGTATAGTAAGGCGTTTTTGACTAAAAAAACGACCATGTATAGTAAGGCGTTTTTGACTAAAAACGACCATGTATAGTAAGGCGTTTTTGACTAAAAAACGACCATGTATAGTAAGGCGTTTTTGACTAAAAACGACCATGTATAGTAAGGCGTTTTTGACTAAAAACGACCATGTATAGTAAGGCGTTTTTGACGAAAAACGACCATGTATAGTAAGGCGTTTTTGACTAAAAACGACCATGTATAGTAAGGCGTTTTTGACTAAAAACGACCATGTATAGTAAGGCGTTTTTGACTAAAAACGACCATGTATAGTAAGGCGTTTTTGACTAAAAACGACCATGTATAGTAAGGCGTTTTTGACTAAAAAACGACCATGTATAGTAAGGCGTTTTTGACTAAAAACGACCATGTATAGTAAGGCGTTTTTGACTAAAAAAACGACCATGTATAGTAAGGCGTTTTTGACTAAAAACGACCATGTATAGTAAGGCGTTTTTTGACTAAAAACGACCATGTATAGTAAGGCGTTTTTGACTAAAAAACGACCATGTATAGTAAGGCGTTTTTTGACTAAAAAAACGACCATGTATAGTAAGGCGTTTTTGACTAAAAACGACCATGTATAGTAAGGCGTTTTTGACTAAAAACGACCATGTATAGTAAGGCGTTTTTGACTAAAAACGACCATGTATAGTAAGGCGTTTTTGACTAAAAAACGACCATGTATAGTAAGGCGTTTTTGACTAAAAACGACCATGTATAGTAAGGCGTTTTTGACTAAAAACGACCATGTATAGTAAGGCGTTTTTGACTAAAAACGACCATGTATAGTAAGGCGTTTTTGACTAAAAAACGACCATGTATAGTAAGGCGTTTTTGACTAAAAAACGACCATGTATAGTAAGGCGTTTTTGACTAAAAACGACCATGTATAGTAAGGCGTTTTTGACTAAAAAACGACCATGTATAGTAAGGCGTTTTTGACTAAAAACGACCATGTATAGTAAGGCGTTTTTGACGAAAAAACGACCATGTATAGTAAGGCGTTTTTGACTAAAAACGACCATGTATAGTAAGGCGTTTTTGACTAAAAACGACCATGTATAGTAAGGCGTTTTTGACTAAAAACGACCATGTATAGTAAGGCGTTTTTGACTAAAAACGACCATGTATAGTAAGGCGTTTTTGACTGAAAAAACGACCATGTATAGTAAGGCGTTTTTGACTGAAAAACGACCATGTATAGTAAGGCGTTTTTGACTGAAAAACGACCATGTATAGTAAGGCGTTTTTGACTAAAAACGACCATGTATAGTAAGGCGTTTTTGACTAAAAACGACCATGTATAGTAAGGCGTTTTTGACTTGTATAGTAAGGCGTTTTTGAAAAAACGACCATGTATAGTAAGGCGTTTTTGACTAAAAAACGACCATGTATAGTAAGGCGTTTTTGACTAAAAACGACCATGTATAGTAAGGCGTTTTTGACTAAAAAACGACCATGTATAGTAAGGCGTTTTTGACTAAAAAACGACCATGTATAGTAAGGCGTTTTTGACTAAAAACGACCATGTATAGTAAGGCGTTTTTGACTAAAAAAACGACCATGTATAGTAAGGCGTTTTTGACTAAAAAACGACCATGTATAGTAAGGCGTTTTTGACTAAAAACGACCATGTATAGTAAGGCGTTTTTGACTAAAAAACGACCATGTATAGTAAGGCGTTTTTGACTGAAAAAACGACCATGTATAGTAAGGCGTTTTTGACTAAAAAACGACCATGTATAGTAAGGCGTTTTTGACTGAAAAAACGACCATGTATAGTAAGGCGTTTTTGACTAAAAAACGACCATGTATAGTAAGGCGTTTTTGACTAAAAACGACCATGTATAGTAAGGCGTTTTTGACTAAAAACGACCATGTATAGTAAGGCGTTTTTGACTAAAAAACGACCATGTATAGTAAGGCGTTTTTGACTAAAAACGACCATGTATAGTAAGGCGTTTTTGACTAAAAACGACCATGTATAGTAAGGCGTTTTTGACTAAAAAACGACCATGTATAGTAAGGCGTTTTTGACTAAAAAACGACCATGTATAGTAAGGCGTTTTTGACTAAAAACGACCATGTATAGTAAGGCGTTTTTGACTAAAAACGACCATGTATAGTAAGGCGTTTTTGACTAAAAACGACCATGTATAGTAAGGCGTTTTTGACTGAAAAACGACCATGTATAGTAAGGCGTTTTTGACTAAAAACGACCATGTATAGTAAGGCGTTTTTGACTAAAAACGACCATGTATAGTAAGGCGTTTTTTGACGAAAAAACGACCAGTATCGTAAGGCATTTTTAGCGAAAAAACGACCATGTATAGTAAGGCGTTTTTTACCGAAAAACACCGACCGTGTATAGTAAGGAGTTTTTTGACCTAAAAAACGACCATGTATAGTAAAGCGTTTTTGACAAAAAACGACCATGTATAGTAAGGCGTTTTTGACGAAAAAAACGACCATGTATAGTAAGGCGTTTTTGACTAAAAAACGACCATGTATAGTAAGGCGTTTTTGACGACCATGTATAGTAAGGCGTTTTTGAAAAAACGACCATGTATAGTAAGGCGTTTTTGACTAAAAACGACCATGTATAGTAAGGCGTTTTTGACTAAAAAACGACCATGTATAGTAAGGCGTTTTTGACTGAAAAAAACGACCATGTATAGTAAGGCGTTTTTGACGAAAAAAACGACCATGTATAGTAAGGCGTTTTTGACAAAAAAAACGACCATGTATAGTAAGGCGTTTTTGACTAAAAAACGACCATGTATAGTAAGGCGTTTTTGACGAAAAAACGACCATGTATAGTAAGGCGTTTTTGACTAAAAAACGACCATGTATAGTAAGGCGTTTTTGACTAAAAAACGACCATGTATAGTAAGGCGTTTTTGACTAAAAACGACCATGTATAGTAAGGCGTTTTTGACTAAAAACGACCATGTATAGTAAGGCGTTTTTGATGAAAAAACGACCATGTATAGTAAGGCGTTTTTGACTAAAAAACGACCATGTATAGTAAGGCGTTTTTGACTAAAAAACGACCATGTATAGTAAGGCGTTTTTGACTAAAAAACGACCATGTATAGTAAGGCGTTTTTGACTAAAAAACGACCATGTATAGTAAGGCGTTTTTGACTAAAAAACGACCATGTATAGTAAGGCGTTTTTGATGAAAAAACGACCATGTATAGTAAGGCGTTTTTGACGAAAAAAACGACCATGTATAGTAAGGCGTTTTTGACTAAAAAACGACCATGTATAGTAAGGCGTTTTTGACGAAAAAACGACCATGTATAGTAAGGCGTTTTTGACTAAAAACGACCATGTATAGTAAGGCGTTTTTGACTAAAAAACGACCATGTATAGTAAGGCGTTTTTGATGAAAAACGACCATGTATAGTAAGGCGTTTTTGACTAAAAACGACCATGTATAGTAAGGCGTTTTTGACTGAAAAAACGACCATGTATAGTAAGGCGTTTTTGACTGAAAAACGACCATGTATAGTAAGGCGTTTTTGACTAAAAACGACCATGTATAGTAAGGCGTTTTTGACTAAAAAACGACCATGTATAGTAAGGCGTTTTTGACTAAAAACGACCATGTATAGTAAGGCGTTTTTGACTAAAAAACGACCATGTATAGTAAGGCGTTTTTGACTAAAAAACGACCATGTATAGTAAGGCGTTTTTGACTAAAAAACGACCATGTATAGTAAGGCGTTTTTGACTAAAAAACGACCATGTATAGTAAGGCGTTTTTGACTAAAAACGACCATGTATAGTAAGGCGTTTTTGACTAAAAAACGACCATGTATAGTAAGGCGTTTTTGACTAAAAAACGACCATGTATAGTAAGGCGTTTTTGACTGAAAAAACGACCATGTATAGTAAGGCGTTTTTGACTAAAAAACGACCATGTATAGTAAGGCGTTTTTGACTAAAAAACGACCATGTATAGTAAGGCGTTTTTGACTAAAAAACGACCATGTATAGTAAGGCGTTTTTGACTAAAAACGACCATGTATAGTAAGGCGTTTTTGACTGAAAAAACGACCATGTATAGTAAGGCGTTTTTGACTGAAAAACGACCATGTATAGTAAGGCGTTTTTGACTAAAAACGACCATGTATAGTAAGGCGTTTTTGACTAAAAAACGACCATGTATAGTAAGGCGTTTTTGACTAAAAACGACCATGTATAGTAAGGCGTTTTTGACGAAAAAACGACCATGTATAGTAAGGCGTTTTTGACTAAAAACGACCATGTATAGTAAGGCGTTTTTGACTAAAAAACGACCATGTATAGTAAGGCGTTTTTGACTAAAAAACGACCATGTATAGTAAGGCGTTTTTGACTAAAAACGACCATGTATAGTAAGGCGTTTTTGACTAAAAAACGACCATGTATAGTAAGGCGTTTTTGACTAAAAAACGACCATGTATAAAACGACCATGTATAGTAAGGCGTTTTTGACTAAAAAAACGACCATGTATAGTAAGGCGTTTTTGACGAAAAACGACCATGTATAGTAAGGCGTTTTTGACGAAAAAACGACCATGTATAGTAAGGCGTTTTTGACTAAAAACGACCATGTATAGTAAGGCGTTTTTGATGAAAAAACGACCATGTATAGTAAGGCGTTTTTGACGAAAAACGACCATGTATAGTAAGGCGTTTTTGACTAAAAACGACCATGTATAGTAAGGCGTTTTTGACTAAAAAACGACCATGTATAGTAAGGCGTTTTTGACTAAAAAACGACCATGTATAGTAAGGCGTTTTTGACTAAAAAACGACCATGTATAGTAAGGCGTTTTTGACTAAAAAAACGACCATGTATAGTAAGGCGTTTTTGACTAAAAAACGACCATGTATAGTAAGGCGTTTTTGACTAAAAACGACCATGTATAGTAAGGCGTTTTTGACTAAAAAACGACCATGTATAGTAAGGCGTTTTTGACTAAAAAACGACCATGTATAGTAAGGCGTTTTTGACTAAAAAACGACCATGTATAGTAAGGCGTTTTTGATGAAAAACGACCATGTATAGTAAGGCGTTTTTGACGAAAAAACGACCATGTATAGTAAGGCGTTTTTGACTAAAAAACGACCATGTATAGTAAGGCGTTTTTGACTAAAAACGACCATGTATAGTAAGGCGTTTTTGACTAAAAAACGACCATGTATAGTAAGGCGTTTTTGACTAAAAACGACCATGTATAGTAAGGCGTTTTTGACTAAAAACGACCATGTATAGTAAGGCGTTTTTGACTAAAAAACGACCATGTATAGTAAGGCGTTTTTGACTAAAAAACGACCATGTATAGTAAGGCGTTTTTGACTAAAAAACGACCATGTATAGTAAGGCGTTTTTGACTAAAAAACGACCATGTATAGTAAGGCGTTTTTGACGAAAAAACGACCATGTATAGTAAGGCGTTTTTAACCGAAAAAACGACCATGTATAGTAAGGCGTTTTTGACGAAAAAACGACCATGTATAGTAAGGCGTTTTTAACTGAAAAAACGACCATGTATAGTAAGGCGTTTTTGACCAAAAAAACGACCATGTATAGTAAGGCGTTTTTTACCGAAAAAAACGACCATGTATAGTAAGGCGTTTTTGACCAAAAAACGACCATGTATAGTAAGGCGTTTTTTACTAAAAAACGACCATGTATAGTAAGGCGTTTTTGACTAAAAAACGACCATGTATAGTAAGGCGTTTTTAACCAAAAAACGACCATGTATAGTAAGGCGTTTTTGGACTAAAAAAACGACCATGTATAGTAAGGCGTTTTTAACCGAAAAAACGACCATGTATAGTAAGGCGTTTTTGACTAAAAACGACCATGTATAGTAAGGCGTTTTTGACTAAAAAACGACCATGTATAGTAAGGCGTTTTTGACTAAAAACGACCATGTATAGTAAGGCGTTTTTGACTAAAAACGACCATGTATAGTAAGGCGTTTTTGACTAAAAACGACCATGTATAGTAAGGCGTTTTTGACTAAAAAACGACCATGTATAGTAAGGCGTTTTTGACTAAAAACGACCATGTATAGTAAGGCGTTTTTGACTAAAAACGACCATGTATAGTAAGGCGTTTTTGACTAAAAAACGACCATGTATAGTAAGGCGTTTTTGACTAAAAAACGACCATGTATAGTAAGGCGTTTTTGACTGAAAAACGACCATGTATAGTAAGGCGTTTTTGACTAAAAACGACCATGTATAGTAAGGCGTTTTTGACTAAAAAAACGACCATGTATAGTAAGGCGTTTTTGACTAAAAACGACCATGTATAGTAAGGCGTTTTTGACTGAAAAAACGACCATGTATAGTAAGGCGTTTTTGACTAAAAACGACCATGTATAGTAAGGCGTTTTTGACTAAAAACGACCATGTATAGTAAGGCGTTTTTGACTAAAAACGACCATGTATAGTAAGGCGTTTTTTGACTAAAAAACGACCATGTATAGTAAGGCGTTTTTGACTAAAAACGACCATGTATAGTAAGGCGTTTTTGACTAAAAACGACCATGTATAGTAAGGCGTTTTTGACTAAAAACGACCATGTATAGTAAGGCGTTTTTGACTAAAAACGACCATGTATAGTAAGGCGTTTTTGACTAAAAAACGACCATGTATAGTAAGGCGTTTTTGACTAAAAAACGACCATGTATAGTAAGGCGTTTTTGACTAAAAACGACCATGTATAGTAAGGCGTTTTTGACTAAAAACGACCATGTATAGTAAGGCGTTTTTGACTAAAAACGACCATGTATAGTAAGGCGTTTTTGACTAAAAACGACCATGTATAGTAAGGCGTTTTTGACTAAAAAACGACCATGTATAGTAAGGCGTTTTTGACTAAAAAAAAAACGACCATGTATAGTAAGGCGTTTTTGACTAAAAAACGACCATGTATAGTAAGGCGTTTTTGACTAAAAACGACCATGTATAGTAAGGCGTTTTTGACTAAAAAACGACCATGTATAGTAAGGCGTTTTTGACTAAAAACGACCATGTATAGTAAGGCGTTTTTGACTAAAAACGACCATGTATAGTAAGGCGTTTTTGACTAAAAACGACCATGTATAGTAAGGCGTTTTTGACTAAAAAACGACCATGTATAGTAAGGCGTTTTTGACTAAAAACGACCATGTATAGTAAGGCGTTTTTGACTAAAAACGACCATGTATAGTAAGGCGTTTTTGACTGAAAAACGACCATGTATAGTAAGGCGTTTTTGACTAAAAACGACCATGTATAGTAAGGCGTTTTTGACTAAAAAACGACCATGTATAGTAAGGCGTTTTTGACTAAAAACGACCATGTATAGTAAGGCGTTTTTGACTAAAAACGACCATGTATAGTAAGGCGTTTTTGACTAAAAACGACCATGTATAGTAAGGCGTTTTTGACTAAAAACGACCATGTATAGTAAGGCGTTTTTGACTAAAAAACGACCATGTATAGTAAGGCGTTTTTGACTAAAAAACGACCATGTATAGTAAGGCGTTTTTGACTAAAAACGACCATGTATAGTAAGGCGTTTTTGACTAAAAACGACCATGTATAGTAAGGCGTTTTTGACTAAAAAACGACCATGTATAGTAAGGCGTTTTTGACTAAAAACGACCATGTATAGTAAGGCGTTTTTGACTAAAAAACGACCATGTATAGTAAGGCGTTTTTGACTAAAAAACGACCATGTATAGTAAGGCGTTTTTGACGAAAAAACGACCATGTATAGTAAGGCGTTTTTGACTAAAAACGACCATGTATAGTAAGGCGTTTTTGACTAAAAAACGACCATGTATAGTAAGGCGTTTTTGACTAAAAAACGACCATGTATAGTAAGGCGTTTTTGACTAAAAACGACCATGTATAGTAAGGCGTTTTTGACTAAAAACGACCATGTATAGTAAGGCGTTTTTGACTAAAAAACGACCATGTATAGTAAGGCGTTTTTGACTAAAAACGACCATGTATAGTAAGGCGTTTTTGACTAAAAAACGACCATGTATAGTAAGGCGTTTTTGACTAAAAAACGACCATGTATAGTAAGGCGTTTTTGACTAAAAACGACCATGTATAGTAAGGCGTTTTTGACTAAAAACGACCATGTATAGTAAGGCGTTTTTGACTAAAAACGACCATGTATAGTAAGGCGTTTTTGACTAAAAACGACCATGTATAGTAAGGCGTTTTTGACTAAAAACGACCATGTATAGTAAGGCGTTTTTGACTAAAAACGACCATGTATAGTAAGGCGTTTTTGACTAAAAACGACCATGTATAGTAAGGCGTTTTTGACTAAAAACGACCATGTATAGTAAGGCGTTTTTGACTAAAAAACGACCATGTATAGTAAGGCGTTTTTGACTAAAAACGACCATGTATAGTAAGGCGTTTTTGACTAAAAACGACCATGTATAGTAAGGCGTTTTTGACTAAAAACGACCATGTATAGTAAGGCGTTTTTGACTAAAAACGACCATGTATAGTAAGGCGTTTTTGACTAAAAACGACCATGTATAGTAAGGCGTTTTTGACTAAAAACGACCATGTATAGTAAGGCGTTTTTGACTAAAAACGACCATGTATAGTAAGGCGTTTTTGACTAAAAACGACCATGTATAGTAAGGCGTTTTTGACTAAAAACGACCATGTATAGTAAGGCGTTTTTGACTAAAAACGACCATGTATAGTAAGGCGTTTTTGACTAAAAACGACCATGTATAGTAAGGCGTTTTTGACTAAAAACGACCATGTATAGTAAGGCGTTTTTGACTAAAAACGACCATGTATAGTAAGGCGTTTTTGACTGAAAAAACGACCATGTATAGTAAGGCGTTTTTGACTAAAAACGACCATGTATAGTAAGGCGTTTTTGACTAAAAACGACCATGTATAGTAAGGCGTTTTTGACTTGATAGTAAGGCTTTTTTGAAAAAACGACCATGTATAGTAAGGCGTTTTTGACTAAAAACGACCATGTATAGTAAGGCGTTTTTGACTAAAAACGACCATGTATAGTAAGGCGTTTTTGACTAAAAAACGACCATGTATAGTAAGGCGTTTTTGACTAAAAAACGACCATGTATAGTAAGGCGTTTTTGACTAAAAACGACCATGTATAGTAAGGCGTTTTTTGACTAAAAACGACCATGTATAGTAAGGCGTTTTTGACTAAAAACGACCATGTATAGTAAGGCGTTTTTGACTAAAAAACGACCATGTATAGTAAGGCGTTTTTGACTAAAAAACGACCATGTATAGTAAGGCGTTTTTGACTAAAAACGACCATGTATAGTAAGGCGTTTTTGACTAAAAAACGACCATGTATAGTAAGGCGTTTTTGACTAAAAACGACCATGTATAGTAAGGCGTTTTTGACTAAAAAACGACCATGTATAGTAAGGCGTTTTTGACTAAAAACGACCATGTATAGTAAGGCGTTTTTGACTAAAAAACGACCATGTATAGTAAGGCGTTTTTGACTAAAAAACGACCATGTATAGTAAGGCGTTTTTGACTAAAAACGACCATGTATAGTAAGGCGTTTTTGACTAAAAAACGACCATGTATAGTAAGGCGTTTTTGACTAAAAACGACCATGTATAGTAAGGCGTTTTTGACTAAAAACGACCATGTATAGTAAGGCGTTTTTGACTAAAAAACGACCATGTATAGTAAGGCGTTTTTGACTAAAAACGACCATGTATAGTAAGGCGTTTTTGACTAAAAACGACCATGTATAGTAAGGCGTTTTTGACTAAAAACGACCATGTATAGTAAGGCGTTTTTGACTAAAAAACGACCATGTATAGTAAGGCGTTTTTGACTAAAAAACGACCATGTATAGTAAGGCGTTTTTGACTAAAAACGACCATGTATAGTAAGGCGTTTTTTGACTAAAAAACGACCATGTATAGTAAGGCGTTTTTGACTAAAAAACGACCATGTATAGTAAGGCGTTTTTGACTAAAAAACGACCATGTATAGTAAGGCGTTTTTGACTAAAAAACGACCATGTATAGTAAGGCGTTTTTGACTAAAAACGACCATGTATAGTAAGGCGTTTTTGACTAAAAAACGACCATGTATAGTAAGGCGTTTTTGACTAAAAAACGACCATGTATAGTAAGGCGTTTTTGACTAAAAACGACCATGTATAGTAAGGCGTTTTTGACTAAAAACGACCATGTATAGTAAGGCGTTTTTGACTAAAAAACGACCATGTATAGTAAGGCGTTTTTGACTAAAAAACGACCATGTATAGTAAGGCGTTTTTGACTAAAAAACGACCATGTATAGTAAGGCGTTTTTGACTAAAAAACGACCATGTATAGTAAGGCGTTTTTGACTAAAAAACGACCATGTATAGTAAGGCGTTTTTGACTAAAAAACGACCATGTATAGTAAGGCGTTTTTGACTAAAAAACGACCATGTATAGTAAGGCGTTTTTGACTAAAAACGACCATGTATAGTAAGGCGTTTTTGACTAAAAAACGACCATGTATAGTAAGGCGTTTTTGACAAAAACGACCATGTATAGTAAGGCGTTTTTGACTAAAAACGACCATGTATAGTAAGGCGTTTTTGATGAAAAACGACCATGTATAGTAAGGCGTTTTTGACTAAAAAACGACCATGTATAGTAAGGCGTTTTTGACTAAAAAACGACCATGTATAGTAAGGCGTTTTTGACTAAAAACGACCATGTATAGTAAGGCGTTTTTGACTAAAAACGACCATGTATAGTAAGGCGTTTTTTGACTAAAAAACGACCATGTATAGTAAGGCGTTTTTGACTAAAAACGACCATGTATAGTAAGGCGTTTTTGACTAAAAAACGACCATGTATAGTAAGGCGTTTTTGACTAAAAACGACCATGTATAGTAAGGCGTTTTTGACTAAAAACGACCATGTATAGTAAGGCGTTTTTGACTGAAAAAACGACCATGTATAGTAAGGCGTTTTTGACTAAAAACGACCATGTATAGTAAGGCGTTTTTGACTAAAAAACGACCATGTATAGTAAGGCGTTTTTGATGAAAAAACGACCATGTATAGTAAGGCGTTTTTGATGAAAAACGACCATGTATAGTAAGGCGTTTTTGACTAAAAACGACCATGTATAGTAAGGCGTTTTTGACTAAAAAACGACCATGTATAGTAAGGCGTTTTTGACGAAAAAACGACCATGTATAGTAAGGCGTTTTTGACTAAAAACGACCATGTATAGTAAGGCGTTTTTGACTAAAAAACGACCATGTATAGTAAGGCGTTTTTGACGAAAAAACGACCATGTATAGTAAGGCGTTTTTGACTAAAAACGACCATGTATAGTAAGGCGTTTTTGACTAAAAACGACCATGTATAGTAAGGCGTTTTTGACTAAAAACGACCATGTATAGTAAGGCGTTTTTGACTAAAAACGACCATGTATAGTAAGGCGTTTTTGACTAAAAACGACCATGTATAGTAAGGCGTTTTTGACTAAAAAACGACCATGTATAGTAAGGCGTTTTTGACGAAAAAACGACCATGTATAGTAAGGCGTTTTTGACTAAAAACGACCATGTATAGTAAGGCGTTTTTGACTAAAAACGACCATGTATAGTAAGGCGTTTTTGACTAAAAACGACCATGTATAGTAAGGCGTTTTTGACGAAAAAAACGACCATGTATAGTAAGGCGTTTTTGACGAAAAAAACGACCATGTATAGTAAGGCGTTTTTGACTAAAAAAACGACCATGTATAGTAAGGCGTTTTTGACGAAAAAACGACCATGTATAGTAAGGCGTTTTTGACGAAAAACGACCATGTGTAGTAAGGCGTTTTTGACTAAAAAACGACCATGTATAGTAAGGCGTTTTTGACTAAAAAACGACCATGTATAGTAAGGCGTTTTTGACTGAAAAAACGACCATGTATAGTAAGGCGTTTTTGACGAAAAAAACGACCATGTATAGTAAGGCGTTTTTGACGAAAAAACGACCATGTATAGTAAGGCGTTTTTAACTGAAAAAAACGACCATGTATAGTAAGGCGTTTTTGACTAAAAAACGACCATGTATAGTAAGGCGTTTTTGACTAAAAAACGACCATGTATAGTAAGGCTTTTTTGACTAAAAAACGACCATGTATAGTAAGGCGTTTTTGACTAAAAAAACGACCATGTATAGTAAGGCGTTTTTGACTAAAAAAACGACCATGTATAGTAAGGCGTTTTTGACGAAAAAACGACCATGTATAGTAAGGCGTTTTTGACGAAAAAACGACCATGTATAGTAAGGCGTTTTTGACTAAAAAACGACCATGTATAGTAAGGCGTTTTTGACTAAAAACGACCATGTATAGTAAGGCGTTTTTGACTAAAAAACGACCATGTATAGTAAGGCGTTTTTGACTAAAAACGACCATGTATAGTAAGGCGTTTTTGACGAAAAAACGACCATGTATAGTAAGGCGTTTTTGACCATGTATAAAAACGACCATGTATAGTAAGGCGTTGTTTGACGAAAAAACGACCATGTATAGTAAGGCGTTTTTTGACCAAAAACGACCATGTATAGTAAGGCGTTTTTGATGAAAAACGACCATGTATAGTAAGGCGTTTTTGACTAAAAACGACCATGTATAGTAAGGCGTTTTTGACTAAAAACGACCATGTATAGTAAGGCGTTTTTGATGAAAAACGACCATGTATAGTAAGGCATTTTTGATGAAAAAACGACCATGTATAGTAAGGCGTTTTTTGACAAAAAACGACCATGTATAGTAAGGCGTTTTTGAACAAAAAAAACGACCATGTATAGTAAGGCGTTTTTTGACAAAAAACGACCATGTATAGTAAGGCGTTTTTTGACAAAAAACGACCATGTATAGTAAGGCGTTTTTGACGAAAAAACGACCATGTATAGTAAGGCGTTTTTTGACAAAAAACGACCATGTATAGTAAGGCGTTTTTGACGAAAAAAACGACCATGTATAGTAAGGCGTTTTTGATTAAAAACGACCATGTATAGTAAGGCGTTTTTGACTAAAAAACGACCATGTATAGTAAGGCGTTTTTGACGAAAAACGACCATGTATAGTAAGGCGTTTTTGACTAAAAACGACCATGTATAGTAAGGCGTTTTTGACTAAAAACGACCATGTATAGTAAGGCGTTTTTGACTAAAAACGACCATGTATAGTAAGGCGTTTTTTGACTAAAAACGACCATGTATAGTAAGGCGTTTTGATGAAAAAACGACCATGTATAGTAAGGCGTTTTTGATGAAAAACGACCATGTATAGTAAGGCGTTTTTGACTAAAAACGACCATGTATAGTAAGGCGTTTTTTGACTAAAAACGACCATGTATAGTAAGGCGTTTTTTGATGAAAAAAACGACCATGTACAGTAAGGCGTTTTTTGATGAAAAAAAGACCATGTATAGTAAGGCGTTTTTTGACCATAAAAACGACCATGTATAGTAAGGCGTTTTTTGATGAAAAACGACCATGTATAGTAAGGCGTTTTGATGAAAAAACGACCATGTATAGTAAGGCGTTTTTGACTAAAAACGACCATGTATAGTAAGGCGTTTTTTGACTAAAAAACGACCATGTATAGTAAGGCGTTTTTTGACGAAAAAAACGACCATGTATAGTAAGGCGTTTTTGACGAAAAACGACCATGTATAGTAAGGCGTTTTTGACGAAAAACGACCATGTATAGTAAGGCGTTTTTTGAGGAAAAACGACCATGTATAGTAAGGCGTTTTGACACAAAAACGACCATGTATAGTAAGGCGTTTTTGACTAAAAACGACCATGTATAGTAAGGCGTTTTTGACTAAAAACGACCATGTATAGTAAGGCGTTTTTAGCCGAAAAAACGACCATGTATAGTAAGGCGTTTTGACAAAAAAGGACCATGTATAGTAAGGCATTATTTTGATGAAAAACGACCATGTATAGTAAGGCGTTTTTGACGAAAAAACGACCATGTATAGTAAGGCGTTTTTGACTAAAAAACGACCATGTATAGTAAGGCGTTTTGACTAAAAACGACCATGTATAGTAAGGCGTTTTGACTAAAAACGACCATGTATAGTAAGGCGTTTTTGACTAAAAACGACCATGTATAGTAAGGCGTTTTAGTTGAAAAAACGACCATGTATAGTAAGGCGTTTTTGAGAAAAAACGACCATGTATAGTAAGGCGTTTTTGAGGAAAAAGGACCATGTATAGTAAGGCGTTTTTAGCGAAAAACGACCATGTATAGTAAGGCGTTTTTGACTAAAAAAACGACCATGTATAGTAAGGCGTTTTTAGCCAAAAAACGACCATGTATAGTAAGGCGTTTTAGCTGAAAAAACGACCATGTATAGTAAGGCGTTTTTGACTAAAAACGACCATGTATAGTAAGGTGTTTTTGACTAAAAAAGGACCATGTATAGTAAGGTCTTTTTTGACTAAAAAACGACCATGTATAGTAAGGCGTTTTTGACTAAAAAACGACCATGTATAGTAAGGCGTTTTTAGACTAAAAACGACCATATATAGTAAGGAGTTTTTGACAAAAAAGGACCATGTATAGTAAGGCGTTTTTGACTAAAAACGACCATGTATAGTAAGGCGTTTTTGATTAAAAACGACCATGTATAGTAAGGCGTTTTTGACTAACAAAACGACCATGTATAGTAAGGCGTTTTTGACGACAAAACGACCATGTATAGTAAGGCGTTTTGACGAAAAAACGACCATGTATAGTAAGGCGTTTTTGACTAAAAACGACCATGTATAGTAAGGCATTTTTGACTAAAAACGACCATATATAGTAAGGCGTTTTGACTAAAAAACGACCATGTATAGTAAGGCGTTTTGACTAAAAACGACCATGTATAGTAAGGCGTTTTTGATGAAAAAACGACCATGTATAGTAAGGCGTTTTGACTAAAAACGACCATGTATAGTAAGGCATTTTTTGACTAAAAAACGACCATGTATAGTAAGGCGTTTTTGATGAAAAAACGACCATGTATAGTAAAGCGCGTTTTTGACTAAAAAAGGACCATGTATAGTAAGGCGTTTTTTGACGAAAAAATGACCATGTATAGTAAGGCGTTTTTTGACGAAAAACGACCATGTATAGTAAGGCGTTTTTTAATGAAAAAAACGACATATAGTAAGGCGTTTTTTGATGAAAAAAACGACCATGTATAGTAAGGCATTTTTTGACGAAAAAACGACAATGTATAGTAAGGCGTTTTTAGCCGAAAAAAACGACCATATATATTAAGGAGTTTTTTGACAAAAAAAAGGACCATGTATAGTAAGGCATTTTTTGATGAAAAAACGACCATGTATAGTAAGGCGTTTTAGCCGAAAAAAACGACCATGTATAGTAAGGCGATTTTTGAGGAAAAAAACGACGATGTATTGTAAGGCGTTTTTTGACAAAAAAAACGACCATGTATAGTAAGGCGTTTTTTGACGAAAAAAACGACCATGTATAGTAAGGCATTTTTTGACGAAAAAACGACAATGTATAGTAAGGCGTTTTTAGCCGAAAAAAACGACCATATATATTAAGGAGTTTTTTGACAAAAAAAGGACCATGTATAGTAAGGCATTATTTTGATGAACAAAACGACCATGTATAGTAAGGCGTTTTTTGACGAACAAAACGACCATGTATAGTAAGGCGTTTTTGACGAAAAAAACGACCATGTATAGTAAGGCGTTTTTGACGAAAAAAACGACCATGTATAGTAAGGCGTTTTTTGACGAAAAACGACCATGTATAGTAAGGCGTTTTTTGACTAAAAAACGACCATGTATAGTAAGGCGTTTTTAGTTGAAAAAAACGACCATGTATAGTAAGGCGGTTTTAGCCGAAAAAAAACGACCATGTATAGTAAGGCGTTTTTTGAGGAAAAAAAGGACCATGTAGTAAGGCGTTTTTCGCGGAAAAAAACGACCATGTATAGTAAGGCGTTTTTTGACGAAAAAAACGACCATGTATAGTAAGGCGTTTTTAGCCAAAAAAAACTACCATGTATAGTAAGGCGTTTTAGCTGAAAAAACGACCATGTATAGTAAGGCGTTTTTTGACGAAAAAAAACGACCATGTATAGTAAGGTGTTTTTTGACGAAAAAAAGGACCATGTATAGTAAGGTCTTTTTTGACGAAAAAAACAATAATGTATAGTAAGGCGTTTTTAGCCGAAAAAAACGACCATGTATAGTAAGGCGTTTTAGCTGAAAAAAACGACCATATATAGTAAGGAGTTTTTTGACAAAAATAGGACCATGTATAGTAAGGCATTTTTTTGATGAAAAAAACAACCATGTATAGTAAGGCGTTTTTTGACGAAAAAAGGGCCATGTATAGTAAGGTGTTTTTTGACGAAAAAAGGACCATGTATAGTAAGGCATTTTTTGACGAAAAAAACGACCATGTATAGTAAGGCGTTTTTTGACGAAAAAAACGACCATGTATATCCATCCATCCATCCATTTTCCGAACCGCTTGATCCTCACTAGGGTCGCGGGGGGTTCTGGAGCCTATCCCAGCCGTCTTCGGGCAGTAGACGGGGGACACCCTGAATCGGTTGCCAGCCAATCACAGGGCACACAGAAACGAACAACCATCCACGCTCACACTCACACCTAGGGACAATTCAGAGTGTTCAATCAGCCTGCCATGCATGTTTTTGGAATGTGGGAGGAAACCGAGTGCCCGAGAAAACCCACGCAGGCCCGGGAGAACATGCAAACTCCACACAAGGAGGCTGGAGCTGGAATTGAACCGGTACCTCCGCACTGTGAAGTCGACGTGCTAACCACTGGACTACCGGGCCGCCCGACCATGTATAGTAAGGCGCTTTTAATGAAAAAACGACCATGTATAGTAAGGCGTTTTTGATGAAAAACGACCATGTATAATAAGGCGTTTTTGACTGAATAAACGACCATGTATAGTAAGGCGTTTTTTGACTAAAAACGACCATGTATAGTAAGGCGGTTTTAGCGAAAAAACGACCATGTATAGTAAGGCGTTTTTGACGAAAAACGACCATGTATAGTAAGGCGTTTTTGATGAAAAAACGACCATGTATAGTAAGGCGTTTTTTGACGAAAAAAACGACCATGTATAGTAAGGCCTTTTTTGCCGAAAAAATATGACCATGTATAGTAAGGCGTTTTTAGCCGAAAAAACGACCATGTATAGTAAGGCGTTTTTAGCTGAAAAAAATGACCATGTATAGTAAGGCGTTTTTTGACGAAAAAAACGACCATGTATAGTAAGGCGTTTTTTGACGAAAAAGGACCATGTATAGTAAGGTGTTTTTTGACGAAAAAAAGGACCATGTATAGTAAGGCGTTTTTTGACGAAAAAAACGACCATGTATAGTAAGGCGTTTTTGACGAAAAAACGACCATGTATAGTAAGGCGTTTTTGACTAAAAAAACACCATGTATAGTAAGGCATTTTTTGACGAAAAAAATGACCATGTATAGTAAGGCGTTTTTGACGAAAAAACGACCATGTATAGTAAGGCGTTTTAGATGAAAAAACGACCATGTATAGTAAGGCATTTTTGACTAAAAACGACCATGTATAGTAAGGCGTTTTGACTAAAAACGGACCATGTATAGTAAGGTGTTTTTGACTAAAAAGGACCATGTATAGTAAGGCCTTTTTTGACTAAAAACGACCATGTATAGTAAGGCGTTTTTGATGAAAAACGACCATGTATAGTAAGGCGTTTTTGACTAAAAACGACCATGTATAGTAAGGCCTTTTTTGCCGAAAAAATATGACCATGTATAGTAAGGCGTTTTTAGCCGAAAAAACGACCATGTATAGTAAGGCGTTTTTAGCTGAAAAATGACCATGTATAGTAAGGCGTTTTTGACTAAAAAACGACCATGTATAGTAAGGCGTTTTTGACTAAAAAGGACCATGTATAGTAAGGTGTTTTTGACTAAAAAGGACCATGTATAGTAAGGCGTTTTTTGACGAAAAAAAGGACCATGTATAGTACGGCGTTTTTTGATGACAAAAAACGACCATGTATAGTAAGGCATTTTTTGACGAAAAAAACGACCATGTATAGTAAGGCGTTTTTAGCGGAAAAAATTACCATGTATAGTAAGGCGTTTTTTGACGAAAAAAACAACGTATAGTAAGGCGTTTTTTGACGAAAAAAATGACCATGTATAGTAAGGCGTTTTTAGCCGAAAAAAACAACCATGTATAGTAAGGCGTTTTTAGCCCCAAAAAAACGACCATGTATAGTAAGGCGTTTTTAGACGAAAAAAACAACCATGTATAGTAAGGTGTTTTTTGACGAAAAAAAGGACCATGTATAGTAAGGCGTTTTTTGACGAAAAAAACGACCATTTATAGTAATGCGTTTTTTGACGAAAAAAACGACCATGTATAGTAAGGCGTTTTTAGCGGAAAAAAAAGACCATGTATAGTAAGGCGTTTTTTTCACGAAAAAAACGACCATGTATAGTAAGGCGTTTTTTGACGAAAAAAAGGACCATGAATAGTAAAGCGTTTTTTGACGAAAAAAAGGACCGTGTATAGTAAGGCGTTTTTAGCCCAAAGAACCGACCATGTATAGTAAGGCGTTTTTAGCCGAAAAAAACGACCATGTATAGCAAGGCGTTTTTAGCCGAAAAAAACGAACATGGATAGTAAGGCGTTTTGGCACGAAAAACGACCATGTATAGTAAGGCGTTTTTAGCCGAAAAAAATGACCATGTATAGTAAGGCGTTTTTAGCCGAAAAAAACGACCATGTATAGTAAGGCGTTTTTTGATGAAAAAAAGGACCTTGTATCATAAGGCGTTTTTTGACGAAAAAAAGGACCATGTATTGTAAGGCGTTTTTTGACGAAAAAAAGGACCATGTATAGTAAGGCGTTTTTTGACGAAAAAAAACGACCATGTATAGTAAGGCGTTTCAACCGAAAAAAAAGACCATGTATATATAGCAAGGCGTTTTGGCACGAAAAAAACGACCATGGATAGTAAGGCGTTTTGGCACGAAAAAAACGACCATGTATAGTAAGGCGTTTTTAGCCGAAAAAAACGACCATGTATAGTAAGGCGTTTTTTGACGAAAAAAAGGACCATGTATAGTAAGGCGTTTTTAGCCGAAAAAAACGACCATGTATAGTAAGGCGTTTTTAGACGAAAAAAACGACCATGTATAGCAAGGCGTTTTTAACCGAAAAAAACGACCATGTATAGTAAGGCGGTTTTAGCCGAAAAAAACGACCATGTATTATATATAGTAAGGCGTTTTAACCTGAAAAAAAACGACCATGTATAGTAAGGTGTTTTTATCCGAAAAAAACGACCATGTATAGCAAGGCGTTTTAGCGAAAAAACGACCATGTATAGTAAGGCGTTTTAGACTAAAAACGACCATGTATAGTAAGGCGTTTTACCAAAAAACGACCATGTATAGTAAGGCGTTTTAGCGAAAAAATGACCATGTATTATATATATTAAGGCGTTTTAACCTGAAAAAAAACGACCATGTATAGTAAGGTGTTTTTATCCGAAAAAAACGACCATGTATAGCAAGGCGTTTTTAGCCGAAAAAAACGACCATGTATAGGAAGGCGTTTTAATAAAAAACGACCATGTATAATAAGGCGTTTAGCCTAAAAACGACCATGTATAGTAAGCTGTTTTTACCAAAAAAAACGACCATGTATAGTAAGGCGGTTTTAGCCGAAAAAAATGACCATGTATTATATATAGTAAGGCGTTTTAACCTGAAAAAACGACCATGTATAGTAAGGTGTTTTATCCTAAAAACGACCATGTATAGCAAGGCGTTTTAGCGAAAAAACGACCATGTATAGGAAGGCGTTTTTAGCCAAAAACGACCATGTATAATAAGGCGTTTTAGCGAAAAACGACCATGTATAGTAAGCTGTTTTTACCAAAAAAAACGACCATGTATAGTAAGGCGGTTTTAGCCGAAAAAAATGACCATGTATTATATATAGTAAGGCGTTTTAACCTGAAAAAAAACGACCATGTATAGTAAGGTGTTTTTATCCGAAAAAAACGACCATGTATAGCAAGGCGTTTTTAGCCGAAAAAAACGACCATGTATAGGAAGGCGTTTTTAGCCGAAAAAAACGACCATGTATAATAAGGCGTTTCTAGCCGAAAAAAACGACCATGTATAGTAAGCTGTTTTTACCAAAAAAAAACGACCATGTGTAGTAAGGCGTTTTTAGACTAAAAAAACGACCATGTATAGCATGGTCACCGGTATCCGTCTTCGATGGTTGCTGCCATCTGCTGGACTAAATATTACGCGCAGGCAGTTTAGATTACTGAAGCAGTGGGTACAACTTTTCCCCCCTTTTTTAAATCTATGGTCAGGACCACACAGACAATCAAGATACTTGTTGCAATTTTTGCATCTTCCCAAACAAGAATATCAAATGCCAGACTTTCCCATATCCTGATTTTTCTAAAGTCTGAGGTGTGTTTTATATCCATCTTAGGGTGCGCCCGTTTTGCAGCTTGCTGTCGACTAAAAATGACATCACAATGCCTATAGGGGCTGGGTCACTTACCAAACCCGGAAAACATGATTGGTTGAGAAATAAACGAAAAATGAAATGAATATCAAATTTAATGGAAAACTGTTGCATGAGTCCATTGATCAAAAAAACACACCATCTCATTACAGTAATTTCATTACTCTGCTGTCTCGATAACATGCATGCTACAGTAAGTGCAATTGTGGTCATGTTTTTATGTATGACTGAACATAAAATGTGACTTTGGTGTTTATTGACACTACAAAATAAATGTCTTGCTGGAGAGTGAAACCAAGGGTGGGCAACATCTGACACATGAGCCATACATGAGCCCACGACAGCAGTGGCACCTCACCACCGGGCCGTACAGATCGATTGGGGTTCACGGGGTTGTGGACAATTACTTTTCTGTTTTGGAGCGGAGCATATATGCATCGGGGTATATTTCCAATGAGGAATGTATGTAAGCACACACCTGTGAAAAGAGTACATGGCCCCTGATAGGAAAATGGCCCCCTGCCCCATATCTGTACAAATATGGATATGTACAGTCCGTCTTTGGGTCTTTCCGCCTAAAGTGCAGTTTTTTTTGTAGGGACAAGTCTCCTTGACAAGGCTCCTGGCTCTTTTTGTCTTCTTCAGCCAGCAATCCACACCCACTCGGGGGCCATTTTGTGGCCTTTTGGCACAATCGACACTATTGTATGTCTTTGGGTTCCAAAAATGATCCCCCAACGGCGACTTTTGTTGCTTTTCCCAAGTCTTTATCGGGGGCTTAAAGCGACAGTCCTTTGACAATGATCGCTACGAGCACCGCCGCAACACCGACTCGGTGGCGGTCCCCGCTGCCATTACTGAGCCGCAGGGATGTATCGTCCCCTCCGGGGTCGCGTTTTGCCACCTGGCTGCTGGTTGAGCAGCGCGCCAGGGGCAGCTGGTAGGACGTCGCCCGCTTGTCCGGGTGGTCCGGGCTGGATCCGTCGCTCGGCCGCTGGCCATTGAAGAGCAGATAGCGTCCATTGGCGTCGCGCTCCATGCGGAACAGCTCGTACTCGGTGTGGGGCAGGCGGATCCCCAGGGCCACGCATCCGTTGGTGGCTGTCACGTCCTGCTCCACGCCCAGCTGCCATGACCGCTCGGCGCCGCAATCGTTGCCGCTGAACACGTTGAGCAGCGAGGTGGTGGCGAAGTCCATCGGCGTCACTCTCATGTGGTTCACTGCGAGAGGGAGGATACGGCGAGATAACCTCAGGGCTACGATCTTCCTAACTGACCCATGTAGTTGGTTGGTCCCTTTTTGACCCAAAAGTGATTTTCTTTTGGGGGGGGGGGACCAAATTGTTTTTAATCGTGTACAAGGTAGAATATGTCACCTTTGAAGACGAAGTCGGTGCCGCCCATGACGCGCGTGGAGTGCAGGCCGCGTGAGTAGCGTCCGCGGGCGTAGATGGTGAAGGTGGGATGCTTGCACACGGGGTCGGAGAAGTGGTAGTAGTAGCCCTCCCACGTGTGGTTGTTATCATGGAACAGGAAGTGGCGGGTGAGGAAGAGCACCTCCGGGCGCACTTCGCACCGCTGGCTCACCCACTGGCCGTACAGGCCCACCACCAGGTCGCGCGCGCGGCAGAATGGGCGGGTGAAACTCGTCCGAGCGGTAGATGATGCGGCAGGCGATGCAGCCGTGCGCGTGGTTCTGCAATGACAACACATCAAACCTTGGAATGCCATCATAAATGCACAAATAATGCTTTTCACTCTAACAGGGCAATAATAAGTCAATCATCTTTGTTTGAGGTTCAATACCGGGAATAGAGAGCTAGTGCGAGAGGGAGATCATAAATGCTATAAAAACTACCCTTGGCATGGTTTTATAACATTTACGACCCCATCCCCCCCACACCCCTCCAAAAAGTCTTTAACCACACTTTTAAAACAGTTCAAACACATGTAAATGCTTATAATGAGAGAGCAATGGTAATAATTAAAACAAAAATATTGTACGGTACACGATCACTCTGTTTTCAGTAAACAAACCATTTGTACCCCAAACTAACAAACTTATCATCTCTCAATATAAATCAATACAATAATCATGCACAAAATCATGTACATTATACAGTCAAACTGCAGCTGTCACTTTCTGTAGGCGTAAAAAGCAGGATTGAAGAGAGATTGAAACTTCAGGAAAAAGTAGGCTGATCTTGAAATAGGCCTACTTCCTGTTTCCGCTCAGATTTATAGTGTAAAACAATAGTGTGCTACCCTCTTGTGGCCGGCAGTGTAAATGCAACCAAAATAAACTGCCGGCAGAACAAAAATGAGTTCTGAAAATGTGGAGGGGAAAAAAAACCGTCAAAAAATTGTGACTCGCAAACCCAGCCACAATGCATGGGGGTTGACAATATATTTTTTATCCTCTGCAGTCACTTCCAGTAGTTACGTTTGACTCGTTTGCGTCTGCATGACTATTATACAACCCGCCGGGACACCAAAAGGAGCCATAATGGTTCTGATGATTCTTAAAATACTTTGTCAATACTGAATGTTTAAATAAAGTACAATAGTATTATCTTCCCTTTTAGAATATACATTTGTAAAATTGCGTTGGGTTTTCAGGGAGGCTGGAACAGATTATTGGATTTCATTCATTTCAATGGGGGGAGATCATTTGCTATGCAAGCGTTAGGAGTTACGAGCATGGTCACAGAACAAATTCAAGTCGTATCTCAAAGGACCGCTCAAGTTATTTGGCGACGTGTTGACTTGAACGCCAACATTTTGTCTGACTGCGGCATATTTTTTGAAGACAAGATAAATCATCCCACTCGGAATGCGTGTTTTGTTTGTATTGAGGGATGGGAAAAAAAATTGATGTTTCCCCAAGGAGGCCGAAAGGAATTTTTGTTGTTCTTGAAAACAAGGAGGAATGTTCACAAATATTATTGCAATGCAAACAACCATCATGTATTTCATATTTGTCCAAGAGAACAAAGCAACCATTTCAGCATCGCTTTGTGGTCAAGGATTTATTTTTTTTTAATGTTTTAATGTCTCAAATAAAATGGTCGCGAGACCACAGTGGATCTTGGCAGGGCTCCGCCTCTGGGGGGGCGGGGGATTCCCGCCATATTTGAAGGGGAGACAACGTTGTTGAGTGCACTTCTCGATAAATAAGCCTTTACGAAGCCTGATAATCGTGTTTAGCTATGCAGACGTTCCAAGCCTAGAAGCTTCAAGCAACATTAAAAAATAAATAAATAAAATACAATCAAAGAAATCAGAAAACCATTTTAAAAAGTCTCACATGAAGTTAGCATAAAAAAATGAAGTCACATAAAAATTAAAGCAAAATCTAAAACAAAAGTTCCCAAAATGAAGGTATTGGCATGAAAAAAAAGTTTCTCAAAAAGCAAATAGGGGTCTATGAAAGTTTGAAAAAAAAAAATAAAAATCTCGGGAACATCAGAATAAACAAATGAAGGAAATACGAACAAATCTAAAAAATAAAGGGAACACAAAAATATTCGGTCAAATGAAGGAAACAAACTCGCCTGTGTATTCAGGTAACGCGAATAATAAATGCAACGTTGAAAATGAAATCACACACACAAAAAATAAAGAAATTCCTAATTAAAAAAATGACAAAAAATGGAAAGAAACATAATAAGTAAAACAGTACGAAATAGGAAATACAAAAACAATGTAACACAATTTTCTAGTCATGGCTTAAAATTTTATAGTTTTGCTTCTTTGGGGAGAGGGATTTCACTTTTGATCTTCCCTCCTTTCATTTTCAGAAACTTAAATTTTGATGTTGCCCTTCTTTTTGCGGGGTTGTAACATCAAAAACAGCATGGGAAGAAAATTCAGGAAATAACTTCAAAAACAGTCACAAAACCTCAAACACAGTCTGGAAACATGGAGAGCAAGACCGCCCATAATATGAACGAATCAAGACAGCGCAAAGAAGAAAACAATCGCCAAAAAGTCACGAAAAAAGCAACACGAAAATGACGCGAACAGAACTGACCTTGGTGTTTTGCAGGGGCGTCTGGTAGCTGGAGGGCTTGTAGTAGAGCCTCTGCGTGGGTTCCGTGTGGACGTCCCCGAGGAAGAGCTCCTCCACCAGGTGGTCCGGGTTGTGGTGCATGTACTGCTTCTCCACCCGCAGGAGCTGCAGTTCGTGCATGGCGAAGTTGAGCTCCCTGGAGCAGTTGTAGCCGCCCTCCTCGCTCCACAACTCGTAGGGGACATCGGGCTCCCAGGGTCCCCTCACGGCTCCCCTGCAACTCCGGTTCAGCCTCTGGCTCAGCTCCTCGGCCACTGCCACTCCGTGGGACATGATCTGGACCCGGTGGAGGTGGTACTCGGCCTCTGTGCCGCCCCGGATGATCCAGGAGGCCTGGCGCAGGCGCAGGCGTCCCCGTACCAGCAGCGTGTAGGTGGGCTTGGTGCAGTGGTTGTCCTCGTAGTAGAACTGGTGTGCCTGGAAAGTGTTGTTGGCGTAGAAGCGGTAGGAGCGTGTCAGGAACTCCGGACCGGGTCTCACCTCGCAGCTGAAAGGGAAGAAACGTTCACCGGCCGAAGAACCGAGAGACCCACGGAAGATCAGAGGGAGACTGACCTAGTGGACACCCAGTGACCCTCCACGTTTGGGGGCATCTGCACTGTGATGCGGGCCCCGTCGTGAAGGTGCTTCAACATGTGATGGCACATGTGGGAGTCCTTCACCGAGCGGCCGTAGATTTTCTCCAAGGAGAGGTGACGCGACCGCTCTTCCGCGGAGAAACATGCCGACAAACCTGCACGACCAACAAAAATAACAATGGGGTTAGAGATTCATTTTTGGATCGGGTTAGTTTTAGGGGTAGGGTCATTTCCATAGGAAATGAATGCAAATTCCACCGCACCGTATTTCAGATATTTGGAAGAGAAAATGGGAACTCCAAATTCCAAGTCCTGGAGGTCTGGATGGGGGTGTAGGGCCATGAAACATCTTTCCCAGGTCCAAATCCTGGGCCCTTGCCAAGGGCTTGGAGCACCAGGGTCAGGCTTATGTTTACCTACCCAACTTTTTGGGACAGAGAGTTGGATTTGAATATTAGAACCAGTCCAGGACCACCAGTTGAGTTTAAGGCAAGAATTGGAACCTATGGTTTGGGTTTCCCCTAATTCAGGTTACGTTTAGTTCCAAGGTGAGGGTTAAGGATTAGAGTTTGGGGGACTTGGAGGATAGTCAAGAGCCAGTTAGACATTTTATGTTACAGATTTGGGAGCCCCAAGACAACCCAGTGGAACATATTACGGCCACTTGAGGTTTTGGTGTTGGGAATTAAGGTTGATCATAGGGTTCGGGTTTTTGACAGCTTCGTTATTAGGTTACAGTCAAGTGTTAGGGTTAACTGTTAGCTTTGACGTAATTTTAGTGTTAGGCATTAGTTGTAGGATTGTGGGGGCTTAGTTCTTCTTTTAGCTTTACCGGTTAAACATTAGGGGATTATGTTCGTTTTTGGATTGGGGTGAAGGCAGTCTCATTGAGCGAGGTACTATTGTGGTTCGGATTTTTTGTTAGGTTCGGTTTAAGGGTTAGGGTTTCAAGATTAAGGTTAGGTTTAGGGTTATAGTTTAGGGCACAGGTGTCAAACTCAAAGCCCGGGGGCCAGATCCGGCTCACCACCCACGTCATTTTCTGTGGCCCCCTCCAAAGAAAATCATGAAGCTTGCTAAAATCCATTAATCATCTTTGCGGTTTCACTGCCCTCTGAGGAAGACGTAACACTGAAGTGGCCTGCGACAAAAATGAGTTTGAAACACCCTGGTTTAGGGCGTTAAGGTGGTGTTAGAGTGTTCAGATTGTGTTCAGATTTCTTTTGGGGTTGGAAGTGATGGTCTCGTTGTAGGTTTTGGGGGTCATTTGAGTATTACAGGTTCCAAAATGAGAATAACAACATTTCCATCAGCAGCAAGGAATGGAGGACATTTTGAAACATGATTGAGAAATCTTAAAAGTTCCTCCATGACGTTGACATTCTCTCCAAGCAAGCGTCTATGAAGGAGCTCTCAAATGGGACAAATGAAAAGAAATAAAGATGATGAATGAGCTCTGCGCCACTCTAGTGAACTGGAATCAAAGGGTCTGTAGGCTTTTTCCCCTTTTTTTTCGAGTGTAACCAAACTAAAAGTGATTTGAGGCTTGCCAGGCAACTTTTTGAGAAGCTAGCTGACTCCCAAAATCATGTTAACCCTTTATAAAGTGGAGAATCGAATCTTTTGGAAGACAGCCTTGTTGCGTCGTATGTTTCCAGCCGTAACCGTAAGCCTTTTGCTGGGTTGCTACATGTTAGCATTCAGAAACTAAAATATCATGTTAGCTAGACTTTTAGTAGACTTCCTGATTACAACCTTTTTACCCTTCTCCTGTGATGCTCGGTGGCTTCATGTTCGCATTTTAATGGCAAGACACCTTGAGAAGTTTTGTTAGTTCTGGTGTTGTGACGCTAGGTGCTAGCATGAATAATGCCCGGTTTTAGGGTCCTGGAAGGGTTTTATGTCAACTTAAAGGGACCTCCAAAACTCATGCTAGCCATTGCTAAATAAGACCACCTAGCCTTTTTTTTGGACACCTTCTATTAAACGCCCCGTTTCCCGCACTTACCCTTGGATCGCGATACTCGGTAGCCAAGTTTGCAAAAACAATGAATAAAGGAGTATCAACGTTTAACATGGCATCAGCTGTTCTCATGGTGTAAAAAAAAAGCTTCATTAAATAAGAGGAAATAATCAAAAGTGGGTGGCTTTAATTCTTCAGAGGTCACAAGAGTCACTGGCATCCCAGCAACAACGACAATAGTAAAACGCGGCTCTGAGCTCTCTAAATGTAAAAATCAAAGCGCCCACAAGACTCCCACAGCTCAGAAAGCACACGCAACACTGCCAGCTGGATCCAAACCACCAACTGGTGAGGTAACGTCAGTGCGGACCCTGACGAGCCCAGACACTGCAACCCAGACAAAGGCTGAACAATTCCCTCTTGTATACTTCAAAACATTTAAATATATGATTGGTTTCATGTGGAAAAATACAATAATGGAATTTTTAAAAAGTCTGTTTGTGACAGTGATTGCAGAGCTCTGATTTTTTTTTTTTGGGACACTCAAACTATTCAATTGATAAATTGGTTGATTATCAATTGATAGAAAATGTTTTTATTAATTTGTTGCTATTAATAGATTATTTTCACTGTGTTTGTTAAATTGATTCTTATTCAGCACTTTTTATGCAGCAATGGTTGTTTTAAAGTCCCATAAATATATTTTTTTTTCCTGGAAGGAAAATTATTCACTCTTAGAAAATTTTATTATTCTGGTAAAATACACCAAAACATAGTTTTTGTTGAAAATTCTGACTTAAAATGTTTACTATTTCCTTATGACTACAACAAAAATACAAACAGAGTCTTACAATACTTTTTTTGAAACGTATATAGTTTATTTTTCTAAATTTACAGCTATATTCTCTGAAAATTACAGTGCAGCCCCCCCAAATCTATCTTTGAAAATAAATTGACGATCTTAAATTAACATTCGATCTCATGAAAGCTTTTTCATGATACAATTTCACTTTTTCTTTTTTTAAAGACATTTTATCCTATGAAAATGATGATTTGTTGAAAATGAATTGACTAATCTCACTTTTGTGTTGTAAAATGAACACTTTATTCTCTTAATTTCAACCCCCCCTTTGAAAATACGAACGTTCTTGGAAAAGTATGACTGTTACCCCATAAAATAGCAGCTATGCCATCAAATTAGCACACCAGAACGATGAGCCAGAACATTCAGAATCCATTTATACACTAATTAAAAAAGAAATCCTATTTTTAAATCAGTAGAGCAAGTTAATCAGAGTTTGTTTTGTACACAATTTCCATGAAGCGATGCCCTTGAAGGCATCACAGCACTGATCATCAAAGCAAACAGAATTGGCCTGCTTTGCCCCATCAAAGTGTGTTAATAACAGTGATTGATGGCAACTCGGGGAAGTGAAAAGCTACAATTTCACATGAACTTCCTCACATTATCGACTTGTCTCATCGGTCGCTCGTCCGTCATCAAGTCAAGTACGAGCAGAAGACACTTCACTTCTTCAAGTTTCTTCCCCCACAACAAAGTCGTCTTTTATCTTGAAATGGAAAAGTCCCACAATGCTCTGCTGCTCACGTTCAGACTGCCCCACCTTTTTTTTTTACTTCAAACAACCCACATCACTAGCAACCCCTTCTCACCCCCGCCCCCCTCCACACACACAAATAAATGAACTTGTTTGAGGCTGGCATGCCAACAGGTGCTCGCTTCTTTCAAAACAGATACAAAATCTCATGTCTGCTTGACAACAAATCAAGTCATTATGGCATTAGCCAGCTTATGTTTGTAGAAGACACATCAAAAATGATTTAATAAAGTATCAAACAAATACACCTTATGTCAAATCAGCACTATGTCACAATGTCCCATCACTGGTACGCGATTTTAACGGGTCTGCAGGCTGCTCATGTGGCCCTTGGGGGTGACCCTTGTGTCAGCGAGCACCAGGTTGCTGACCCCAGACGACAGGTTTGTTGTGTTAGGATTACAATTGTTTTCTTAATTAAAATAAATAACTTTACTTGTACCTCCCCCCTGCCTCCCAAAAACATTTTCCAACTTTATTCACATAAACCCGTGTTTTTTTTCCTTTAAGGATATTGATCCATGTATTCTTACAAGATTTTGTTTCTTTAAAATAAAAAAATATACAGAACAAAATGTTCCAAATTAGGCCTTGGTGCAGATCAATTTGTAGCTAAATTTGCATGTAAAACAAAGTCTAATAGTAAATAATACATCGAATCTCACTCTCTCTCTCGAGCTATTTGTAGCTGTATGTCACCAAGTATGTTATGAAGGTGAGGACGTGCTTTATTTTATAGTGACCCCAAAATCCAAATCAATCCCAAATTCCTGATGAGCGCGCGCATGTCAACGTATGTCGAGTTGCTTACCGAAACAGGAGGAAATGATGAGGAGGAAAACCGGGTCCATTGCGGGTCCAAAATCTTCAACTTTGTCACACACTTGAACTGCTTTCTGCTTCTTTTTTTTTTTTTTTTTCAACAAGCCCGGTCCGAGTTTGCTGCTTTTTCAGGTGAAGTTAAAAAAACAACAAAAAGGGAAAAATGATCATCACATGATGGTTTCGACAACGAACAAGATGGTGGCGCTGGATGACAACATGGATGCTCCTTTTTGACATGAAATCAATCAAATAAAATCTCGCGTGTCGTACGGCGAGAGGGGACTGCTGAGTTGAGCAAACTCTTCACTGTTGGATTGGAAGAGAGAGCGTGTTGAGCTGCAGCCTGGCAGCGTTTCTCGTGGGTGGGCGTGGAAAGGCTTGAGGTCGTGGGTGTATCCTCCACGTGAAAATGTCAACTGGGATGCAAATTGCCACGAACAACTTATGACTTGGAAATCATTTTATCTCCTCCCCCTAGTAATATATATATATTTGCGAAGGAATGCAATGTTTGTGAGGGAAACATTTTGCATTCCATCGCAAAGATTGCAAGATATCGCAAACTTTTTTTTCATGGCGTTAATGTACTTCCGGGTCATCGTCCGGATAACTGAAAACAACAAACATGGCGTGTTTTCACGCCTTGGCGAGTTTCATTTAATTTTCCTTCGATAATTGGTTTGAAATACAAAGACATTACATCTGTTCTTGATTCTCCTCCATGATTCTGCCATTTCCGAAGTACTGTCGTCTCTCAATCAGCCGTGAATGAGAATGAAGCAGACATGAGCAAAGCTGAAGTACAAAATCGCGCACAAAAGCGCCTCCTTACCAAAAATGAAAAGATTGCTACATCTCGCATTCCTTGCGAGGGAATGCAGGTTTTTTTTCCTTCCATGTCCCCTTAGGGCAGGGGTCTCAAACTCAGGTCCCGGAGGGCCGCTGTCCTGAATGTTTTCCCAAGTCTCCCTGTTGCAACACACCTGATTCAAATGAACAGGTTCAATGTCAGGCTTCCGCAGAGCTTGCTGATGATCTGATCATTTGAATCAGGTGTGTTGCAACAGGGAGACTTTGAAAACATGCAGGACAGCGGCCCTCCAGGACCGGAGTTTGAGACCCCTGCCTTATGGGCTCCGTAGGAACACTATCAAGACAGACAGGACAAAAACACCAACCCTACTTTTAAATCCTCACACTACTTGAAACCCTAACCCGACTTTGAACCCATCCTTGGATACCCTCCTTTGAAATGCTAACCGTCATTTGAAACCATACCCCTACTTTGAAATCTTAACCCTACTTTCAAACCCTAAGCCGACTTTGAAATAAGGATTTCAAGCAAATACAAATAAGAAGTTCCCTCAAGCTGATCAAATAATCTTCCCTAATAATGACTCTGCACTCTTTGGAGGCTTAAGACGCTCCGCTCCACGCTCTGTGCTCTTTCTCCGGCACAGTGACTCAATCCTCCACCACCCCTTCTTCCTCCTCTTTCAGATCCCCCGGAAAAAAACGGGATGCGGACAAACACCCTGATGGGATTTGCAAGGAGGCCGGAAGAGGCATTCATGACGTGACCAGAGTGGGAGCCTTGTTCTTGTGTGTTGACCCCTGCACAGTCACAGCATCACTGCACCCTCTTTGTGCGGCGGAAAGGGCAACAACAAAAAAAAAAGGCTTAATTTTACTATCAGGTCACCGCGATAACTCGGGAAGGTCACGAAAAACTTTATAGTCTTCCATCCACCGTAAAAATGTCACTTCCATCATCTTGTTCAGAAGAGATTGCCGGCAAGGTGGGGCTACGGCATCAGCTGACACTTGACACTCATCTTCAGTGAACCCATGTGGACAAAAAAGTGTTGGTACCCCTCTGTTGATGGAGGGGAAGACCAACACCGAATGCCCGAGACCTTTGATCGCTCAGTGCATGAAAAACTGGCATCAATGTGTATAAGATATCATCCCCATATGGGCTCAGAAACTTTAGAAAACCAATGTCGGTAAATAGCGTCCGTCCGTGTACAAGCTGTCTGTTTTGTGTTTGTGTCTGGTGATGGCTCCCCGAAGACGTTTGTGTCATCGGCAAAAGAGTGGCCCAAATGAGGAGGGAGTGACCAAGCGTGCACAGCAAAAAAATAAAAATTAAAATAAATAAAAACAGTCAGGACGGCTTAATGCATTCTTTCAAGTGTTTATTGCGAAAGGCCCACCAGGCCAGAAATGACAAACAGATCATTTCACTCAACTTCAAAAAATGATCTGTCCCTGGGTTAAACTGTCACCACTGTAAAACCGACATGAAATGTACCGTCTCATGGTAATCGATAACACTTTTTTTCAAACCGACACCAGCTGTAAAATTTTAACCTGTCTTAAAATGTCAAGTGTTTTTCTGAAAACAAACAACTTTTACTGTTATAAGATTAGATTTTTAGATTCATAACATATTTTCTCCTAAATAATACTAACGTAGTCTCATGAAATTACAGCTTTTTACTTGACTCTGCTAAAACCTTTTTTTAAAAATCACAAATTTAAGCTGGAAAAAAACCACAAATTTTCTTTCCAAAATTAAAACTTTTGTTTGTTTCATGACAACACTGAACTTTTGCTCACCCAAAAAAAAATCCATAAAAAGGATTTATTCGTTTCTCAAGACGCAAGTCAAGTTGATTTATTCCAGCTTTTAAATTGCCGTCATGAGTTAAGACCCCCTGGGCCCCAGGACAAAGCCTTGAGGTGCACCATGCAAAGCAATCCTTTGTTTTGCATGCCACTTCGCTATCTGACCCCAAACTGTATTTGCGAAAACAAAGGCTGTGCTTTGGCTACAATTTGACATTACGCAACTGTCAGAAAAAGACAACCCACAACAACACCAAAGTGATTTTCACAGTTGTGAACACCACTTGAGCCCGAGTCTGCACATTTGTTCCTTTCCCACCAGACCCACCAGACAAGCTCTGCGGCCAAACCGTACGTGCTTTTGTAAAAATCAATAACATAACTTTCTTGTTTTAATAAAGATCAAAGACCATTGAAGTTTTACAGTGAACCTCACGTACGCATTTGGCAAACATCAAAGACCTTTTAGTGTCTTAAATGAGCACATTGTTTCCAAATCTAAAATCAAAACACCAAAACAATTTCTGGGCTTCAGTGATTTAAACATGCAATCTTTTGTGAACATCAAAGACAATTTTGTGCCTTGAATTAAAGTAATAATTGTTTATATGCACCTCAAAGACAGACAACGCGGAGACATCATTGAACCTAAGGTTCACCTTTTTTGTAAACATGACAGTTTAGCTTCTACATTAGACCTGCTTTTCTGTGTACATGACCCAAAAAACTGAACCAAACATTTGTGGTTCCCTAACCATCAAAGACAATTTAGCATTTTCAATGAATCATTTGAATCCATAAACATCTGAACAATTTAAAACCCAACAGGTTTTGTAAACATCAAAAACAATTGTGTTTTTCCACTAGACTTATATAAATCGTACCATATTTTCCGCACTACAAGGTGCTTCGGAGTATATTTTAAAATTGTTTTCATACATAGGGCGCACCACATAAAGAAGCGAAGCTACAATAGTGGCTGCAGTTGCGTTATGCATCCACTAGATGGAGTTACACTAAAGGGATAACAATACTGTACAGCTTTATTCATATCGCGCCTTACAGCTGTAACAAAGCGCTTTACAGGAGTTTTACAATTCTTCGTCTAAGAAAACGGAATATCGATCCATATATAAGGCGCATCGGATTATGAGGCGCACTGTCGACTTTTGAGAAAACGGAATGGTTTTAGGTGCGCCTTATAGTGCGGAAAATACGGTAAATACTTTTAAAAGACCTTTTAGAGTCTTGAGTCGAACATCCACGTTTTCCTAAAAATGAAAGAAAACGGTAGAACACCAAAACAAAAACAAAAAAATAACCCACATACTGACTGATGACGGTGGTTTGGTACACCACTTGACCCTCATTCTGTCCAACACGCCATCCACGTTTGTTCCTTCTTCCTGCAAAGGGAAAAGAAACTCTTTCGCCAAAGTGTGACAGTGAAAAGGCACGGCCATCTTTCCGAGTTCAACATGGCCGCCATCTGCCGAGGCTAAATGAGATCCAGATAGGATGAGAGAGAGAGAGAGAGAGAGAGACGGATGGCGTGGCTTAAGCCAAAACATTTCATGGGGTAAACATGTGTCCCATGTGCAATGAGGGCTCCTTTTCGTTTGCGGAATAAAACAGCCAGCGTGTCATCCCGTGATGAATTGGCCCTGACAAAAGTGCACAAGTGGGCGGGAATGATGGGAGAATGGAAGCTTGAGGGGGTGGGGGGGTGGGGGGGGTAAAGTGTGCTAGAAGAAAATGCATGAAGATGACACTCAAGGCATTTTTTTTTCTGGGAGGGGTGGCGGGTGCCATCTTCTCTGGGGGAAGCACAGTTCATCAGCCCTTTTTCCATGTTGCTGTTTTGTATTAATCACATCAACACGGGATGGTGGAACAACGTCGCTTTGGGCAGAGAATTTGGCTCAGTGAATTGAATAGAATCAATGTTTCGGTAGAGATCAAAGACACGTTGGAGCATATTAAAAGCAAGCAAAAACTAAATTGCCAAAGATACAAATCGGCCAGCAAACAAAAAAAACAAATGAACATTGTTTGAAAAAAAACCCCAAAAACCAAGAGCAGTAACAAAGTTTGGCGATTAAATGATGTTTTAAAAATGCCAAAGTCCAATGTTTTTTTTTTAAATCGCTAAGACAAACCTTTGAGTTTTCAATAAACTTTTTTTTTTTTTTTAGGTGAACATGAACCCTTTCAGGCACAACGGTCACTACTGTGGACGGCTTATCATGTTATCGTGTTTCAGGTTATCATTATCGGTGCATGAAAAGGTTAAATGCAATTGTGTCTTTCAGGACAATTTTTGGGTTGACATCAAAGACAATTTTTTTTTTTTTAACAAACATCCCCCAAATCTCGCCTTTGAAAAAGCGGATAAGCACATGTTTTTTTTTTTATGTTCCCACCAACATCAACACAGCTCAGACTTTAACGTAAACAAAATGTATGTTAGCGTCATCAAAGACAAATTTGATCCAGCCATAAAGCTAAGATGGAATCATTTTGCGGTAACTGTGCGTGAAATAAGCTGCAGGCGACAATATGATCAAAGTCGCGGGCAGCCTCCCCCCCCCGCCCCCAAACTTGTTAGGTGCAGCTTAAACGTTCCAAGCGGTCAAGGACACACAGTAGAGGATGTCAAGTCCTTCGCATTCATAGAAATCCATGACACAGCGCAACTCTTTGAGGTATCTAAAAAAGAAGCCTGGAGCGGACTGCGGCGACACAGTCGGGATTCTTGTGGCTTTGGTGGCCTCGGCTCCTTCCGCGTCAGGCTGCTGCAGCGCGGCCAACACGCGAGCTGACGCTGTGCCATCCTGCGAGAACCCGCCGGAAAACACGTGGGAGCAATCGGAGCAAATCCGAGTCTGCGAAACCTGCTCGGCAGATTGCACCGCGCGCGGGAGCGGAAAGACAACCGCCATCTTAGCGAGCGTTGACGCTGTTTTCAATCGAGAACAAACGCAGCAAATTTACGATTTAGAGTCTTTGGTGGCACTACATCAACATCAAAGACGATTGAAAGAAGACAATGAAAGGAACCGAAGATGCGAGGGGCTGGCAACCAGTTCAGGGTGTACTCCGACAACTGCGCGAAGTCAGCCGGGCTAGCATACAACTAAGCTAGCATACTTTTGGTGAGGCTTTTCGTAAACATGAGTCTTCAATGTACAACGTAGCATATAACAAACCTAGCATACTTTTTCATCAAAACCTGAGACTATTTCTTCAAACTAGCATCGTTTTCATAAACTTTTGTTGCATACGTTTCCTTTTAAATATCGAAACAAATTGAAAGTTTTCATTGATCCCTAACATGCATTCCTAAAGACTCATAAGCTAAATTTAGCTGTCACGTAACGAAGAGAATGTATTCTTAAATCAAAATCAAAAATCATTTTCCAAATATTCTATGACCCGAACATTTTTTAAACACCAAATACCCAACGTGCCCTTTTTCCATAAACTTTGAAGACGATTTAGTCTTCAACGGCCCTAACATTTTCACCAAAGATTTAATGTTTACAACAAAGCTAATTGAGAGTGTGAGAGCAACATACTTCAGATCGCAAACATCAAAAATATTTTCAAAGTCCTTGATGAAGTTCATATTGTGTAGTCATCCGACAATTTAAACTTCGGTGAGCCTGACATGCGTTTCTTCCGTCCACGATTCAAGAGTCGTCAATGAACTTAACACTTTCTGGTAAACATCAAAGACAATTGAGCGTTCATGTTTTCTTTGACATCAAAGACACGTTTTTGTAAAAACACGTTTTGAAACTTCAAGGACAAGTTTGAGTCGCAGTTGCCTCTTTTTCATCAGGAAACGAGGCGCGTTAAAAAAAAATTAAATAAAAATAACAGCACATCTTGCATATGTTTATTCTATCATGAGGAGAAACAATTCTTGGCAGCTTTTGGAAGTGACGAAACATCTCGCTGGGGCCCGCATCGCTTTCATCTGTTCTTAATATAACAGGCGGGCTTTTAACACGGCTCCCAACGTGCCCCGGCACAACATAAAGAGCAGCGCTGAGCGGCAGGTACGCTCACGCTTCTACTTTTTTTTGTTGAACTTGACAAACAGCTAAATTGCTGGAAGGTCAAAACATACCAGCACGCCCCCAAAAACATTTGATCTTCATGCCTCTCTTGATGTTTGCGTGTGCGTCCTTTTCATGCACCCCTGCAACTCTGTCATTACCTCCGCTAAGGCTTTCATTTTCCTCTGTCAATACCGTGTATTCACATACAGTAGCATCTATGATGCGAGTAAAAAAAATTAAAATAATGTATATACCGATATATATATATATATATATATATATATATATATATAAAACATTTTACTTTAACATTTTGCAGTTAATTACATATAATTAAATATATATATTTTTAACTGTAACTTAAAAAAATGTTGATAATTTAATTTGTTTGTGTCCATACTGAAGTTTATACCGCTCTACATTTTTACAATTTTATTTTTTATATATTTGTATTTTTTATTTAAACATGTGTTTATGTGAGTTATTGGTGTATTTTATTTTGCTCAATTTAAAATTTTCGTTCATTTTAATTTATTATAGATATAATAGCTATCATTGGTTTTATTTATTTACACATAAACCTTCTCCATTTAAAATTACACAATTATAATTTCAAATGATATATCATATAATTCAAATCAAACAACGAAAAGTATATTTTTGATGGTGCAGAAAAGATTTTTAATGTTAAACAAAAATGTAATTATTATTATGTTTTTATTTAAAAAAATAAATAAATCAAAGACAATGTTTTTTGAAAGGCGAATCTGGATGGATACTGGCTGCTGCTGCTGGAGCTACCCGCTCGCACAGGATTCTGGTCGATGAAAATGCTATCGTAGCGAAATGCTAAGCGTATGAATGTCTCAATAACAGGCAAAAATAAATAAATAAGGAAAAGCACTATTTTTACATGCCTAAACCCAGGGGCTGAGCTACATGGTGGCCAGGGTGGAACCTGGCCACCCATGGTCACTCTCTGGCCACCCCATGGCCCAGCTCACATCTAGGGGACATTTTATATATTGTATCTATATTTTTAGAATGTGAAAGACAATTCAAAATCTTGAATGATTTTTTTGTCTTAAACGACATTCAAACTGTCACCCCAAATCTGTCGATGCCAAGGCCAAACATGGGAGCCATCCTTTCTTCCAAAGTTTCCACCAATGCAGACACATTGCAAGTGTGTATGTGTGTGTGTGTGTGTGTGTGTGTGTGTGTGTGTGTGTGTGTGTGTGTGTGTGTGTGTGTGTGTGTGTGTGTGTGTGTGTGTGAGGCACCAGAATTTGTCCCAGATTTTTCCCTCCCCCTCTTCGATTTCTTCGTCATCGTCGTCGTCTTCTGCGGGCTCTCTGACAGCCAGCTTTGATGTGGCCTTCTCACTGTTGCAACCGCAGGCGCAAAAGGAACCAGATGATCTGCAGGCTGCTTTGTGCCTTGTGGAAAAGTCAGGAAAAAGTCCACCCAAAAAAGAAAAGGAAAAAAAAAAAAGAGAAAAGAGGGCAAAGGATTAGGGGACAAACGTGTTTTAGGAGCAGGTAAACAATCAAGTCATCAGGGAAGACGGAAGGTTTGGCGGAGGGAAATCCAACTTGAGAAAACAAGAAACAGATGTGTCGCTGATGTCTCCTTGATGTTCTTCTTCGCATCGACACTTGGAAATGGAAAAATGCATGAAGTCACACAATTCCCACCATTCCGACAGAGTGGATCTTTACAGCCCTCGTGTACACATTGGAAACTTTTTTCTTCTTGAGAGTTCCCCAGAGTTTGACATACGTCCCCCAAATCACGCTAGAGAACGACTTGTTGAAAAAAGACGTTTGATTTTACTGAAGATGCAAATTTGTTTTTGTTGTTTTTAATAAAAAACTGGTACAGCACATTTGCTCGGTTCAAATGTAAAATTCTTCTAAAAGTTTATGAAAAAGTCTGTAAGGTTCCTTGAAATCTAGGGTGTCTTTGATGTACGCTAAAATGTATTCATTAGCTTAAATGTAAGTAGATTCCAATTTACTCAATGAATAGCAAATAGTTTCTTGGGTTTCTTAGATTTGTTGCCTTAGATGTCTAGAAAACATTGAAGAGCAAAAACAAGTACTGAACTATGAAAACACGTACGAATGTTTCACCTGAGACAGTCCTTGTTGACAAAAACGAATGCTAGCTTAATGGAACGCAAAATTGTCTTTGACGGTGTTGATGAACATAAAAATGTTCTCTTAATCAAAAATGTCTTTGAAATGCGTACGTCGTGTTCACTGAAGGAGTAACTGCCTTTTACAAACATTTAGTTCATTGAAGACCGAATTGTCTTTGATGTTTATGAAAGCACATACATGCTAGTCAGGTACTCACATGCCTTGAACTACATTTCCCACCAGGTTTTGCGACAGCAGCACTTATCTGGCCTGATTTCTTCAAGCTGTGCCCCCCCCGCCGCTCCACTTAGCCACCGCAGGCTGTCAAAATGGTTTTTATATTTATATTTATAAAACGATTTTGTGTTATTTTAGTTCAGCTCACAGCGACAGCATGTTTTATTGCCGCGCTGCTAATTACACACATTACACACAATGGGGGCAACAATGGAAAAGTCATTACAGTCAACAACAACTATTTAAAACTTCTTCCTTTCATGTCTTTTTTGTCGTTGTCTGCATTCGGACACTTTTAACAAATAAAAATAACAAATGGCGACTTGGAAGTTTTGTTTTGTTTTTTTTCTCCCATCCTGGTTGACCGCCCGTACACTAACGCCACACATACATACTGAGATAGCCCATGGGCACAATGCTGCTTTGTCTGACCACCAACATTCCCAACCTCATATGTGGGCATCGAGAATCAAAGAGAAACAGAAGTAAAGTTCAGGTTCTCTTTTAAACGATGCCCAACCATTATTCATGACCCTTCTGGGACACCATACATGTATCTGTCAGCCTTGAAACATGTCATCGTTGAACTAATGCACCTGTATTGTGATACTATCGGTGTCATTGGAAAATTGTCGATAGCAATGTATAACAACAAATCAAGCAATTCTTGTATCAATGAAAAAATAGCAAACTTCAATTCTTGCAATACTATTGATATCGCTGGGAAAACATTGCAATGCCATGACCATTGCTTCCTCTCAATACATCAATCAATCGCTGTAGAATGATATTCTATCTATCATCTGAAAAATAATGCAACAATAACGGATGATATTTTTTTCTTTATCAGTTATCGTTGTATCATGATACTATCGGTATCCTTCGAAATGTATTGTCATATCGTGATTTTCTTATAATTGGTTATTATTGTGTACTGGTATTATGATTAACATTGGAAAATTATTGTGATTACAACAGGTCGATTACAGCACAAATCAAGATGACAAGGTAAGAGCTTTCTTTTATACTGTTTTCCATTGTATAAAACAACATGCAAATGTGTTGTGATTTTCTTTCAATATACTGATGATTGCTGTATCATGATACCAGTGGTATCACTTGAACCACATTGTGATAATACTGTCTTGGGGTTTACTTACACGATAGCAATTTACATGCTGCACTAGGACACTTTTGATTTTTAGATCCATCGATTAGAGCTATATCGTGATACAATCAGTATATCATATCACAAGTTTTTCTTCGATATCAACAAGCCTGTAATTGCTGTGTCATGTTACGATTGATATAAACAAGAAACATACTGCGATAGTGCATCACGGTTTTCTTTCGACAACCACTTTACATCTAATTTGTCCCCCAAAAATTTGTATTGTGATTTTTTTCCTCCAAATATCGCTCTACCACGCCAGCATCGGCAAATTACTACAGCAATAAAAATGCTTCGCTTTGAGGAGACACTACTTACAGGAGACTTTGACTACATTTAAAAAAAAGTTGAAGAATAGTGATGATTCAGGTTTGACTAAAAAAACTTTTTCCCTTGTGTTTGACTGAACATATTAAAAAAAAAAAAAAAAAAACTTGGCGACATTCAGATGGACCACATACACACACATGCCTTGTCAAGCAGAACACACACACACATATGCAAAGACCGGAAGAAGGTGTACTTTGTGGAATTACCCCCTCCTCCCACTACCCCCACCGCCCACATGCACACACTAACATGGTGGCGGGTGTGTGTGTCCGTGAGGGGGGTGGGCGCTTGTTCTCGGAGGGTCCGCGGCTGCAGAGTGGTGTCATTGTTGATGACAAGCATCCGTGAAGCTTCCTGTCTGTGATCTCGGTTGTCGTGGCGACAGCAGGCCCCAGTCAAATAGATTAGCTTTGATCCTGAGGACGGAAAGGCAAAAAGAGGAATCCTTCAATTGGCAGCAGTGGTCCACATCAAATGGACCGCTGGCACGACGCTGTGGCAGAGTCTGGAAAAGTCTTAAAGCAGCACTTTGGATACACTTACACCAACATACTTTTTATTGGACTACATCAGAGCGCGTGCGCACGCACGCGCACGCGCACGCGCACACACACACACACAAAAGGGGGAGGAAAGCAAGAACGTTTCCTCCAGACCAGGTGGGGGGGCCAATGGTATCATGATACGGAATTGTATGAGACCAAATACAAAGGGAAGAAAAATATATGATATTATTGCGACATTTCCCCAAAAATATAAGACAACTGACTGGATTAGAATTGAGATAGTATCATGATACAGCCATTGTCATGAATCAATATTTTAGAAGAAATCCATAAAAGAATATCAGCACATTTGATGACAATGTGGCAATTATGATACCGCGATTAGATGATAATCGATATACAGTATTGGAATAAAGTCACAAAGCAATATCATGTTTCCCAACAATGCCGACACCATCATGAAATGGTGAATTTATTTTAATTTAGGGATCCCCACGCGAGAAATCGATCACGATACAGCTACTGCGTACGTACACACACACACACACACACACACACACACACACACACACACACACACACACACACACACACACACACACACACACACACACACACACACACTCATTCTTTAGTGTGTTTGCTGTCATCATATATCCTTCAGTGGCACATGTAGGAATGCGAATGATCTCTGCAGAATATCCGCCTCTTGAAGCGGTTCAAACAAGATGGGGACCAGAAGAAGAACACAACAGAAGAAAAGTATTAGCGGGAAGCTAATCGGATTGGTGAACGTTCAAGCGTTAATGTGCTGCAGCTTTTGTTTGTGATGGAGGGGGAAAAAAAAAGAAGAAAGACGACCAAAGTGTGCGACACACATGCATGCAAAATGTTCATGTCACGTGTCCGTGAGTGTGCATGCTCACTGGACAGGACATAAAAGTTCAAAGATGAAAAAACAGAGGAAACAAAATGCCTTGAGGAAATCCGGTAAATTCACAAGGGTTTTTTTTAGCCCCTCCCACAAATCTATGCCATGACCCGATTGTGGTTTCATTCCAATATACCAATTACTTACTATGTCCTGAGTCAATCAATAGTGTATTATTGGGAAAATATTGCTCTAGTATTGACTCAAATACTGATTACCGCTATATTGTGATCATGTTGATATCAGTGGTACTACACGTGTGTTTGAAAATATTGACTATTGCTGTATGGTGATACTACTGGTATGATTGGAAAAATATGGCGATAATATAATTTTTCAGTTTTCTTCCAAGGTATCAATTATTGTAGAATCATGATACCGTCATATCATGTATATAGATTGTCACTGTATTGTGATACTGTTGGTAAAATTAAAAAAATATATATCAAGATAATATCACAAAACCTTTTTCTTCCAGTAAGTTGATCATGATATTAATGGTAAAAATATAACATTCGATCATGGGTTTCTTTGAAGTGGACTTTTTGCTGTATCGCGATTCTATCGATCTCACTGCGAACAATCGTATTGCGGGTTTGTTACAATATATGGATTAGACCGTATCCCATATGACATTATTGTATCATGTCTCTTTGTTTCAGTGTCCCGATTATGACAGTTTTATGAAACCTTCTGTATCATCGCAAAAAACATTGGATTGATATCAAAGTATGCTTTTCTTTGAACCTGTTTGTCAGTGTGCAATTGCTGTATCGTGCTACCATTGGTATCATTAGAAAATGTTCATTCTAATATCGCTAATATGGCTCAATCAGAATACTCGGTCATTGGAAAAACATGACAAAAATGGATCATCTTTTTATTCCAACATATCGTGATATCGAAATACTATTGGTATCATGGGGAAAATGTAGAAATCGATCAATATAAATTATTGCTCACTGTGTTTTTGATACCATCTTTATCATTGTGGAAAAAAAAAATATATATATATATATATATATATATATATATATATATATATTGTAATGACTGTATCGTGATACTAGCGGTATCACTGGAAAAATATAATTATTAAAATTCCCACATTTACTCTGCATTACTGAAGTCAGGCAAGTAAACTATCAGTGACGGAAATTTTCCATCTGTGTCCAAATATTACAAAGTGCTACTTCAATCTGCGACTAGAACATCCATGGATGATGTTTTTCTGGCGACATGTTGAGATGAGCGTGAAAGTTAAGATGGGTCGGGTATCAAATGTGACCGCGTACCCCGACACCTCATCGGCTTTCCAAACATTCCCGTGGCTGCGCGTCCTGGCGCGGCCTTGCCCGTCATCTGGCGGAAGGAGCGCGTCCAAGTCGTCGTCAGACACTTGTCTCATCCTCTCAAAGCCTCCGCTCGCCCAAGTTCATTTGTAGAGACGCTAATGAACTGCGTGACCTCACCCGCCATTTTTTTGGGGTCACTCAAAGGCGGTGTGACAGACACACACGCACGCACGCACGCTCATTGGGGTCTTTTTGTCATTTGTCATCCTTTGTTCACTCGTGCGGCCGCCTTCCAACTCTTTGTGATGTGATTCAATGAGACACATGCAGTAAAGGTTAAATCCTCTCTGGCTGTGTTTGTCTGTACTTTCTTAGCTTAGAATCGGAGCTACAAACACACACACATACGACTCACATTAATTTGTGGCCAGCAATGTTGACAAGATACAAAATTTTCCCAGTGGAAAAAAATCAAATAAGAATAGAAAAGCGGTTCACATGTTGCGGAGTCAAACATAAAAAAAAATATTCAAAAAAGACATGTTATTCACCATGTAGACAATTAGGCGTGCTCTCACCCTTAAGGAAATTGCTGCAGCTGAGATGGATGAGTGGTAAGAGTGTCTGCCTCACAGTTCTGAGGTTCTGGGTTGGAATCTGATTTCTGTGGCTTTACTGCTCTTTATTATTTTTTTTTAAACAAAATACACAAATCCAGACAATACAAACATATTACAATTAAAAAAACTACTAGTCAAAAATATTACAAATATATTGCTGAATACACAAAAAAATATTTTGGGGGAATATGGGGAGGGCACTTTCTTGGCCACTTTTCTTGGGAGTTTCATCACGTTTTCACGTTGACTAAAAATGACATCACAGAGCTTAAGCTCAGCTAACAACCAATCACCACTCACCTATTTGCTGGGCTTGGTCATGTGACATTCTCAAAGTGAACCTTTCCGCACTGTGATGTCATTTCCAGTCGACAGCAAGCGGCCGTACGAGGTGAAATAGCCGCCCCCTAGATGGATTAAACAAAAATAAAAATAGAATAAAAATAAACAAGTGGACTTATCGGTTTTAGATTGCACAAACACAATATTAATCTCAACTCAACTGTATTTATAGAGCACTTTCAAACAGCCATCGCTGCATACAAAGTGCTGTACATGGAGCAATTAACATATCAATCTGATATAACATAACAATCTAACAATATAAATATAACAATATAAAATAACAATCTGAATGCTGTGTTTGGACTAGTGCAAGCGCATCCAACATAAATATTTTTAAAAGAACATTTTTCACTTGACTTCCCCTTTTGAATGTCCACGAAATGACCCAAACACATCCAGGCCTCCAAATTTCAAGTAACACTGAACCGGCAAATTTTGTTCAAATTGAACTTAAGCGCGCGGCTTATTTTGCTTCAAAACAGATAGATGCACATTTCAAGTCAAAATGCTTCCCTTTACCTTCGATTAACCTCAAGGCACCAGCAGCTGACACATTCCTTTACAGCTGAAACATCGCTAAATGCTTGGTCGAGTCACCATCCCACCACTTATGCGACAAAACTATTTTGAGTTGTCCTCTGGAAGAAAAGTCTCTTTACTGTGTCAACTTGACAAACTTTGTTACCGTAAGTCTTCAATAACCAAAACAATTCATTGCAGTAAACAGTTTGATTGACACATGATGGTCACATGACTGCAACAAGAATTCATGTCATACTATATATGCACAGTCTGTGACATTGGCCTGTGTGAGGGAAATAAATAATCTGCCATTTGAAGACACCCAGACGGAAAAAGGGCCTATTAAAAAAAAAGAAAAGAAAAAACCCGGATCCCCATCAGCCTGGAATAGACTGGCCGTTCGGGAGTTGTCCCGAATTTCCCAATTGCCAATTTGCCCGAGTGAACGTTGAAAGTGAAGCGAGACACAATTTGAAGACTGGCTTAACACTTTTCAATATGTTTATCGTCTTTGTCATTGGACTTTTTCTCCTTTCAAAAGGTCACACGGGGTCACGGCAGCGTCATCCGGGGGGAATTTCATTAAGCGCGACGAGACCGGCAGACCTCCTTCGTGGCTGAGAGTGAGAACACCTGGGAGGGAGGACAACGGCGTGCACTGTGCCTGGAGCCCCTCCTGCACTTATCTCAACATTGACGAGGAGGTGAGCGATGAATGTGAAGACAGACCAGAAAGGAGATTGCATGTGTATACAAATACTTGGGGTTTATTTTATAAATCCCTCTCACTTGAAGCAAATTGGAATTTGAGCTGAGCTTGTTTACTTTTGATGCTATTGCACATTTCCTGGGAGTGGAAAAAGATGGCTGGCTGCAATTTCTTTTCATTTGGAGTTTTTAATTGGGGGGAAAAAATTCACATTTGATGTTTTAAATATTTTATTTTGAATCACTTGCGAATTGTTTTGTGAAACATTTTTGTCAATAAAGCTTAACACTGCAACTTGTGTGTCGGTTCCATTCCTCAAGAGTCTATTTTCTCCATCTTTGCTGCCCATCACTCTATGATACCATTCGCCACAATGCAAATCACTTGATTACACGCGCATGCTCATGTTTGCTTCTTGCACCATTTCGAATCTGCTTTGGTCAAACAGAATACTTGAGGGATGCGGTGGATGATCACAGGAGACGATGCGCTGCTCAGCAAGGTGAAAAGTGCAGGCTTTGGTGCACACTGACTTGTTTGTCTACACTTGTTGATATAGATTTACTGTACATGTGCATGTATACATATATGTGAGAGAGGGATGAATGTAATTAAAGTTGTGTATGTATGTGTGTGTATTTTTTTTTTAATTAGACGCTGTTCTTTTCTGGGAAGTCTGTGGCGGAGCTGGGTGGAGCCTCAGTGGAGACAGGAGGCTTGTGGTCGGGCCAAGGGAACCACGCCGGTCCCAGTAATGGAAACCGTGTGTGTGTGCATGCCTGACAGACACACACACATACTCACACACACCCATGCAAAAACATATGCATACATTCTAATAAGGTGAAAAGGAGCTCATCCTAGCATGTCTGCATTTTTTTTTTTTTTGCCCGCATGGTAAAAGGCAAGAAGTCACACAAAGATAAGAGGACAAGAGCTCTCGCACAAAACCTCAGGGTCTCAAACAAACTCATGCGGGACAAGAATTTGTGTGCACCAATGCTCGCAATGTATTTCTATCACACACACACACACACACACACACAGGTACTGTACTGCTGTCGGGCAAAACCAAAAAGACCAGAACACACACCAAAAAAACTCAGTTACACAGACTGATGATAAAAAGAATGGGTGTTCAATTGCACAATTGATTTACCGCTCTCTGGCATAAATGTTGCCACACCACAATAGACACAACAGACAGTGAAGTTGGGGTGTTGTTAAAGCATCAATAAAAACAGAATACAATGATTTGCAAGATATACACAAAAACATCTACAACGTTCATCCGTTTGAACTTGGGGTGTCCGTCGATTTAAAAAAATAATCGTGATTAATCGCATGAGTTCCAGGTTTCATCGTGCCCTCCCCGACCAGACAGTCGTGAATTTACATTAGATGACAATCACATTAATTTCACTCCGACGTCGAAACCCTGCAAAACTTGAGTTCGGATGACTACTACTGTAGGACTATTGTCCTGATCTGATCAAAACTAATCAACAATATTTACGTTTATTAGCATATTGGCGTTTGCGAAGAAAAGGCAAAACTGACTGCCAGGATGGTCGCCCGCGTTTTTAGCACAAATACCGGAGCACTTAAGATGAAATTGACTTTTTCTTAGAAGGCAGTAAGAGATCATGAATGCTTTGTGATCACTGAATCAAAGAGTAATTTTAGCAGAGAGTAGTTAATTGTTTTTTTTTTCATTGTTTAATGTTTACAGTCACTCCTCACCTTCCATGAAGCACTCCTCTTTGTCTCTGTTTCTATCTTCATTTTATTTTATTATTACTTTCAGAGTCGCCTTCAACCTAAACATAATGTTTGAATCTTCGTGCTTTCTTGCACCAAGCTGGCTGATTTCTTCTTCGTCTGTGTCTTCCAGCCATTTAACCAATGTACTATCGGTGTGTTATCTGCATATGTGCACCACACTGCCTCTAAGAGGCCAAAGTGGGAACAAAAGGAACATCACAGTTCACAGACACGCACAGGGCGCGCAAAAACAATTAAGGGTCGTTCGTGAAACGTGCGTTTAAAAAAATATATAAAATGAATGCCGATCAAGGGAATGGCTTTTTGTGACACCTCCAGGTTGAACATTAAATCCGTTTTGTAGTGTATTCATATAGATTGAAAATATTTGCAAATAATTGTGGGCTGTTTTGTTTCCAGCAAATTTATCGAATGGAAGTGGGGCAAGTGACTGACCCCCTCATTCGGGTGTATGTCCTGGGCCACCACCCCATTGGCCCCACCTTATGAGAGAAATACAGGCCAAAAAAACATGGGCAATGTATCGTATGTGCCACACTCGGAGCGTGCCTGTTAAGTGATGTTTCGTTGCATGAAAGTGTAATGACAATAAAGATCCATCCATCCAAAACACACATTTTCAGCTCCACGACAGCTCATGTCGTCAAGAATGGCTGTATGTGCACTCAACTTTGTACACGCTGTCACACACACATTGCGCGTGCTTGACCGCCGCGCCCACACACATATACACAAAATGCATTTACATCAGTGCCTTGACATACGAGTGTCGCCATAGTCTCTCCGTGACGACCAACTGGCCTCCCATTGCAAAGAAACCAATGTGAATGTTTGGTGGCTGGATGTTGTGAAGTGTGCTTCAGCCGTCTAGTGGCGGAGGTTTGAAGCGCATTGAATTTTCCTCGCATCCCAATACAAAAAAATTGGGCAAGTGACAGCTTCTATCTCGCAAAAAAATGACATCATGGCACTCGTATATAGAGGCACCGCAGTATATCAAATGGTGGAAATAGTTAGAGCTTATACAACACTAAGACAGAAAGACAAGAACACACACGCACACAAACACGATCCACCACGCTAACTGACAACGAAGCGAACATTCGCAGGCGTGTTCACACGCGGTGGGTGTCACTCTCACAGAACGTCTCATTACAAAGAATGTGCACGAACCCAGAGCGTTCTCTTAAACAAGTACGCACGCACACAAGATAGCTCATTACGCATGCGTGTACACGTACACGTGCGTGCGCACGTACCTATGCGTGCGCACGCATGTATCTCTGTATTTCGGCTCACCGAACCCGTTCGAGTCGTCTTTTAGAACGCAACCAGCCATGACGTTGTTTCCGCCCACAAAAGGATGACGATGGCGATGAAGGCCAATGTTAGGAAAGCTCAAAACAAATCCGGAAGTTTCAATTGTGTCGTCTTCCAGTGAGTCAGAATAAACGAAGGACTCCACCTAGCGTCGCCGCGAGACAGCGACCGAGCCTTCCGTGTTTCACTCCCAATGTGCGTGACCGGTTCCCACGCCACAGAGCACAAGCTGATCCTCGTGATTCATCAAGCTTCTTCCACTAAACAGCAGCAGCCGGAAGTTTGACCAAAATAAAAGTCTCAATTCTGAAAACAAAAGCAAAATCAAGCTATAGATTTTATTTTTAAATGACAAATATATCATATTCAGGAGACAGTGACAGTAGAGTTTTTTGTTGTTGTTTTACTTCCAAACAAAAATAAATGACAAGTAATATTTAGATGAGCGTTGCAGTAAGTCATTAAATATACAAAAATATACTTGCATCCTGTGGGTTGAGTTTCACCTGTCAGTTATATAAAATCATATTAGACTATAGTAAAACCTTTGGTGACGTGATTTTTTGTTCATTCCCTGATTAGCTTTTTAATTTACAGGAACAATTGAACCAAATAAAAATAGCGTGAGCGCGCTGTTAAACATGAAGGCATACAAGGGCCATACTGAAAATAACAAGGAAGGCATAAAGCAAAAGAAATGTGTTAAATTATAGGAATTGGAATTTGGAGAAACAGTCATGTTAAAGAAAATATAGGCAAGCAGTTTTTGATCAAGAAAAAAAATATACATAGGCAAACATTTTTTGATCAAGAAAAAAAATAAATTGTATTTACAAGAATATAGTCTTATTTTAGAGGAAGTCTCGCTCCAAGAATCAAGTGGTATTCTTTTCATGGTCAGTAGTAATTATTGGGATTCCTGAAAATTAATATACACGAATAAAGTATTTTTTCAACAAAAATGTCAGTAAAGTTCCATTGTTTTTCTTTTGTAAAGTTACACATAGTAGTTGGGGAGGAGTACATCACATTATGACTTCATTCTGGTAGAAGTACAGCTTGTTTTGTCCCGAAATGAACAACTTCAATCTGATATGTCTTTGACTTTCCTTTTGTGTGTGGCCTTAAACGCTTAAACGGTGCGCTCCGAACACAGCAACAAAAACACAGTGAACACATACAAAATGGTGTTTTATTGTCAAAGCGTCGGAGTGGGACAACGTTATTTATATTTAGATTCTTATATAAGTATGTGCATATTTCCTCATTGTGAACTCTAAGTTGTGCCACAAGCTAATTATGGTAAGTAAGCTACAGTATATACAGACGTCCATCACTGACCGTTGACGCGTGTGTGTTACTGTATGACAGTAAATTCGTCAAAAGGCGACTCGACGCTTTGGTATTATCGCCGAGTGACAAACGCAGAAAACAGTCGCCTCGCTTTATCATACAGTGCGACCAATCCGTACTAACTAAACACATCCATTTAAAAAAAAGAACACCCACATGAATATATGCAACTCAAGTTAAAGGGGACATACTATGAAAACATTTCACTTTCAAACTTTGTCTATTTTGACCCAAGGTCAGGAGACCTGAATCACGCCTGGGAACTCTTTTCCCCTCCAGTTATGTTGTCGGTCGAACTGACCTGTTAGGATCTGGAAGAAAAAAAAAAGACAAGCTCATTCTGCAGGCCTTAAGTTTTTCTTTTGATTTTTGAAAGAATGGGAAATGGAAAAAAATGCATACAATTCATTCTGTTGCCATTACTTTACAGCAAAAAAAAAGAAGAAAAGCTGAGAGTAAAAAATTGTTAACATAATGTTATTGTATGAGAACAAACAGTAGATCACATTGTTCCGTTTGAAATCTAAAAAAAAAAAAGGAGGATTTAATCTGCTTTTTTCTATTCTTTAAAAATGAAACCATTTTGAACAGTTGTATTTCTTTGACCGTTTGAAAATCTAGATTTTTTTCCCCCTTTAAAACAGGATTCAAACTTATCCAGTTTATATACAAACACAGATTGTGGGCAAGTCTACACATGCGTGTTCAAATGTCAGGTTTTTGTGATATTAAAAAAAGGCGAAAACAAAACATTTCAAATTCTTCCACCACTAATATGCCGTATAAATTCTACACCTTGAAAACAATGAATCCACAAATACAAATAAACTGAAATAATGTTTTCAGTTGAATTGTACTTCTAGGTTACATTCATCAAGTTTTGAAATGTACCCTGGTCTCATTTTTTTTTATATCACAAAAACCTGGTGATTGAACAGGGGTGTGCAGACCTTATTTAAACTGTATAATTCATTTGAAAAACAATGCATAAGATTTATTACGATCCTTCTTCCTTCAAATTAGAAAAATGAGAAAAGCAATTAAATTTGCATGGTATTATACCTTCTGATAATTATACGTGGAGAAGGTGACCTGTGTCCATTATCGTCAAGAAATGAGCGCAACAAGAAGGTTCAATTCTGAGGGGGGACGACATAATATGTCTCCTCTAAACGCCTTGGCCATTGTTGGGCACCGTAAAACAAACAAAAGTAATTGAGACCATAATTCTAATGATGCTTTGTGAGGAAAAATTAAACATCGATTTTTTTTTTTTACAAGTGGAAACCAAAAAAACATCAAAGAAGAAGAAGTAGTCTTTCGAGAATGCCATTCATGGCCCCCCCCCCCCAATGGTGGATGTCTGTCTCAGCAGTCAGAGTTGTGCGAGTGTGCGGCGGCCGCCGCCGCTTCCAGCTTCCAGTCCCGCTGGTCGTCAGCGGTGTGCTGCGAGGCGGCGGGGGACAGCGCCATCTGGCGTCGCGGGTTGCCACTGTGCATGGTGTTCCAGTGGCGCTTGAGGTCTGATGCCTTGATGAAGGCCTTGTCGCACGAGCCGCAGTTGAACGGCCGCTCGCCGCGGTGCTGCCGCTCGTGGTCCTTCAGGTGCGACTTGTGCTTGAAGGCCTTCTCACACAGCTGGCAGGCGAAGGGTCGCTCGTTGCTGTGCACGCGCTCGTGCCGCTTCAGGTCGGGTCCACGGATGAACGCCTTGCCGCACACCACGCAGCGGTGCGGCTTGAAGCCTGAATGGATCTTGAGGTGCTCCTTGAGATGGGCGGCCGTGGTGAAGGCCTTGGGGCAGTGCTCGCAGCCGTACGGCCGGTTGGCGGTGAGGAGCCGCTCCTTCTTGGCGCTGTGCTCCAGCGGCTTGGCGCCGGCGCCGGGCAGCGAGCCGTGGTCGCGGTGGCCGTAGAGGAGGTACTCCAGCTTCATGTCGCCGGAGGACGATGAGCCCCAGCCGTGCGCGTGCGGGTCCTTGCTCAATCCCGTGTTGTAGCCATGTGGCTGGGGCACGTGCGATCCCCCCGCGCCGCCCATGCCGTCCATGGCTGTGTCGTAGAAGCTGTTCTTGCGCACCTCTTCCATTGCCAGCTCCTTGAGTATGGCATCTTGCGCGCGCATGCCGTGGTCGCCGGGCGGCGCCTGGTTCTCGCGCGTCTTCATGTTTGTCAGCTCGCGCTTCTGCGAGCACAGGTTGTCTAGGAAGTTGATGCCCAGGATCTGGCCTGATGACATCATCATGTTGATGTCCTTCTTGCGAACGGCCAGCCGCGCCGTGTACATGTAGTTGAGTACCTCCTCGAAGATGTCTGAGCGGATGAAGTCAAGCTCTACGATGGAGTTGTCCTCGTCTGTCTGCTTCTTGAACAGCTTCTTGAAGTAGTTGCTGCAGGCCGCCAAGACGCAGCGGTGAGCCCGGAACTCGATATTCTCCACCACCACCACCACGTCGCAGTGCTCACCTTCCATGCGCTGCTGGTTGAGCATCTTCAGGAAGGTCGCCTTGTGGTCGTAGTCGATGTAGCGCAACAATTCAGACATGGTGGTGAATGGGAGCAACCTGGAAATGAGTGTTCTGAGTGAACTTGAGTTGTACATTTTTTACCTTTTAGCTGAATCCCACACAGTTTCCCAACAATACCCCTGTTCGTTCATCGCTATTTCACATATTTGAAGTGATTGTTTTACACACGCCAAGACACTCACATATCGATCCCGCCTCTTACATGCACATCCATTTACAAAGCCACATTTATGTATTCAACACATCCGGGTTCAACACTAATGTGTATTGTGATTTTTAAAAATTTACTTTTCATAAATGCAGGTTTTAATTAAGGCTAAGAGCAGTATAACTTGAGATAAGATAAGATAAGAAAACATTCATTAGTCTCGCAATGGAGAAATTCCCAATTCACAGCAGCAAAGTTATGAAATGAACATGATATTAGCATTTCTTTTCCCTCTGCAATTCAACTCGGAGTAGCGGGGCCTCCGGATCCTCTTCCTTGTCCTGCCTGGCATTATAATCTATCCATTTTGGCACCTTAACTTTAGTATTGATTGAATGAAGGTAAAGGGCTATCTTGGTCGCAGCATAAACGCCTTTTAAGAAGCAGGAACATGTGTTTATGCTTGCAATTTGTTTATGTACAAAAAAGGTTTGCAGCGTTTTAATAACTCCTCACTGCACCCATAAATCTCTTTTATCTCGTCCCTGGCGGGTCCATTTCTATCTCCACTTTCCAATGCTCTGTGCCCCCACTCTACAAGTCCATCCAGTCTCAACGTCTCCAGCTTCGTCTCCAAACCTTCCAGTCTGAACTCGCTGCCACCTCGAGCTTTGTTTCAAGATAACCGACCATTACCCAAATCACACTATCGAACCTTCTTTTTCATTTGTGATGGCGCTTTTCTATCACTGATCACCCGATATGCCCCCCCCCCCCGGCCCCCCACCTCGCCCGGACTCTCTTTTTCGCCTCCCGTCCACTCTCCCCTTAGCTCTGAACGGTCGAGGCCAAGTACCTTAACTCCCGCATCGACTTCACCTGTAGTTTTCGTACAATGGTAAACAACGGCCTCCCTCGCATTGACATACAAACAAAAATAAACTAGGTAAATATTCCGATCAGGGAAACAAAAACAAACATGCGAACAAAATAAAGTCAACGGCGACGAGTGCGAGGCACGAACAAAACGCACTTTAATTTCTATTTCGCGATGCGTTCAAGGCTTTCGACAGTGTGTTGGTGGCTCGCGTGAGAGGGAATATTTCACATTTCACTGCGCCCAGCCATTTTGACCAAGCACAAGCTCCGCTGGCATGTTGTTCACTGAGGAAGGAGGAGGAGATGGTGGGGGGGGGGGCGAGAAACGAGCGCGGAAACATAGAAGAGGTCGTACTCGAAACATAAACAAACATTTCGATTCTACGAACACTCGACGGACCAAACGAAAAAGATTCCTACCCGAGGCCCGAATGCGATTGCCCGTGTTGTCACGCAAGGCGAGTCGACGACGAATCCACACTGGCTGCTGCCGTCGTTTTTCCTCTTCCTCCTCTTTCTTGTTGTGACTGCCGCGCCGCACAGGAAATGCACATGTGCTCTACCGCCGCTAAGCGCACCGGGGACGCTACTGCAGCCAGACGCCGACTCAGACAAGTACTGTACTGTACAACTCACTCAATTGTGACTTCGGCAGACTGAAAGGTGACTTTCCCAAGACCAAACTTAAAATATTTTATTCTTTTATATTTTTTCTTCAAGCCTGTGGCATGGAGGCTGTCAAAATTGAATGTGCTACCTGTGCAACATACAGCACAGTTGAAATTACATTCCTCAGGAGAGAGAGAGGAGCCGCTGCGGTGCCCGCTCCACCATCAACAGAACAGTTCACATAAAATGACAAAATATACAACAAAACACGTAAGACACAGACAGTCATGCAATCTTAACCACTTTTTTCTGCATACACTTTGTTGTTTGAAGCAGTTATAGATGAAAGAGGAGCGAATCAAAGTGTCCTTTTCACCAGTGGATCAAAGACGTCATGATGAAAATGTGCACACGTCTGCTACAAGCTCAGTTTGAAAGCAAACAAGAAGCTGTAGCGTCCATTCATGAAAAAGAGATTGGCTCACATCTCCTGTCCCATGTAAATCCGCTTCAATTCCATCCATCCGGCCGCAGACTGTCCAACAGCACCGACATTACCGTTGAACAAAGCGGGGCTATGAAAAATGATGCCCATTTCAGGCGCAAAAACACAAGCGCCATGGGTCTGTCCAGCAACGACAGTCAGATTGCGCCGACATTCCTCCCAATCATAATCAGTGCTTGTACACACGTGCTGCCGAGAAGGCGCAACCACCAAGCACAAATTCTTCTCCTTTGACGAACGTTGTGGCCAAAAAATGTTGAAACAATCCACAGCAGGTCCACACAACTTAACAACAAACACAATGTGACAAAACTAAACACAAAAACAACAAAAAAGCAAGGCTTTTGAAGAGCACTTGCCGACGGCTGCCTACTCGGACGCCATCTTGGGGGAAAATAAATGGTGGGATTCTTGCTGTGAAACTGTACATGCCATGCAAAGTGTATATTTTGTTTTGCACAGGGATAAGTGTTGAAGAGAGTGTCAAGATTGATGCATCCGTTGAATTTGGACCGCTTTCAGCAGACAGGAACCTGTTGGTCTTTGAAGGGTCCAAGAGGGATCTTGAAATAATGAAAAACAGCATAACAATGGTAAATTGAATGATTTTTTATGACCCTATGTCCATTAAAAACAAGCAGCGCAAGCGTTTACATGCAAAGTTGCTAATTAATTTAATTGAGCGTTCATCAAGAGAACATTCCATTCCTTTCAGCTGTATTTTTCCAGGCAATGTTATTCATGTCTTGTAATAAACACTTGCTGAAACCGCCTTTTCAAAACAAAGTGAGTAAGCAGTGAATACAATGGCATTCTCACGGGCTTGTTCAGAATTTATAACTGTCATATACCCCCGACATAGTTCGTGGCAACCCCTTGAAAAGCTCAATCGGCATCCATGCCATGCTTCGCCACATCAGGTGACAGGGGGGAAAAAAAAGAAAAACAACAAGCATTGCACTTTAGCAATGCCGTCTAGGTCTGGGACACCTGCTTCTAGATTCATTCTCATCCGGTGAATACTGTACCTTAGTGTTTGTTAGAGCCCTGTAGTTGACCACAAAATGACTTCTTCAAACCAAACTGGCAAACTTTTCAAGAATGGGCCCTTGAATTTTTCATACCGTTATATTAGCTCGCAACATGGAATTGGGTGTACAAATGAAACAAGCTTTGGGAGGTAACATTTGTTGTAACTTTCCAGGGGTTTTGGGGGTTCATGTTTGAATCCCTGGGTGGCACGGTGGGTGAGTTCTTGGTTAGTCCGCCTCACAATGCAGAGGTCATGCTTTCAATTCCGAACCTTGGATTTCCTGTGTGGAGTTTGCACCTTCTACCCGTGCCTGAGTGGGTTTTCTCCAGGTACTCCGGTTTCTCCTCACATTCCAAAAACTTGCACAGTAGGTTAATTTAACACTGTAAATTGTCCCATGGTGTGATTGTGAGCGCATATGGTTGTTTGTGTATGTGTGCGTTGCGATTGGCTGGCAACCAGTTCAGCCAGCTCTAATTGAACCAGAACATTTATTGGTCAATTTAAGGGCCAAACATCTCAATTTTGCCGTTAAGCTTCTCGTTAGTGAACAGCAAAAGTATTAAAACATTTACCAGTTGGACATGTGCATTTAAAAGCTGAGAGGTCACATTAAGTTCAGCTGTAAAGGTTTGAATGCATTTTAGGCTCATTCCAAATTTCACCCAAAAGATCCCGAACCTTTTGTGAGTGGTGTATATTGGATCAATGATTAGAATAATGGATGGATGGTGGTCTTTTCTTGTTGAACTGTTTTTTTTCCAAGTAAAAGACCAGAGGTTTTACATTTTCGAGAATTGAGTGGTGGACAAAATGAAAGGCTCTCTAAAGGCCCACGTGCCATAGGTTTCCCACCACTATGCGAGTCCCAGAAATGATCCATATCGCACTCGTTTCTGTTATGACGTGTCAACGTTTTATTAACTGGAGAAGAAAACTGCAATTCAAAACAGATACACGTCTGTCACATTTCTCAACCATCTGGAGTCAAAACGTATACTTGGCAACGGAGACGGGTAGCGCTACGAGGGGCTGGCGTAGAGCGGACACATTCAAAACCTGCACAGACTCATTCACAAGATTTCCTTGGCGTCTTGCTGATGAAAAGCCTTGACAGAGCTTCGATGTGATCACACACAAAATAAAATACTGATGATTGTAAAAAAAAAAAAAAAGCATTTCAAGTAAAAATGACAAAAACAGATTAAAATCGACAATGAGAGATCAATAAACATGGCCCGTGTTTGTATTTAGTGGCATACCTGAAGGAAAATCCATCGACAGGAAGGTTAAATAGTGCGCACGCTAAACGTTTATGCAGCCTCTGTGAGGAGTGATGGCTTTTATTCATAAATAAAAAAACAAACAAAAAAAGCTGGTTTCAATTACTTTCATTAAAAATGCTTTAAAGTCATAAGGCAGTGAAAGCAACTTGCTTTAATGATTATTATTACTTTTAAAACATTGTACAGCTTTTTCTGAGATAACCTCACATGGGTGTCCGATGGTAATAATAATAATAATAATAATGCCATATTGAGTCCTTCGCGCATGCGTTCCATTTTTTTACTTTGCAGGTTGGATGGTTGTGACTAGCGGGCAAGCTGGAGGATGAGGAAGGGAGAGGAAGAGTTTCAGGTCCCGCAGTCGAATGTGGAATTCGGGGCTGACGCGGTTACTCCTGGAAAAGCAAAAGAAAGCGCAGGTCAGTGCGCGAATGTCAGCGCAATGCCACTGCGGACGCCATTTGGGTCGCAAATGGTGTGAACAACGTGGAAAATCCTTTCCACAGGGTGTGCGCAAAATGGCCGCATCAGGGCTGAAGGTGATTTGGCATTCGGCTACAAGATCATAAGATGACGCCAGAGCCACCATCGGTTGTGGCGCGTCAACATTTGGCCGCTGACCCAGCAATATTTTGACCTCTGGCGAGGAGGTCTTGTGTTGGAGCGTGTTCCACAATGCCGGAAAATGTAACATGTCTCACTCACTTCTCCAGCCAAACTGTGTTGAAAGTAAAGTCACCGTCGCGCCAGATGCCGGAACTTCCTTACAATTCTCAATGCGGCAATTTTGCGGGCTCTCTGTGTGAAAGCGAATACTGACATAGCGTTGCACAGAACACCAGTGTCAAATTAGTACTTGAAATGCATTTTGTTAGTTCCATTCACACCAGGTCAGAACAAGATGGACACAACAAAGGAGAACCTCCATAATCAAAACGTCAATAAGGTCGAAACTTTATATTCTATAGTACAATCAGGTAATTGTGTTGATGTTTGTACTGTGGTTTTAACTTCTTTTTACACTCGGCAACATGTGCTGAGAAGTTAAAAAATAAGACGGATTAAACACATTAAAGTTTGTTTTTCCGTCTCAATGCGACCGACACTAAATATCCTTTCCGATATTCCCCAGGTATGAATTTGGTTCACTTTCCTTGATCGACCTTACGAGGTTCCGCTGTATGAGGTTTATAGCAGTGTTAAGCTTCTCAGGTCTTTGAAGTAAAAAACAAATATCTATTCAGCAGAGATAGCACATGTGTCTGGGGCACTGCCGGCAAAGGTGGCATCAAACCAATTTGACATTTAGGCGAGTATGAGACAAGTTAGCTCATGTTTGTTCATAATTAGATGACAAAATCCATCAATGCGGGGGTTGACTTTCAAGTCGACATCAGCTCTTTGGTCATTCTTTGACCGCCCCAGCACCGTGCGTGCATCTTTGCTCTGCAAAGGAAACTTTCAAGATCAGGTTAGTAGCTCTATTTTGAAGTCAACAGACACTGCTGCACCGAGCGTAAGGCAGCAGAGACAAAAGGCAAACATTCCCATGTGTTGAGTCACACTTGCACACGCACGCACACTGGCTCATCCCAAACCAGCAACACATTTGAGATTGTTGCTGTATTCATGGCTCAGGAAAGTTGCACTAAAAAAAAAAACAGATGGGTCAAAACGGGACTGAGTGGGGTCCACACACATTGTGTTCAAATGAAACATGTTCTCCCTTCTCCCTCCCAGTTAGCAAAAGCCTGATTATCGGATATCTGAAGATTATCCCGAGCGCTAATCCTGTGGTGTGGGCTATGTTACGAGCAACTTTGTTTCTGTCCACGAGCTACTGGGAAAATGGTCAGCAATCATTAATGTTAAACCTGTTCAATATTCCCGATCAGAAATCCTTATGCTTAGTTAAAATGGTACAGAGTATGTGCTGACTGCCGTTTAAAATTGAGTTTGAATGTGACTGGTTGATTCAGGAGCTGCCTCGGTCTGATCATTTAATCGGAAATTAGGGCCGATCACGTAATTTCCATCTGACCGTCTGAAAAATGGAAACGTTTTCTTATTTTTGGGGGTTAACAGCTGGCTTCATGCATTGGTGTATGCATCTGCTCAGTGCTTTGTAGTGGACAGCACCTTGGTCCCCAAAAATGTATTCTGAGGGAGAAAGATGTGGCCACATCCGCATCTTTTTATTAAGGAAAAAAGAGGCGCAGAGTGAAAACGTTTGGCTTACATGTCCAACAGTTAGGACAAGCCGGAAGATACTACACGTCTGCAGACCACAGGGGGGAAAAGGATTGTCAAACAGCTTGCTGAGCAGCATCGTCAGAGTTGGAAAGTGACAGATAATGTGGCGCATTTAAATAACTTTGGATCATAGTATTTTAATATGTGCAAGAATATGACTAGTAGTATATGCAACGGAATATTTTGTGACCAACAAAGAGTGTTAGATGAGCAGAGTAGGAAACCGATTTCCCTCCAAGCAAACAGTTAAAAGCAATGCCGTCTTTGACTCCATTTTCCTGCACTGGAGTTTCCGAGACAGCTTTTGGCCAACTGAGGCACGCCCGTGTGTGTTTCAGATCAGATTCTGCTGGATGTCGGCATGTTTGCAGGAGCCGGTCGAGCAGGTATTTTATCTCTCAGAAACTGCTGGTGCCTCTTTTGGCGAAGCCACACAATCTATGTCAAGAAATCAGGACTTTCAAACTTCTTTCATCTTTATATGAACCCAAAAAGTCATTTGGACTCGATGCCTAAATTGCGAGTGAAGTGGTCCGTGGTGTGCGGCGTTATATTCATGTCCAGCTGGGGGAGCGTTTCCACCACATCGGACTGCATGAGAAAGACAGCGGCATTAGTGGAAAGGGATTGTCGGGCTTGTCGTTACAAGTTTGAGAGCGTAATATCACTTGTGTGCGTGCGCCCCGCCTGACCTCTTTCTATCCCGGCATCAACAACAAAAGGCATTAGCATAGAAGCGCTATGGAAAGGAAGAGGGCGACTGCTGGGTGATGGGGGAAAAAAAAGCAGGCATGCCAGAAGCGGGGAGCAGGACTGCACTGGCTGGCTTACCTGGGTCAGTCCTCCCCCTCCTCTGGGGTGATCTCTGTCTCTTTATGTACCACTACTTTGGTCACTGACATGTCAGGATGCTGCTCTTTAGCCTCCTTTATGGCCTGAGCCAGAGCCTACATTCGCACGGGTGCAGCGCCGCAAGGGGGGATCACCAGGAGGGCGGCAGAGAACGGTGGGTGGGGTAAGGTGAGGGGGGGTGGTAGAGCAGGGATAGGAAGTCACTGTTATCCAAATTTTAAAATCAAAAGTGAACAATTTCATTAGTTTCGAGGCTGCATGCTCTGCCCCTTTGATTGCAAGTGGCTCAAATTGGGCTCCTGAGAAGGACTGAAGGCTTCATTCAAAAGCCGTTCCGTGAATCCAACCAAAATGAGCATTTTAAAGGAAAATACCTCATCGTGGTCGATGTCGGAGTCTCCCGTGATGACGATTCTTTTCTCGATTCTTGTTTCTGAAATGCCTCCTTTTACAGTCTGACAGATTAGAGAAAAAAAACTATTAATAGAACTACATTAGATCACAAAACACTAAAGTCAGTCATTTTACTCGACGCTGAATGTCAACGATGAAGTCTGACCTTCGTGATGTGCGTAGTGGTGGTGGTGCTGGTGGTTTCCGAGGTGATCGTCTGGGCGCTCAGCAACACGCCGGGGTCTGTGTCGCCATTCATGTCGCCCTGTTGACAAAGTAAGGGACAAATTTCGAGACGCAACCTGGGCCAAGTTTGAAGGCTAAACAGCGAAAACTACGAGCCAGCAGCATTTGATCATGGAAGATCGCAATGAGCACGGACCACTCCAGATTCATATGTGATGGTCTTAGTCTCTGTATGAACCACAGGCATCTCTTTGGTGCAGACCACGTCCTCTTCCGTACGCTGCCGGACAAAAAAAAAAAAAAAGATCATCCCCATCCGAGCTCTAGGTGGCCACGCAGCAATAGAATATTTCTACATCTAGATTCTTAACCTTGTTACCGAACCCAACCAGTTCATATGCACGTTCACCGAACCCTTCATTAGTGAAAAATAAAAATAGGATTAAGAATTTTTTTTTTTTTTACAAATTCAAGACATTTGGAAAAAAACGCATTTATTAAAAACAGCAAAAAGGTCAATAACATTTCAAGACATGAGTATACGTTTTTTTTTTTACATTTTACGACGTACTATCACGACAGTCACACGGTGACGACTGAGCGAAGTAGATTTCCCGCAGCACTGATTGGACAAGCAATGTCATGCGATCATCCGCAGCCAGCGATGGCCAAGCGGGCGTGTCATAACTAATTGACATCTTGAGTCGGGTGTGTCATAACCTCAATGGCAGAGGCTTCGTCGAACCCCTGAGACGATTCACCGAACCCCTGGGGTTTGATCGAACCCAGGTTAAGAACCACTGATCTAGATGCATTAGAGTCTGGATTTTGGTCTTCTATTCTGATACAATGACACAATTTATTAATTTGTGTGTTGCTATCTTTGTTTTGGATACTCACTGTAGATTCATCCGGCGCTGTGTCCGTCTCCATGGCAACAGGGTTCTTCTGCTCCCAGTCAGGTGATGCCTGTGAATGAAAATGACGATTGCGTGATTGAAGTGATTTGCATCATCAAAGTGGATGATGCATTAGGAACGCACTGAAAAGAAAATGACTTCAATATGTGAAAAAAGTTGTAATTTCATGAATGAAGTCAAAAGTTTAAAGATGGATACTTTTATGATGAAAAAAAGCAAGTCATAATTATATATATTTTTTTCAAGAATAAAATGAGGATACAAATTTCGAGGGAAAAGTAACAACTTCACAAGAAAAAAGTCCAGACAAAACTTACAATCTGCTCGATTCTATGAGAATAAATGATAATGACAAGTTATACTTTAAGGAAAATTAGGTAAAAGTCAAATTGTAATGACAGATGTTATATTGCAATAAAAATTTGCAATTTGAAGTGCTTACGATAACGGTTTTTGTGATTGTCATCCTTTGAGGTTGCAATTTTTCAACTGAATGGATATGACAGACGAACACATGACTATTTGTAAAAAAATAGTTGTGTTAACGAATAGTTAAGTGAGAATTTTTACCCCCGTAACTTTAATAAAACAAATGTAATCTAAAAGAAAAACTGAATTTACAAATATAAAAGTTAACATTTTTATGAGAAAAAAATTTAACCAAGTTTTTTTCTTCAATACTAGTAATTGAAAAAGAATAAAGTCATAATATTCTGGCTCACAGCCTCTTTTATTGGGCTCTTTACTTCGGGAAGAGATTCTTTTTCAACATCAGCGTGTCAAATCAAAACACCTGCTCATTTCCACGCATCACCCGCGAGGGAGATGAGATGCATTTTGACGACAACACATTGGGCAAAACACATCAACGTCAGCTTGCGAACGACCAACAAAGTGTGGTCACCTTTTCGGAAGTCACAGAAGAAGAAACCCATCCGAGAGTCGACTGGCAAGGACAAGACGAAGGATACGAGGAAAGAAGGAAGAGACAGACAAGAGACAGGGAGAGAACTGAGGAAGTTTATGGTGGATTGTATGAAATACCAGAACTAAGCACTGGTTGATTTGTGTCTTCTTGCAGGTAGAAAACATTGTTATACAATGTTTTCAGGGACAAGGGGAGGTGAGGTGGGAGAAAAGCCGCAGTGGTGGCTGCGGGCCAGGTGGCGCCATTGAGTACGTCAGAGTGCTGCTTCACAAAATAAATAAATAAAATTAAAACAGGAGGGGCAACAAAAAAAATAAATAATTTGTTGCAGCACAGCAAAAGCGTGTCCCACTTGACTGCCCAGCCGTTTGTTTTCTATCTCGGCTGTGGGAGCAGCTGCTAACCAGGCAAGTCCAGGCGTTTTCAGCCAACCCAAAACAAGCAAAGGAAAGTGGTGGTGTGAAGGTAAACGGTGGATGTTAAGGGACGAGATAGCGAGTTAGCCATGCACAGCACCGGATGAAATTCTTATTTTTATTATTATTATTATTAGGAGGAGGCTTTGTTGGCTGCTGTCGGGGAGGTAATGAGTGGATTGGATGCTTTTCATACAGTTACCACTGCTAAGGGTGCGGTCTCCGAGAGCATTATCGGAGACATGTCGGGCTTTGGTTGCTCAAAGGTCTTTGTCACCTCCTCCGTCAGCACTCTGAAGACCTCCGACTCCTCCGCTCTCGCAACCTCCGACACCCACGAGGCCATGGCCTTCTTGGGCGAGCCTTTGACCTGAGACACGTCCTCAAGCAGTGCCTCCATCTTGGTTATGGGGAGCTTTTCCATCTCTTCTTTCACTTCTGTTTCCACCTCGGCCTCCTTCAAGATGATGAGCATGCCCCTTTTGTCGGTGATGGCCTGGGACACTTCCTCCCTGACGGAGCCCGGGCTCATCCTAGCCGCGGATTTCTCAGAAAACTCTTCTTGGGAGTCGGGGGTTTTCTCCTCCGCTGAGAAAACGTCGTCATCCAAAGCGCCCAACGGGCTAATCCCCTTCGGCCCTGTTGGTGGCGCTCTGTCCACTAGGGTACTATCTGCAGCGCAATTCAGCAGATATTTCGCCGCCTGGGGAGACACTTGCCTTATTGGAAATGCTAGTGAGGAAAAACAAGGCATCTCTGCGGCTAAATACTTTTAAAGACCTACCCAGAACAAATTTAAAGGAGCGATTTTTTTTCTTGTTTGAATCATGTCTGTCATATGGTATTGCAGCTATCGTCTGTAAAATATGTAAAATAAAAACGATGGAATGATTTATGGATTTACATCCAAATTTTCTGAGGATTAAGGAATCTATTTGGTAAAATTTGGATATTTCTGACTTTCAAATGGCCATATTTGAGGATTTTTGTGTGATTTTTTTAGGATGATTCAGACCATCAAAAAAGTGTTTTTTTTTCTTTTAAAAGTACATCGTTTAGAACTTTGTGTCATCTAGTGGTGAACTAATAGAATGCAATTAGCTCGAGTGTGCGCACTACAGTGCCTCACAGAGACCACACTTCACGACCCTACCACCAATTTCTTCAACAGAAGTGCAAGCAAAATGTCATCGCAAGCAACTTCCAGTAAAGCGACGAAGTGCGTTGCATTTGTTACACATGCTGTAGTCATGATGTTGAGGAAGTACGTTCGCTAAATTTGTCTCCTTCGGGTGTCCGTAGCGGAAAGATGGCGGCGAAACTTGGCAGCTTCCTGTTAGCCCTATAGAATTACTTCACCAACAAATAGATTTTTAAAAATTATTTTGATGAGCTAGAACTTGTGTTTTTTGCATATTATTGAAATCGTGGAGTATGAAATAATGAACACCAAAACATTACATTTTTTTTTTTTTACACACAGTCCCTTTGAGACTTTGAGAAACAGCACATGTAAGCTTTTACATGTCATTTTGGAAAACAATTCGGGGAATCGATGTTCATTTAACTCTTTAAATAATGCTGGACAGCCATGTCGTGACAAAGTTCCGCTGGCGAGCCCCTACCCCGCATTTTTTGTACACAATGAAGAGAAGGAACGCAACCAGAGCCAAAGAGAAGAAGACAGTGCCAGCTTTGTAGAAACACAATGCAAAAAAAAAGTCATAAAAACAAATATGAGCAAAACATCACCTCAGTGGCTTTAGGCTCTGCCTTTGTCTCGTCTCTGGTGGCCTCCTGATCTTCTTCCTGCAGAAAAGGACAAAGAAAAAAGAAAAAAAAGGAAGAGACGTAAATAAACACTTGGGGATCCGGGAACCGTAGCGTCATTTTTAGACTGACAAATCTGGTGTCAGGGATCAGGAAATAGTCCAGAAATAATGCCGCAGAGAGCATAAGAAGAGATCAATAAAAAAAAGCTGAGAACCATCGAGAAATAATGTCATCAAGCCGCTGGTGCTAAAGACTCGTTGGATTTAATATGCAGCGCTCGAACCCCTTTCCGTCATCCAAGTGCCTGGATTCTCATTTCATGTGCACCGACATCAAATATATTGCTCCAGACACACACACTCTTCGCTTTAAACACATACGTCATTATTATTCATCCCGTGCTTACATCCTGCAGGTCCAGAGGTTCTATCATGGGCGGCTCGTCCGTTCGGGGCGAGCGCGCCGGGGACGAGGAGAGCCTCCGCTCCCACTCGGTGAAGCCTGGGACGCCGGTGTCCGTCTCCAGGAAGGAGCGCTTCAGCTCGTTGATGTTGGTCTGGTGCTTGACCATCACGGTGGGGGGCTCGGTGTCCTACAGTGTGTGTGGCCAGGTGACCATAATAAGAGGGGTAAGGGCCGGGGCCGAGCAGCATTGACATGCTTCAAGTATGTCAAGTCATCTTGCAAATGTTTAAAAAAAAAAAAGGCAAAAATGGGGATGGGAAAAACAAAACAACAAAATAATAAAAAGGGAGTCAAAATGCAACCTGAGTGAAGATGCTTTGTAAGCTACTCATGAAATACAGTGAAACCTCCCAATGTCGACCACAATTAGTAATATTAGCGATTGCCCTAATTCTAAAAAAATAATGAAAACAAATTGGAATTTCCGGTTTGTGTTTCTATTTTGCAACCAAAAAAAAGCTGCAATTTTAAAAGAAACTGAAGAATAATTTCTGAGCATAGTTTTCTTGACAAAATAATTGGTACAAGTTTGATATTTTTTTTAATGATAGAGTTTTGTGAAGGGAAGTTTACAGGAATGATCAGAAAACAAGTAATTTATTTTTATATTTATTTTATAATTGATGTATATTTTTCATTCATTCATTCATGATTGAATGAATGAATGAATATATTTTTCAAATGAAAAATGTTGACAAAGTTCATTTGTAAGTTGATGTAAATACAGTTGAATGACAAAGTATGTAAACCCTTTGGATTTACCTGGAATTCGGAGCAGACTGCGTTTGTCCATTGTTGTGACTTAGATGAAGATCAAAACAATGCAGAAATCCAGTTAATTCCAAAGTGTTCACATACTTTTACTTACAACTGGATGTTGAATTAAATCATTTTAAAAGAATGACATTCATTAAAAAAAAAAATCAAGAATAAAATGCATATTTTACGGTAGATAATTATACAGGGAGGAAGTTGTAATTCCTGCTTAGAAAACCCCATAACATTAAAAATGTAAACCCTGTGAATTTATTGAGTAAAATACAGTACATTACGAGTAACATCAGACCCAAATCTGATCTATTTTGCGTTTATCTCGACAATCAACCAGATTTCAGGCGTTTTAACCTCTGAACTTCTATGCATTTTTCAGAGTTGAATCTTCCCAAAAACAACCGGCTTCCAAATTGTACAACTTTAGCGTAGAGGTTCCGCTGTAGTGTGAAACCAAGAGTGTAAATTCAACAAAAAGCAGCCACAATGCATTCAAACTCGAACTCGATGCAATAATAAAACGCATGCAGTGAGTCACAGAGCCACGGACACAACACTCCCAACTCCTGTTAGCCATATAACGAAAGATTAAGTTCCTGGCGTTTCATCTCCGAATGCTCACAGGAGCAACTCGAGATGCTCGTATCCACAATAGGAAATCCGAGACACTGCACACAACAATGCTAGAAATCAGTACTGGTAGGATGAATACGATTCTCTTACCAACCTCCAGCATCAGATTACTGTGCTTGACAAATACGTTTTCCCCTTTCACTCGTCTTACAAAACTACACTGCGGGGGGGGAGACAAACAATAGTGCTTTCAGACTCTGGGAGGTACAGCATGGCGACAAACCAAACATGGATGGAAAAAACCTGCAATCGGGAAGCCCGACTTTCATTGACCAAAAACAAGACAAGTCAACTGAGTGGACTGGTACGGAAGAAGCCCAAGTGTGGGGAAAGATCATGAATTCAGGCAGTGAAGTGTGTGGCGCAGTGGCAGCAGGCAGCGGAGAGACGCGACGCGGCGTTACCTGTGTGGGCATCTCAGAGTCGTCGTCTGCATCCGACTGACAGCGAGTGAGGAAATAGTGACGGGATCAAACGGGAGGTGGTAAATGGTGGTGGTGACAAGATAGGAAAAGCAGGATATGGGAATAGGTGGTAAGAAAGGTGGTAGATGAGGGGAGAGTCAGTGTCCGCGACGCTTTAGTTCGAAATTGTGCATTGATGAATTGTGCAGTGGAGAAGTAATGAGGCCACACTGAAGAAAAAAGAAAAAGGTACGAAACACGACCATTTTTACCAGATCGAGCCTACAAAACAGCTCATCTTTTTCTCACAAAGTTACGACGATCTCACTAATTACAACCTTATTCCCCCTCACTTTTTTTTTCTCTAAAATTGACACCATTATTTTTTTTCCCACACAGTATCACAACTTTTCTGATAACGTTATTCCCTTAATGTGTTTCTTGTAATCTGACGATGCAATGATCCAACTTCATTCTGCTAACACTGAACGTTTCTCTCACAATATGGCAACTATTTTCAAACAAAAGTCCCAGTTTTTGTTTCCCAAAAATTTTGATTTTTTTCAAGTCAAAGTTTTGTTTTTTGTTTTAATTCGAATACATTTTCCCACCCACAATATATTAACACCATTCACAACTAAATTAGGGTTAATAAATTGAATCTACGGTATTATTTTTTTTAATCATGAACATTAGTTTTTATTTTCAGTGTGGCCCTTTGCAATTATCGTGTGTGGAGTCTAAAAATATTTCACGTGCATTAAAATCCATAAACGTCAATTAAAATGCAACATTACAGCCACAGCAGTACATGGCTTATTCATGTGCAGTGTCCCCCCTCGACATACAGACCTCCGTGGCAGTTATATCTCCATCGAAGGCAAAGTCAGTTTGTTCGCTGTCGGTCTGCTTTGTCAAAGCCACGGAAAGCATTCCGAGCGGCAAAAAAGGAGGAATACAAACAGAACAGCACCCCAACATTGTAAAAAGCGCTTTGAAACAACACACGTGTCTTCAGCCTTTATAACGACAGATGGAAACAAAATGGAAATGCACAGTTTGCTCTTCCGAGTCAGACAAACGCTCCAGAGAAGGTTGGCAAAACGGCAGCGAAAGAAAATTCAAAGAAGAGCAAATAAAAACAACACCGTAGCAAGCAGAACAAACTCGGAGGAAGCAAGAGACCTTCAGTCAGTCAATTTATGTGGCAGAATTGAAAACCTGACTTCCAAGGCTCTCCTCTCCATGCACATTTGACACTTCTCTGCATTACATCACGTAGATCATGTGAGATCCAAGAGCTTGCTCGTATCTTGGCACTGCTTACCGTCGGGGAAAATTACCATTTCAATCCAGAGCAATGCAGAGAGTCAAGAATAATGGAAGTGTTTTCATGCGGTCTATAAGGAAAGGAGTCATGGATCGGAACAATGACACAGAGACGGACGGTTAGGCACAAAGCTGAGTGTTTAAATGGGATTTAGCCAGGGATTAGTAACTAAGCATAGGGTACTCAAAAGGGGACATATTATGGAAAAGTGACTTTTTAATGTTTGTGTAAGAATCGGTGGGTCTTTGGAGTGCATGCCCATCCATCAGGTGTGAAACCCTCAAAGACAGAATAGGCAAACAGATTAAAATTCAGCGCAGATTAGTTTGTTAGGATATGATAATAAGGGAAAAAAGCTCGGTCATAAATGGAGGAGTCCCTTTGGCTCGCTTTTTGTCTTCACATTTTGAACTGCGGCCTTCACGCAAATAGTGGCCACTTGCCTTGTGGCAATGCCTGAGCTTCGCTCTGGTTGTCATGGTAACAAATGACACACACACACACACACACACACCATTTTGGCAAGAATATGTTCAGCAACACTAAAAAGAAGAAAAAAAAATAGTGTGTGATAATTCTTGATGCTACGGGTATGGACACAAAAGCGTGTCACAGTCTTTAGTTTGACATGTGAGAATTTTTTTTTAACTGAAAACGCATAATATGTCTCCTTTAAAGTAAAAAAAAAAAAACAATGAAAAGATGGCCTTGAGTGTCTAACCCTCTTATCAGGCCAGTCAAACATGAAATGGTGACTTCTCTGGATGACGATGAGCGATGGAGAATGTGAGGTTCTGAAAGTAGGACAGACACTGGGACACCACAAGTCACCAGGTCGGCTCTGGACTGGCGAAAAGAGCGGAGCGCCGTACGGGACAGGCGCCAAAGGGGTTCAACTCTTACACACCTCCTCTTCCTCTGAACTGTCATAGTCATGGTAGCCCTGGGCTATGCAGGCGGTCAGCGAGGCTGCCTTGGGCTCCAGGTAGCAGAGGCACAGCGCCAAGGGGAAGGAAAGAGTGAGGGCGTAGGGCACAGAGAAGGAGGTGGAGAGCAGAAAGAAGAAGATGAAGAGGAAGCAGGGGATGAGCGACGGGGACTTGATGGGCAAAAAGTTCTGAGCGCACTCTGGCAGGAAGCGCATCTCCGACAGGTCGGGGAAGCTGAGGTACCCGTCCTCGTCCAGGACGGCTGACAGGTCGGGCAGGTGCAGGGAGAAAGAGAAGAGCGTGCCGCTGCGCACCCTGCCGCTTTGCTCCAGCCGCTGCTTGCGGGCCGACAGCAGAAGCGCCCGCTCCGCCAGCAGGGCCGCTTGGCGATCCGAGCGGGCCTGCTGGCGGCGGCGGCCGGCGTTGTCCTTGACCGGGCTCACCGAGGAGGCCCGCTTGCGCGTGTTTTCCCTGCACCGTCGCCGCACTTTTGTTGATGACACGGGGGATGAGGGGAGTGAGAGCTCAGAGCCAAGCGGGCTGGTGGTTAAGGCACAGGGGGAGCACTAATGGATGGAGAGGATGCGTGGGTGTGCGTGAGCGTGAGTGGCGATGGGGAAAGGAGGCCAATACGCATGAGCACACATGAGTAAAAGTGTGGGGTTAAAAGGAAGGACAGGAGGAAAAAGCAAATTAGTAAAGCATAGAGAGGATGAAAAGCAAAATCTAAACTAGAAGCACGTGGGTTATTTTCATCAGCCACAAGGAAATCTCCAAACGGAAATGGATTTCAAAGTTGTGGAATACAAATACTACCGCGGCCTCGCAACACTTGTTTGTCTCATGGCGCCGAGCCTGCTGCATGGCGGTGCTTTACCTTTGCTTCTTGTCTGAGTGGCGTCAGGGTGCCGCCGGCGCGGCGTCCGTCGTCTCCGCGGGCATCCTCCCGCTCCGCCTTCTCTTCCTCTGCCTTCTTCTCGGTGGTCACGGTGGTGATGATGTCTCCCCTGGCGTTGGCGGCGATGCCGCTGTCCTTCATCAGAGTCTCGTGATTCTCGGTGATGGGCGCTGGAACGGGCAGAAAGACGGATGAGATCTGGAAGGTTGTGGGCATTTTGTTATCAGGATGGAAACTTGCTCACGATTTCTTAGGCAGGTCTATTATGAGTTAGACCCATATAAAAATAAAGGCTCCAAAACCTATTCCTGAAAAGAGACATGGAGTTTGGAATTTGACTTTGAAGCAACCATTTAAAGGCATTCTGAAAGAAGCCATTTTGGCTATTTCCAGCCCCACTTCAAAGACCACCAGACTTCGTACGATTTGAACCACCTGAACTGGACAGATGTGCGATAACTGCATCATTTTTTTTTGTCTTGAGTGTAGACAAAGCAAGGCGACAAAGTCTGACGACTCGCCGCAAGTCTAATGCGTCTTACCTCCGTCCAAGCTGCGTGACATGTTGTAACGTTTGCTGGCGGAGCGCTCGAAGAAGGGGGCAGGGCGAATGATCTGCGAGCTGGCCCTGCGAGTCTGAGCCTGCGTCCTGCCGCTGTAGCGGAACTTGGAGCCGAGGGTGAGGAACTTCTTTGGGGGCGCCTCAGGTGACACCAACCTGTTATAAAAGTTACACGTTACAAATCAAAGCAGGAGTAATGTCGAAAGCATTTGGTTGGCAACGCATTGATTTATGTTATGTGGTTATTAATTATTACTGAGCACATCCGCCGGAAAGCTATCAGCGGTCAGTGGAGTGATTTCATGCAGAAAGCTTATGGGTTGTTCTCAGAAATGGTGCCCCAACTCGCGCAGCGAATGGTGACTCAGTTTGAGTCCAATTTTTCCCCAAAAACAGATCTAACTGTTGCCGATATTGCTGACCGTTGCCGTTAAATGCTCGGCAAGCCCCATGACAAAGATGCAGACTGCTATATTAGTTTCTTACACTGCTGACTGTATTGCGGCGATATGAGTGCTTAAAAAATGTCTTAGAGTGACCAGGATGTGTCGAATTGCTTGCAAGTCTTACCTGAAGAAGGTGTGGTGTTCAACGCAGACCTTCCACAGCCGTTTGGCAGCACGGTGGTTGGGAAGCTTGAAGCCGATGGTGCTTTCAAACTGCTCAAACTTGAAACCAAAAAACCGATCATATCGACTCAACCAAGTGAAAAGCATCTTATTATAGAAGTTAGAAGAGTTCTTTACCTCGCCGGGCCGGATTTTGATGTAGAAGTTGTTCCTCTTGTAGGAGATCTTGAGGATTTTGGGCCAGGCGAAACGGTTGATACGCAGCCTGTCCCTGTAGATGAGGAGACCACTGGCACACACTCCTAACATGATCTCCACGCCTTCCGAGTCCTGAGAACAAACACACCGGAGGACGATAAATTACACACAGTCCCACACTATGTATCGGACAGCACTGACTGTTATCAGGATGAAGCAAGCAGGTGGCGAGTGGAATCAAGCAAATGGTTCTGCTACCTCAAACGTAGGAACTGGAGGGGTGCCTAAGCAAGAATGGCGGATGACATTATGCTCTCAGGTGGAAGCCATTTGCTAGGGGAGAGCCGATCCAAAGCGGGAAGTCTTACAGGGATATTGAAAAGTGTGTTCAACCACATGCACATGTGGAAACTGCACACACATACACACAATAAGCAGCCGCTTACCTCTCCCTCGGCACGAGCCAAGCCTTGATAGAGACGCCCTACCAACTTTGCATTCGGTGAGAGAGGAGACAAAAGAGGGAGGCCGGTCTCATACGCGGTGTAACTTCTTGTCATTTATTCAACAGGATAATACTGGACCGGACAATGACAGCGAGCAACGACGCTCACTCGGTCTCATCAAGACTACTTTATCTACTCAGGCCGTCTTGATATAAATCCGCGAATGTCACAATCTCTCGCTCGGTTGTACTTGACCGGTGATAAGAGATCCACGTATGATGACATCGTCTCAAAAGATGTCAACTCGGCTCCTCGCAAGCCAAAGTAGAAGAGGTGAAATGATGAGTCAGCAGTGCAGTAGCGGTGGCGGTGGTGGTGATGGCGCAAGTGAGGCATCGCAGTGGCAGCCGTGACTGCTGATAGTGTGCATCAAATGGATTTGTCTCAAGTTGCCTCGAATTAATCATCATATATAATCAAGACAGAAACACACCTTCCTCAAATCAATGACTCCTTTTCCACTCATCAGGAAAAAAACAGGAATGAACTATCACTCCAGTAAGTTAGGGACCGCCCAGTCTTCCTGGTTTCTTCACGTCGCTCCAATCGTGTTTAACTTGACATTAATTGGACAGTATTATTGGTTGTCTGATATTATTCTCAAAAAGCTCTGCCCCCCCCCGCTGCAGTTGATTAAGTAAAAAAAAAAAAATGCATGAGCCCCCTCCAGTTGTGCAGTGACAAAACCAAACCAAAGACTATAATCGAAGCATTCTGGTTACCTTGGCGTGGTGGAGATCCACTCCGTACATGGACAGTTTCTTTGCATTTTCCAAGAAATGAATTTCGGCTTCGGCCGGAGTCATCCCCCTGATTGAACGACAACAGCACACATGAGGGACATTGAAGAAAGGACTGTGAAAAGCAGATAACACTGGAGAATTCAATCAATTTCAACAGGAAGCGGACCTAATTCGGTTGTATCGCATAAACTCCTAAGTGAATCAATTTCCTCTTGTGTTCGTGGATGTTTTCAGCTGAATCTCCACCAAGCAGCTGTGAGTACATCCATTTTTAGAACGGGCGGCCTTTTGTGAGAGCCTCACACTGACTGCTCCTGTGCTGCGCCCTCGACTGCATCAAATTACTCACAAATCGTTGCGATGCAGAGGGAATATGGGGCTCAGATGCACAACAGACGGCTTTTTCCCCCCATTTGTGGAAAGACACAAATCCAATGATGAAGGTGTGGTGCCTTCCTGAGCGTTATCACAGATGCTAACAAAAACTACAGCAGAACTTCAAATAGTCCAGTTCTTAAGAAATTGCATTGGACTAGTTTACTAATTCTAACAATTCCTCATATAGTGGCTGTTCCAGATTTGTTTTTTACTCAACTAAGTGCTAGGTATTTCTTGGAAATAAGCCATATAATGGAGGGAGGCTTTATTTATACAAAAACAATCCAAACAGAGGTACAATGAAGAACTGATTGAAAACTCATTCACTCCCAAAGACGTTTTTAAACGTCTTCAGACTTGGCTGGTGCTGAATGAGTTAATCAAAATTAAAACTTTTGGGGGGATCTGATTCACTGATTAACCGACATAACAATCACCGGTAGTTGCAGCCCTATAATTTACTCTCAAATAAAATTTCCTCCCTGACTGAACGAGGCGTCTATTTGTGGTGCTGCATTTAGTTATTCACGTGGACATTATTAGAGGAAATACGGCGTTTTTTCAGCCCTTTTCTACTGGTCCCAGCATAGGCAAACGTATCATTCGACCTGAGATTGCATTTGCATTTACCAATGGAGAAAGGTAATTCTAGCCAATGTCACAAGGTAAAAAAAATAGGCATCAGGAAATACTTGATGACGGCTCTTTTATCATCTAGCTCACAAGACTTACTTGTAGGTCTTGTGGAGCTCCATGACTTTCTCCTCCAGCTCTTTGGTCTGGTTGGGTGCGAAGCGTAATTCGCTGATGTAGTCGCTGCCCAGCTCCTCCGGATCAAAGTCGCCCAGCTCTGACTGCGCGGTGTACGAGCCCAGAACTGTGTGGGTGGCGAAGGAACAAGGGAGACGGCCTGAAACAACGTCGTCTCGAAGCTGCAGGCACAGGTAGTACCTACGAGGATGGAGACAACGGGATTAAAATGTCACTTAAAAAGAAATGAGATTCTTATCATGCTGTGCCAGTGACAATCAAACAAAATGTAAAAAAAAAGAAACAAGCCAATGCACCTTGTGATATCCTCAGTCAGCTGGGAGGGGTCCGGAGGGTAAAACTTCACGTTAAAAGCAAAGTTCCAGGGGCCGGCTGAGAAGCAGAAGGAAGTTTGGATAGATTTTTATCGAGCAGCATTTACAGTCTTCGTCTGCTTGTTCCAGTAATACATGAGTTGTGCTATCGGAACATGAGTTGTGTTATTGTTTTGGAAATTGAGTCATACAAAAGCATTTTATTGGATATACATAAAGACACATACTCCTGATCTGCTTCTTCAGGTCCTTGGTTGGATCCAGCCAATTCTGCCATAGACAGAGAGGAGGGGGGGAGATAAATCAAGTTCTATTTTTGAAACTGAACCGACACATGGGTCTTGACATTCACGGTTGTCACAATACCTTCTGTTTCTCCACATCTCTGTACGTAATGCCAAAGTAGTCCTTCTCCAACAGATTAAGGTGATCGCAGACTTTGTCAAAGAGAAATTGGCCTTTGACCCGCTTCTGTGAGGGGAGAACAAACATGTAACTGACATCTAAAGTCAACCGATGAGTGCAGTGATCCCTGGCCGCTTTGGGCATCAAGTTTTGTGGCTTCAGCGTTTCACGTTTGTTTGTTTTTTACCAAAATTAATACAAAAAAAAAAATGGGTCTGGTTCCCATCAACTGTGACAAACAAGGGATTGCTGTATGCATATTTTATCTTAGTACGCCATCAACCGGGACCGTCGATGCGGGTTAAGCGGGACCCATATATACCGATACAGTGAGCATTTTCTTCTCTTTCCGATCAAAGTCGCCGATGGCCCGATTATCGAATGTCTTTGAAAGGTCACAGGTTAGTCTTTTGAAGGCCATCGATAAACCTGTGGTGAGGGGTGTGTTTAGAGGAATTTTCCACGCTGATCTGCTGACTGACAATCGTAAAAGTCAAACCGGTTCCAACATTTCATTCCTTATGCGGATGGTGAAGACCGAATTAGTCCGAGCCAGGGCTCCCTGAATGTGTGGCAAAACGTAACAATAGTAAATCAGGAAACGTGTGCACCCCTATTTAGTTGTCTTATATTAGTACAGTCAGTTGAGCCATTAGCTTAGCACCACTCACGATCGTAACCACACTGAGTGCACAGATCTCCTGAGAACTGTGCACAGTTCCTGTGTGATTGTGTAAGAGCCACAGGAACAATTGGTGGGAGATTTAATCCCACCAGGATGTCTCTGAGAGTCTTAGCAGAGTCTTGTCAGACTAATAGTGCTTGCTGCTGCTGCTGCATTGACGGCACTGCTCAACACTTTTAACCCACACCACACTGGCATTGCCTTCACGCCCACACAAGGGTTTTTGAAGAGCTACTTTTGTTGAATATTTTCCTCGCACAGTGTTTAATTTACATCACCACACCAAGTTTTGCTGCCCATGACATGGCAACAGGCCGGGCAAAGATCCAGAGCTACATTCAAGCGACGGCTATAATCCAGCATACGGATGCCACGGTCATGCAGAAACACATGCCTCTCGGGATAGTCGAATCACAGAAACTTTGTTCTGCATTTCCTGAACCTTTGTAGAAAACGTCGTCGGGCTAACATTGTTGGTCATGAGTTATCTAAGCTAAAGTTGCATCATAGATAAGATAACCTTTATTTGTCCCACACGGGGGAAATTTGCAGTCTACAGCAGCAAAATTGGGGGTGTGGGGGGTAACTCTACTAAGCATTTAAACACCCTTTCTTCCAAGTACTTCCAGGCCATCTTGCTGAGATAAAAATGTTCCGAAGCAAAAAAAAAAAGGTCCACATACTTTCACCAAAGCCAAGGTAAGCAGAGCCGCACTCAATTTTGTTGGCTGGATGGCTTTGCGTTAACGAACAGCATTGGATTCTGATAATTGGCTCACATATGATTGCTTGGTTACATTGTCTACGCAGTGGACATGCTGTTTCCATGAGTAAAAAATGCTTTTAAAGCACTTTAAATTGTAAATCACAGGAAAAGACTATACATTAATTTGCGTCCCTAACTCCATCCAGTGGGTCTCACCTCCACATTCAAGGTGTAGTCAGAACCGTCCAGTAGCGTCACCTTGCATTGCATGATCTTCACCTTCTTCACTCCTTTTAAAGGAGACCTGGAGAGACGACTGGTGGATGACTGGCGGGATTCTTGGTCGTCTTCTTGTGTCTCCTGATGGGTGAAGATCATACATATTTTAGTTTCTCAAAATTAACACACATTAAAAAAACCAACAACAACAAATTCTAGGAGGGGTCAACTGAAATCATGAAAATTTGTCACATTGTATAGACCAAGGGTCACCAGTGCGGTAGGCCCCAATGACCACATGACTAGCTCAAGGACTTTTTCTATAAATAGATCACCAATGAAAATGTAAACACTGGCTTGCCTGTTCATATCTATCCATTCCCAATTGTTAACATGATCAGTGTCTTCAGAATAAATTAAAATATTTTATAGTCATAAAAATATTCACGGTAACTTGAGAAAATTTGCTTTTTCAAAAATCGGTATCAAAGTGGTAGCGCTTTGCATCAGTCAGTACCCAAGAAGTAGCTCTCATATTCAAAAAGGCTGGTTGTTTAAAAAAAAAAAGTTGTACTTTCATTCCAATATACTTAATGTTTCTTTCAAATTACTATTTGGATAATACTAACGTTTTAAACGTGCATACCAGCAAATCGGGACTGTTTCATAGATGACTGCAAAGGGGAAAAAACTGCATTTGAAAGGTGATTTGAGGAAGAGGGTGAAATATCTCATGGCATGTTATTGTTTTTAGCCGAATGAATGACTTTACATTGCGAATAACAATGATTGGCGAACAGAAACCCGATCCAACTTCCACTTTTATGGAGACGTCTTAAACAAACCACCGGTCCTGTCACATGTCTGCCAGCTAAAAATAGAGCCCGCTTCTCCAAATGAGTTCCTGTCTCTACATGATAATCAAACACTATTCACAGACGCTTTCAATTATAGGCCAGGCCAAAACGTCTGGATCAATCATAGAAAACTACCGAGGCCTAAAGGAAAAAAAAAAAAAAGGTTTGTATCAAACTTGGATTATGTAAGTATTATGAGCCTGTGTTCATTCATATTCAAGCCATGAAAGCAACTCTTCCGTAATTCCGCCCTGGCAAGAAAAGCCACATCGCTTGGGTCAGTGGGTTTGAGCACAAACACTTTTTCTGCATTCAGCACTTAAAATTGGGACACTGACCAAAAGAAGTCATGCTGTCATCGTTCTAGTATTTTTGCTCAATCTTCAGCCAAAATATGACACAAAAAGGGAACAGCTGCATCCTCATAACAAACGCTGTTAACCAGGAGTGTGCATTTCATTTTGGCGATAAAATACAAGATTGAAACCAGCTGTGATGGGTGAACAAAAAGCCACAGATGTACACCATGTTTGTGCAGCTTGGTTTTTTAAAAATGTAACATATGCAAATATAAGCCCATATCCAAGCAAACAAATGTTATCTTTTGTAAATAAAAATGTGTGAGAGCAACAAACAAAAAATATATATTTTTGATGTATTTTTAAGTTGTGCATATAGACATGCTCATGCCCATATTATGATAAAATACAAAAACACTTTGGGAATTAATGAGGCAGGAACTAACTAGAAATGTTTTGTATATCTTACATTTTTAGTTTACATTGTGATACACATGTAAATCACAACAAGCATAACTTTGTTAAATGCCAAAATGTTTGTAAAAAATAAAAAAATGTGAAAAATGCAAATGATAATGCTATGACATTTTAGTCCCATTTATATGATTCACTTTGTAGACTCCTGTTTGAATTTGAAATGTAACTCCAATCAGTCTGTATTTGCACCATGCGGAAAAACACTTCTGGATTTGTTCGCCAGTCTTCTAACAGTGTTGCTAGGTAGAACTGAGAGGCGGCTGGGTTTGTCGGGAATCCTAACAACCATGAAATGCACTCAGGTGACTTCTCGATTGTTCCTTAGCAGGTAAAAATTCTATTAATACGTTAATCTCAATACTTAAAGTGTGTACCCGAAGTCATCATTTAGCAGTGGAAAGCGAACACCTCCCCTCTTTGTCATGTGTTCCTCTGCATCTGCTCCAGGCAGAGAATGATGACTTTTCCCCACACGGAGGCACAATTGACTCAGGCCGAGCCGGCGGGATTTACGAGCAAGATATGATAGAAGTCAGCTATATGACCTGTTCTTTCCTGGCCGGCGTGCTGTGTCCCACGGCGGCCGGAAGCTGCTCAAGCTGGTTCTGAGGCGTAGCGGGTTCAGCGACTTTTGGGTTCTCCCTGGGAGTCTCTGTGCTCTCCTCTTGCTGCTGCTGCTGCTTGGCCTCAGAGTCTGCGCCTGATTCGGTTGTCATGGTAAATTACGCTGGAGCGGAAGAAGAAGAGGATGAGTCAGCTGACCACTTAAGGGGTACGGCGCACTCCATTTGCTTCAGCTCTGTTAACCGAACAGAAATTCGAGACGCAAGCAAAGATTTTCAGATAAGGCTGTAGCATAACAGCTGATATGAATAACCCATGATAGATGTTTAGTACTGCTAAGTTGTTCGTTTGTTTCTACTTCCTGTTTTGGTTCTTGTCACTTGTACTGATTGTCAACAAAAAGACTTCCATTTGGATATTGTGATGGATGTTCAACATTTGAGTTCACCTGTGATTTTATTTTGGCGGTTTTTAATGGCCATTTTGGTTCACATTTCAGTTGGTTAGATAGGAAACTAGAGCCGGTATTGACTAACATTTTGTGAACAAAAGGACTTGGATTTTGATACTTCTGATTTCAGAGTCCCATTTGTTTGTGCTGTTTGACACGATGGAAAGAAGTAAACGACTACATGAGCTTCTTGCACAAGCAGTCGGCGGGGCTCCCTGCCATACACTTGTCGCTTGTGATTAAATCGTGTTCCATGTGTGCATTTAGTTTTGTCTTACATGACAATAGGTGAGTTTATTTTATACTTTTATACCCATGTTTAAAATGTGATATGTGAAGTTGAAGACATTTTGTGAGATCTCACAAAGCTATCTCGGGATTGAAGGGCACATCAGTGAAAGAAAACCACACACACGTTATGTCCCACAGGTCCTAATCTGAGCTAATGAGAGGAAACATATGACGACATGTTTTGCCAAACAACAGTGACAGATAGTATTTGGTACTCTGGGGCCCCACTGGTCTTAGCTAACCCACGGGCTGTGCTCGAGAGATCAGAGGGCATGTGTGCAAGATTTGTGGGTGTCTTGCTGTCGCGTGGGTTGCTAGTGGTGGACGATTACCATTCTGCGGCCGCCCTTCTCTTACTCCCTTCGGCTCTATTTATAGGGCTCTGTTTATTCCGCGCTCGGGAGGATGTCGGGGACACCGGATCAACAAAGGCAGCACTGTCGTGTGAGGTATTCCCCCGAAAAATGCTTTGCACCAAAGATCACACTCAAAAGGATAACGAGACTGAAAAGCATAGCGCTATATAAAGAAGCAAAACTAAAAGTGGCCCCCACGACTGCTTTTTACATTACCAACGCTACCATATGTTTTAATGCTATAGCAAAAACCCTTCACATTTCAGGCTTCCCGCACAGGTCCATATGTCCTTCAGAATCTGGACCAAAACGTAAGGAGCCTGGCTGCACAGACAGGTTACGCGATCACAATAACGCTCTGATTCAGCAATAATCAAGGACGACACATGATATCAGCGTGCAAAAATATATTTGCTCAAAAAAGAAACAATCTAACAACTCCAAACTGTAACGATATTACGTACTGCACATTGGCTGGTACTGAATGGGCTGTTTACTCATGTTTCCATTTCTGGACTTCAGCTTTGAATTATTTGGTGCAAAAGTACATAAATGACTTCAAATGTGAACTAGAAATAAGTATACAGGAATCATGAAACTTGAGATCAGAGAATAGTCAATATATTCACACATTGAAAATAATATTGTGATAATCATAAACTGTGGTACAAAAATCTCTCTGTTGAAAGGCGTGACCATGTGATTAACTCATTCAGTACCAGCCAATTCTGGACCAGGTCTGAAAAGACGTTTAAAAACGTCTTTGGGAGCGAATGAGTTAATACAGTACTTTATATTGACATATTGATAGCGATACTAACACCACTGGTGTCAGTATATCTTTTTCATGCGATAATAAAGTGACCAAACAGATCCCAACGCAAGCTCACACTTTAACAGCCTCTTTAACTCCCAAACTAAAGCGCATTACACGTGTATATCAATGTCAAGGGCTACCAAAACAAATGAACTTACACTCCTGAAATGAACGGTGAGGAATTTCAAAGCGGCTGTAAATCCCGCCTCGGGGCATTTATAGCAATTCTGAAATTGCTTTCCCAGAGTGGATTTAACTTTGGTCCTTCCAAACATGCTGATTGGTTTGCTTTCAAATACCCAGACAATGTATCACACCGCAAGGTTGCAAAGAGTTGATTAATAAGATTTACAAGCTTCTGCAGCAGAAGTGATCAAGTCACATGATCCAAATGGTAAACTTTGCCTTCCACAAACTATGAGGATAGAGAAAAGTTGGGTCTCAGCATGACAGAAATGTGGATGAAGAATAGGTTCAGTCACACAAGCCAACAAAGCACACAAGCCATCTTGTGCGTGGACCACTACAGGCGTTATGCGTAAAAAGAAAGATGCATTCACCAGCCATTTTAAGATGGTATAAAGAGAGGAAGGCGATCCAATTCAATCACAACAAAAGTCACTGCAGTCTTACGCTTTGACAAGGCACTTTTAGAAATTGCTTGAGTGTGTTGAAATCTGAGCTCAGCGTTTATCGCATTTAGAATTTCAGCATGTCCAGTTACCCAACAAATCAACAAATGCCAGATTTGCTTCATTTGCTGTTTATTTGCGTGGTTATCACTTGATTGCCTGTACAGCATACTTCCTCTATACATTCTTATGACTAATGTGATTTGCAAGTATCTTTTTTCAACACCAGAATAGATTTTTCTTTGCCAACTACAATTCACACTATTCTAATAAGAGTTAAGTAGGCAAATATCAAAAGCACAATAAAAGCGCTCGCGTGTGTCCCCTACATAAAAAAGGATGAAGTTTTCACCAGGGCCCAAAATAATCCCAACGATGGAAATATTCCAATATATCAGATATCTATCAAATACAGTGAAACTCCTTGACACCGAAATCATGTTTGCAGCAAGACATTTTTCACAACAGGGGACTTTTCACTATAGCAAATTTATCTCAGATGTAAACACACAACAAAAGGAAAGAAATTGCGAAATTTACGTTCAGCATTCACTTTCACGTACATCAATTTCTTGCATAATGACTTTTACTTCTTTGATTTCTCCAGTGCATTCAACACCATCCAGCCCAACTTACTGGGAGATAAACTGCAAAACGCCGGAGTGGACCACCACCTCACAGCATGGATTACAGACTACCTCACAAACCGGCCGCAGTACGTGAGGGTACAGGGCTGTGAGTTGGACAGGCTTCTCACTGGAGCGCCGCAGGGGACTGTTCTGGCTCCATTCCTATTCATCCTCTACACCTCGGACTTCAGACACACCACTCCAAACTGTCACCTTCAGAAGTTCTCAGATGACTCTGCGATTGTAGGCCTCATTACAGAGGTAGTCGATCGGGAGTACAAGGGACTGACGAAGGACTTTGTGGACTGGTGCCAGCAGAATTACCTCCAGATCAACCCTAGGAAAACTAAGGAGTTGGTTGTGGATTTCTGCAGAAAACAGTCCTCACCTGCACCGATGAACATCCAGGGTATGGACATAGAGAGGGTGACCTCCTACAAGTACCTTGGTGTTCTTCTAAACAATAAACTGGACTGGTCTAGTAACACGGACACCCTGATTAGGAAAGGACAGAGCCGACTCTTCCTACTCAGGAAACTGAGGTCTTTTGGGGTTCAGGGGTCACTCCTTAAGACTTTCTATAACTCGGTGGTGGCCTCGGCCATCCATTATGGTATTGTCTGCTGGTCAGGCAGCATCTCGGCCCGGGACAGAAAGAGACTGGAGCGACTGGTCAGGAAGGCCAGTTCTGTCCTGAGCTGCTCCCTAGACACTCTGGAGGAGGTGGGCAACAGGAGGATGCTAGCTAAGCTAAAAGATATGATGGACAGTCCCTCCCACCCCCTCCAGCCTGCCCTGACAGCACTAGGTAGCTCCTTCAGCCAGAGACTGTTACACCCGTGCTGCAAGACAGAGAGATACCGCCGCTCGTTCCTACCAACTGCTGTCAGGCTACTGAATAAAAAAATAAAATGACGTGGAAAACAATTGTAAATAGCACAGCCACCTTATCTATCTATATCTATATTGCAAACACTTTGATTTTCTTCTTTCTACCTACAATCTTGCTGCTGTAGACTGTAAATTTCCCCAGTGTGGGACAAATAAAGGATATCTTATCTTATCTTATCTTACTTTGCTTTCTCCATCTTTCATTTTTATTACTTTTATCCTGTCTTCAAGCGTTAAAGCTTTTCTTTTCTTCACTCCTTGGTCTGCAAAGGTACTTTTTGTAGCCATTTTAGCAATGCAACGTTCGTGCTGCGTCTGAAACTAACAATAACAAATACTTCCTGTGCTACTGCGCCTGTGTAGGCCACTGTGGTGTTTGCTGTTGCCGTTTCCGAGCTAAGCAGTAGGAGTCGCTGTAGGCTAAGGTTGGATTAGACTTTTACGGAAGGCTTGTTTTCGTTATAGTGAATCTGGTTGCGAGGCAAGGACAGAGAAAACGATTTTGTATGATGCAACAGGGGGATTTTTCATTGTAGGGGGAGCAGAAAAGTGGGAATGGTTTTAATGCATGAAGATTTTTTTCACACTAGGGGGTATTTTCGCCCATGTAGGTTTCAATGTAGAGGAGTTTCACTTTATCTTCCAACAGTGTCGGTTTATGTACAGTGTATGGCTACATTACATCGGAGTCACTGAGCGTGTCAGTGCTAGTGGATGGATGGACATTTTGAAAGTTTCATTTGAGATCACCTCACATATACACAGGATGAGGCATGGCCATCTGCGCAACACAGCTGGGCCCCCGCCCCCTCACCCTACACTCCCAAGCACCCCGCAGGCGCGCGGGGTTTGCATCGCCGGCGTTTTTCTGACACATCACTCCAGCCGAATGGCAAGCCGGCCCCTCCTAGACATGGCCGCTGGGGGCTGACAGCTGCCGCGCACAATCCTAGCCACTGTAACAGGAAACCATGTTGCTGGGTCTGGACGTTTGGATTAAGAGTTTCCAGATCCCTAAAGTGCTTTTAAGTGGCCTGAATTGCAAACAGAAGGGAGGGCTGTGCGATTTGATTAGTTTGGTCCAAAACGACCTGTTTTCTTGTCTGTAGTCATGAGGCTGTCACACAATCTCCATTTAAACCCAGTTAATGTCTTTTTACATTGAATTTGAGATATTCAAATATTCTCCATCTGTAATTGCGATGCTGGTCGACTTCAGATTATAATGAGATGACACAGAATTTAACAACAGGACCAGGTGATTCCAGATTTAGGAAGGTAACGCGAAACATTATGTAAGGTACCAAACTGAATGAAAACATACGCGGCTATCTGAATGGGTCAGATAGTTATGGAAAAAAAACCATGTACCACACCGTATTGTACTGTGCCTTACTTGAATGTCAACAGCGCAGTAAATGTTCGTATTTACATCGGAGCTATACCCATTGAAGTGGACGGTGGGCACTTGTGACATCAATTTTAGTTGACAGCAGATGGCAGTACAGGACAAAATCTCAGCCTAACTTAAAACATGGCAGAGCAAGGACAGAGAACTGGAGATGGTTAAAAAGGGATAAAAAAAACAACTCCATAATAGTCTGCCTCAGTTTTGGTGATCCGTGACTATTTCATGTAACTCTCAGTCCATAATCAATTCCCCTCTCAGAATAAGTGTCACAAAAACAACAATGTCTCTTGCAAGCATGCTGGCAGTCAAATTCAAAAGTTGGCTCAACTTTGAGGGCATTTTGTTTTTAAATGTACAACTTTGGGGAGCATTCAACGGATTGCGTTTCGGCTTCCTTTCCAAGAGGACATGTGTAAAACATTGCTGGGCTACGCTTTCAACATCCCGCTGCTTAGCGCGATGAGTCGAAGCGGCCTTAACAATTCCAGCTATCCAAACAAGCCGTGCTTTCGTCTTCAGCGTCTTCTGCCAGGACACTCAAGTCTGCTCTCAATCCAAGTGAAACCGTATTTCACACACGAAAAGTACAAGGCCGTCCAAGAGGCCCGAAACTCCCTGATTCCCTTTGTGCATTCGCAACAAAATACCATACAAATATCGGCAAGTCAGCAAAAGGGCTGTTGCGGATGCCTCGCCAACCTTACTTTGGTCTCTCTTTGTGACAACCAAACTATAAAATGAAAACTCCAAAGTGGCACGCTTTGATAATTCACACAAAGCTAGCTCGCTGCGGTAACAACATCACAACACCACATCCTCACCTGCAGTGATAAAGTGCGCCAGACTATTTGGTCACCCTTTATGTTGGAAATGCAAAAAGAAATGCATACAGTGCTGAACTCAATTGTTTGGTGTAAAATGGGTTTACTGTACCTCACAATAAAGCAGTTTCTTGTGTTTCTTGGGAGGCTGGTACTGACATTTAAATTCCTTTCAAAATGGGAAAACTAGTTGCTATAAGAATACACTGGCCAATGATCATCCGGTCACTGAACAAATGAAACTTGTAAGTCAAGGAACTACTGTATTACTATGTAAATAAATAGTTTCACAATTTGTGCATCTTGATTATATGCTTCACTCTCCATTAAGATTGTGCTCATTCTCATGTACGTGCCATCACCATTGGGGGGTTGGGGCCGCATAATATAGACATGCTACACGAAGAAGAGTTTCACAACTTTTAGTTGTGTTTTTCACAGAGGATAAAGAATGCATGCCAGTGAGAATTGTTATATGGCCTGCCTACATGTGTGCCTGCACCAGTTGCTTGTTGTCAAATACTACGGCAATCTAACACTTTTGTTAGCCCGTCCGTCTATGGCATTTCCATTGCACATTAGCGTTAAGAAAGAAGACTTTGGAAAATTGGGTTTAATCCTCTACCATGATGTATTTCTTGTAGCTGACAAAAGTGCTAGCTCATATTAAAAACAAACAAAACCATTCTAAAATTGAGGTACTACTGTGTAAGGAGTCAATCCGACGGGACTTAATTATCCTCAAAAATGAGCACATCATTCCTTTTGGTTTAGCCACAAAATGAGAATCCACAGACATACTCCTTAAGCAGATGAACGGAAAACAAAGCCCACAATGTTGAACATCAACAGGCCAGTGTGCATTTGTCCACTGACTAGAGATCAGCTACTGGAAGGATGCGAGGATGCAAAAGCAGCCACACCGAGTGTCACCCTGACCACGCCTACCCGCACTGCAGATCACAAACAGCCCCACAAAATGTGTGCCGTCCAGACCGCCGATAACCTTGCACATTACCCCCCACACACACACACACACACGCAGACACACACACAATTACACACACCGCCACGCCGAGCCACCACCGGAGACGTCATTTTGAATCAAAGTTGCTGTCGACAGTTGTTTTCTTTCACTTATTTTTCTTTCGCCTCGAGGCTACATCAAACAAGCTAGCTCACCTTTTAACGTACAGCCTTGTAGCTTTAGCCACACGTCAACTTTAGCCTCTTATGCTAACGTTTAGACATCAAAATGACTTATTTGAACGCAGCTCTCCTGACAGAAACGTCACTGTGTGTCACCAACGTACGTCGACGACCGTAAAAAAGCGGCGCATCTGACGTGACGACGAGCTCCCCTCCCCCTATTTACCATGACGAAACATAAAACTGTTTTTATTACCAGAACCGTTCCTCGCTGGGCTGGTTACGCGGGTTGCATACGCCGTGCGTAGGCTTGTGTTCCCTGACAGCTCCGCCGATCTACCGCCGTTCGCTCTCCCTCCGCCCTCAGCTGCGTCCGTGCCGCCGCAAGGAGAATTGTGGGAAATCGAGGCGCACGTACGCACACACTGGCGTTGCGTGCGCACGCTCACGCGCGCTGTCACGCACGCACGGGTGGACGAGGCTGATTTTTATTGGGAATGATACAGCACTGTTCAAAAGGAAATTCGTGACGTCACCAAGTGGCCTCTCATCAAACGGTGCGTTGAGTCACAACAGTGGAATATGCACTATTAATGTGGTCATTTTCATCATCAAAAATGTAACATATAATATAATACATATATAATCAGCAAGAATTCCTGTCATATTTGTTGCGTTCCTTTTTCCTCATTTTTTAACTTGATAAATGCAACATTGATTTATCGAGAAGAATGAAAAAAGAAGGGTAAAATAAACTGTTACATTTCACTTATTAATTTGAATGTGATTAATTATATCACATTTATGACAAATAATTTTGATAACACTTAAAGCCACAACATTATGACCAAACGCATTGGTGGCCAAAATATGGCTAGCGGGCCACGTATGGCCCACTCTGTTCTTTAATCTGACCCACGGAGGAGTTAGCAAGAGTCGCTGTCATATTTGTTTTCTCTAAAATGGATTCATTCAAATGTACTAATTTTTTTAAATGTGTTGTCTTCATTTATTTGATTAAATATTTGGTAAACGGATTTATTGGAAATAAAACAATCAATAAACATGAACCTAAATGGCTAATTAATTATAATTGAATTTATTGGAAATAATACAATTTCTACTGGTAGAATATGGGCTGCTGCCTTCCTGTGTAGAGTTTGCATGTACTCCCATACAGTGCTTGCATGGTTTTGCCCCAGGTACCCTGGCTTCATACCACATTCCAAAAAACATTCACACCTATGGAAAAGATTAGTGTCTTAAATGAACCAAAGAGGCATATTTTTAAAAGCTGGGGGGACAAACCCATGCAAACACTTATAGAGCTCCATCACAGAAGGTCAGAGCCAAGATTCAAACCGGGACCACAAAAATGTGAGCCAGACATGTGAAACCGGTATACGGTTCACCGTGTTGCTGACCAGAAGTTCCAGTGCAACAATACATATCACACAAAATTTTGACTCTGCATCCAAATATCACAAATATCAGATTTCATGTTAGCATGTCAGTGTTTTGCTTGTTGATAGAAAGCCTTCAGAAGTTCACTAGCAGAATAACAACTTTTATATATGAAATATAGTAATTTGTAGATCATTCGGAGTAGCTTTTAAGATATGTATGACATTCTGGGCCTGTGGAGTCAACACTGGCAAATGTAAGTAAACCACAGACACACAACTCGGCCAAACTAAAAGCAGTCATCAATCACTGCTGCATCCCTGGAGGTGTCAGGCAATGAGGTTGACCACTGCACAGCTCTCGACTCAAGTGCCTCCATTACGCCCGTGCATTATGCCTTTGCCATTCAACATAAATTTAGACTGGGTGATTGATTGTTTCCCCTCCCCTCCCCTACGTTTGACAGCGCCTAACTTCTTTTTACACTTGTGTGGCCACAAAGAATGTACACTATAAGTTATGCGATTACAGTATAGCTGGAGGAAACCCACGCAGGCATGGGGAGAACATGCAAACTCCACACAGAAAGAATTGAACTCTGCACCTCTGCACTGTGAGGTGGACATGCTAACCAGTCGTCCATTGTGCTGCATTTTTTATTGTTATTATTATCAAAACCAGGCATTAGAGAAGAAATGAGGTGAGATCCGGCATCAGCGCAAAAAAAAAAATCTCGAAAAGTTTACTTGCATCTGTGATTAAAACATTTAGTCAAATTTAGTTGTTTAAGTGCACCAAAGAAAAAAGTTGTGTTTGAATTGACTCAATTTCATTTCATCAGGGGGTTGCACAAAATCAAATACCGTAATCTGGATCCAGACACGCACTTAAAAAATCTATCTGGATGCAGATGATTAAATGATTTTATTACGTGCACCCACTTGACGAACTAAAATTCAGTCACTTCAACACACAATTTTTTTCAGTGTGTTATTACCAGATTGTGTGACACTGTTGATGCAAAATTAACCGCACGACTGAGCTGCAACCAGCAGAAGCGTCGTTGATACAGTCTTGCTTTCTAAATGTCACCGGATGAGCGCGTGCATGAAACACGACAATATTGCATCATTAGAAACTCATGCTTTGAAAGCTCATCTACACTTTCATAAATAAAGCAAACCACTTAGTGTTGCTGATGAACTTCAAAGACACACTCCTGATAGACACACCCACTCAGAAAAGCAAAGAGGTGCGACAAATATCCTATGTAGAGTACACAAACGCATCGCCACCATCGTCTGCTGCTGGCCAGAACATGTGCACGATGACACACAAATACACACAGAGCACGTTTTTAATGAGGTTGCTCCCTCTGGGTGTTTTTGTGCCTTTTTGCCTCCTGCCTCCCAGAGGGAAACTGACCAAACTGGGTCAAACGTTTGACTTTTATTTCACTTAATTGCTGACATGTAGCGTGCCATACTCATGTCGAACACATTACCGCTCCACTTTAGAGCACAACTTAAGTGAACAGCAACAAAGACGTGCTCGAAATAGGTGATTCCTAGGTAGCCGCCGAGCTAATTGTAGCATGCATCATAAAGCAAGGAGAGAGCGCGGGCTGCTTGTAAGCCTGCTAAGAGAGGTAACAAAATATTCTTATACTGCCATAGAGCAAAACAAAGGATCATTTTTTCCCACGCTGACATTGTGCACACGTACCCGCAATGTCACTAGGTTATCTCCATGGTGCAATTCCTCCATTAACCATAAACAACTCTTAACTGCTTTGACTTGGCAGGCAACGTCATGCGCGAGGATGACTTGATGCAAGGAAGAACTAGAGATGCACAGTTGTACAAGGATATAAACACAATGCAAGGGCTGAGTGGGACTCAATTTCAGCCTTGGAGTTTCAGGGCTCAGACCAGCCCATTTTAGTTCACTGTGTTTGAATCAAGTGATACACTTGAACCCTTATTAGTGTATCAATCTGAACTATCTTAATATTCTCTCTAATATTTATATGGTATTTGATCAGGAATCTACTTTACAATTGCGGTCATGATTGGTGTTTAATTGAATAAGTATGGGAAGAAAAATAGTTAAAATGGGCAAAATGATATATGACGATAAATGATATACATAACATGACATAAAACATTTTACAGTTAACAAGGCAGATAAACGCTGTTAAAACGGTGCTCGCACTGCACTTCCTATTTGTGTTTTTATTTTGAAACCTATTCACGTCCTTCTGGCTTAATACTTAGCAGATTAATGCTAACTTTATGACAGCTACAGTAATAGGAGGAGATGTGTTTTTATTTTGAAACCTATTTACATCACTTCTGTATTAAACCAGAAGTGACGTTAATAGGTTTCAAAATAAAAACACCAGCTCCAGTAATCGGAGGAGACTTATCCATCATGCTTTGTTGCCGCTACAAGTAACACTTGTGCTACGCCTCTTTAACATGTTATTTTTGCTTGTAAGTAATGCCGATAACCCAAAATCTTCATAAATAGGATGGGCCATTTCTCTACGTGGTTCAGATTTAGTAGCAATCACAAAATTTGATTGTCACATCTCTCTTTGAAGGCGAGAATTCAACTACAATGTTGCTCAATGAAACTGGATTCAGGGGACATTTTATGGAGAGGCATCAAACGTTACCGCCATATTCAATTTCGTGGCAATCTTGAGGACAACATTGTCTTCGAAGGACCCCTTGAAATGGCCAAAATGTCATTGAAATGGTCTCTTCCAAGGATGAAATTCTTGAAAATACAAACGATAACACTTGTAATAAAGTACACGTGTCAGCTGCGTTTATGTGCGGTGTGACGACGGGGGAAAGTGTGTACGTGCGCAGATCAATGCCTCGTCACACATGCTGGCTCAGCACGACGACGCAGGACATGTGATGTTCGGACTCTGCTTAGCTTATGTGGCTGCTTAAGTCGTCACTTTTTTTTTTTTATGCTGCATACACATGCTTCCCTGTTCCTGTTCCTGCGCAGCCAACCTTGACCTAGTTTAACCCCGAACCAGTCATTTTTACGGCAACGTCTTGGTGCCGATCAACCGATCCTTGTGGACAACATCACACTGAACAACAGATCACACAACCTTGTTAAACAATTTCACAGATGAACCTGTCACAGTTTCCTGTCAAAACCATCCCACCCGACCGCCAAATACATCCCCCATGACAAAGATTTGCCCAATTGCACCCATGTCAACAACACCAACAATACAATTGCACCCTATTGTCAGCTAATCACAACTGATCACAATGCCTGTTCGCAACAAACCTGATTGCACATCCCACATGACCCACTTTTGACCAAATAATAGGCCACACCCCCTGTCAAACACCACCGATCACACGCCATGTTAAAAACGGATCGCACTTTCACATCATCGACTCGATGGTGAGCACCCAATTAAAACCCATTCCCATTGAGAACCGATCACCCACGTCAACAAGTTTGGACCCCAAACAAACGATCTCACCCACATGACAACAAACAATTGCAACCCCCCATCACCAACTTTGTGCCGTACAGTCGATCACACCCCAGCCACAACCATTCTCAACACCTCCGTATAAAAAATTTACAACAAAGGACAGACTGCGCCCTGCTGTTGATGAGTTCTCTGAACATCAAATCACACTCGCCTGGTTCACAACATTGTATCACACTGAACACCCGATCCCACACCCTCACATTAACTTCACATCTAATAATCAATCGCACCACCCACGTCAAGAACTTTGTGCCAAAAAACAGATCGCACCCTGATACCAACTTCACACGATCAACCGATCACACTGAACACCCGACGACACCCATCACGTTGCCAATTTTGGACCAAACTACTGATGAGCTACGACTGAAAGAAATCAATCTGTTGTGGCAAAGAACAGATCGCACTCCTGTCTACAACTACGTCCAAGGTCATCTTCCTCCTTGTTGTACACAATCGCATTTTTTTGGGAGACTCTGAGTGTCATTGAGCTTGGAGTCTGGAGCTTGAACTGGATGAACTCCAAACAACTTGGCTCCCAGCCTGCTTGTTTGTTTTCCACCTTCCAATTAGTCAAAGCTACTGCCCCCTGCTGTCCAGTTCCATTCAGTAAGGCAGGTCAGCGAGCACACAAATGGCAACATTAAAACCTGATTTGGATGCGATAAACTGGGCCAAAGGTCCTGCAGCATCCCCTGCCGCTTCGGGGGAACGGGATGTGAACACACAGTCAGCATAAGGAAAGCGTGTCTTATCACAAAGAGTTATAAAGAATGTTTTTGCAACCTTTGGAAAGGGACCCGCTCATGAGTGTGATTGTCAAGGAAGCAGTTTTGAAGGAAAGGGCGGTGCTGAAAAACTGACTGAGTCCTAGGAATGATTTGATCTTCAATCAAGGTTACGGTTATGTCGGAAACAAGCCACCAAGTGTATCACTACATCAGCGACTCTTCAAAAACACTTACAAATAATCATACTTATTGTCGTTTTCCGTTAACATGTAAGACAATAAAATCTCAAGTGAAACTCACAAATGTAGAGCTCTAAGTTTTTGTGAAATCAAAGACAATTGTAATCTTCAAAAAAAAAGCAATCAGAGACAGTTGCGAGTCTAACATGGAGCTAGCATACTTTTTACATCAGAGAAAATTGAAAGCATTCAATGAATTTAGCACTGTTTTTTTTATTTTTTTAATTTAAACAAAAACGGCAGCTGGATCCAAATTAGGAAGGCCGCGTCCTCGGAAGTAACCGCATAAACCGTGGCGAATTTGAACAAGCTAGCCTTACTAATTTAAACTCAGCTGCGCGTGTGTCCTTCGGGAGCGGAAACAGAAATGCAGAGTCTGTCACTTACTCGTGATTCATCGCAAACGACAAATCAGCAGCTAGCGTCAGCGGGCGGGATGGGTCGTGGGGTGGGGGTGGGGGGGGGTACTTTACTGAATGGACTGCCGTGCTCTTGTCATTGCCAAGTCAGCGTAGAAGAAGAGCAGAGCGACGCAGGCTGCGAATGTGTGCTCCGAAGCTGCCTTCGCTCAGGGCCACTATAGTCTTCAAGATTAAGCAGAGATAGTTATGAATCTTTTTTTTTTTTTATTCCAAAAACGATTTAGAGAACCTTGGATAATTTCTCCAAAACATCCAAACAAAGTTTTAGAACAACAAAACACATGTTGGTAAACTTCAAAAGGTTTTTTTTAGTCTTCAGTGAATCAAAAGTTTTTTTGTCAACATTCTAAAAGAGCACAGGTGTCAAACTCAAGGCCCGGGGGGCCAGATCTGGCCCACATCATTTTATGTGGCCCCGTGAAGGCAAATCATGCCCGTTGACTTTGTTTCTTGCAAATTGACTTCAGTTTGCATGTCGCACATACAGCGCATTTGACAATAAAGTTGTACTTGACTTGACTTGACTTCACAACACTGACATATGAGATACTGGAAGATTTTTTTGTTCAGAATCCCCTTTTAAAATAAACTGAAGCATCGTTGAACAAACAATTTACTGGCTTCTGATTTCAAAAATTCTTATCCAACAATTAGTTGTATAAGTGATGACGTCAGGTGATCATACATTTATATGGGTTCACGGACATATCGGCCCTCCAAGGGAAACCATAGCTACAGCTTGGCCCGCGACAAAAATGAGTGTGACACTCCTGGTTTGGAGTCTCTGTTGAAAACTTCTCATATTTTGTTAAAATTTACTTTTCAAATCATCAGAGACATCTATGAGGAGCTAAACAAACTTTTGGCAAACATCAAAGAAAAGTTTGATACTTCCAAAAAACAAACGCGTGTCGTCGTAAAATTACCCAATCCCAGGTTAATCCTCATTCGCGCAATAAATAAATGACTCGCACTGTCAAGTTTCGTAAATGGCCAACCCTTTTATATCACCGTCAAGTGATCAGACCTATGCAGGTGGTGAGATAACACCTCTTGCAAACGGCTTATCTCACCACTCGCCAGGATTGAGTCATAAGCGTTATCTCCCGCGGGCATTGAAGGCATCCCGCACACCAGTTTGACTTCGGACTGCTTCCTATTCACATTTCCAACACGCCCAGTGGCGTGATCAGAATGACAAACTGTTGATCACTGCATTAGGTATGCCTGCGCTATTCACGACTATTTTGACTCATTTATGTCATTAACGTATGAATAACAATAATCATAATGATACATCATAATAATAATAGTCAATTTGGTAGGTGGCACGGTGGACGACTGGTTAGCACGTTTACTTCACAGGTTTCGATTCCAGGCTCTGGTATTCCTGTGTAGAGTTTGCATGTTCTCCCCGTGCCTGCATGGGTTTTCTCCGGGTGCTCCATTCAATAACCTTTATTTTGTGTGCCACGCTACGCCTCCTCATTTTCCTTCTCCTCCACCTCCAGCACAATGGCAGACGTATTGATCGTGACCTGACGTGACAGCGGTATTGATCGGCATTCCCGAGATGAGCGGTGAGAGACAGTTCAGATCGCCTTCAATGCTGACAACATCGCAGCAAAGTGAAAGTCTGTAGACACCCGGCGGTTAAAAATGCTACAAAATACCGCACTGCGGGCCAAAATGGGAACCAGGGAATTCCCTGCTTTCAGTCCCCGTAATTATAAGCCTCCCTGTGTCTCAGTGGAGGACTACTTCGGAACGGGGAAAAATTTAAATCCACCTTTGCTTCCATCGCCTTCATTTTCTCAGTGCTTTATTTCTTGTTTAAACATGAACTGTGCTAAATGTATTTTTACACCTGTATAAGAGTGTTTAAAGTGCATGTGACTCAACCCCTACCCCGATTTGAAACCCAACAGCAGCAATGGACAATTGGCAACCTGTGTCCACACCTGGAGTGGCCCTCATTTAATTTTTGAAAATAAAAATAGCAGAGCAGTTTTAAGTTGTATTAACAATGACCACTAGATTGAAACTTCAAACCCTATTTTGAAAACCTAACCCTGGATTCAAATACTAACCTGGCTTAAAAGTCTACTTTTTGAAACCTAAGCCTTGCTAGAAACCCGAACCCTGACTTGAAACCCTACTTTGAAATGGTAACCTTTGTTAGAAAGCCTACTTATGGCTTGGAACTGTTTTTAGAAATTCGAACTCTGATTTGAAACCCTACTTTCAAAACTCTAAACCTTATTTAAAATCATAACCCTGACACGAAACCCTAAAGCGAAATCCAAGTCATTGCTTGAAATCCTATTGTGAATCCCTAACCGTACTTTGAAACCCTAATCTTGGTATCAAACTAACCCTGGCTGGAAGTCTTCATTTGCAACCTCAACCCTGAATTGAAACACAAAATTGAAAAGCTTAACCCATTTGAAACCTTACCTCGCTTGAAACCTTAACCCTAGCTTGACACTCTAATTGGAAACCTTAGCCCTCACCAAAGCATTCATTGAAACCCTAATTATGTGATGATGGGCAGGCAAACTAAGAAAAAGTCTCCCCCACCAGCACACCCTAACTCAAAACTCAAATTATCCACTGGCGAACACTGAAAGAGGAACAAGCTTGACAGAGCACAGCTGGGATGGGTGCCACAATAACTCTCACGGAATTTGCACCTCTTTTATCTCTCTGGCCCTGTACATTCACCTTCATCGGTTACTTCACTCATAAACCAGCAGAAGGTCCACGTGTCCATGGACACATCACCCAGCAATAAAAAAATGTGTAGTCAGTCAATAACTTTCTTACTTTTGATCCATTCACAGTTTCTATGGTAGCGAGCGGAAACACACACGCTGAGCAAACATCCCATTTCCACAGGAAACATCTGATCAAGAATGTGTGTGTGTGTGAGAGAGAGAGAGAGAGAGAGAGAGAGAACAAAAACCGTCCACTCAGTACTGTCAGTCACCAAAGTATTAAAAAAAAACCAATGCATTAGACACTAGAAAGGCCAGTGATGCTAATGTTTGTTTCTCCAACAAATGTTCATGAGTCAACATGACCACGCGCTACATGTTAATTGTCATAAAAAAAAATAAATCCCCTGAACTGGTTGCCAGCCACTCACAGGACACATATAGACAATATACTGTGTTACATTAACCTACCATGCATGTTTTTGGAATGTGGGAGGAAACTGGAGTACCCTGAGAAAACCAACACAGGCACGGGGAGAACATCCAAACTCCACAAAGGAAAGCTAGGACCTGCCTGGAATCGAACCCATGACCTCTGTGCTGCGAGGCAGATGTCCTAACCAGTTGGTCATCTATCTATATCTATAACTATAGATATAGATTTCGATAGATATAGATCTCTCTCTCTCTATATACAGTACATATAATTTAAAGATGGGTCATAACACCAGAAAAAGTTTTTCACCCGTTACCTTTTATGCATGTTTAACACTGCATGGCCTCGTAAAATTGTATATGGCCACCTGTTGACATGGCGTGACAAGTGCCTATATGCTCGAGTCTATTTTGCTCCTGTGAATAAATGAGGACTCACCATTTCACATTCCAGGAGGGCAGGAAGGGTTGGCCAGCGAGAATGGGGATCGTAGGTCACATTATGCAGGAGAAGGCACAGCAACAGAAGCACACATTCAAAATAAAATCAGAATCAGATTGTGTATTCATGCCCCCAAGTAGAAAGGTACAACAACAGCTAGTGCAGCACCTCTACATGTACTATGATTTGTGTGCATAAATTAAACAGACGAATAAAAATATAGTTTATACCTGACTCTTCCCCAAAAAAACCTCCGTGCTGTGTTGGAGTCTCCTGGCAGAAGAAAGGAGTAGGCACCTGTAAAGTCAGCTGCATTCACTTTACAGTCAGGAGGAACCAAGCCGGCCTTAACCACGCCCCCTCCTATTCTCAAAACGCCCCTCTGCGTTGCTCCAAAACAGACACCCCCACCTCCCCCACTCACAGCGGTCCAACTATTTAAAGGCGACTTAAAGGAGCGCTGCAAAAAAAAGAAAAAAATCAGCTGCAGATTTTGTCCACTAGAGGGCAGTCATGCTACGAATGAGATACGCCATTGAATAGGGAAAAAAACTTCTCAGACACATTCATTCCATTTGCTGTTCTATGGTTGTGTGACACATTATACAACAGTCATCAACATCGAGTACCGACAGGCCCTTTGCACTGTATCCCATGTTCGTCATTGTTTTTCATGTTTCTTGTGCGGAGCGTGCCTGTTAAGTGATGTCTCGTTGCACGAAAGTGTAATAACAATAATAATAATACATTTTAAGATCCATCCATCCATTCCATGAATGATGATATACAGTACAACAGAACTGAGACTTTAAGCATATCACTCCACCTCACAGGTTTTCTAGTACTATCCCCAAAATGTTTTAACTCTCCAAGTACCACGACCATGACTAATGTTAAAATAACGTTAAAATACATTAGCGTAATTCACCTAAATGTCCATAAAAATGAGAGCGATTTTATTCTTAAAAAGTATGAATATTATTGTAACTGACTAAATTATGCAGTTTGAATATGAACACTGTGCTTGAATATAGGAAACATAAAACCTGGACATAAATAGTTAATGAATTAAAATCTGTATTCCACATAAAAAATGTACCCACATAAATGTTGAAAACCCCAGAGTTATTACAGATTAAATGCAAATGCACTTCAATTGAAAGTGAAAAACAACTGAACTGTACTTGGGCAGTACTTCTTTCACATACCACTAGAGGGAACCCGCGGACAACTACTGGTTGAATCTCTGTTCTAAACTGTTAATTTGGCCTACATCAACATTGGGTTGTTAAAACTTATCATTGCAAAGGTGATCCATATTTCCAGAAATAACATTTCATTTGGAGTATGAATGTTTGCAGTGAGATATCTGCAAATCTCCGGGTGTGCTCATGAAATTAAATGACACATTAGGTGGAAGAACAGGAGTGGACACTCTGCTAGCATGCTAGTGAGGCTAACAAGTACACACTCGCCACGTCAGGTGGCTTCCCTTTGCATTCTTTGAATCTATTGCTTGTTGTGAAGTGCTTGGAAAATGTAAAACAGTAAATAAAGCATGTGTTCCTTTTTTTTACGGTTTGCTTCTATTTGTCTGTATAACTGATTAAATAAACACAATTAAATGAACAAATAAATCAAGGCTCTCAAACTTATTTTGTTATCTTTTAATGCTTTTCCATGATGCAAGTGAAACTATTTGGCGCAAACAATCTACTTCGCATTCGCTTGTGCACAAGAGGACGCTAGTGTTAGGGGAAGAGGGGCCAAAAGGGGAGGGTCGGCGGGGATTGTAGTTGTAGTTCAAAAGTTCGTCCACCATGTAGTGAAGTGTGCAGAGAAGACGCCGTCCCCCCTCAAGGAGGCCCACGCCGGCTCCTAAATCAAGCGTCTACCTGAGTTTCATCTTGACAAGTGTAGACTTTTAAAGTTTGATGCTACAGGTGCTTCAGTCAGTTGCCTTCCAGTAACGTCTGTGCTTGTAACAAGCTTCAGTCCCCCCCCCCACCTCAACTGCAATACCAAAATAAAAGGTAGAATCCAATCCTGCATTTTGTTTTAAAGTCCATTCAACAATCATTAGTATTGCTCTTGCTACATTGAAAAAATAGAAAACTCACATCTGAACGGTTGAGTTGTGGTGTGTGCGGAAAAGGAGGTGCCTTGCCCTTTCAATCTTCATGGCGATGATGTCAAGTCTCGCTTCCGGAAAATATGAAGCAAAGACAGACTGTAGCTCCTTTCACACTGGCCATCTCTGCATGCATTTTCTCGCTCTCCTCCGCGTCAAGTACAGTTGGGTCATCTGCGAACTCGCCAGCTTCGTAGTCTCGACGATTAGTGGAAAGGACCACCACTTTGTGTCCAAAACCCGTTACACACTGCCCATGTGAACTATTTTCCCAGCTCACTGCTCTTTGAGTAAGTTACTGGGATAATCGTCAGGTGAGGTAAACCCACAAGTCTGATGGCATTTGATGTAGGAGATGAGTGGCAGAATGGCAGCTATGTGAAAAGGACTACCCCCTTGGGGTTAAAATCTCCTTTCACACTGGCCATCTATGGTATTGTTTTGTTTTGTTCTGGCTTACTATTCTGTATGTTGGGAACTGATGCTAAATGCAGCGGTGTTGATGTCTACCAGAAATGAGTTGGTTTCAGAAACCGAAAGGTTCCACAAAGCAATTTTTGTGTTGTCTTACCCACTTCAATCAGCTTTATTCTAAATTCGCTATTCTATGTTCGGTGCATCTCAGATTGCCGTTGTCCCACAGATTTGTTGACTCCTGACATAGTATCGAAGGAAGCATTCCTTTGCGCTAACAGCCCCATCCGCAATGCTGATCTCAGCCTTTCCCTGGCTTGCTGTCCTGCCTGTAGGCTACAGATGCTGGTGGGTTCACCTCAACTTGTGAATTTGTCGGCTCAACGGTTGGGCAGTGTGAAAGAGGCTTTTGAGAGTTTTGGAACAGGGGTGCCTAACTTCGGTTCTAGAGGCGACCTGCCCTGCATGTTTTATATTTCTCCCTTCTCTAACACACTTAATTCACTTGACCAACTAATCAGCAAGCTCTGCAGGAGCCTGATAACAATCCTGATCATTTGAATCAGCTACATTGGAGAAGGGAAAACATTCTGAATAGTGACCCTCAAGGACCGGAGTTTGACACCTGCTGCTTCGAATTTGCTAGCTTTCAACAAAATATTAGAGATATAACACCAGTTGTGTATATGATCAATACCCGAAACCCACTGGCCACACTCCCTTTTGTGGTGAAAGCAGTTGTATCTGTCTGATGCTAACCATGCATCTAATTATCTGAGGGTGTGAACCTAAAGTGGCTAGGTGGATATGGCCATATACCAGAGCTGAAGAAATGTCGTTTCAATGGTTAACAGTGTGAAAGGGGCTTCTAAGAGTTTCTCAGGATTCCTTTTAGGATTCTGTAGAAGTGCTGGGTATCGCCTGTCCCTTGCCTTCCTGAGCATCGTCCTCCACGGTTGCCGCCGTGTCCGTCACTGCTACTTCCTGCTCGCCGTCCCTCTCTAAAGAAGTGTCGGGTGCTTCGAAAGACTCGCCCCCAAGATCGCTTAGTTTGAAGTAGCCCTTACTGTTGGAGCGTTCCAGGCGGGGACAGCTGAAGCGCCTGACCCGCTCACTCTGGTGGCACACGTTCACCGACAGGCTGCAGCGACGCGCTGACCTCGGAGGGTCCGTGAGCGAGTTGAGGGACAGGCGTGAGCCCATCGCCCTGACGACCGGGGACGGTGGGAACAACTGGGGCGGCTCCGGGGCAGGTACCTCCTCGGGCAGAGGAATCGTCTTTTCTTCGTCACCCTGCGCTTCCTTGTGGTTATCCTCCACCTCGATCACCACGTCTTCCTCCGCCTCGCAGTTATTGAGCTTGATGACCGGCAGGGTGAAGGCGTTTACCGAGGAGGTGACAATGGAGGTGGGGTCCCACTGACGGGGCTGGGGGGCCTTTTCGCTGCCGTTGCTGTAGTCCTTGTAGATGCTGTACACTGTGTCAGTGAAGGTCTGTACATCCTTGGACCAACTACGCGACGGACGCCGGAACACCTCGTCACTGCCCAATGCGGCAGAGGAGGGCCAGGAACTGCGGCCCGCCAGGTGGCTCCCCGATGGACCCTCTGCGCTCTTTGACTGGGTGTAGTTTACCAAACCGTTGAGAGGTGAGTACTCCTTGGAGCGAACACTGTGCAGGTCTATAACCGTGGAGTAAATATCCCTCAGGTTGATGATTTTTGTTTTCTTGTCGCGGTTCTCGTGAAGGACAGCATTGGCACAGATGAAGAGGAAAATCCCGATGCCCATCACCAGTGGTCCGAAGACTTTGAGGTTGTCGGAGTACAGGTAGTTGTCGAGGAAGTGGCACAGAAAGCCGCAGTGGGCATGGGACGGAGCCAGGTCGCTGCCGTTGGAGTGGCTCTGGTTCGGCAAGTTGAGAGAATCTCGGCCCACATTGGAGGATGCGTTGGGGCTTTGGGAGTAACTCATTCTGCCATGGTGCACCCCCGTCCGGCGGCGCTCTTGATATTTCTCCTGGCTCTGGCTGGGCCAGTACCCTAGAACAGCCATGGAAATGCCCACCATGAGGACAACAAGCCCGACGGCCGCTACCAGGCCAGCAGGTGAGCAGAGGTTCAGTTTGCCCTTCACCACCACCACGTCATTCTTCTTCTTCTTCTTTGATTTCCGTTTCTTCTTGTTCTCGGCGCGGTTCTTGGAGCGCAGGGAATCCTGGCGCCGGTTCATACGCAGCAGGCCGCCCGTGGCAATCATGGCGGCGCTCGGGGAGCGGGCTTGTCACTCGACCTGGAGGGGGGCGGCACAAAAGGCAGAACATGAGGGTCGACATCGCGCAGATGGCAGACGCTTGTTGTAAACTAGAGATTATATGCGTAATCCTGATTTATCACAGCGGATGGATGGATGGATTAGCAAATGAGGTTCTGCCAGCAGATGTTCAGAGGGAACTATTGTTTATTATACTATATAGATTACTATTATTATTGCTATTGTAAAAAAACATTGTATTTATCCATTATAGTAAAACGTAGTGCATAAATTGTGATTTGCTTTGGGCATCACTGAGCTTCCCAGGAGCACAACACACTCAGACCATGATTTGGCATTTACACAACCTTCTGGGCAACATTCACATAATTATGCACATTTTGTCACGGGCTGACAAAGCAGTTATGACTCTGAAGCCCCATTTGTAAAATGATTACATATGAAGCAATCTTGATTCTTACATCTGTTTTTTTGGAGTGACTTCCAATGCGCTTTTGCCCCATGGTGACTCACTCACTCCACTGCCAAGTGATTTAAAAAAAAATTCATAAGTAATAAAGAGCAGTACTGTTTGCCATGAGAGATCATCAACTAGGCCGTGGGAAATGATCCAGTTTCATTTAATTGGTCCAAAATTATTTATTTATGACCAACTGTATATCTTTGTCAATATCTCGATGCGAGCGACAACTGGTGACAGGCAGAACAATTCAAAGCTCTTCCACTAGAAGACAGAAGGTCCAATTAACCTGGGTAACCATTTGTTGCCAGTTATACAACGGAATGTGTTCAACGAAACCGGCCCAGATTTGACACTGAGTAACATCATTTGTGATTAAAATGAGATGAGATCATTGCTTTTGAAATGTGTTTTGAAAGGAAGATTAGCCCTCTTTTTTGGAGTAACATATTTGTCATTGCAGTCCTTGACAGAAGCATATCACACAGTCGGTGGTAGTACGACTGGGTCACCTTCTGCTCAGCGCTTTTCACACAGAATAGGGGGGAAAAAAAATGCCTCGCAACCAGTGCCTTAAAAAAAAAATTATGTAGACGACCGTTTTTAAAACATTTTACAGCAAGTTCCACAAACGAAAATACCCGGTTCTCCAAACACCGCCATCGTGGCAACATTAAAATGCAGTAGCGTAGCAGGCCTAAATGTTCACTCCCTCCCAATAAAAAGAGATTTTAATCACAAAACGTCCATTCAATAATATCTTAAGCCTCTGTAACACTAATTACAGTTACTAGTCAATTTTCACAAAGCCTACCTAATAATAAAATTTAAGTATACTGCACATACAGTGTTGAATACAATTTTACCGAAATACATGCTTAAAACCAGATAATCCTGACAAATGCAAATGTAAATGCAACTTAAATACATCTGAACTGTATTTGGGCAGTGATTTTGTCCCAGCATCACTTGAGGGAGTTGGCATAACACTGCGGCAAGACTATTTATCGTCTGTGAGATTGAGTACATATAATAGATTGGGGGATATGGATGGGTGATTCCACAATTACTTCTACCGATTCAGTAAACTGTTCCCGATACCGATACTGATACTTCACATGTCGCGTAAGAAGAGGATTAACCACAGTGCTCCCATTACCCATTATCATCTTTGCCATTATAGTCCAATATCAGGAATGCCAGTATCAGCATCTTGACTCACTCTTGTTTTGATCAACGATCTTGGCGGAGGGACAGAAAGTAGGCTCCAGATTTCCGGCAACCATTGACACAAAGTCAACAAGTACAGCCTCAGGGAGCACTTTAAAAGCGTATATCATGCAAAAATAGAACTGCAACTGTTTATTTTTAGCTTTAGTGGGCGAGTCACTCCAGTCGGTTTAACCTCCTGGCGGTAAACGCACCACCTCAGCTATATTAGTCATCAAAAAGCCAATCTGATACCACTGGATCTATACGGCGAAAAGAGGGAACAAGGAGTGCTTGGCTGTCTGGTTGCTGCTACACGTCTATCTGTATGTTTATCTAAATATCCAAGTCGGGCCTTGGCAGCCGTGAGTGGATGTGATGTGTCCAGACAGGAGGCCAGCGGGAGTGTTGAGCCCACCTACGCCCTTTACGCCCTCCCACCCACTCTCCTTCCTGGTCTCTGAGCAAATCAATCTCAGCACCAGGTTGCCTTGAGATGACACACACACACACACACACACACACACACACACACACACACACCCAATGCTCATATGTTAGGGTTACATCACAACACTCTGTCGTATTGTAATTCACGAGGTTAGGCCACATTATTCGGTACACAAGCACAACCTGATGCAATGTAAATCATTTTTCTTTTTTTACAGTGGTAATACTGCTCAATCCTGACCGGCGCTGTCATATGTATTTGAGGCTTACTGGGTGTGGGAGGAAACCGTAGTGCCCGGAGAAAACTCACGCAGACACGGGGAGAACATCAAGTCGAGTCAAGTCAACTTTATTGTCAAATGTGCTCTATGTGCAACATACAGCACAAATGAAATTTCTTTCCTCTCAACCACAGGAGAGATACATGCAAACTCCACACGGTAAGGCCGCAGGCGGAATCAAACCCTGCACCTCCGCACTGTGAGGCCGACATGCTAACCAGTCAACAGCCAGGTTTTCCTAATAAACATAATAATTTGAGACACATGCATGAACACGCACGCAGTTGTTTGCAGGGCAATAATAATTGCCCCCGCCATGCATTTCCTGTGCCCTTTCTAAAGACTGAGATCTGAGGACGGCCACACCAGAAGTAGCGGCAAAATTTCTATTGAATTGAAATAAAAAAATATTTTTAGTTTTTTGTGTGCAGACTGGAACAGATTAATTGCACTTCCATTAATGTCAATGGAGAAAGATTATTTGAGAGTGTTTCGGGTTACGAGGGTGGTCAACGTGCGAATGAAACTGGCATCTACAATTTACAAAACAACAGACATCGCAAAACTTTTGACCAATCGCCTCCTTCCTATCGTGTCTTCTCTCATTTTGTCCATTCTCATCTGCTTACCACGTAGTCCATGGACAATAAGCACACTTAAAGCAGCATCTCCGTGACATCTGTCAATCAAAATCTAATTTGTGAAGGCAAATTATTCACATTCGACCTCATTAGCTTGTGCGGGCAAACCTAATGGAGTGTCTCTTGCACACATGTAGGGGCGTAATTACTCCATATCAACCTTATCTGGTGATTACACCATCATAATTAATCTGCAGGTGGGCAAACTACTATCCAGCTTCCCGAAATATGTATTCATGTTTGTTTGTTTTTTTGACTTGGGGGAGTTAAATGAAGGGACATCTTGAGCGGGTGTGGACCGTTTTGCGTGTCTGCAACGCAGCTTGGTTCGGGTCGGGTCTATATGTTGGAAGACGATGAAGAAGAGGAGGAGGAAGAGGAGGAGGGTCGGAGGGGGTCTTTAATTTAGCGCGATGTTGCACGAGTATGTTCTGTTGACATGACTGCATATCTGTTTCCCCTCCGAACGTGCTGTCTATGCTGTGAGCGCGTGTGTGAGTGCGCGTGTGTGTCTCGCTGAAAATGTCCAGAACCGAGGCTCCAAGCACGACCGAATTTGGGAGCACAAGACGCGGCAAAATAAATCAATAAAAACAAAAAAAAGCGTACGCATCAGCTGCGCGCGTGTGAAACATTAAATGCATGATGCAAGAACCGCGAAAAAAACCAAAAAAGTTCGGCTGCATCGCTCGGAACCGCGGTGCATTCAAGGTCTTCCATAAATGCGGCACGGGCACTCCAATCCAACAGGGTGTTTCTTTTTAAACCAAAAATAAAAATCATGAGAGCGGCTATTCGAGATGGATGTAAATCGGTTTTACCTGCTTAGAAATTGGGGACATCCTCAAAAGGTGGCATCGTCGTCGATGTGCGCCACTTTGGTGGCGGCGGAGCTGCAAGGCAGAGAGAGAGAGAGAGAGAAGGGAAATCGAAGAGGGAGCGAGAGAGAGAGCTCCGTGCTCGCCACAATGGATGCGCCTCAAGCTCAAAGGCAAAAGGAAGCAAAGCAAAGGCAAGGCAAGTCAGGCGAAGCAGGGGCGGGCCGAGCAGGAGAGGAGAGGAGAGGAGAGGAGATGAGATGAGCTGCTCTCCGTGATGCCCATTTGTCATCTTTGACTTTTACGTATGATGCCAATAATCCATTGTTTTATCTCAGCTAATGCAGAGCTGCCGTGTGTTTACTGTTCGAGTGTTGTCCCAAGTAGTTTGCTGTCTTACACGACTGCTGCAGTGCATCGTACTGAGAGCTGTATCGAATGACTTCTGGATTTCAGTCATTTACATTTGAATTTGAATTGCCTTTATTGATCGAATTTTATGTTTGATATAGTTATTTGTTTATTTATTAACTGATATAGCATTTATTTAGTACTGTGTTTTCATTACTGTATTATCATTCATTTGTTTATAAGCCAACAGAATATTTATCCACACGTGTCAATGTTGGAGTCTGTTTGATATAGCCGACTATCCCTTACAATAAAAATTATTATTAATATTATTATTTTCATTGGGCAGCCCAGTGGTTAGCAGTGGTTAGCACAATGCAGAGGTGCCGGGTTCAATTCCAGCTCCGGCCTCCCTGTGTGGAGTTTGCATGTTTTCCCGGGCCTGCATGGGTTTTCTCCGGGTACACCGGTTTCCTCCCACATTGCAAAAACATGCTTGGCAGGCTGGTTGAACACTCTAAATTGTCCCTAGGTGTGAATGTGAGCGTGGATGGTTGCTCGTCTCTGTGTGCCCTGCGATTGGCTGGCAACTGATTCAGGGTGTCCCCTGCCTACTGCCCGAAGACAGCTGGGATAGGCTCCAGCACCCCCCCGCGACCCTCGTGAGGATGAAGCGGTTCGGAAAATGAATGAATGAATTATTTTCATTATTATTTTCATTGTTATTATTATCCATTCATCCATTTTCTAATCTGCGTATCCTCACAAGGGTGGGGGGGCATGCTGGATCCTAACCCAGGAATAGGCAATCGGCAGGAGAGACGCTGAATTGGTTGCCAGCCAAATGCAGGGCACACATAGACAAACAAGCTTTCACGCTCACAGTCACACCTATGGACAATTTTAGTGATTGATTAACCTGCCATACATGTTTTTGGAATGTGTGAGGAAACCGGAGCACCCGGAGAAAACCCACACAGGAACGGGGAGAACATGCAAACTCCACACAGGAAGGCCGGATATAACTGAGATTGATGGTCAGCCGTATTCAACACTAGTGAAGAATTATGGGGAATTGACTGACAGGTTCTATCATTTATGAGTCAATAAAGTGAAAAAAAATCAATTCTCAGTACACTGCAACCAAGCAACCAATGATCTAGCAAATGTCCACAGGGTACCACTCATGTCAAAAGTACAGTGCACTCTAGTTGATAGAACAGGAGAGGGTCATTCCATGATTTGTCAAAGTCATTGATTCTTTGTCCACTTTTATAGTTATTGTCACACTTTAGAGCAGGCCGGGATAAAGGTGATTAGGGGGCCCGTAAGATGCGGTGCAGAGTCTGGAAGGCTTTGCATCCATTTGTTAAGACGAGTGTAGCATGTTTCTGGTCTTCCTATGTCTGGTATTAAACGCCTGCCATTAATACTAAATGCTTCAGCAAGACTTCTGTATGACTGCGGATGGCAGACTACACCCTGAACTGGTCGCCGGTCAGTCGCAGGGCACATATAAAGACAAACAACCATTCACACCCACATCCACACCGTCACTGAGTGGGAACCGATTCTAGGCTGCCCACACACAAGTCAGGCGAGTGTACCACTACACCATCAGTGAGATTTAGCAACACATGTAGACCGACAATATTACGTTACTCGCAGGAATCACGATCCTATGCAAAAAGAGGAATATCATTGAATTGTTTAATTTTTATAGGGTCCAATACGATAGACCAGCGGTTCCCAACCCCCGGGCCATGGACTGGCAACGGTCCGTGGGTCACTTGGTACCGGGCCGCACAGAAAGAATAAATAACTTACATTACTTCCGTTTTATTTATTTCGGACTCTGAAAGATGTTTTATTTTGAAAAATTACCGGAACCTCTGTTACATCCGTCCAAAATGTCACTCTTGACGCAGGTCAAGGCGCACTTCTCGGTCACATGATAGCTTACCGCTAAAATGAAACCCTGGAGCTAGTAAAAGGAGTAAAAAGAAACGTCTTTGGAAAGTTTCTTTGGGAAGGGGAAAATGCCTAGCCAGGAGACAGAAGAGGAGCCTACGACTTTCAAGAAAAAGAAGGCAAAATTTAATAGACACTATGAGGAGTCCTACTTAAAAGACAGATTTATTTCAACGGGAGATTCCCACGCACCAAGCCCACTCTGCATAACATGCGGCGATGGTGAATTGTATTTTTCATGCACTTTGTATTTGCGGCATATCTTATTTTGAAAGCACTTTTAAACGTTACCATAGCGACCAGAGAGTGTTGCGGCCAGATAGGACGTTCCTCGTGTTTATTATTATGTTTCGAAAATACCACCGTTTTCATGCGGGTCATTTCATATTATTTTGTTTTATTTATCACACCTTAAAGGCCGGCCCCTGAAAATATCGTCTGACATTAAACCGGTCCGTGGGGCAAAAAAGGTTGGGGACCGCTGTCCTAGACTATAATACAGAATGGCGTTCCCATTCATTTCAATGGAAAAATAGGATTGAGATACCAAATCTACACCCATCACACATCATGGGTCATAACGGGACGTGTCTGCTCCTTGCCGCTTTCCGTTTCTTTCTCTCTAACCCAATTACTGCCCTGCTCCATTTCCAGCCGTGCTCGCCTGCTGTCAGAGACGCATGGCTGCCCCCGACCAACCTCCCCCAAAACGTCTACCTCCCTCCGTGGCCCGCATCGCTCGAATGGCCCTTCCGTGCCGCGTGCATCTCATGAAGGACTTGAGGTGTTTGATTTACGAGCGGGTTGCACAGTGAGCACAGATTGCATGCGGCGATGAAGGTCAAGCCTATTGAAGTGCTTTGGTGAAGCTACTTGCAGACATTTATGGTCGCCTCGCGGGATTTGTTGACACATCCAGGAATGTGGCACACTGGGAAATAATCACTGGGAGGCTGGCGTTGACTTATCGGACTGCCGCTGCAGCGGATGAAATAAATCCACAGTGTGAGACGTGTGTGACACAATTAAAAGTTCCTTCCCCGGCGAAGGCTTTACTTTCTCGGCTGGCTCAGGTGAATGTAATTACACCGGGACGTCTCGCTAGTAAATTATTCAAAGTCATTACGACAAGTGGGAAAAGTCCACAGAGATAAGTAGTCCTGTTCTCTTTGCGACTGCCGCAAGGCCCTTAGACCGATGGCCTTCAATCTTTTTTTTTTACGCCAAGGACCGATTCATTGTAGGAAAGATTTTTTGGCAGGCCCGCAACCAATCGTTGACAGCCAGGTGGGGTTGCAGACGTATATTTTCGCCACTGATGTAATTGCGAAGGATGGGGGGGAGGGGCCAATGATGCTAACATATATTGTAGATTAAGCCGTGCATACTGTATATATGTATATTAGTGCTGTCATGTGATTACGTTTTTTTAAAACTAATTAATCACACAATTTTCCATATTTGTGATTAATCACATTTTTCTACTTGTATCTTCTACGAAGCTTGTAACAAATATTTTATTTTTCTCAAACTTTGGAATTAATGCCATAATTATCAACGAGAAAGTATTGTGAGATTCAAAGACTGTTCTAATCTTCTCCCCTGATCCTTGAATGCAATTCTGCTGCAGAACTCAACGGCTGAAGAAAACGATCAAAACTGACTGACTGCTTTACTGGCAATTTACTTGTACAGTATTTTTCTCAGAGGAACAATTTTTCAAAACTTCTCAAGTTCAGCTCTGCCCATAAACAGCACACTCCAGCAGTGTTGGTTTCCTGCAGGGTATTTCTCTCTCTCTCTCTTTCCAAAAATACAGACTCAGCCTGTATTTTTGGAATTGGGGACGGAGATTGAGCTAGAGAGTGCATCCAACTTTTGTGAGAATTCTCCATAAAAGCTGAGTTTGCGCAGATTAATTAGAATCCTCATCAGCAGGATTCTCTTGAGCTCGGTGGCCATGTTTTTGTTTTGTTTTCTTTGAGTGCAGCGAGGCCACACTTGAGCAATCAGGGAATTATTCTCGCCTGGCCGCCAAGACGCCAGTGGAAAAAAATTGAGTTTCTTTCATCTCTATATAATATAGGTCATCTCTTCAGGGATAAACAACAAACATCAAATGAGACGGGGGGGAAAAAAAGGACTTTTCCACATGTGGGCAACATGGCGAATGCGTGCTTAGTGCTTTCTGCCTCTCTTCATAAATTCCAAATTTTAAACTGGCTGTACCAGTGGCGCGAAAATATACGTCTGGTATATGTCGATAATGATGGCTACGATCGTCAAATAAAGAATATTGCATGTACATTTACCCGTAATTAAATTTTTTTCCTGAATAGCTGCGAAAATAATTGTAATAATGAATCAGAAATAATTACAATTTAGAAGGGAAGTTAATTATTTTATTATTCAAAATAGTTGATTATTTTAGCCTGAAATAAATTTTAAAAAATGCATGGATTAAAAAAAAAAATATATATACACAATATATATAAGTTTTGATATTTCACACATATTGCACAGGTATATCTCATTAAAAAAAATAAAGTCCCATTTTGATGAAAAAAGGAGACGCTTTTATCAAGAATTACGTCATTTTTCAAGAGAAAATAAAGTTCAATTAAAGAAAGGCTTTTTCTGATCATTTTCTGGGCAATTTTCTGATCATATTTTTGGAAAGGCTAAAAAAACCCAGACAAATTCTAAAAGCATGCATATTAGGTACATCAAAGCCTCTGAATTGACTGTAGTTGCTGATGCTGGTCTGTCTCTACATGCGCTTTGTGAGTGACTGATGACCAGTCCAGGGTGTGCCCCGCCCCTCACCCCAAGTCAACTGGGACAGTTTCCAGGTCACCCGTGACCAAATGTAGATAAGCACTCGAGAAAATGGATGAATACATTTCCCAAATGTTGCATGCCTTCCTTCTCCTTTCTGTTGCCTTTGGTAGAGGAGATGGGTGCTGGGTTACCATGGCAACCGTTTCACAATGCTCGGCAAACTACCTCAGAACACGTTGCCTTTTTATCTGGGCCCCGGGGCATAAGTGACGGCTGATGGGCGGGATATTTCTCTTGCTCCTCAACATGCATACTGTGCAAAAAAAACAAACAACAAAAAAAGCACAGTGGAGAGATTAGGCGGGAAAAGTGATGATGTAGGGGAAATGTCGGATTGACACAATCTGCTGCTGAATTTACATATTTTTGACGGCTTGCGCAGGAAGTTGGCCAGGAAGCCTGTCTATGTAAGTGTGTGTGTATGCTCATACTGGAAAAGGCCCAATAAGCAGAAAACAGAGCAAGATCAGGCCCTGGCGAGGGGGGGTGGGGGGGGGGGGCTGTGTGGAGGAGTTGGCTGCCATGGATACGGCACCTGAAGTGTTACCTGAACAGGTTAACTTGTTGCTAGCTGTGACCTTTGGTAGCCTTGCACCTGTGTCGCTTTGCACGCTTTTGAATTGAACCTCATGGTATCAAATTAAACTGTGTCATATGGAATTATATACAATCAAATTGTAGCATACCAAATTGTACCGAATTTATCAAATGGTGTCGAATTGACTTGTGTGGCAGCAAACTGCGTTAAATAGAACTGTGTCGTATCAAATGGAATTGTATGGCATCTTCTTTTAAACTGTATTGTACTGAAAATGTGTCATACCAAATCAAACTCGGTATCTACTCGTAATGTCTGGACCTGGATGGTATCAAATTCTAATCTAACACACCCTATTGAATGTAACTGTTTCGTAACGCATTGAGCCCAAGCAGATAACTTATGAAAAATTTAGTCGGTAAAAGTTTTGTATATCATCGAATAGGATAAAAGTAATGCCACATCGTACCACGTGGTATCACATTGTATCGCAGTATCATCAGTTTCTCAAGTGAACATGAATTGCAAATGGGAGCCACATATCTTATTTGATAGATTTGTGATGAGTTTTTTGGCCGTCTACATCGCGGCGGGCGACCTAATATAGATTCTTGACTGCTTTTATGCGTAGCAGCTTTTAAGCCGGCTCATCTTTTCACATGCTAATAACTTCATCAACATTAAAGCTCGCCATTGTTATTAACCTCCACGAGTGGAAGGACACTGAAATTGCTAGGAGATACTGTCGCGGGAGAGAGCCTTTGTCAGTGTTTGACAAGCAGTACACATGGTAATACTGTCCAGAGTCTCAAAAAGCTCATGGCAGCAGACGGCAAGCAGCAGATGGCAGTGATGTAATGCCGCACTTGAGCATATCCGCCACAGTGGCAGCACATAATGCCTATCGACTATCTGTCATCTACGCACCTTCATGGGGTCACGGGAGGGTCGATGCTTTCACTGGCACACATAAGGACAGGAAACATATATATTTATATATATGCTATTGAATTGTGTTTGGTATGGTATTGAATTGAAGAGTATGATATCAATGATATCGAACCGTATCATAAATTAACTACATATATTGTATTTCCCTGAATCGTATTTCAATTGAATGTATCAAATTCAACTGTATAGTTGAAGGGACTGGTATTGAACAATACTGTATCAAAATCAAGTGTATGGTATCTACTGGTATTGAACTCTGTCTATTGAATTTAATCGACTTAACTGTATCGTGCTGGAGTGAACCAGACGGTATTGAGCCAAGTGTATGACACTCCATGTACCACATGAATTGTATGGTATCAAATCGTATCGAGAGTAACTGTACTTTCTATAAATTTGAAGTATATGGTATTAGCTGTATGGTACAGAATTGAAATGCACGGTATCAAAATGTATCACACTGACCGGTATCAGACCAAATTAACTGCATGGAAATTACTTGTGTTTTATTGAACTCTAAGGTACTGGAATGCGTCAAATTAAACTGTATGACCAGGGATGCTACTTTTCCCCACACTGGGAGGAAGACAAATAGCGGTGGCGGGAGGGACAAATCAACAAAAACAAAGGAAGGTGACCGTTGGCTGGCACAGGCCCAAATGCCGATTCATCACCTTTCTCGCCGCCCTCAAGAACGCGAACCAAGCAAGCAGGCGACGCGTGTCTGGCGGGGGGGATGAGCGATGAGCTGCGTCGCCTCCACTGCGTAGGGAGACAACAACATCGCTTCTGGGCACTTGACGACAGCGATGCATTGTAAATGTTCCGAGGGGACCAAGTAGCCTCATAAACACTTTTGTTTGCAACATGACTTTCTTTGTGGTTTCGGTTTGTTTGCCAAAAATAAGGCAGTGTCGTAAATGACCAGGTTACATGTATTAGTGCAGCTATCAGGTTGATGGAACATTCGTTAGCCCTTTAATTAAGGAACCATATTTGCAAACAAATTGGGCTGCGACAAGAAAAATATGACAGTGTTACAGAATTCACTGTAATAATATTGTCCAAAAAAAACAACAACGTAAGATTTACACAAAATACATTTAATTGAATTCTATTTTATATAATTTATAGATGAAAAATGTGATGGAATTGTTTGTGTGTGTGTGTGTGTGTGTGTGCGTGGGTGAAATACTCAACGACAAAAAAAAGTACAAAAAATTTCTTGCAATCTACCTCAATAATTGACTAATTAAATTTTTATTTTGGAGCGATCTAGAGAGAGACATGATTCTAAAAAAATCAATGATTCATGATTAAAAATGATGTCCATTAATAAAATATTCACACATTATAAATTATTTGCCTATAAACTCCTTACTCCTACTGAACACACCATGAAAAATAATATATCAATCACTTACAAAAACATTGAAAAAAATATTCTGAAATTTTTATTAAAAAGTATGCACTCAAAAAGGCCTCATCTGTAATAAACACCTGATGTCTATCAAACACCTGATCAAAAATAACACAAGGCCATGAAGCTGCGCAGGAAAAATAAATAAAATCACATTTTAAATGACAGACACAAACCTCGAATTACTGTAGCACGACTAATATCGATGCATCATAAATGTGATCACAAAGTATATCCTCATCTTTGTCCATGCAAGTAATAACAAACAAATAAAACGTTTCAGAGTGTTCCCTGAGTCGACTTAACTTTTCGTAAGGAACCACAGTGTTGTGAGAGGCCCATGAATGCGCCATCGTGGTCATGCGGGTCACTTGCATGCCGGCAAGTTGCAGGCAACTGAACAAGCAAACGCGCTTCCGCATCGCCACCTCGCTCGATTGCACTTCCTCTCCTTTGAAGGCTGCTCGCCAGATCAAGAAACAGACTCCTCATTGCCCGCCGCGATGGATCTATCGGTCAAAACGCAACGCTTGTCGCCCTGGCAACAGATGAATACACGCGGTCCTCGCCGGATGAGGGGGGGGGGGCACTGCTGGTTCACCCGTCAGAAAAAGCTCGGCGGGGCTGCCATGGCAACAGACTGATCACACGTAAGGGAGGAAGAGAAGGCTGGCTACCACGGCAACGTGGAGGGCCGGGCAGGAAGTGACATGAGCTTCGACGAGGACTTTGACCCCGGCTGTACTGCCGCCACGGACAAAGCGATGGAGAGAGGTGCGTAGAATACGATTGCGGCAAGTGGCGACATCTCTTGTTGCTAGGCAGAACTTTTGAAAAATAGAAGGGGGAGGGGGAAAAAATGCTACGCCACCTCTCCCTGTCCTTTTTCTGCCACATATGGCAGCACAGTCCTGTGCCCCAGATTGCAGGAAAAGGACAAGAGCACGCCTGCCGGAGAAAAATGACAAATCTAGATCATATAGATGAGCATTAAAACCAATTACATATTCAATCAAATGTTTTTTAATGATAAAAAGTATTCGCAAAGGTCATACCATTTTTGAATAAATAAAATACTAAAAATGAAGATGATCACTGACTTAAAATGTTTACATATACATCTAAATAAAATAAAAAATAAAAATGCCACTGAAGACCATCTGTCAACAGAAACTGACCTCTAATAGAAATATGAGTGAAATAAAATCATAAATACATCTTAACTTTGATGTTAAAAACGCCTTTTTGCAAAGACCCTCTGCCAAATAAACACCTTACCCCTAAGAAACACCTCCTGCTCTCTGCCTCCGAGTACATCAACAGACCATTTTGAATCTTGCCTCCCGTGGGGCAAAATAATTGATTCTACAGACATGTGAGCACTTGATGCGCTTATTGTACATCTGCACCGCATGAGTGATCCCACTCCTGGCTGCCAATCGCTCGATGGCAAGACTGACGGCCAAAGCTAAGACCACGGAATCATTGGAAGGCGGCGACCGGCACCTGCGACCACCGTCTGCCCAAAAGAGCGGCCTGGTCTTTGGGGAATCAGGCGATGCTATTTGCAGGTTAGGCTCGATCATGTGACCAGTCCAAATGGGGAAAATTGGGGCAGTAAAAAGACACCACCTTGTCACGATAATCCACAAGAACGAAACACAATGACTGGGGAGAAAATGGCATCACACATTACATGCATTATCTAGAATGTGATCTCATAATATATACAGTATATCTATATCTATATCTATATATAGATATATATATATATAACTATGGGCTACTGGAACAAAGCGGAGATGGGCGAGAAGCGATAACATGGCTCTGTTGGAATGCTACTACTCAACCTAGTCAGAGGGGTTACATGCCGAGAATGCAGGCTGAATGGTTACTTCGAAACCCACAGTCACGGTTGACCACGAAACAACTAGTAGCTCAGTGTTCCAACATCCACAAACGGCAATTGCTGTCACAACTTGAGATTGATGAGATACAACGCAGGTTCCATGGTGAAGGGCCCCAGGCTGCCAGATCAGAGGAGGATGTCATTCCAGAGATTGGGAGGCAAGCCCCAATGAATGCAGATGATGAGATTGGGAGGCCAGCCCCAATGAATGAAATGCTGAGCGAGGCAGCAACTGACCTGAAAGCTAAGATCATGGCAAGGATGAAAGCTGGGCAACCTAGAAACCGATTACAATGGCTATGTGAAGTACCACCTGAAAGTCTCATGGAAAGTGTGAATGCAGCACTGAGGGCGATCCCTACAATAACGATCACGGAAACCAATGAGCTGATATATGCTTCAGCGTCAGTGATCTTAGAAATCCTTGGCTATCGGAGCAACCATGAGACACGTTACCCACCATGGAAGAGACGGTTGGAGGCTAAGATCAAGGCGGCTCGGAAAGATGTGAGTCAATTGACGGAGGCCCAGAGAGGTGTGATGAAAAGGCCGATACCTGAGAGGTACATCCAGATGACCATACCTGAAGCACTCGAAACTGCCAAACAAAGGCTCCAAGCCTTGTCCAGTCGCCTAAAGAGGTACACGAAAGAGAATGAGGCCAGGCGAATAAACAGGCTGTTCGCAACACAACCTGCGAAAGTGTACGCTCAGTGGCAGGGTCCTAACAGCAGAGCTGACCCACCAAGACTGGAAACTGAAAGGTACTGGAAAGGCATATGGGAGAGGGAGGTTGCACATAACAGCAGTGCAAAATGGCTGGTGACCCTGAGAGAGGAGCACAGCAACCTCCCTGAGCAGAACCCAGTTACCATAACAGTGGCAGACATACAGGAAAGAGTCTCAGATATGAAAAACTGGACAGCACCAGGCCCGGACATGGTCCACACCTACTGGCTCCATGAGCGCCTAGCAACACAAATGAACCAGTTGCTGAAGGATGGGACTCACCCAAGATGGCTAACCGAAGGGCGAACGATCCTGATCATGAAGGATCCCTCAAAGGGTACAGTCCCATCCAACTATCGGCCAATAACCTGTCCCTCCACAACATGGAAGCTCATGTCAGGCATCATTGCGGCTAAGATAAGTGGACACATGGATCAATACATGAGCGAAGCGCAGAAGGGCATTGGTAGAGATACCAGAGGAGCCAAACATCAGCTCCTGGTTGACAGAACAGTCGCACAAGACTGCAGGTCCCGACATACCAACCTGTGCACAGCCTGGATTGATTACAAGAAAGCCTACGACTCGATGCCACATACATGGATCACTGAATGCTTGGAGTTGTATAAGGTGAACAGGACCCTAAGAGCCTTCGTTGCGAACTCGATGAGGATGTGGAAAACCACACTTGAAGCCAATGGCAAGCCACTTACCCAAGTGTCCATCAAATGTGGCATATACCAAGGTGATGCACTCTCCCCACTGCTGTTCTGCATAGGACTGAACCCCCTAAGCCAAGTAATCACCAAGACAGGCTACGGATACCGCCTCAAAAATGGAGCTACGATCAGTCACCTCCTCTACATGGATGACATAAAGCTATATGCTAAGAGCGAAAGGGACATAGACTCCCTGATCCACACAACCAGGATCTACAGCAGCGACATCGGGATGTCATTCGGGCTTGAGAAATGTAGTCGGATGGTGACTAAGAGAGGCAAGGTAGTCCGCACTGAAGGGGTCTCACTCCCTGAAGGAACAATAGCAGACATTGAGGACAGCTATAAGTACCTCGGTATACCACAAGCCAATGGCAACCTCGAACTGGCAACAAGGAAAGCGGCAACGGCCAAATACCTCCAGCGGGTGAGGCAAGTCCTAAGAAGCCAGCTCAATGGCAAGAATAAGACCCAGGCAATAAACAGCTATGCCCTGCCAGTGAACAGATACCCTGCAGGAATAATCAGGTGGCCAAAGGAAGAGATTCAGACCACGGATGTTAAGACCCGAAAGCTCCTAACCATGCATGGAGGGTTCCATCCCAAATCCAGCACCCTGAGACTGTACGCCAGCCGAAAGGAAGGAGGCCGGGGACTAGTGAGTGTGAGAGCCACTGTCCAGGATGAAACATCCAAGCTCCGTGAATACATCAAGGAGAAGGCTCCAACAGATGACATACTCAGAGAATGTCTCAAACAATGGGGAACAGAGGATGAGATGCTGGAAGAGGGACCAGCATGGGAGGACAAGCCCCTACACGGGATGTACCACCGGACCATAACTGAAGTGGCTGATCTCAAGAAGTCCTATCAGTGGCTAGAGAGGGCTGGCCTGAAGGACAGCACAGAGGCTCTCATCCTGGCTGCTCAAGAGCAGGCCCTGAGCACCAGAGCCATTGAGGCCCAGATATACCACACCAGACAAGACCCAAGGTGTAGGTTGTGCAAAGAGGCCCCCGAGACGATCCAACACATAACTGCAGGGTGTAAGATGCTGGCAGGGAAAGCCTACATGGAACGCCATAACCAGGTGGCTGGCATAGTCTACCGAAACATCTGTGCCGAGTATGGACTGGAAACCCCAAGGTCAAAATGGGAAACACCTCCCAAGGTGGTGGAGAATGACCAAGCGAAGATCCTGTGGGACTTCCAGATCCAGACTGACAAGATGGTAATGGCGAACCAACCGGATATCGTGATCATAGATAAAGGGCAGAGGAAAGCCGTGGTAGTGGATGTAGCGGTCCCAAGTGATGGAAACATCAGAAAGAAGGAACACGAGAAACTGGAGAAATACCAAGGGCTCAGAGAGGAGCTGGAGAGAGCCTGGAAGGTAAAGGTGATAGTCGTGCCTGTGGTGGTCGGAGCACTCGGGGCAGTGACCTCCAAACTAGATGAGTGGTTGCAACAGATCCCGGGAACAACATCGGACATCTCAGTCCAGAAATGTGCAGTGCTGGGAACAGCAAGGATACTGCGCAGAACCCTCAAGCTTCCTGGCTTCTGGTAGAGGACCCGAGCTGAATGGGGGACGGACACCACCCGAGGGGTGAGACCAGGATTATTATTTTTTTTTTAATATAAAAAAAATCCTCTGTTCCCCATTGTTTGAGACATTCTCGGAGTATGTCATCTGTTGGAGCCTTCTCCTTGATGTATTCACGGAGCTTGGATGTTTCATCCTGGACAGTGGCTCTCACACTCACTAGTCCCCGGCCTCCTTCCTTTCGGCTTGCGTACAGTCTCAGGGTGCTGGATTTGGGATGGAACCCTCCATGCATGGTTAGGAGCTTCCGGGTCTTAACATCCGTGGTCTGAATCGCTTCCTTTGGCCACCTGATTATTCCTGCAGGGTATCTGATCACTAGCAGGGCATAGCTGTTTATTGCCCGGGTCTTATTCTTGCCATTGCAAAGGCACACCATGTACAATATGTCTCATATACTAAATGGGATGTTCCCCTTCCATAATAGAAATAAACAACCCGAAAAACCAACCCAAAGCGTAAGAAAAAGAAAAATGACTCGACAGCAGGAAATGTGCAAATTGTATCATTAACGTGATGTCTCCTCGGGGCATTATTGCCAATTTGCAGACGAGAAATACGCATAACAACTATAAATAATCCATAAAGTAAAAAAAAAACTCCCTTTCACGCACATGGATCCGTTCATTGGTTATTCATCATAACATCTACCATGCACAATAGAAATAAACATGACTAGAAATAATCTATAAAGTAAAAAAAAAGGCAATGCAAACATTGGACAGTGTGTGCCATGCAAGAAATGCAACGCATCTATTTGCCAGTCATTCATAACAACCACCTTGCACCATAGCAATAAACATCAAAGGAGATAAAAAAAAACCAAATTGGCAGCCAATGTACATCACTGTTGCATCATTAACGTGATGCCTGATGATAACAACTTGCACAATCAAAATAAACTAGAAATAATCCATTTAGTAAAACCGACAACCCCCTTACGGCTCTCATGAGTGTATTCATCATCACCGCCACCTTAGCCCAATAGAAATGAACATAAGAGTGTGTGTGTGTGTGTGTGCGCGCACCAAAATGAAAAGCATCGTAAGCCACTTCCTCTTTGATCGCTCAATTATTCATGTCTGGATTCATTGCGTTGGAGAGGAGAGAGCGCGTGTGGAAATATCCTGTTGTGCCTATTAAATCTGCACAAACTCATTCGAAAAACACCTCGCTTTCATTGTCAGCCTCTTTGCATATTTGAGGGTATATGCAAATGAGGGCGTAGAGACTCAATGCACCTGATGATCTTTATTTGACTCAATGCTGTAAGATCATGAAAAATTCAGCTATTGTCATGCTATAAGTCATGCCGGCTATTTTGGGAGGAAGTGGATTGTTGCAATGGCAAAGGAAGGGGAAGGTGTCACCTTTGTGTGTGTTTTCTGTTCTATGGTTGTCATCACAGAACCTAGTATTGTTTTTCGCCAATTAATTGAGTATTTGGATAAATATGGATTTGCATTAGTCAACAACAATACCACGTGTGAGATCGGTTACTTTGAATGTGTATGGCTTCAAAAGGCGGGGTCAGGCCTGGTGAGTGACGTGGGTGTCAAGGATTACAGTTAAATATTACAGTTGGCTGGTTGTTTAGCTCTGATTAGTCGCTGTCAGAGTTCCATTTCCTGTTCAGTGGTTATCATCATACTTCAAAACACCCTTGCAAAGACCACATTTTCATGCTCACTGATCTGAAGTTGTGTGGATTGCATATTAAGCAATGGGTATAATTATATAAACTATTGTTTTTTAAAAACTTGTTAATTAGTTGGATCCGAGATCGACTTCCTGTTTTATGGTAATTGTCATAATTGCAGCATGGATCCAAACTGATGTGGTCATTGATCTGGAGTCTCACACGATTTGATGGATGACAAGATATGATTTTTTTTTTACCTGTATGTATTTTTAAATTTTAGTTATGAGTTCAATAATCTGTTCCATAATCACTGTACGAAAATTAATCCACATTTCCATTCTCGCTGAACTGCAGTCTTGTGATAATTGCAAACGTAACGACGGGTTGAATTCCAATTTTTTAATCCTTATAATTTTCCAATTTGTTGGTTCTGCTATCAACTTCCTGTTGTTAACGTCGCACTTGCGATATGGGGCGCAATTGACGCGCTTCAGATTTGCAAACAAACTGGAATGCTTTCCATGCATAAGCATCCATTTGTTTTCTGGGTTTCTAGTGGACGTACAGGCTCAGGCAACATTTTGTCTTTGGCCCCTTCTATCAACACTTTCCTCCTCCTCTTTCCTGCCTTTTGCTTCCTGCTCGTCATCTTCCCTTGGGTTCGGTGTGCGCGCGTAATAATTCGCAAAGCAGGTCAGCGATGAAAAATGAAAGACATCCGCGCGGCAGCATCTCCGGGAGCGGATGGATTGAGACAAATGCGAGAAGTTTCAAGTTAGCGCAACAAAGTCAATCAAGTCGTCGGTGGGCATAGAAATAGAAAATGGCCGCTCATTAGCCGCATCCTTTGCATTAATACACACGCTTGATTAAGCGCTCCACCCAATAAAACTGGAATAGCATTGTACTGTGGGGTTGTACTGCCCTCTTGTGGTGGAATGGCTCACATCGGCTTCCACATTTATTTTCCAAATGTAAATTAAGCCAGTCAATACACAAATATTAATATATTATCTCAGAACGAATGAATAAATAAATACGTTATAAAAGTCAAAGAATAATAATAAAAAACATAAAACATATTTCAAACAACCTAAAAGGATCTACAAAGCTAAACTCGGTTGTTTCAAAGTTTCACAAAATAGTTGAGTTGGGAAAAAATGCAATAATGAAATAAAATAAATCATAATATATAAATCATAAATCATGTGCAGTCCCAAAATTGTCCAACAGATGCCCTTGTCATGCCATCTTCCACACACCGACAAAAAAAGACACACGTGACACGCTTCATGTTAGAGAACATGTTATAGAAGTTTTTCTCTTTACAAGCAGTTATACAGGAGGGCCAAAAGAAAGCACACGATACGGTCCGTAAACCCAAAACTATGAAAACATATGATTGTCACTCACTTACTGCCAGTCACAAATAAAGTCGAGAAATAATAAATAATCTACAGAAATCTGTACAATATGCACACAAAGAGAGAAGAGAGTAGCTTTGGGTCCCCCGTACAATGAAAAGAAGCGGACGTACACGAGTCGCGACTTGACAGCAACATTCAGCCACTTATTTTTCCTTTTGCTTCTTTTTTTTTTTACCTTTTTAATCAATTCATCGGAGCTTGAAAAAAGCAGAAAGGGGGGGGGCAACATAATAATAAGAAAAGGAGGACATTTCATTATTTACATGCGGAACAACCCGTTCCCATTCCATAAATGTTTGGTGCTCGTTGTCTGGTCGGGATCAAGGCAACAAGCGCGGGACGATGAGGAGAGGAGCAAACCAGTGTGTAAGTGTGCGCGCGTGTGTGTGTGTGTGTGTGTGCATGTGTCGGCTTGCTGCCGAACAACACATTTGGCACGTCGGACACGTCGTCAAAGTCTTTGGAGTGTCACTCTCCGAGTTAGCCGGAATTCAAGTATTCCAGGGCCACTTCGTAGCAGAACTTGTACTGCTCCTGCAATGGGGAAAAGGCGTTGAAGGATAGTTCAAAATCAACAGGGTTCTTCAACCGGTCGACACAACATGGTGACTGAATGCATAATTACAATTTGTGTAAAACAAACGGGCTGCTATCTTAATGCTAATTAGCATCTACGTTGCAATGCCTCTTAAACCTTTAAGCAACAAATTGAATGGTGGTTCATGTACAACATGGAGGCAGACAATATAAAAGGACTCACGGTCATATACTCTTTATCCTCTGCACAGAACAACTAATTTTAGTCCTGCACGCGTACCACTTTCAACAGGAAAAATATACCTCGCTGAATAATGACAACGCTCTCTTCTTCTCAGTAGATGAAAGCAGGGAAATGCGTAAAGGATGTGCATGAAATAATATATGAGAATGTAATCATATCGCCCGAATTGATAGCAAATACGCATATACATTTTGGTAGCAACACACTAATAATGCACTCCTAGCAAAAAAATAAACGTCAAACAGTAAATTTTTGTACTCACAGACATTGCGTCTTAAAAGATGCAATTCACAGAGAAAAACGCTCTGTCAGCCATGCCTGTCAGTATCGGTGGCTAGTATCGGCGGTATTCATGAGCCTCGATACATTGCAATAAGGTTGGTACCAGTAGTCAGGGTGCGCGTCAGGTGTATTGAAAATCCAAAGGAAGATGAAATAAATAAAATGATGAAGATGGATTTCAAGTCACAATATGGCGCGGCAGCTGCTCTGATAATGTTGATTGCTGCAAATCAAGAGGTTTCCCCGCCGTCACTGCCCTAATTTTTAACCCTGGAGAACCCAAGAATCCTTTTCTTCTTTGGAAAATGATGAATTATAATTAATTAAATGTCTGCTATATGTTCACTGAACACCAAAATATATGTTTTTTTTCAAATATTCAATGCTTTAATTTGACCCTTTGGGATTTAAGGGTAGCATTTGAGTAGCAGAATTTATAGGGGCCAAATTTGACCCCATGGGTTCTCCAGAGTTAAAAGTGTGGAGTTGAGGGGGGGCTCACCAGCAGGTCCACCATGTTGGGCTTGTTGTTCCTCAACGTCTTGACAGCATGAAAGACGTCGACGGCACGCTGGTGCTGCAGCATCTCGCACACGATGCTGATGGCGCAAAAGGTCCCGCTGCGCCCGCCGCCGTTCCTAACAGAGAATTTGTCAGTTCCACGTTTGAACTGCCGCCATTGAAAAACCTGAACGATGTCCCGTAACATTTTCGGCACGGCCGATCGTCATCGTTGCCAAGTGTCAAAAGAAGAAAGACATAAATGTAAAGGGTAATTCGATTAAATTCGTGAATTAAATTCACTTGATAAAATTTGATTTACAAATGGTAAGAGAGATATTTATTTTTAATTAATTAAAACCAATAGTCATTATTTTCTTATTATTGTTGTCTATAATATACTATATTATATACTATATATTTACTTCTATATCTATATGTATATAGATATAAAATGTGTTTTCTGTTAATTTTATATACAAGTATATATATAAATATATACATGTATATATGTATATATATGTATATATATACACACACTGTATATAAAATCAGATATTTTATTATAAACCATGTATAATTTATAAATTAATTGATTTAATTTGAAGTCATGTGTTTATTATTTTACAATACTATAATACATTTGTATTATGGTTACATTTTACTTCAACCCGCATTGTATTTTATTGTTCTTGTTCCTGATTGTAAAGTGTCCTTGGGTGTTTTGAAAGGCGCTTATAAATAAAATGTATTATTACTGTATTAGTATTATTATCGTTATATGTCACTTGGATAGAGGAAGTGCAGGTGCAGTAAATGTGTATGGCCACTAGATGGAGGCGTTTCCTCTCTAAGTTGATGTTGTGAGTTGATGAACTTACAGACAGTGAACCACAGTGCGTCCCTCCCCGCCGTCGTATTCGTCCTGCCACTTGTCCACCTGCCGGATGAGCTTGAGGAAGGAGCGCTTGGACATGGGCGTGTCTCGGTACATGGGCCAGCCCAGGAACTGGAACTGCTGCACCATGCGGTAGCCGTCCTGAGGCTGACCAGGCCGAAACAGCAAAAAAGAAGACGGGTCAGAACCACAAAGCAGGTGTGAGTGTGGGGCTGCTTCTAGACCCCTTGGGGGGCAACCAAGTGAGAGATACAGTATTTTAATTTCTGGTTTTGGTCATGTGACATTCTCAAGCTGAGCCCCTTGGACTCAGTGATGTCAATTTCAGGCGACAGCAGATGGCAGCACAAGGCAAAATGGCCGCCCTCTGATTGAAATTGATGGATTTTTCTGTTTCATTCATAATCTACAAAAACAATCTAAATCAGAATGCTGTGTTTAAACTAATGCAAGTGTACTGAACATATTGTCAAGTAAAATTTTGACATTACTACCCTTTTAAAATTTAATGTTAGGTCCGTCACACGACTGATATGTGACTCAAGTGGACTAGTGTGAAAAAAAAAAAGGACGGTTGGTGGACTCTTCGCCATATGCCAAGCAAGTGCATACTGCACATTATCCGGTTTTCAGGCTCCACAGACAACAAACTGTTTTGTATTTTTTTAATTGAACCACAAAAACATGGCGCAGTTGTCAAGGAGGGAGCGTATGAACATAAAGAAAGAAAACGGGTCACAATAAAGGTTTGGAGAATTGCAATTTGCGGAACAGTGCAATATCGGAGCATTTTTATGAATACCAAGTACTGAATAAATGTACAGTATCTGCACCATCACGATACTGATATCGAAATCAGTGCATTCCTAATAGAGACCAATAATTACTGATCGTCTCACAGGCCCCACTTCAGCTCAGGATGCTAGGCAATTGTCTAAGTTGCCTGACTTGTTAGGTCACGTGCGTGTGTGTGTGTGTGTGTGTGTGTGTGAGAGAAATGCGAAGGCTAAGTGCGTCGTCCCTCCTGGGAGACGAACATTGATGGATGAGCACGGTTACTGCGGGAGACGCGCAGTTAAGCAATCAGCAAAGATCCAGACGATCTAAATCGCACCCAGACACGTCGATCAATATCTGCTGTCAGCGATCGCATGTGATTGGATGGGCCCGGACGCAGCACGCACGCACAGAACGTTTGGTGTCATCAAAGCTTTTACAGGTCGCGTTTGAAGGCAGCTTTCGCCGTTGTTGATGGACATGGAAGTGGAAAAAGAGATTTGAAACTATTTGGGGGGGGATTTTGTTATTTGTTCATTTCAGTCAATTTTATTATGCATCTGCACAATTAACTGGATTAAGGATTGCATTTAGAAAAGAAAAACAACCCATGAAAATGAGAAGATTTTTTTTTTCCAAGTAAAAAACACATTTTGAAAGTATTTTTTCAAGGGAAAAAAAAAAACACAAGCAAGCGAACGGGGTGGCGGCGTCAAAGAACAGAAGGCCTCGGCCTCTGCACAGCTTGAACGGACAAATGGTGGCGACTGAGTGGGACGTGTGAGGTGTGTACGGGCAGAATAACTTGCTGGGAGAAGAAAACAAACTCGTTGGAAAGCCGGCAAAAAGACACGAGAGAGAAAAAAAAAAAAACGAGCAACTTTTCTTGCGCTTACCCGTGCTGCATTGTAGATGCGGAATATTCTGCTGATGATGTCCTCTTCCAGGTCGGCGGACACAAATTCCACCTGGATGGGGCCGTGACGGTGGACGCCGTTTTCGGGCCAATACTGCGGGCACAACTGCAAACAAAGGCAACACGAGGTGGGTCGAGACATTTTGTCAGACAAACGGAGAGTTTTGGCGAAGAGGTTCAACTTGTGAAAAAAAAACCAAAAAAAAAAACACGTAACGTCGAGTGAAAGTGACGTCACATTGTCGGCGATTCGTCTCGTGGCCGTCATGGCTCACCTGTCACCTGTTTTGTGGGTCGGGTCACATGACTTTGGCAATGTGATCCCGTGGGCTCATTTCAACAGAAGGTCGCGGTACAAGACAAAATGGGCGGTCCTTAAAGTTGATTTTGCTGCTTAATTCTTATTCTACAAACGCAATAATAATATTTAATCCTTACATGCACCCTATAACCTGATAAGCTGTCCACTGTAGGAACCGCTGTCCTTGAAAGGGTTAAACTAGAGGGGGCACACAGAAACTATTGTTGCAAAAATAACTTTGGACTTGACTTTTACTTAAAAAAAACATCCTATAATACATTTGTATTATGGTTACATTTACTTCAACCGCATTGTATTTTATTGTTCTTGTTCCTGATTGTAAAGTGTCCTGGGTGTTTTGAAAGGCGCTTATAAATAAAATGTATTATTACTGTATTAGTATTATTATCGTTATATGTCACTTGGATAGAGGAAGTGCAGGTGCAGTAAATGTGTATGGCCACTAGATGGAGCGTTTCTCTCTAAGTTGATGTTGTGAGTTGATGAACTTACAGACAGTGAACCACAGTGCGTCCCTCCCCGCCGTCGTATTCGTCCTGCCACTTGTCCACCTGCCGGATGAGCTTGAGGAAGGAGCGCTTGGACATGGGCGTGTCTCGGTACATGGGCCAGCCCAGGAACTGGAACTGCTGCACCATGCGGTAGCCGTCCTGAGGCTGACCAGGCCGAAACAGCAAAAAAGAAGACGGGTCAGAACCACAAAGCAGGTGTGAGTGTGGGGCTGCTTCTAGACCCCTTGGGGGGCAACCAAGTGAGAGATACAGTATTTTAATTTCTGGTTTTGGTCATGTGACATTCTCAAGCTGAGCCCCTTGGACTCAGTGATGTCAATTTCAGGCGACAGCAGATGGCAGCACAAGGCAAAATGGCGCCCTCTGATTGAAATTGATGGATTTTTCTGTTTCATTCATAATCTACAAAACAATCTAAATCAGAATGCTGTGTTTAAACTAATGCAAGTGTACTGAACATATTGTCAAGTAAAATTTTGACATTACTACCCTTTTAAAATTTAATGTTAGGTCCGTCACACGACTGATATGTGACTCAAGTGGACTAGTGTGAAAAAAAAAGGACGGTTGGTGGACTCTTCGCCATATGCCAAGCAAGTGCATACTGCACATTATCCGGTTTTCAGGCTCCACAGACAACAAACTGTTTTGTATTTTTTAATTGAACCACAAAAACATGGCGCAGTTGTCAAGGAGGGAGCGTATGAACATAAAGAAAGAAAACGGGTCACAATAAAGGTTTGGAGAATTGCAATTTGCGGAACAGTGCAATATCGTCGAGCATTTTATGAATACCAAGTACTGAATAAATGTACAGTATCTGCACCATCACGATACTGGTATCGAAATCAGTGCATTCCTAATAGAGACCAATAATTACTGATCGTCTCACAGGCCCCACTTCAGCTCAGGATGCTAGGCAATTGTCTAAGTTGCCTGACTTGTTAGGTCACGTGCGGTGGTGTGTGTGTGTGTGTGTGAGAGAAATGCGAAGGCTAAGTGCGTCGTCCCTCCTGGGAGACGAACATTGATGGATGAGCACGGTTACTGCGGGAGACGCGCAGTTAAGCAATCAGCAAAGATCCAGACGATCTAAATCGCACCCAGACACGTCGATCAATATCTGCTGTCAGCGATCGCATGTGATTGGATGGGCCCGGACGCAGCACGCATGCACAGAACGTTTGGTGTCATCAAAGCTTTTACAGGTCGCGTTTGAAGGCAGCTTTCGCCGTTGTTGATGGACATGGAAGTGGAAAAAGAGGTTTGAAACTATTTGGGGGGGGATTTTGTTATTGGTTCATTTCAGTCAATTTTATTACGCATCTGCACAATTAACTGGATTAAGGATTACATTTAGAAAAGAAAAACAACCCATGAAAATGAGAAGATTTTTTTTTTCCAAGTAAAAAACACATTTTGAAAGTATTTTTTCAGGGGAAAAAAAAAACACAAGCAAGCGACCGGGGTGGCGGCGTCAAAGAACAGAAGGCCTCGGCCTCTGCACAGCTTGAACGGACAAATGGTGGCGACTGAGTGGGACGTGTGAGGTGTGTACGGGCAGAATAACTTGCTGGGAGAAGAAAACAAACTCGTTGGAAAGCCGGCAAAAAGACACGAGAGAGAAAAAAAAAAAAACGAGCAACTTTTCTTGCGCTTACCCGTGCTGCATTGTAGATGCGGAATATTCTGCTGATGATGTCCTCTTCCAGGTCGGCGGACACAAATTCCACCTGGATGGGGCCGTGACGGTGGACGCCGTTTTCGGGCCAATACTGCGGGCACAACTGCAAACAAAGGCAACACGAGGTGGGTCGAGACATTTTGTCAGACAAACGGAGAGTTTTGGCGAAGAGGTTCAACTTGTGAAAAAAAAAAAAAAAAACACGTAACGTCGAGTGAAAGTGACGTCACATTGTCGGCGATTCGTCTCGTGGCCGTCATGGCTCACCTGTCACCTGTTTTGTGGGTCGGGTCACATGACTTTGGCAATGTGATCCCGTGGGCTCATTTCAACAGAAGGTCGCGGTACAAGACAAAATGGGCGGTCCTTAAAGTTGATTTTGCTGCTTAATTCTTATTCTACAAACGCAATAATAATATTTAATCCTTACATGCACCCTATAACCTGATAAGCTGTCCACTGTAGGAACCGCTGTCCTTGAAAGGGTTAAACTAGAGGGGGCACACAGAAACTATTGTTGCAAAAATAACTTTGGACTTGACTTTTACTTAAAAAAACCATCAAATGAAGGCGTCAGTCATATCTGTCTGTTCCAAATTAGACTTCCATCGCTTCCCAGGAGATGGCTGAGTGTGTGTAGGTTGGGTGTGTGTGAGCACTTGTGGATCACTGACACGCGAACGGCCATACTGAGAGACGCTCGGTCACACGGCGGTGAACAAATAAGAGAAAACAAGCCCACTTGAGAAGAGTTGACAATGCACACACTCCCGAGCATGGGTATAATGTGTGTGTGTGTGTGTGTGTGTGTGTGTGTGTGTAATACAGACAGTGATGGTGAACAGAGTACGCTGCCTCGCCGCCGTCGACAGCTGCACTTCCTGCCTTCCCACATTGGTGGGCTACAGTGAGAATATTGAATGAAAGATATACCCCCCCTGCACCCCCCACCCAGGGAGGGAGGAAGACACGAGGAGTGGGAGGAACGCTGGGCTTTGATGGGCGGGTGTTATGACAGAGCCTCGGGCTGAGAAATATGGAGAGCGACCGGAGTTGCTCGCTCAGCTCATTGACAACACACGCACACGCGCACGCCGAGGCCTCCGCTCGCTGGGACCACATTTCCAAACTTCTCAAAATGTATTCTGACCTTTTCAGATTTTAAGATCAATTTTACTGTCTTACATTATATATATATATATATATATATATATATATATATATATATATATATATATATATATATATATATATATATATATATATATATATATATATATATATATATATATATATATAATAAAAATCCTGGTCTCACCCCTCGGGTGGTGTCCGTCCCCATTCAGCTCGGGTCCTCTACCAGAGGCCAGGAAGCTTGAGGGTTCTGCGCAGTATCCTTGCTGTTCCCAGCACTGCACATTTCTGGACTGAGATGTCTGATGTTGTTCCCGGGATCTGTTGCAACCACTCATCTAGTTTGGAGGTCACTGCCCGAGTGCTCCGACCACCACAGGCACGACTGTCACCTTTACCTTCCAGGCTCTCTCAGCTCCTCTCTGAGCCCTTGGTATTTCTCGAGTTTCTCGTGTTCCTTCTTTCTGATGTTTCCATCATTTGGGACCGCTACATCCACTACAACGGCTTTCTTCTGCCCTTTATCAATGATCACGATATCCGGTTGGTTCGCCATTACCTTCTTGTCAGTCTGGATCTGGAAGTCCCACAGGATCTTCGCTTGGTCATTCTCCACCACCTTCGGAGGTGTTTCCCATTTTGACTTTGGGGTTTCCAGTCCATACTCGGCACAGATGTTTCGGTAGACTATGCCAGCCACCTGGTTATGGCGTTCCATGTAGGCTTTCCCTGCCAGCATCTTACACCCTGCAGTTATGTGTTGGATCGTCTCGGGTGCCTCTTTGCACAACCTACACCTTGGGTCCTGTCTGGTGTGGTATATCTGGGCCTCAATGGCTCTGGTGCTCAGGACCTGCTCCTGAGCAGCCAGGATGAGTGCCTCTGTGCTGTCCTTCAGGCCAGCCCTCTCTAGCCACTGATAGGACTTCTTGAGATCAGCCACGTCAGTTATGGTCCGGTGGTACATCCCGTGTAGGGGCTTGTCCTCCCATGCTGGTCCCTCTTCCAGCATCTCATCCTCTGTTCCCCATTGTTTGAGACATTCTCTGAGTATATCATCTGTTGGAGCCTTCTCCTTGATGTATTCACGGAGCTTGGATGTTTCATCCTGGACAGTGGCTCTCACACTCACTAGTCCCCGGCCTCCTTCCTTTCGGCTTGCGTACAGTCTCAAGGTGCTGGATTTAGGATGGAACCCTCCATGCATGGTTAGGAGCTTTCGGGTCTTAACATCCGTGGTCTGAATCTCTTCCTTTGGCCACCTGATTATTCCTGCAGGGTATCTGATCACTAGCAGGGCATAGCTGTTTATTGCCTGGGTCTTATTCTTGCCATTGAGCTGGCTTCTTAGGACTTGCCTCACCCGCTGGAGGTATTTGGCCGTAGCCGCTTTCCTTGTTGCCAGTTCGAGGTTGCCATTGGCTTGCGGTATACCGAGGTACTTGTAGCTGTCCTCAATAATTAATAATAATAATTCATTTTATTTAAAAGCGCCTTTCATGCCACCCAAGGACACTGTACAGACAATGAAGAAATACAATATAAAAATAGATAAGAGAAGTATTATATAAAAACAGGACACAAAATCACAAGACATGGGAAGTGGGAGAATTAGGTAATGTAGGCAGTCCTAAACAGGTGGGTTTTTAAACGGGACTTGAAAGTGGAGAGAGGTGTACAGTTTTGGAGGTCCGGAGGTAGACTGTTCCAGAGCATAGGAGCAGCGCGACTGAAGGCTCTGGCTCCCATGGTGCTCAGGCGGGCAGGGGGCACTGACAAGCGGAGGGAGGATGAGGATCTGAGGGAGCGAGTGGGGGTATATGCCTGAAGAAGTTCGGACAGGTAGGGAGGGGCCAGGTTGTGGATGGCCATGTATGTATGAAGGAGCAGTTTGTAGTTGATACGGTAATGGACAGGGAGCCAGTGGAGCTGCTGAAGGACAGGGGTGATGTGCAGGTGGGAGGGTGTTTTTGTAATGATGCGAGCAGAGGCGTTTTGGACCAGCTGGAGTTTATGGAGGGACTTTTGAGGTAAGCCGAAGAGGAGCGTTGCAGTAGTCTAGGCGGGATGTGACAAGACTGTGGACAAGAGTAGCAGTGGTGCGAGGGGTGAGGGAGGGGCGAAGTCTGTTGATATTGCGGAGATGGAAATAAGCAGTGCGGGTGATGGTGTTAATATGTGAGTGGAAGGTGAGTATGCTGTCAAGGGTGACGCCCAGACTCTTAACCTGAGGGGAGGGGGACACCGAGGAGCTGTCAATGTTGAGGGAGAAACTGTTTATTTTAGATAGAGTGGATTTAGTGCCAAGAAGGAGGATTTCAGTTTTGTTCGGATTTAATTTAAGAAAGTTTGTTGTGAACCATGTTTTGAGTTCGGAGAGGCAGGAGGTGAGGGAGGTGGGTGGGAGAATGGAGTTTGGTTTACAGGAAAGGTAGAGCTGCGTGTCATCGGCAAAGTAGTGGAAGTGGATATTAAATTTGCGGAGGATATGACCAAGAGGCAGGAGGTAGATGATGAAAAGAAGGGGCCCGAGGACAGACCCCTGGGGTACACCCGAGGTGACTGGGAAGGGCTTTGAAGTGAAGGATTTGAGCTGGACAAACTGAGTGCGGCCGGTGAGGTAGTAGTGGAACCAACTGAGGGGAGTGTGGGAGAGACCGATGGAGGAGAGTCTATTGAGGAGGTTAGGGTGGGAGATGGTGTCAAAGGCGGCACTCAGGTCTAAGAGGATGAGGATGGAAACTAAACCAGAATCAGATGCTATGAGGAGATCGTTAACAATACGGATTAGGGCAGTCTCTGTGCTGTGGCGGGGGCGGAAACCAGACTGAAAAGGTTCATAGAGAATGGAGGGATAGGTGGGAGTGGAGTTGAGCAGCAACAGTTTTTTCAAGAATTTTTGAGATAAATGGAAGGTTGGAGATGGGACGGAGGTTATCGAAGTTATTGGGGTCTGAGCCGTGTTTTTTCAGTATGGGGGTAACAGCAGCAGTTTTGAAAGGTGAGGGGACAATTCCAGAAGAAAGTGAGGAGTGGATGATGGCAGATATGAAAGGAATCAGGGTAGGGAGGCAGGATTTGACGAGGGATGAAGGGAGGGGATCGAGCTGACATGTTGTGGGCTTCGATTTGTGAATGAGGTTGGATATTTCAGCAGTCGTCGGTGAGACAAAACTAGAGAAGAAATGACAAGGAGAAGGAGGTTCAGGTTGGGAGGGAGCTGGCGGGTTGTGATGGAGGTGATGATAGATCTTGAGGATTTTGTTATTGAAGTACTCCATTATGGAGTTGCAGGTTGCTGTGGAGTACAGGTGGAGGGGGAGAGAATTTGGTGGCTGGAGGATTTTGTTCATAACAGAGAAGAGAGTTCTTGAGTTTCCTTCGTTGGAGAGGATGAGGCCGGATTAGTAGCTATTGTTCCTTCAGGGAGTGAGACCGCTTCAGTGCGGACTACCTTGCCTCTCTTAGTTACCATCCGACTACATTTCTCAAGCCCGAATGACATCCCGATGTCGCTGCTGTAGATCCTGGTTGTGTGGATCAGGGAGTCTATGTCTCTTTCGCTCTTAGCATACAGCTTTATGTCATCCATGTAGAGGAGGTGACTGATAGTAGCTCCATTTTTGAGGCGGTATCCGTAGCCTGTCTTGGTGATTACTTGGCTTAAGGGGTTCAGTCCTATGCAGAACAGCAGTGGGGAGAGTGCATCACCTTGGTATATGCCACATTTGATGGACACTTGGGTAAGTGGCTTGCCATTGGCTTCAAGTGTGGTTTTCCACATCCTCATCGAGTTCAAGCAGAAGGCTCTTAGGGTCCTGTTCACCTTATACAACTCCAAGCATTCAGTGATCCATGTATGTGGCATCGAGTCGTAGGCTTTCTTGTAATCAATCCAGGCTGTGCACAGGTTGGTATGTCGGGACCTGCAGTCTTGTGCGACTGTTCTGTCAACCAGGAGCTGATGTTTGGCTCCTCTGGTATCTCTACCAATGCCCTTCTGCGCTTCGCTCATGTATTGATCCATGTGTCCACTTATCTTAGCCGCAATGATGCCTGACATGAGCTTGCATGTTGTGGAGAGACAGGTTATTGGCCGATAGTTGGATGGGACTGTACCCTTTGAGGGATCCTTCATGATCAGGATCGTTCCGCCCTTCTGTTAGCCATCCTGGGTGAGTCCCATCCTTCAGCAACTGGTTCATTTGTGTTGCTAGGCGCTCATGGGTTCTGCTCAGGGAGGTTGCTGTGCTCCTCTCTCAGGGTCACCAGCCATGTTGCACTGCTGTTATGTGCAACCTCCCTCACCCATATGCCTTTCCAGTACCTTTCAGTTTCCAGTCTTGGTGGGTCAGCTCTGCTGTTAGGACCCTGCCACTGAGCGTACACTTTCGCAGGTTGTGTTGCGAACAGCCTGTTTATTCGCCTGGCCTCATTCTCTTCGTGTACCTCTTTAGGCGACTGGACAAGGCTTGGAGCCTTTGTTTGGCAGTTTCGAGTGCTTCAGGTATGGTCATCTGGATGTACCTCTCAGGTATCGGCCTTTTCATCACACCTCTCTGGGCCTCCGTCAATTGACTCACATCTTTCCGAGCCGCCTTGATCTTAGCCATAACCGTCTTTTCCATGGTGGGTAACGTGTCTCATGGTTGCTCCGATAGCCAAGGATTTCTAGGATCACTGACGCTGAAGCGTATATCAGCTCATTGGTTTATATATATATATATATATATATATATATATATATATATATATATATATATATATATATATATATATATATATACACACTATTCAAGATGAGCCTTACTCAGGGATGGCCAAGATAACTGATTAGTAATGATAAATCATTCAAATAAACATGAATAAATTCTTGAGATTACAAATTAAATTGAAACAAAGCCATTTATCTTTTTTTTTTTTATATCACAAAACCTTTGGGTGTGCAGATTTTCAATGTCCACTTGACCTGATGTCCCGTCTCCATTACAGCTCCGACTATGTGAAAAGCGCTTTTTTTGCGTACCTGGGCGGGGTCGACGTCGTTGAGCATGACGATAGAGGTGCAGTGGTAGTCCAGCACCAGCCTCCAGAAGTCCTTGACCGTGTTGGGTAGAGGATGCTGCGTCACGATGAACGCCGACGGCTGCTTGTAGCTCTGCCGGGATTGGACAATGGCAACAGATAGACGTTTGAAAGATTTCGGACAAAGTTGGAAGCGCACAAACGTTAGCGCATAATGTACAAACTCCATAATGCAGTGTTCCGTTGGAGGAGACGTGATGTTTCTCCAAAACACAGCCACCATCTGGCAGTCATAGCTGACACGCCAGACGGTCGCTTTGACCAAAGCGACACGTAAGAGACAGAAACCTCTTTCCAGGCCATGACTGTTTACCAACCTTTTTTTTTTTTTGGATATCTTTTATCAAGTCAAGTATCAAGTACAACTTTATTGTCAAATGTGCTGTGTGTGCAACATACAGCTCAGATGAAATTTCTTCCCTCTCACAACATACAACAAGAGGAGCCGCCATTTTTAACCCGTGCTATTCAGTTTGGGGCCATTATTGCATGCAAACTTTTCTTTACCATTCATTTGTCAACCGGCTAAAACCCATGCTAATGATTTTGTGGGCCACCCTCGTTGACAGACCCTACATTATGATACTTTGAATGAAAGACAAGTTCGGATCAAATTGCTGCTAACACACGATCTACATTGTTTCAAAAGTCTTTGCTAGTCTTTACACACACACCCAAACATTTTTTTCATTGCTGCTCGCTGCCAATACTCATGCTAACCCTCCCGGGGCTATCAGTCCTTCGTGTTGGTGAAAAAAGGTCACGTCTTACGTCCATGAGGGCGGCGTTGATGTAGTTGGAACTCTGCCGTCGATGGTGATGAGGAAGGGCAGGCAGCGGTCGGGCGGCACCCATGCAGCGGTTCTTCTCTGGTTCCTCGGCAGCAGCGCGATGCTGCAGTCCTCCACCCTCAGCGTGGGTGTCACCATGTTCAACGTCTGGACCCACGGAAAGAAAAAAAAATAGCATGCTAACAATGTTCATAAAGAGAATGGAGGGATAGGTGGGAGTGGAGTTGAGCAGCAACAGTTTTTCAATAATTTTTGAGATAAATGGAAGGTTGGAGATGGGACGGAGGTTATCGAAGTTATTGGGGTCTGAGCCGTGTTTTTCAGTATGGGGTAACAGCAGCAGTTTTGAAAGGTGAGGGACAATTCCAGAAGAAAGTGAGGAGTGGATGATGGCAGATATGAAAGGAATCAGGGTAGGGAGGCAGGATTTGACGAGGGATGAAGGGAGGGGATCGAGCTGACATGTTGTGGGCTTCGATTTGTGAATGAGGTTGGATATTTCAGCAGTCGTCGGTGAGACAAAACTAGAGAAGAAATGACAAGGAGAAGGAGGTTCAGGTTGGGAGGGAGCTGGCGGGTTGTGATGGAGGTGATGATAGATCTTGAGGATTTTGTTATTGAAGTACTCCATTATGGAGTTGCAGGTTGCTGTGGAGTACAGGTGGAGGGGGAGAGAATTTGGTGGCTGGAGGATTTTGTTCATAACAGAGAAGAGAGTTCTTGAGTTTCCTTCGTTGGAGAGGATGAGGCCGGATTAGTAGCTATTGTTCCTTCAGGGAGTGAGACCCCTTCAGTGCGGACTACCTTGCCTCTCTTAGTTACCATCCGACTACATTTCTCAAGCCCAAATGACATCCCGATGTCGCTGCTGTAGATCCTGGTTGTGTGGATCAGGGAGTCTATGTCTCTTTCGCTCTTAGCATACAGCTTTATGTCATCCATGTAGAGGAGGTGACTGATAGTAGCTCCATTTTTGAGGCGGTATCCGTAGCCTGTCTTGGTGATTACTTGGCTTAAGGGGTTCAGTCCTATGCAGAACAGCAGTGGGGAGAGTGCATCACCTTGGTATATGCCACATTTGATGGACACTTGGGTAAGTGGCTTGCCATTGGCTTCAAGTGTGGTTTTCCACATCCTCATCGAGTTCGCAACGAAGGCTCTTAGGGTCCTGTTCACCTTATACAACTCCAAGCATTCAGTGATCCATGTATGTGGCATCAAGTCGTAGGCTTTCTTGTAATCAATCCAGGCTGTGCACAGGTTGGTATGTCGGGACCTGTAGTCTTGTGCGACTGTTCTGTCAACCAGGAGCTGATGTTTGGCTCCTCTGGTATCTCTACCAATGCCGTTCTGCGCTTCGCTCATGTATTGATCCATATGTCCACTTATCTTAGCCGCAATGATGCCTGACATGAGCTTCCATATTGTGGAGAGACAGGTTATTGGCCGATAGTGGATGGGACTTTACCCTTTGAGGGATCCTTCATGATCAGGATCGTTCGCCCTTCTGTTAGCCATCCTGGGTGAGTCCCATCCTTCAGCAACTGGTTCATTTGTGTTGCTAGGCGCTCATGGGTTCTGCTCAGGGAGGTTGCTGTGCTCCTCTCTCAGGGTCACCAGCCATGTTGCACTGCTGTTATGTGCAACCTCCCTCACCCATATGCCTTTCCAGTACCTTTCAGTTTCCAGTCTTGGTGGGTCAGCTCTGCTGTTAGGACCCTGCCACTGAGCGTACACTTTTGCAGGTTGTGTTGCGAACAGCCTGTTTATTCGCCTGGCCTCATTCTCTTTCGTGTACCTCTTTAGGCGACTGGACAAGGCTTGGAGCCTTTGTTTGGCAGTTTCGAGTGCTTCAGGTATGGTCATCTGGATGTACCTCTCAGGTATCGGCCTTTTCATCACACCTCTCTGGGCCTCCGTCAATTGACTCACATCTTTCCGAGCCGCCTTGATCTTAGCCTCCAACCGTCTCTTCCATGGTGGGTAACGTGTCTCATGGTTGCTCCGATAGCCAAGGATTTCTAGGATCACTGACGCTGAAGCGTATATCAGCTCATTGGTTTTATATATATATATATCTATCTATATATATATATATATATATATATATATATATATATATATATATATCTATATATATATATATATATATATATATATATATATATACACTATTCAAGATGACGCCTTTATCAGGGATGGCCAAGATAACTGATTAGTAATGATAAATCACTCAAATAAACATGAATAAATTCTTGAGATTACAAATTAAATTGAAACAAAGCCATTTATCTTTTTTTCTTTATATCACAAAACCTTTGGGTGTGCAGATTTTCAATGTCCACTTGACCTGATGTCCCGTCTCCATTACAGCTCCGACTATGTGAAAAGCGCTTTTTTTGCGTACCTGGGCGGGGTCGACGTCGTTGAGCATGACGATAGAGGTGCAGTGGTAGTCCAGCACCAGCCTCCAGAAGTCCTTGACCGTGTTGGGTAGAGGATGCTGCGTGACGATGAACGCCGACGGCTGCTTGTAGCTCTGCCGGGATTGGACAATGGCAACAGATAGACGTTTGAAAGATTTCGGACAAAGTTGGAAGCGCACAAACGTTAGCGCATAATGTACAAACTCCATAATGCAGTGTTCCGTTGGAGGAGACGTGATGTTTCTCCAAAACACAGCCACCATCTGGCAGTCATAGCTGACACGCCAGACGGTCGCTTTGACCAAAGCGACACGTAAGAGACAGAAACCTCTTTCCAGGCCATGACTGTTTACCAACCTTTTTTTTTTTTGGGATATCTTTTATCAAGTCAAGTATCAAGTACAACTTTATTGTCAAATGTGCTGTGTGTGCAACATACAGCTCAGATGAAATTTCTTCCCTCTCACAACATACAACAAGAGGAGCCGCTGCGGGTGCCCGGCTGCCATTTTTAACCCGTGCTATTCAGTTTGGGGCCATTATTGCACGCAAACTTTTCTTTACCATTCGTTTCATGTCAACTGGCTAAAACCCATGCTAATGATTTTGTGGGCCACCCTCGTTGACAAACCCGACATTATGATACTTTGAAAGACAAGTTCGGATCAAATTGCTGCTAACACACGATCTACATTGTTTCAAAAGTCTTTGCTAGTCTTTACACACACACCCAAACATTTTTTTCATTGCTGCTCGCAGCCAATACTCATGCTAACCCTCCCGGGGCTACCAGTCCTTCGCGTTGGTGAAAAAAGGTCACGTCTTACGTCCATGAGGGCGGCGTTGATGTAGTTGGAGCTCTCGCCGTCGATGGTGATGAGGAAGGGCAGGCAGCGGTCGGGCGGCAGCACGTCCATGCAGCGGTTCTTCTCGTGGTTCCTCGGCAGCAGCGCGATGCTGCAGTCCTCCACCCTCAGCGTGGGTGTCACCATGTTCAACGTCTGGACCCACGGAAAGAAAAAAAAAATAACTAGCATGCTAACAATGTGCAGGTATTGGGAAGGTGACAATGTGGGCCTACCCGAAATTCTTCCTTGATGGGGCTGGAGTTGGTCTGCGGGTCAAGGCGGTTCATGTCGTAGTAGACGGAGCGGAACTGTCCGGCGGGGATGGTGGTGTCGCCGCACAGGCACGCTTCCAAGATGGCGTCGTGGATGAAGACGTACTGCTCCTGCGAGACAGGGCATCCTCATTGCGGAGCCGTCAGGGAATCGAGTACGGTACAGGATAGCGAGCCCAAGACTGAGCGCCTTCTTTAAAATGGCGCAACGATGCCCCTTTCCAGACCTTTCCATGCACCGACCACGTTGGTCCCAGTCCACATCCCCAGGCTGTTTACTCTGACTAATGTTTGTCTTTGGTTGCATTTTTTAAAGGTCACATGACATATTTTGCTGCGCTTGGTTATCACTGCAGGACCTACAGTACCGCCAATACTTTGACCTTTTAAGAACCCCCCCTGACCCAAATTCACACTGACAACCAACCCTGTTGCTAGTTTACATTTTGAATGCCTCTCTTACTGTTCTGTTCAAGGCCACGCACCCCCTTTGATATTTGACAGTTGGTGCACCCCCTCTCTGCCTGTTTAAAAATGATAAAAACATGAAAATGGGGCCATTTTAACCCTTTCATCCAATGAAAGGGATAACGATTTTTTGTTTGTTTGTTTTGAGGTATTAAATATTAAATAAAGGACAGGGAGATGCAACAGGAATACAGTCAGGATTTTTATGCATTTATACATGATTGGTATTTTTTAAAATTTGATTCATTCATATTATTCATTGATGACAATCAAGGAACCCAACACATCAAGGGGACAGTACAAGAAAATCAGGGACAGCGGTTACTACTGTGGACAACCTATCATGTTATCAGGTTACAGGTGATCACTATTGGTGCATGAAAGGGCAGATTTTTGATCGAGTTTGAATATGTAGGTGAACCTAATGAACTGGCCCGTGACAATAGGACGCAAAACACGCAAAAGGGAGCAGGCTTCCTTTTCCTCGTGCAGCCATCAGTCAAGCCGCTGTCACGGTGACAGCGCTCGGGGCTTGATGGAAATCTGCTCTGAAGTGACATTTTCAGCCGACACCCGCTTGTCGTCTCCCGGTAAAATCCGCACGCACAAGGTCGGCGATGAGCGGGATTCACAAGAAAACACGTGTCGCTATTTAGCTAAACCTCATGTGGAATGCGACCTTTTGACCGCAGCGCAGTTGTCGCTGCGGCGCTCGTGCCGCAATCCGCCGAGCGGCACATCGCTGCAAACTAGCTAGCAGCCAATCACGGTGGGGCAGGCAGACGAGTGACAAACACCTGCAAGGCTGAAGGAAAAAAAAAAATTTTTTTGTATACTTTGAAGGTCACTGAACATGAGGAGTTAGTCAGCATGGGTGCAGTAGCACTTCTGAAACGTTGGCCCGTTAACAACAACGATGCTTGGTGATTCAGATTTTACTTTTATTTGATTTTTTGTACATTGATTGTCATTATTTCTTCATGGTTTCATGCTTTTTATTTTGTGTATTAAAAAAATGCAAATATTGCAGGAATACCAGAAAACGATCAAAGATAAGTAGATCAATAAAAAAATTAATACATGAATAGATCAAAAAATAATAATGAGAATAAATATGAATTAAATTCACTTATTTTGATTAATTTGCACATATTTTTAAATGTTGGAGGTTTTTATAATGAATACTTTCTATTTAGAAAATCTAGAAAAAAAGAGTTTTCTACACTATTTTATTTTGTTATTACATACTTTTGCCTTTATTCTAGGATATTATGTATTCCAAAATGAAAAAATAAATATATAAATCAATATACACTGATTAATGAAACAAAAAAATTCAATGTTTTTTTTGATAATAGTATACATTATATATTATTACTTTTTTATTATATATTTTATTTTGTGATTTTCTATACAACAAAAAATGAAACATCATAAATCAGAAAAAAAACAAATCAGAATCTTTGCATGATTCTTCAAAAATCAATGAGCAATAAAAAAACAAGTTATTCATGATAAAAATTCTAAGAACCAGCACTATAAGAAATAAAAAGCGAAAAATTTAAATACAAAATATTTTGATTCAAACTCTGCGCATGCCAGTGAAGAAACGGAAAAAAGGGTAGGGTGGATGGGGGTTCACTTTGAAGGTCACTGAACTTGAAGAAAAGTGAGTCGGGGGCGAGCGGCACCCGGGCAGCAGCGCCGCTGACACGTTTTGCCATTAAGCGCAACGACGCTTGCCGATTTAAAAGGGAATTACGAGCTAACGATGCGTTCAAGTGGTGCCAGATGGCCAACGCTCAGGAAAGTCCTTTGCCCGGATTATAAGCCTCGAAAGCTCTTTTATGACAGCGGGACATGCCAAGCGAGCGTGAGGCGCAATAAACACTTTTTTTGTGAGGTGCGTTCAGGTAAAAATGGGAACCCACATTTAAGTGAATTAAAAAGAAAAAAAATTCTGACGAGGTCATGAATTAATTATGTAAAATTGATTTGTCTCTTCCCTGTGGCCATTTCATGTTTTTCATGTTTCTTGTGCAGAGCGTGCCAGTTAAGTCCAAATTACCCCATGGGGATAAATAAAGTTTCCTGAATCTGAATCTGAATGGAGGAGATGGTGGAGAAAGCTTTGACAATATTTTGAATTGAATACAGAGTAGTGATGAGTGGGTTCCTTCCGGTTTTCCCTGTTCTTTCTCTGCTGTGTACACGACTCGACATGAAAAAAAAATATATATGGAAATGTGCCCCATGATTTCCGCCTAGCAACAAGTGACATGTGAGACATAAATGCCATTTCACAGCAGATGATAGAAAAAAGCTTTGATATTTTATCTTGAATGTATTGTGAACATGACTGATATAGTCTCCTTTATTAGAATAATTAAATGGCGCCTCATAAATTCTGCCCAGCAACAAGTGACAGGGCATTGAGCAGATATGACAGCATTTCATTGTCAATGGTTCTGAGCAGGAACATGGTGGCCATCGGAAATTTGAAGAAAATATGGTTCCCGAACGGCCGGTGATTTTCCGGGCGGGTCCCGGCCACTAGCGACCCAAGATGGCCGAATCCCCACATACCCTTCTCCCTGGGTGCTTGAAGCAGCCTACCTCGGTCTGGACCATGTTGACCCGACGCGATCGTAGCTCCCGGACACAGTTGTAGATGTCCACAACGCCTTCGCGCTCCGCCATGTCCAGCATGATGTCGATGACGATGAAGCAGCCCGTCCGACCGGCGCCGGCGCTGAGAAGTGAAGGGACACTTTCAAGCCGGACGACTCGCGATATGTTACCTCAAAACATGAGCGTGAAATCGTTTTTGGGAGGGTGACCTGGTGGTACTGACTAATTGCTGGTTGACATATCATTTCAACATTTTGGGAGACCTCCACCTCCACCAGAGCAGAAATAGCAGAAAGTTGCCTCTCAAGCAAGGCAGAATGAATGTACTGTACCTCGCATGAATGGAGTAGTATGAGACCTACGGTCCAGTATTGACTGTTTTTCAAACACACACTTGAGTCTTAATTGGTGACTTTGCTCGGCGTACCTGCAGTGCACCACCATGGGCCCGGCATTGCTCAAGGTCTTGGACTTGACGCGGCGGATGAAGCCCAGCAGCCCCGTGGAGTGGTAGGGCACGCCGTGATCCGGCCAGCCGGTGAAGTGGAACTGACGGATCTCCCGGATCTCGTGAGCGCCTCGCTGAAGAGACGGTGACGGACAGGCGGTTGCCGTAGTAACACACACACACACACACACACACACACACACACACACACGTGGACACCCGTTAAAAAAAAAAAAGGCCTGCAGTTGTGAGTAATTACACTGGTCAACAGCAAATTTGAATCAGGGACGACTTTGTAACCCTAAATTTTAAAAACGTCTTCACCTTTTTCGATCACATCGGGGTTTTTGAGATGTTTTCATGTTTTGGTTATAAGTTTGACCTCCAAAAGCTTGGGCATTACGGCTTTCACCATGTGTTTTACAATTTACACGGGGATTCATCTGTTTTGAGTGGGTTAACAACAGGTGAGGGGCGGGGCCAATGTGGTCGTGCAGCATCAAGCGCCAGGTCGACTCTTTTTGGACTGTGGATTGTTTTTTAGCGTTCTGTTGATTTTTACTGCGCAAGTTGGCGTGAACCCTTGTCGGGGCGTTCACCGTACCTTCTCCACGGCGAAGGTGCGGATGACGTACTCTGAGAGGAGTTCGGTCTCGATGAGCGTCACCTTGATGTCTCTGTAGATCTCCGTGTCGTCCGGCCAGTATTTACAACACTTCACCTAAAACAGACAAAGACGCGCATAAATCGCATCTGATGAGCGCAGTAAAGCCGCAACAGTGCGCCGGTTGTAAAAAGGATAATTGGCACGACACGCCGCCGCCCGACGTCTCGGCTCTTCGGTCACGTCGGAATGAGCCGGGCGGCCCCTTGTAAAACCCCATCAGCAAAGGGGGGGAGGAGGAGGGAGGGCGTCTCCATTCGCACGTTATTGCTTCTCATCCGACGGTGCTTCGGCCATGGCGAAAATGAGTTAAATGGTACAGAACTTGAGCGGCCGGGAGAGAGGGAACATGAAAAAATGCATGAGGAGGGAGGTGGCGGTCCAATAATGATGTGAAATAATAAACCCTGCGTTGTTAAGAACAGATTTCCTGCAGGAATCTAAAACACTCCAGTGGAAATATTACTGGTATTAGCCATAATAAGAGTGCAGAGTTACCCGCCCTCCTCCTCCTCCTCCTCTCCTTCAATTAAACTGTTGCTGGTGAGGGAGATGGAGAGATGACGAAGACCCGCTTTCACTGCTCCTCTGAGGAGCCTGGTTATTTTGTTTACGTTTTTGATGGGGAGGAGGAGGAAAAAAGACAATAAAAAAAAACTTTGTCCGACCTACCGACCCTATGCTGAAATTTCATGTTACCGGAAACACACTACTTTTTTTTCTACGCCTTATGTATTCCAAAATGAAAAAATAAATATATAAATCGATATACACTGATTAATGAAACAAAAAAAATTCAATGTTTTTTTAGATAATAGTATACATTATATATTATTACTTTTTTATTATATATTTTATTTTGTGATTTTCTATACAACAAAAAAAATGAAACATCACAAATCACAAAAACAACAAATCAGAATCTTTGCATGATTCTTCAAAAATCAATGAGCAATTAAAAAAACAAGTTATTCATGATAAAAATTCTAAGAACCAGCACTATAAGAAATAAAAAGCGAAAAATTCAAATACAAAATATTTTGATTCAAACTCTGCGCATGCCAGTGAAGAAACGGAAAAAAGGGTAGGGTGGACGGGGGTTCACTTTGAAGGTCACTGAACTTGAAGAAAAGTGAGTCGGGGGCGAGCGGCACCCGGGCAGCAGCGCCGCTGACACGTTTTGCCATTAAACGCAACGACGCTTGCCGATTTAAAAGGGAATTACGAGCTAACGATGCGTTCAAGTGGTGCCAGATGGCCAACGCTCAGGAAAGTCCTTTGCCCGGATTATAAGCCTCGAAAGCTCTTTTATGACAGCGGGACATGCCAAGCGAGCGTGAGGCGCAATAAACACTTTTTTTGTGAGGTGCGTTCAGGTAAAAATGGGAACCCACATTTAAGTGAATTAAAAAGAAAAAAATTCTGACGAGGTCATGAATTAATTATGTAAAATTGATTTGTCTCTTCCCTGTGGCCATTTCATGTTTTTCATGTTTCTTGTGCAGAGCGTGCCAGTTAAGTCCAAATTACCCCATGGGGATAAATAAAGTTTCCTGAATCTGAATCTGAATGGAGGAGATGGTGGAGAAAGCTTTGACAATATTTTGAATTGAATACAGAGTAGTGATGAGTGGGTTCCTTCCGGTTTTCCCTGTTCTTTCTCTGCTGTGTACACGACTCGACATGAAAAAAAAATATATATGGAAATGTGCCCCATGATTTCCGCCTAGCAACAAGTGACATGTGAGACATAAATGCCATTGCCCAGCAGATGGTAGAAAAAAGCTTTGATATTTTATCTTGAATGTATTGTGAACATGACTGATATAGTCTCCTTTATTAGAATAATTAAATGGCGCCTCATAAATTCTACCCAGCAACAAGTGACAGGGCATTGAGCAGATATGACAGCATTTCATTGTCAATGGTTCTGAGCAGGAACATGGTGGCCATCGGAAATTTGAAGAAAATATGGTTCCCGAACGGCCGGTGATTTTCCGGGCGGGTCCCGGCCACTAGCGACCCAAGATGGCCGAATCCCCACATACCCTTCTCCCTGGGTGCTTGAAGCAGCCTACCTCGGTCTGGACCATGTTGACCCGACGCGATCGTAGCTCCCGGACACAGTTGTAGATGTCCACAACGCCTTCGCGCTCCGCCATGTCCAGCATGATGTCGATGACGATGAAGCAGCCCGTCCGACCGGCGCCGGCGCTGAGAAGTGAAGGGACACTTTCAAGCCGGACGACTCGCGATATGTTACCTCAAAACATGAGCGTGACATCGTTTTTGGGAGGGTGACCTGGTGGTACTGACTAATTGCTGGTTGACATATCATTTCAACATTTTGGGAGACCTCCACTTACACCAGAGCAGAAATAGCAGAAAGTTGCCTCTCAAGCAAGGCAGAATGAATGTACTGTACCTCGCATGAATGGAGTAGTACGAGTCCTACGGTCCAGTATTGACTGTTTTCCAAACACACACTTGAGTCTTAATTGGTGACTTTGCTCGGCGTACCTGCAGTGCACCACCATGGGCCGGCATTGCTCAAGGTCTTGGACTTGACGCGCGGATGAAGCCCAGCAGCCCGTGGAGTGGTAGGGCACGCCGTGATCCGCCAGCCGGTGAAGTGGAACTGACGGATCTCCGGATCTCGTGAGCGCCTCGCTGAAGAGACGGTGACGGACAGGCGGTCGCCGTAGTAACACACACACACACACACACACACACACACACACACACACACACACACACACACACACACACACAAACGTGGACACCCGTTAAAAAAGGCCTGCAGTGCAACAGCAAATTTTAATCAGGGACGACTTTGTAACCCTAAATTTTAAAAACGTCTTCACCTTTTTCGATCACATCGGGGTTTTGAGATGTTTTCATGTTTTGGTTATAAGTTTGACCTCCAAAAGCTTGGGCATTACGGCTTTCACCATGTGTTTTACAATTTACACGGGGATTCATCTGTTTTGAGTGGGTTAACAACAGGTGAGGGGCGGGGCCAATGTGGTCGTGCAGCATCAAGCGCCAGGTCGACTCTTTTTGGACTGTGGATTGTTTTTTAGCGTTCTGTTGATTTTTACTGCGCAAGTTGGCGTGAACCCTTGTCGGGGCGTTCACCGTACCTTCTCCACGGCGAAGGTGCGGATGACGTACTCTGAGAGGAGTTCGGTCTCGATGAGCGTCACCTTGATGTCTCTGTAGATCTCCGTGTCGTCCGGCCAGTATTTACAACACTTCACCTAAAACAGACAAAGACGCACATAAATCGCATCTGATGAGCGCAGTAAAGCCGCAACAGTGCGCCGGCTGTAAAAAGGATAATTGGCACGACACGCCGCCGCCCGATGTCTCGGCTCTTCGGTCACGTCGGAATGAGCCGGGCGGCCCCTTGTAAAACCCCATCAGCAAAGGGGGGAGGAGGAGGGAGGGCGTCTCCATTCGCACGTTATTGCTTCTCATCCGACGGTGCTTCGGCCATGGCGAAAATGAGTTAAATGGTACAGAACTTGAGCGGCCGGGGAGAGAGGGAACATGAAAAAATGCATGAGGGGAGGGAGGTGGCGGTCCAATAATGATGTGAAATAATAAACCCTGCGTTGTTAAGAACAGATTTCCCTGCAGGAATCTAAAACACTCCAGTGGAAATATTACTGGTATTAGCCATAATAAGAGTGCAGAGTTACCCGCCCTCCTCCTCCTCCTCCTCTCCTTCAATTAAACTGTTGCTGGTGAGGGAGATGGAGAGATGACGAAGACCCGCTTTCACTGCTCCTCTGAGGAGCCCGTGAACTGGTTAGCATTGAAATGAGAATTTGAGAGCGGGCCGGTTATGGCGACTAACGGACGAGCACAGATCACGTCCCCCGTAACTGAGAGGGTGTGTGGGTTTAGTTGGACATTTCCGAGTGACTCTCTTATTTCCACTCATCATGTTCCTTTGTATTGAGCGTGCCGATTGTCATGAGTTAAGAGCAGCCATCACAATTGCGTGACATGGATTCGTGTTTTATTTGTATTGTGCAAGCTGGCTGTGATCATTGACAGCTAAACAAGAAATGACTGTGCTATAGTAACGCTCGCTGCATGTGTGGATTACTGTTTCTATTGCAAATTCTAAAGTGACTGGATTTTTTTCCCCCCCTCGAATAAACGTGTCTCTCTCTATTGCGCAAGGTGGCGGCTAACAGATTATTTCCTATGGGGTCAAAACTGCGAGAATGAAAGTGATATTTGCTTGCTTCTTCCAAATGAAAATCTGACTCTCTCATACATCAAGGTGCACCAAGGCCCGCCTCCTTGTGCCGTGGAGCGTGTGCGGCAGGATCTCCTGAAATCCATCAGGCCAGCAGCGCACCGAGCAGATGGCCCGTCGCGCTACGCTTCGGCAACTTTACGAGCAAGTGTGCGGCGGCAGCCGCCATTGGCCGGATCATAGAGCGGAAGCTCATGGGACCCAGCCGGGGCGCAGAGGACGCCGCCCGCCGCTAAGCAGGTGTGCAAAAAGGTGAGGGCCGGGGCTCGGCGGACGCGGGAGCGGCCTAATGAGGTACCAGGAGAGCGGCGGGCGGGCGCCGTGAATCATAGAGCAGCTCTGCTCCGCTGCAGAATCAGCAGAATGGGAAGAGGCGCGCTTGTTTCTCAGCACCTTTCGCCACCGGGCGCTTAAATTAACTGCTTTATGCCGCTCTTCGACCCTGCTCAGCGAGCCAAGTGCAACACATTAAGGCCGGGGATATGGAAATGTGCCCCATGATTTCCGCCTAGCAACAAGTGACATGTGAGACATAAATGCCATTGCCCAGCAGATGGTAGAAAAAGCTTTGATATTTTATCTTGAATGTATTGTGAACATGACTGATATAGTCTCCTTTATTAGAATAATTAAATGGCGCCTCATAAATTCTACCCAGCAACAAGTGACAGGGCATTGAGCAGATATGACAGCATTTCATTGTCAATGGTTCTGAGCAGGAACATGGTGGCCATCGGAAATTTGAAGAAAATATGGTTCCCGAACGGCGGTGATTTTCCGGGCGGGTCCCGCCACTAGCGACCCAAGATGGCCGAATCCCCATACCCTTCTCCCTGGGTGCTTGAAGCAGCCTACCTCGGTCTGGACCATGTTGACCCGACGCGATCGTAGCTCCGGACACAGTTGTAGATGTCCACAACGCCTTCGCGCTCCGCCATGTCCAGCATGATGTCGATGACGATGAAGCAGCCCGTCCGACCGGCGCCGGCGCTGAGAAGTGAAGGGACACTTTCAAGCCGGACGACTCGCGATATGTTACCTCAAAACATGAGCGTGACATCGTTTTTGGGAGGGTGACCTGGTGGTACTGACTAATTGCTGGTTGACATATCATTTCAACATTTTGGGAGACCTCCACTTACACCAGAGCAGAAATAGCAGAAAGTTGCCTCTCAAGCAAGGCAGAATGAATGTACTGTACCTCGCATGAATGGAGTAGTACGAGTCCTACGGTCCAGTATTGACTGTTTTCCAAACACACACTTGAGTCTTAATTGGTGACTTTGCTCGGCGTACCTGCAGTGCACCACCATGGGCCCGGCATTGCTCAAGGTCTTGGACTTGACGCGGCGGATGAAGCCCAGCAGCCCCGTGGAGTGGTAGGGCACGCCGTGATCCGGCCAGCCGGTGAAGTGGAACTGACGGATCTCCCGGATCTCGTGAGCGCCTCGCTGAAGAGACGGTGACGGACAGGCGGTCGCCGAAAACACACACACACACACACACACACACACACACACACACACACACACACACACACACACACACACGTGGACACCCGTTAAAAAAAAAAAGGCCTGCAGTGCAACAGCAAATTTTAATCAGGGACGACTTTGTAACCCTAAATTTTAAAAACGTCTTCACCTTTTTCGATCACATCGGGGTTTTGAGATGTTTTCATGTTTTGGTTATAAGTTTGACCTCCAAAAGCTTGGGCATTACGGCTTTCACCATGTGTTTTACAATTTACACGGGGATTCATCTGTTTTGAGTGGGTTAACAACAGGTGAGGGGCGGGGCCAATGTGGTCGTGCAGCATCAAGCGCCAGGTCGACTCTTTTTGGACTGTGGATTGTTTTTTAGCGTTCTGTTGATTTTTACTGCGCAAGTTGGCGTGAACCCTTGTCGGGGCGTTCACCGTACCTTCTCCACGGCGAAGGTGCGGATGGCGTACTCTGAGAGGAGTTCGGTCTGATGAGCGTCACCTTGATGTCTCTGTAGATCTCCGTGTCGTCCGGCCAGTATTTACAACACTTCACCTAAAACAGACAAAGACGCGCATAAATCGCATCTGATGAGCGCAGTAAAGCCGCAACAGTGCGCCGGTTGTAAAGGATAATTGGCACGACACGCGCGCCCGACGTCTCGGCTCTTCGGTCACGTCGGAATGAGCCGGGCGGCCTTGTAAACCCCATCAGCAAAGGGGAGGAGGAGGAGGGCGTCTCCATTCGCACGTTATTGCTTCTCATCCGACGGTGCTTCGCCATGGCGAAATGAGTTAAATGGTACAGAACTTGAGCGGCCGGGAGAGAGGGAACATGAAAAAATGCATGAGGAGGGAGGTGGCGGTCCAATAATGATGTGAAATAATAAACCCTGCGTTGTTAAGAACAGATTTCCCTGCAGGAATCTAAAACACTCCAGTGGAAATATTACTGGTATTAGCCATAATAAGAGTGCAGAGTTACCCGCCCTCCTCCTCCTCCTCCTCTCCTTCAATTAAACTGTTGCTGGTGAGGGAGATGGAGAGATGACCAAGACCCGCTTTCACTGCTCCTCTGAGGAGCCCGTGAACTGGTTAGCATTGAAATGAGAATTTGAGAGCGGGCCGGTTATGGCGACTAACGGACGAGCACAGATCACGTCCCAGTAACTGAGAGGGTGTGTGGGTTTAGTTGGACATTTCCGAGTGACTCTCTTATTTCCACTCATCATGTTTCTTTGTATTGAGCGTGCCGATTGTCACGAGTTAAGAGCAGCCATCACAATTGCGTGACATGGATTCGTGTTTATTTGTATTGTGCAAGCTGGCTGTTATCATTGACAGCTAAACAAGAAATGACTGTGCTATAGTAACGCTCGCTGCATGTGTGTATTACTGTTTCTATTGCAAATTCTAAAGTGACTGGATTTTTTTCCCCCCCTCGAATAAACGTGTCTCTCTCTATACAGATTATTTCCTATGGGGTCAAAACTGCGAGAATGAAAGTGATATTTGCTTGCTTCCTCCAAATGAAAATCTGACTCTCTCATACATCAAGGTGCACCAAGGCCCGCCTCCTTGTGCCGTGGAGCGTGTGCGGCAGGATTTCCTGAAATCCATCAGGCCACCGAGCAGATGGCCCGTCGCGCTACGCTTCGGCAACTTTACGAGCAAGTGTGCGGCGGCAGCCGCCATTGGCCGGGATCATAGAGCGGAAGCTCATGGGACCGCCGCGGGGCCGCAGAGGACGCCGCCCGCCGCCGCTAAGCAGGTGTGCAAAAAGGTGAGGGGCGGGGCTCGGCGGGCGCGGGAGCGGCCTAATGAGGTACCAGGAGAGCGGCGGGCGGGCGCCGTGAATCATAGAGCAGCTCTGCTCCGCTGCAGAATCAGCAGAATGGGAAGAGGCGCGCTTGTTTCTCAGCACCTTTCGGCCACCGGGCGCTTAAATTAACTGCTTTATGCCGCTCTTCGACCCTGCTCAGCGAGCCAAGTGCAACACATTAAGGCCGGGGGATATAATAACATGGAGTGCAATATTTAAAGAATAGCAATTATTCTCACTCAATGAGAACGCTCCCCGGCTGCTTTCAATTTTGTCACAGCCACACCAGGAGCCCAGGAGGGGGCACGTGAGCAGAATTGACAGTGTAGCATGCATGCTACTCACGCGGCCTACTTCCACCAGGTTGGTCACCATGACGATGGCCGCCGTGTTCTCCTGCCACACCATCCGCCAGAAGTCCAACACCGTCTCCTGCATGGGGCCTGCAGATGCAGAAGAAACTCAAGGAAACCGAACACAAAAACAAAAACAAAACAAACAAAAAAAACCCTGCAATTTGCGTATTTGTCCAGGAGATGGCAGTAACTGCCATTCATTGCATTTTTTTTTCCCAATAACTTTTATCATAATTGAAGAAGGTTTCTGGTACAACGATTAATGGATTAACTGCCAACCAATGGATGATCAAATAATTGGATAACTACTTTGATATTAATCGTTTAGAACCCTTGTTGAATTTAAAACGGCCCAAATCCTCGGAATGTCAGCCTTTCAATTTTCTGGTTTTCAACAAAGAGAAGCAAATGATATATTTTTAAATCCGATTCATTAATCAATCTCCAAAATCATCAACAGATTAATCAATGATTAAAAGCGCCCTACTGTGCAGTGGTGTTTCATTCATTCTTGGCAAGACATTTTCCATGTCATCAATTGTCAATGAATGAGGAGCTCACACTTTGGAATTATTCAGGTTAATTAGAATGATGAACATTAGTTTAATTGAATACGCTGGTTTGAAATTATTACAAATTAATTAGGGTATGCAAATCATGTCGATGCGCAAGGCCCCCAATCAACAGCAATTACCTGGAGAAATGAGTAAAATTACGCAAAGTTGATGATTAAAATGAACTCATTGTTTTACTTGTAGACAGCGTGCATATTAATTATATGTGATGAGAACCGGGAGCAAAATGTGACACAAGATCTAAATAAACACACACCATCATCCGACTCGTTCTTGGCGAGGACCTTTGGCACACAGGTGTGAAATGTTGCTGCATGCTTTGCATGGAGGGGGGAAAGAAAGTACAATTTGGTTGATAAATTCAACATATTGATTTTTTTCCATCCTTCCTGAAGGTCAACATGAGGAAGTGTATTTAAAACACTCATTCAGTACCAGCCAATTCTAGACCGAGTCTGAAAAGACGTTGAAAAACGTCTTTGGGAGTGAATGAGTTAATGTTATGATTTCAATTTGAAGTGCCTGATTTTTATTTTTTATGTTATTTTATTACACTCCGCCATTCAAAGCATGCAGCAAAAAAATGTGATGCCTTGCTGCGTTTTCTACAAGGCTGAATCGCTGTACGCCTTTGATCTGTTTTGCGTGTCACACCAATTTTTTTGGTGTACTTGATTGTAACACTCCAATCTGTCACTTTTGTGTGATTTTTTTTTTTACTCCTGCCAGCGTGTGCTTTTGAAAACCAAATTGAATGGTTTCATTTTCAAAAGACAAGCGAGAGGTGACCTTGTGTTTTATTCTTAAAAAAAAAAAACATATGTAAAACAAACACCCTGTGCTCGTCGCCGTCTTCTTTTTTTAACAACAAAAGAAGAACTTTGGAGAATCTGCAGCGTCGCACCCGACTACCTCCCACACTTCTCATGCCCGTGGGAGGGAGGACGAATAAGGAGTCTGGGCGACGAAGTAGCGGGACAGCTGGTGTGTAGGTAGCACACGAGCACTTGGCATTGTTATGATTATTGCCAAAAAATCATCATCATATTTCAGTGTGGTTCTGGTGCCAAGTGGAGGACTTTATTTGTTCCATATGCGTGCGAGGACCGGTAGAGGAAGACTCTTTGATATCAACAACTCAAACGAGATTTTATTTTAATATGACGAGACAAATGAAGTCACTCATACTCCGAATGTCTCGCGGGCGTTTTGAACTCTGTTGCTCATCCAAACCGCCGAACCGTTGTTCAGATCGCCTTGCAACAGAAAAACGATCCCAACGGTCGCCCGTGACCTCGGTTTCAAAGTGATATTTTTGCATTGAAGAATTAATGGCTGAGGCCATTTGAACTCTGTTGCTAGCCAAAACAACAGCACCTAGCAAGTCATGTGAACGGCGTCTCGGGTGCCTTAAAGCAGCAATGAAGATGAAATGGACGATGGCATGGGGTCATGTGATTTTTGGGCTCGAGTCCTTGACATTTTTTTGGTGGGTCACGTCACGATGGACGATGCCGTCAAATCTTTGATGGACGCGATTGAGCGGTATATCGGGCTTTCCCCAAGATTTATGAGCAGACGATTGGACAAAAACCCTCGAGTACATCCACGCCAGGTTCCCGGAACAGTGGAATTTGTTCCAGGAATGACCCACAAAAAAAAATCCATGCCTGAGAAGATCCAGAGACATTTTGATCCAAGCGACCGTTTCAAGATTTACGCGTGGTAGCAGCCCTGGAAATATTTGGAAAATTTCAACCTGAAAAAAACAGTTTTCCTTGGCAACATAAAATTGACCAGTAATCGTAATGCCTATCGTGAGAAGACCCGCCAAAAAGTTTCAAGAAGCTCTGCCCGGAAAGACACAAGGAGTCTGGTTTGAAGTGATGCGAAATTGCGAGGATTTGGAGTTTTCGTTATGCGCGTGGCCTTGGCATTGAGCCGAAGTTTGATGACTTTCTTTATTTCGGGTGAATTTTTCAGCGATGAAGTCAGCCGCGCTTATGCAAGCACATTAGTGCCACTAATGAGACACGTGTGCCTATTTTGCTCTTTCTCAGCGGAGAACCTTGCCGACGGGCCGCTCGCTCACACTCTCTGAGATTGAAGAGGAAGAAGCGGAAACGTTTGAACGCTCGCTCGCTTGGGGAACGCCAAGGTAAGAGCGGCAGGGTTTGTTTTTCTCTTTTTCTGCTAAGTTTGAAGATGACTTCCTCTCAACTGGGAGGGCTGTCGTTAGCATTGCGAGGATGCTGCCGCATTGTTTTTTTTTTTTTTTCCGTCACAGGCAAGGAGATGTGACGGCGGTGCAACTAACGGTAGCAGGCCTGGTACGGCAGTGACATGCATCAATGATTTTGACGACACTAAACGGTGTCCCGCTGGAGGTCGTCAACAATACAGCCGGCAGAACGTAGCAACGCCGAGATGTTTCATTCATATAGGAGGAGATATTGTGACATACGTACAAATATCTGAACTCTCCATTACAGTAAATCTGTTCATCTTTGAAGAGTGAGCATTTTTTTTGTTTGTTTAATAGATAGTAGTATCAATAAACTGCCAACCTCATGAGACCTCCGTCAACGGAACAGCTCAAACGGGAAGGGAGTTAGTTACATGACAGATGGCACTTGTAATTCAGTTCGCCGACTGGCTTTAGTTGAAAAAAAATATTGTATCAGGCAAATTGGAAGTGAGTCTGACTTTGTGCGAGTGGCGCGGTACACCCTGATTTAGCCGCCATCCAATTACAGATGAACATTTTTAATTGCTCCACGACCAGGTGTTGAATCCCATTTCTGGAATCCATTACATATTTCATCGGAGAATAATATGCAGTCTACCGGAAGTTACTCTTGGTTGTTCCCCAAAACTTGTTGGTGCCATGACTCGGATTTGAACGTAAACACCTCTAGACAATCTCGAACAGGGGTCACCAATGTGGTGCCAGTAGGTACCAGATGAGTAGCTCCTGGACCCATTCTAAAAATGATGGGATATTGTGATTTCCTAGGAATCGTTTGAAAATATGAACATTAGAAGCAATTTTTAGAAAGAAAAAAAGTGTCATCTTGATGTTTCATCTGTTACCTTATTGTGAGAACTCAGCAGCGTCAGTGACGTCATATCAATGAATATCGGTCATTATTACAATACAATACATGCTGATTTATATAGCGCTTTCACAACAGCAGCAGCTGTAACAAAGCGCTTAACAAAACAGTTAACATAAAGTAAAATAATAAACACAACACATAACATAAAACACGGACAGTCGTGCAGTCCTAACCACTTTTCCCCTCATACGCTTTGTTGTTTAAAGCAGTTTGAGATGAAAGAGGAGAGAATCAAAGTGTCCTTTCACCAGTGGATCAGAGACGTCCTGCTCAAAACGTGCACACGTCGGCTACAAGCTAAGCTACAAGCTATTATTAATTAATGATTATTATTATTAATTATTAAGCATTATTAATGACAACATATAATAATACCATCAATAACAGTGATTAAAATGTTTACCAAACTAAAAGTTTCAAACAAACGTTTCTTGGATTTTAAAATGCAAATGTAAACTGAATAGCGCTTAGTCAGAGATTCTTTTGCATTCCACTAGAGGAGCCACACTGGAATGCTCCAAATACGATGCCGTCAAATCTTTGATGGACGCGATTGAGCGGTATATCGGGCTTTCCCAAGATTTATGAGCAGACGATTGGACAAAAACCCTCGAGTACATCCACGCCAGGTTCCCGGAACAGTGGAATTTGTTCCAGGAATGACCCACAAAAAAAAATCCATGCCTGAGAAGATCCAGAGACATTTTGATCCAAGCGACCGTTTCAAGATTTACGCGTGGTAGCAGCCCCTGGAAATATTTGGAAAATTTCAACCTGAAAAAAACAGTTTTCCTTGGCAACATAAAATTGACCAGTAATCGTAATGCCTATCGTGAGAAGACCCGCCAAAAAGTTTCAAGAAGCTCTGCCCGGAAAGACACAAGGAGTCTGGTTTGAAGTGATGCGAAATTGCGAGGATTTGGAGTTTTCGTTATTGCGCGTGGCCTTGGCATTGAGCCGAAGTTTGATGACTTTCTTTATTTCGGGTGAATTTTTCAGCGATGAAGTCAGCCCCGCGCTTATGCAAGCACATTAGTGCCACTAATGAGACACGTGTGCCTATTTTGCTCTTTCTCAGCGGAGAACCTTGCCGACGGGCCGCTCGCTCACACTCTCTGAGATTGAAGAGGAAGAAGCGGAAACGTTTGAACGCTCGCTCGCTTGGGGAACGCCAAGGTAAGAGCGGCAGGGTTTGTTTTTTTTTCTCTTTTTCTGCTAAGTTTGAAGATGACTTCCTCTCAACTGGGAGGGCTGTCGTTAGCATTGCGAGGGATGCTGCCGCATTGTTTTTTTTTTTTTTTTTTTTTTCCGTCACAGGCAAGGAGATGTGACGGCGGTGCAACTAACGGTAGCCGGCCTGGTACGGCAGTGACATGCATCAATGATTTTGACGACACTAAACGGTGTCCCGCTGGAGGTCGTCAACAATACAGCCGGCAGAACGTAGCAACGTCGAGATGTTTCATTCATATAGGAGGAGATATTGTGACATACGTACAAATATCTGAACTCTCCATTACAGTAAATCTGTTCATCTTTGAAGAGTGAGCATTTTTCTCTTTTTTTTTGTTTGTTTAATAGATAGTAGTATCAATAAACTGCCAACCTCATGAGACCTCCGTCAACGGAACAGCTCAAACGGGAAGGGAGTTAGTTACATGACAGATGGCACTTGTAATTCAGTTCGCTGACTGGCTTTAGTTGAAAAAAAATATTGTATCAGGCAAATTGGAAGTGAGTCTGACTTTGTGCGAGTGGCGCGGTACACCCTGATTTAGCCGCCATCCAATTACAGATGAAAAAATTTTAATTGCTCCACAACCAGGTGTTGAATCCCATTTCTGGAATCCATTACATATTTCATCGGAGAATAATATGCAGTCTACCGGAAGTTACTCTTGGTTGTTCCCCAAAACTTGTTGGTGCCATGACTCGGATTTGAACGTAAACACCTCTAGACAATCTCGAACAGGGGTCACCAATGTGGTGCCAGTAGGTACCAGATGAGTAGCTCCTGGACCCATTCTAAAAATGATGGGACATTGTGATTTCCTAGGAATCGTTTGAAAATCTGAACATTAGAAGCAATTTTTAGAAAGAAAAAAAGTGTCATCTTGATGTTTCATCTGTTACCTTATTGTGAGAACTCAGCAGCGTCAGTGACATCATATCAATGAATATCGGTCATTATTACAATACAATACATGCTGATTTATATAGCGCTTTCACAACAGCAGCAGCTGTAACAAAGCGCTTAACAAAACAGTTAACATAAAGTAAAATAATAAACACAAGACATAACATAAAACACGGACAGTCGTGCAGTCCTAACCACTTTTCCCCTCATACGCTTTGTTGTTTAAAGCAGTTTGAGATGAAAGAGGAGAGAATCAAAGTGTCCTTTCACCAGTGGATCAGAGACGTCCTGCTCAAAACGTGCACACGTCGGCTACAAGCTAAGCTACAAGCTATTATTAATTAATGATTATTATTATTAATTATTAAGCATTATTAATGACAACATATAATAATACCATCAATAACAGTGATTAAAATGTTTACCAAACTAAAAGTTTCAAACAAACGTTTCTTGGATTTTAAAATGCAAATGTAAACTGAATAGCGCTTAGTCAGAGATTCTTTTGCATTCCACTAGAGGGAGCCACACTGGAATGCTCCAAATTTGTGCTGATTTGGGGTATTTTGTCGATACTTCCAGTCCATCATCCTGGTCGATGGATGAAACTGATACAAAAGAAAAAAGAAATGTGGTGCTTGAAAAGATCGTCGCCGCATAAAAATGGAACAAGGTGAGACATTTACTGTGGCGGGTAAATGAGCCGCAGTGCGAATACATCAAAATACGTAATGAGCGAGAGAGCTCGGGCAATGAGGACTTTTTAATAGAGTGACAGCTGCTGCACCTGTCGTCATCACCTTGACGCCGCCGAGGGACTCGTCAGTGGCCCCCGAAGGCTAATGAGCGACGCTCTTGGCAATTATTTGGCCTTGAGCTTCGTCGCCCCTTTTTGACGTTTTGCTTCTGTGTCAGGCTTCCTCATCGCCAAAGAATTCCTAAAATGAGGTTGCTATCTTTCTCCCGCAGAGTACAAATGTCTGCATTTGTGTTGGAGGCAAAAAAAAGACCAATTAACCAGCAAAATAAATCAGGCTTGAATGAAAAGTGCTCGACATTTTGCCATCCCAATTTCATGCACTCCATAATTACTTTGGGTTTTGATTTCTACAGGCCATTTCGGCAGTCAACTAGATTTTTTTCATTTTTCATTTCGATTTCTACATCAGCCCAGCAAACTAGTCTGACGCCAATACAAAGTGTCGTTATTTGCATTCTTTTAGCTCAAAATGTCACTTTCTGTATATTTGAATTAAAAGCTCAATATTTTTTCTGTGACAAAATGTCGCCTTTGGTTTTTGCCTTTAGTCGAACAACTCAGCAAACTAGCCGAATGAAAACTTTTTTGTTGACAGCTATTTCAGGCAGCGCACTCGTCGTGTTGTTGTTCTTCTTTCAGCTCAACTTCCCCGCCCGCATTCGATTTGTACAACAGGCAGTTCAGGCGGAAAACCACTCGTGCCAACACCACATGTCACGCGATCGGCCAAATCTCTCAACCCATCCGAAAGAATCGATAAATTGATCCCGAGGAGACAGATTAGTCACGTACGTGTGTTCGGCGGGACAGTCGGCGTGATGCGAGCACGTCTGGTAAGCAAACCAGAGGCTCGGCTTTAATTGAGACGCTGAGGAGTAGCGGCGCCGCGCTAATGAACAGCTAATTATGCAACTCCCAGCACCCCCCGAGCAGCTTGTGAATGCATTAAGGCCTCCTCTTCGCTCAACAACAAATGAAAAACAAAACCAAAAAACCCCTCACTTTTCTTTATTTATTTATTTGCCTTATTAATTTTTTTTATTATTAAAGTAGTGTGCGCAAACATCCAAACATGGCACACAACCTCGCACTGGCTACATGAGGTACTAAATTGGTAACGATTGAGCATCAGTCAATGGTTAACCTCCAGGGTGGCGCTAAGTGCTCGTCGCCTTGCAAATCCACCGGCCGGAGGAACACAGTGACAAAATGTGCCCGCACATGTCAGATAATCCATTTGATTTATTTATTTATTCGTTCATCCTCGAGCCCGATTAATTGCTCCTGCCACACAAATGGAAGAAAGAGCTTGACAAGGCATGCCGCGGCATCCCAGAGTGCTCGCGCACAAGACGAGCGAGCATATTTTCACATTTTAGATGGAGGTGGAAATATGCGCAAACACAAGAAAATGATCAAGCGAATATGTAACGTAAACACATAAACGTTTAGGCAGCAAACTAGTCGGGTCTGAATAAAAACGCTAAAATGTTCCAATGTGAAATCCTCACTCACTTCCCGTTTCCCTTTGATTTTGTACATTGGGCAGATGAGTCGCTTTTCGCCTTTTTGTTTCAACAGCAAAGTAGTCGGGGATGAATTAAAGGTAGCCCCAGCCATTCTATCATTTTCACTGAAGCTCACGTTGTTCCTTCATCAAACTTACTTAACTTTATTTCTTGCTCGCTTTCGGCTTCCCACAGCAGCCCGTTTGATCAGAAAATGAGTTGGGCCGAACCCAAAGCGGCCTTTGACGTGTCATGTAAAGAGCAAAATATTTCAGCACCAATCTTCATTCACTTGTCCTAAACCTTCGTCTTCTATTTTGTTTCAATGTTTTTAACCCTGCTCTTTGAAGCGGCACATTAGTCGGCCCTGAATTGAAGGTGCCTTCTGCTGTGTTATTCTTTTTCCATTTAGCTCAACGTTTTTTAACGCCAAACTACACTCATTGGTTTCACGTTTCGATTCTCAAGACAGCTTGTTTAGGCAGCACACTAGTGGATCAAAAGTACCGCGATGGTTATTTTATCCCATATAGGCCGGACCCTACTTTGTTTATCTTCCACATGTATCGGACGATACAAGCCGCTGACTAGTCGGGCATAAACCAAAGGGGCCCGTTATTTCAAATTCTTCCTTTTACCAGACCTGTTATACTGTGTTGCTATTCTGTTGCTAGCGTGTTGTTACCATGTTGCTACCGTTTTACTGCCGCGTCACAGGCACCGTTTGGGAAGAAAGTTATATTATTATTATTGTTAAGTTATATGATTAAAACTTTGAAAACTCTCTCTGTGTACCGTCTTTCTTTGTAAATATGTTGACATGTTTTAATGTGGGCACATGCGGCTTATATACAGGTGCAGCTTGTGTATGGACAAAATTGGTTTTCCTCTAAAAATGTAGTGGGTGCGGCTTATAATCAGGTGCGCTCTCTAGTGCGGAAATTACGGTACTTCTTGATTACTTTCTGTTTGGATTTCTAAAGCAGCCCGTTTAGGCAGAAAATGAATCAGGCCTCAAGCAGAAACCCCTCTTTTGTTATTTATTCCTTTTAGCTCGAAATGATCCTGCCCCAAACTTTGCTCAACTCCCCTGACTTGCCGTTTCAATGTTTAAAACATCGAAGCAGTCCACGAGTCGGGCCTGAATCTAAAGTGGCCTCAGGCAGGTTATTTTCTTTTAAACTTGTGATTGTTGTCCAACCAAACTTCACTTCCGTTCCATTTACAGTATGTATCGATTTTTGAAATTGGCCATTTAGGCATCATAGCTGTCAGGCTTGAATCAAACGTCGTCTTACCTTGAGTGGCAATGTAGTGATTTGGCCTGTGGTATCCCTGAAGAAAAAAAACAAAACAAAAAAACATGAGAAAAACATTGTTTTGTTTTCATCTGGTAATACGTGCATTTGTGCAGACATGGCCGAGTACACACCTATCATGAATGTGTGCTCACACACACACACACGCACATACGCGCACCTCTGGAGCGAGGCGCCAAAGTGTCGATAATCCCTGCGATACGACTAAACAGCATCCGTCTTCACAACGGGTTTCCAGTCCGCGAGATTACGCTAATCCCTTCAAAATGCGCTCGCCCGATTCCTTGTCTTCTCCCCGGAGACGCCAGGCGGGAAACAAAACATCAGGAGGACTTAAAGGCTTCCTTCCCCCATCATCATCATCATCATCATCATCACCTTCCTCCCTCATATTCAATTGAGCCTGGACTCTGCCGAACGCACGCGGACGCTAAAAAGGATGCCTCCCTTTCTCCCCTTCCATTTTTAATGATTTCTTTATCCCGTTTGTGCTTTCATGTGACGTCCTGTCAGGCGGCGTTGCCGCATTAGACACTTGTCAGGTGAGGAAATGGACGCCAAAGAAGAAGAAGGTCATGAGTGGAATAAATCAGGTGTCGAAAAAGGGAACAAAACATGTTTCATGGTTTGTTTGTGTTTTCTTGCACAGCTGTGATCATTTACATGTTGTTTTTAGTATCGCCACGCATTTTTGCCAGTTATCAGCGCGGCCTGTCTGAAACGTTCAGCGGGCAGGAGCGTCCACCCGCAGGGGCTTTATTTATTGTTGGGTTTTTTTTTTCTGACTGAATTAGCACATGTCTGCAACTGGGAGCGTCAAAGCCGCAACTGTAACTGTTACATGCATCTCACTTTTTCTACAAATAAACCCTGGAAGGAATGGACTAAATAAGACTACAATGAATGGTCACCAAAACTGCAGCGGTGGAAAACGAGTACTTGATAATATAAACGCCAAAAGAGCTGCACTGGTTTAAATAAGATTGCCTTGAATTAAAAAAAATGGTGCATGTGTGGGTTTTCTCCGGGTACATGGCTGGCAACCAGTTCTGGGTGTACAGACGCACAACCAATTAAAGTCACACCAAGGGCCAATTTAGAGTGTTCCATCAACCTGCCATGCATGTTTTTGATATGTGGGAAGAAACCGCAGCACCCAGAAAAAACCCACACAGGCATGGGGAGAACAAGCAAAAAGTCCACACAGGAAGGCCGGAGGCATAATCAAACCCTGCAGCTCCGTACTGTGGGGCGGACGTGCTCACCAGTCCACCACCGTGCCGCCCAGGGGTTAATTATGACTACTATAAATTCTTCAAGATTGCACAAGTTCAACTAGGATTACCTTAAATCCCATAAAAAATTGTGCGGATTAAAATTAGACTACCATAACTCACCCCCAAAATTGGGCAGGTTAAAATAAGACCACCAGTAATGCCAGACGTGTTCTCCAAAAGTTGCAATACTTATGACGGTATAAAGGGCCTCTTGTGTTCGAGTTCAAATAAGACTACCTTAAATTCCGTAAAACTTGCACAGACTTTCATTAATCTCGTAACCACTATTAGCAGAAATAGCCCGCATGCTGAGGAGATGTTTAAGGAATTTATTGATTTACTGTGGCAAAATATGACTTCGGTCATTATTTTAAGAGGCTGGCAATATGCTAAAAGAAGGCCCATCATGGAATTGCCTCCAAAATTCCACTGGCGAATGCTGGATTTGCTAATGCTAATAATGCTAAATAAGTAGCCCATGTACTCCAAAATATAATAACTACCAACATGCTTGATTTAAGGCGAGTGCTTTTGCATTTACTGCTACGTATGCTAATATGCAAACAGCGCGCGGAGACTGTTTCTTAGCCTAATGTTTGCCGGTATATTGACTCGCTTACTACCGAGCCCTTGCTAAGACCACATTATCATTATCATCTGGTGGCTTCAGAGCAAATAACAAAAGCAGCAGGGGATGTTGCCCGCACAGGTTTTTTATTACCGCGTTCTGATGAGTTAAAGAGTTAAAAAAAAAAAAAAACTAACCAAAAAACCAACAACAAAAACAAAAAAACACCGTTAGCCATCTGCCTGCACTCTCTTCAATATGCACGTGTTCTTGACTTTAAGTAGGCGCCGGCTTTGTATGGTGCAGCATAATGGACCATAAAACCAATAGCAGCCAAAGGTAAATAATTGAAGGCGCACCTTGCATTATGAATTGATGTGAGGAGAGCATAACAAGAGATTACAAATGAGCACATCGGGCAAGTACATCACCAGGCTATTAGCGGCCCATCTTCCTCATGGCGGCGTTTGCGGGGGGAATCAGCTCATAGAAGCCAGTTAGGATGCTCCGCAACACGCTTTTCATGTGTCTTTTTTTTAATGACTTTAACGGAGCATAAAAGCTGCGCCGAGACACTGGAGTGAAATACAAGCGCGGCTTAGCATGCAAGAGTGGCGCCGACCGATTGGAGAATCCTGCGATTCTGTTCCAAATTGAACATGTGGACGTTGAAAGTCTGCTTGTACAAGTCATGTCCACTTCACAACCTAGGCTGAGCTTGGCTGCCTCCACAACAGACAAGGCTTATCTCTCAGTGAAGATACAAACTGTACATCATCACAACGTACTTCCTTGAGACCAATTCCTATTTGGAGATGGATTTGGATTTCAGCGAATAGCTGCGGATCGGCTCCCCACGACTACTTTGTAAATACCGCATTTTCCACACTAAAAGGCGCACTGGATTATGAGGCGCACCTTCAACGAATGGCCGATTTGGTCATTTTTTTCATACATTGGGCGCACGCGTTATAAGACGCAATTTACAATGCATCCGCTAGATGGAGCTACGCTCAAGGAAACCCCAAGAGAACGATCAGATGTCAGTAAAACGTATTTAATAAAGCAGCGACACGGTTCACCTAACCAACAGCGAATTATAGCATTGACTCGCTCTCTGGCCGCTGTTCTATGTTCAACTGCGTCACCGATCGCCTTAAGTTTGAACTCTGCGTTGTCAGCATGTCTCGAGCAAGGAGCCATTTTGGGATCGAAATATTACCGTAATGACCGTACACAAGGCGCATCGGATTTTAAGGCGCGCTGTGAGTTTTTAAGAAAATGGAAGGCTTTTAGGTGCCTCCTTTTAGTGCGGAAAATCCGGTAGTAAACCGTAACTATGTGAGGGAACTCTGAAAATTAAATGACATGTCGTACTACAAATTGCACTGACTTTTGTGTTCCAGGTAAAGCCTTGGTGGAGGTCCTCTTCCTTCCCCTCTTTAGTATCAAGCTCTTTTCCTAGCATGTGTTTGCTCTTTTTTCTCTCGATACGAGTGCTGTCATCCTCTGATCTTTATTGCTCTTAATTTAACACACACACAGATATAGCAGGTCGCTACACAGAGTGTGTGTGTGTGTGTGTGTGTGTGTGTGTGTGTGTGTGTGTGTGTGTGTGTGTGTGTGTGTGTGTGACCAGTCCCGTTCCCTCAGGGGCTCCTGCGACGGCGGCACCGGCACCCTCTCTGCCACCCCCGAGAGGAAGCGCGGTGACCTTTTTGCGTCGGCGGTGCTGGCTGGTGCAAGTGTGTGTGTGTGTGTGTATGTGTGTGTATGCGTGCGTGGGTGTACTTACATCAACGTAATTTGCATTAATGTAATCGGAGCTCTGTTCGCCCTCCAGGGCCTGCAGCCTGACACGCGAGTGATCATCTGGAAAAAGAGAGGAAGAAGAAAGCAGCCTGGAATTAATGACATTAACCAGGCCACAACATGGTGAGGAGGAGGAGGAGGAGGAGGAGGAAGAGGAGAAGTACGACTGACCGCCACTCTCGATGGCTTCAAAGCATCGTGGCCACCTATTGCGAGGCGGTTTTCTTGTCCGCGCTCAAGTTTGAGGCCTGCTGCGCGACGAGCAAACAACCGGATCTGTCGTGCAGTCTTGCCCCCCAATTTTGTAATGTCGCTTTTAATGTCTCATTTGTTTTCAGTTTGTCTAATCCTGACAAATAAGGCCCGTGCCATTTTGTAGGAATATCTACAAAATTCAACAAGCATTTTAGGTGAAGTAACTGCGGCAAGATAAATATGTAACCATGGAGCAGAAAGGTCAAAGCTGCTTTGGCTGTGCTGATAAAACTCTTTTGTTTCTTATTTCGCATCGCAAAGAGCTTGTCGCAATAAATCAGCCGACAAAGGGGGGGAAAAAAAAATATCCTGGGCGAGGAAGAGTTGTGGGGTACGCACATGCAATAATGTTGCCGTATCGGTTTTTCATGCGGTTCTCGTCTTTCTTCGCCGAGTCCCACGGCGCCGACTGTCCCTCGAAGAAGCGCTGCAAACAGACACAACAGCAGGAAGTGAAACGCGGCGGTGGCATCGGGGAAACGCTCGAGTGCAAAAAGATAAAGAGAGGGCTTGTGAGATCATCAGTCAGTGGAAATTGTATGCTTTTAATCGTACGGTATTGGGATTGCTTTTTAAAACATTGAATGTCTATCAGTGGCTTTGGAAGAATTTTCTGGGGCGGGGGCAGTGGTTTCAACCCCCCCCCAAAAAAAATCCCACGTACATTTCAAAGGACGTCAATTATATACAGATTTTTGAGGAGTGTAGTCGGTAAACAAATAACGGCCTCCTGAAGTGGATAAAAACGGGTGGATTTTGTTGCTTAATTCATATTCCACAAACACAATATTCCTCAAAATTCTGTCTTTAGACTAACAGGGGGCGAATAGAACATATTGTAAGGTCGATTTGTGACTTGACCACCCCTGTTCCCGCCAAATGGATGACAGCCAGAAGAACTTGGCGAATTGCTGGCCTCATACTATGAGAATAAGATTTACTTGGGAATTCGCCGAAAATAATGCTCAGCGGAATCAGGCAAAGGGTCGACACGACATTCTGAAGCTTTTTCTTGCTGGCAGGGGAAAAAAAAGCATCAAAGCTTGAGGATGATTCCAATTAAAGTATTCATTTCAAAAGCTTTATTTTAGCACATTTGACATGGCACAGGTGTCGCACATTCCATCCATCAAAATGCGTGTGTGTGTGGTGGGGGGGGGTGAAGTGGGTTACTTGGTCAATGCCCTTTTACTTGTGCATCTGCTTACATTTGCCATGGACTGCACATTTAACATGATTTCAAAACAGCAACAATAACAGCAGTGGTCTTACCTCATTAATCTGATCCAAAATTAAGGAACAAGAAAAAGCAGGGGTCAGAGAGAGATAAAAGTACAATGTTAAGTCAACGGGCGCCACACGCTCCAGTTCACTCATCAGTAAAGAAGAAGGGGGGAAAAGGGCATTAACCCGAGGACACGATGATGTCATGGTGGAGATGCAAGCAGGGGGGAGCGGGTGGGGGCGTAAGTGGTTATTTTATTTTTTTTTTTTTAAACCAAAACACGTGCCTGGAGGGAGGCCCATGGCGGAACAATGATCCTCGTGGCAGAGGTGGTCACGCGTGTTGGTGAACCCTCTCAAGGGCAATTCTCTCAAATACGCCAGGGAAGTTAACATTTTTAAAAAATAGAACTACTGTATATTTTTTTAAACTTTTGTGCTTGTCTTAATAGGTAATACGTTTTATTGATGATACAGCAGTCATTCTTGCCTCAACCAAACGCGAGGGTGTGTGGTTGTGAATGCTAAAACAAAACATGACATACACAAGTTAGATACGAGGACCGATTTTTAACTCATTCACTCCCAAAGACGTTTTTAAACGTCTTTTCAGACATGGTCCAGAATTGACTGGTACTGAATGAGGAGTTAAGAATGTTTCCCATTTTTTTGTGTCTTCAATTTATTGTTCATCTTAGTGTTGATATATTTAACTTACTATTATTCAGTAGCCTAATAGCAATAATTGTGTAGGTATTTTTTTTAATTTACTGTCACAAGTTCAATTTAAAAAAAAAAAAACAATGTTCAAGCTAAATCTTTTTTTTTTCCCGATATTTCGCATTCATCCAAGTCACGGTAAGCCGCAAAAGTGGACTCAAGTCAACCTGACACTTTTTGTCCCTTGAATTTGTTGCGTTTTATATTGTCTTGTCTTCTCTTTTTTTTGTTATTTTAGTTAATTTTTAGTTATGTTTGTAGACTTTTAACACTTCCAGGCTGACAAGAAAAGAGTCTATGAATTATGACACGCCATAATAGAGCATATATTTAAAACATCGGGAATGTTTTATGTGGGCCTTGGCGCTCTGGTTTTGTGAGGCTATCTTGATGTTGATTTTGGGGGCGATTGGATGATTTAAGGCAGGTCAGGCAACAGTTCCGCAAGGGGAAATGGGAAGAAGGCAGCATTTGACACAAAAGTGCACAAACACTGATAACAACGAAGGAAAAAAAAACCCCACAGACAACAAAAGACAGTGTAAACATACTGAGCCAGGAGAAACATTAACAATTCATTCTAAAAGTGCAGCTGGGAAAAAGCAGGCGGCACACAGAACACAGATGAAGAGAGGCGAACACGTTTTCAAAGCATCGCCGCATGTCCAGAGACCCACACAAGGCTTTTTAAAGTATTGTATAAAATCATAATTTCTTTAATAATTGTCATTTAATAATCATTCAAGAATGGTCTTGAATTTTTTAGTACAATTGAGTTTTATGTTTGTTTGTTTTAAACATTTTTTTAGAATGTATTTACATATTTATTAGAATAGCATTATGATTATTTTTTATTGATTTTTTAAATTGAATAATCTTCAGGTGTCTTCATTTGTTCGACTGTTGTGAAATTTGTCTTGATTTTATTCCACGAACTTTTTATTCAGATTTCTATAGATTTATTTATTAATTTTTCGAAAAATGAACTAAGGTGAACTTGCACCAAAGAGTCACTTGGACCCGTCGTGTAACTAACCGAAAACATTTATTCACAGTGAGCTTCCATTCAAGAGAATACTTCAGCTCATGTGTTGGAGTGTCCTGATGATTCCAAGGAACTGAGTGATTAACTCCAATTGTACACTGGGTATGGAATGTATAAAAAGTCTCTGATAAAGGTCAGAGGCAGAGGTGTCAAATCCAGGTCCAGAAAGTTAACCCCGCCTCCCGCCCCCACAGCTTTAGCCACTGATGCTTCCACTAAAGAGCTCACATAGCTGCCGGTTGAGTAGAAATCTGTGGCTAAAGCTAACCTGTGGCTAAAGCCAACCTTTGGCTAAAGCCAACCTGTGGCTAAAGCCAACCTGTGGCTAAAGCCAACCTTTGGCTAAAGCTAACTTGTGGCTAAAGCCAACCTGTGGCTAAAGCTAACTTGTGGCTAAAGCTAACTTGTGGCTAAAGCCAACCTGTGGCTAAAGCTAACTTGTGGCTAAAGCTAACCTGTGGTTAAAGCCAACCTGTGGCTAAAGCCAACCTTTGGCTAAAGCTAACTTGTGGCTAAAGCCAACCTGTGGCTAAAGCTAACTTGTGGCTAAAGCTAACCTGTGGTTAAAGCCAAACTGTGACAAGGCTTTTATTTTCTGATTTGAGATTTCTAACCACCCGTGTTTGTGTTATATCCAGCCATTTATTTATGCAGGACACTTGCTTGATGATTCCGACTGGCTAATAGTTGTTATGGTGCCTTTTCCACCAATTACTATCTTCATGATTGTGATTGACGAAAATGTCTGGTTCCTTATTTTTAGTTAGCAAATCTTCATCAGCATACAATACCCCAAGACATCACTTTCTTCCTGATCCTGATTGGTTCATTGTTTTGCTACGTTTAGCCTTAAAAATGCTTTTAAAAATCCCGGCGGACATGTGGACATGCGGGCTGGCTTTTGGGACAGCAGTCCACCGACCTCGTACTCCTCCTTGAAGCCGTAGCCCTCGGCGCATTTCATCTGCGTGATGTGCTGAAGCAGGTCGGCCACGCGGATGGCCGGGTGCAGCTGGCCGCTCTGGTACGGCACGTCCACCGCCTCGCGCTTCCTCAGCGAGTGCGACTGCACCAAGCTGCTGGTGTCGCTGCCCATGTTCTGGCTCTCGTCTGCTTCGCAAAGCACAAGGGACATGGCCCGCAAGTGAGCGCCAATGCGGTGAAAAGCAAAGCAGGGCGACTCGGTGATACGACGCTTGAAAAGCGGTAAATGTTGTGACATTCCAGGTTGCTGCAGATGGCCGCTTATCTCATTTACTGCTCAGCATTATGTCACCGGCCTCCAGATTGACAAACAACTCTCCAAAAGTAGTAATCTGCATGTAATGGATGGTCACAACAACACAACGCCATTGAGTAAGAGGATGAGTCATGTGGTGGGAAGGTTTAGGTCCATCTGTCTCAGAACACAGTTTACGAAGCGAAAGCAATCGCGTCAGCATTTAGACTTTTGGTTTGATTAAATATGTTGTACTACGATTCTGATAATGGGTTTCGTTTGGCCAAGTGTGACGACGGTCGTATGAACCCTGGAGCGCTTTGGGTCACTAGAACTTCAAGTTGTGTCGACATTGTTACATGTTTGGTTCTGTTAAAAGAACAAACTCTGGTACCATTGCTTTGCTAGCGCGCTTCATTCGGGCGTGAACGAAGCTCGCTGTGGTCACACTTTTGGTTTGGTTAAAACGCTTGAAGTGGTGGTGTCGGTTCACTTGACCACCAGACAAGCTTTTAAAACAAACAAACAAACAAAAAACAACAAAAACAGTTGCGTCACATAAATAGTCAAGTGTAAATCATGTGTTTCACCTGAACCCTATTGTGGTTTTGGTTCAGTTCTGCTTAAAGGGGAAGTCAACCCCCAGAATTTGATTTGGTTCACCTTTTAAACCAGTCAGTGGCAGACGTGAGGCACAGATGTAGTTGGCGGGGAGGTGGAGGGGGTGGTGGCGGTGGCGGTGGGGTGGGGTGGGGCTGCACCCAAAAACATGGAGGAAGGGGAACTGGTGGAGGGGTAGTGGTGCAAAGGGGTTTTCGTGGGAAAGCATCACACAAAGACAGCATTGATTCCACCCTAGCTGACCTGATCTTCCGATAAAAAATAAAATCAAATAAAAAAAAAATAAAGAGCCCGGGAGGGAGGCGGAGATGACAATGACGCCAACCATATGGCACTCAGCTCATGCTGTGTTAATGTTGCTAATGACGGCATGGCATGATGGAGAGGACTTTTGTGGGTGGGGGTGTGAAATGCTAACACTGGTCATGCAAGTGATGTCACAAAACGTCAGAAGCGCTCAATCGCAGTCCGACAGAACGACGAGCCCTTTCCCCCCAACCCCGGCCCACCCAGGGGCCCGCATGGGAGAACTTACCATTAATGGGCACTTTTTAGATAGCAGATACATAAGAGGTGACGGATGTGGGAAAAGAGAGAGCGAGGGAGAAAGGAGGAAGGAGAGAGAGAGAGAGAGAGAGAGAGAGAGAGGCATAAGCAACAATCCAGCATGAGAACCTGTTACAGTGTTTGAGTGCTACGCTATACACGGACCAGCTTCGGCCCAGTCAGGGTGGGAGGAGGTTGGGGGCTGACTGATGGATGGTGGGGCAATATATATGACAAAAGTAAAAAGAATCAAACGAGGGAATCGTGGATTTAAGGGGGGGGGGATGAATCAAACAAGGATATCGTGGATTTTAAGGAGGGAGAAGAAAATGTTGGCTCTGTGAAAGAGTGCCACATGGATTTAGTTGGAATTCATTACAAAATGGAGCATGTTTTGGGGTTTGATAAAGATACACACATACGAATAATTATGTTGCTTACCCCTTCCCGCTTTGAAAGATTTTTTTTTTGGGGGGGTGGCAAAATATTTTTTGCCAAGCATATCGGACATATTTGGGGACATAATGGCAGATTTGGGGTTGTGGGAATTGTGAATGGTGGCATCATACAAAAATGAATGGCAAAGTTGAGGAATAAGTGAAAAATGACCCTGCAGCTCTATCAATTTTCAAATGATAAAATAATAATAATAATAGTTATTATTATTATTATAACCAGCCATGTTCTTTAATGGCAAAATATTTGTGCTTAGCATGTCAGCCATATTTGTGGAGCACGTCTTCAATGACTTACCGACCTGCATATAATCATCAAGACTTGTTCATTTATTTGGACACCTTCTATGACAAATAATGTGACTTATAATTTAAAGTGGAAGGAGTAACGTGAGCTTTATGAAGTATGGTGTCAAATAATTTAGGAGTATTTTTTTAAGCTTAGCAGATATTCACGCAAAATGGCGGGATGGGGATTTTTGGGAATTGTGAATGTCGGCGTCACCATCATTTTGTGGCAATTCATATAAAAATGACGGCATTTTGGGGTTAAATGAAAGTAAATATAAAGTAAAATTATAGCAACAAAATACTTTAGTTCACCAGCAACAGTGGTTAGCTCCTTTTTGCACTTGTTTGACACTTAAAATTATTTCTATCAAATTATTATTATTTTTTTTTATTTGACAATAAAGTTGTACTTGACTTGACTTAATAAAGCATTAGTTTTATTAAGTCAAGTCCGGACTTTAAACTATTAAGTTTGAAGTCCGGAAACACATTTTTTTCTTTTCAAATTCTTGATGCCATTACTTTTCTTTATTGTTTTGACAACTGTCGCCGCTGCAACCTCGTGCCAATCGGGCCCCGTCCCGCTTCATTAAAAACTAACGGCGGCATATGGCGGTGATGAAAGACGCCCCTTTAAGTTACGCGCGCTGTTAAACTCCCCTTCTCTTTCTTCTGGAGAACTCAAAAGCGTGGCGCGACGCCCCCAATTTGTCGTCGTGTGATGCGTTACGGGGGCCGCGTTCGTTTTATCATTCCATTTCATCGGGAGGCGAGAAGCAAAACACAAACAAGTAGGCCGCCGACGGCGCGGGCGACGATGACATTAAAAAGAATAATAGAATAGCTCGTTGTGTCGCGGGGTGCGGGGGTGTCTAAATGAAGAGGAGGGAGGGGAAGACATGGATGTTTTTGTTGAAGGGGAAGGTGGTAAGACTTGTTTCCGCCTCCCAAGCTGCATTTGCTTGTGCCTAAAAAAAATGCTCAAATGTAGACCTCGCCCAACCCCGCCTCACACACCCGCCGGTCCACACGTCTGTCCATGCATATGACAGGTCAAACACATATGTGACATCACACGCGGATGGGATGCAGCCAAGCCAGCCACCCCCCCTTCTCCCCCGTCCACCAACACGGGAGAGACACTGGTTTGAGCGGGAAGGTGGGGACGAGAATGAGGACGGGCGAGCATGCAGCTATGATGAAGGGGAGGATCTTTGGAAGAAAATAAAAGAAATCAGGAAAAAGCGCAACAAATATGAAAATGTGAAACGATGGTGTAGGGGGGGGGTTGGGGAGGGGGTTAGGGGAAGAGGAAAATCTGTGCTTTTCAGTCCTCAATCGTGTAAATGAGTCATTGCAGGTGTGACAACAAAGAAACGAGATTGATGTCAAAGGTGTTGCGCAACATCTCGCCCTTATTCTGCTTGCGCAATGATCACTTCTGTGCTCGCGCCTCTTCGGCTTCTATCACTCTGCGCTACGAGTTGAGCCGATTCGTCGACTTCACTAGTTCGCATCGGGGTTGTTCAAGTGACTGGTAACTATGGAAACCACTCCAAGATAAAAAAAACAACAAAAAAAAACTGAAAGGTATAAACAAGGGTACTTAAAAAAAATGCTAACTATATATTATTTAATAGACTAAACCGAAATGAAGCATTAGTGTAGGGGTGTCAAACCCATTTTCGTAGCGGGCCACATTGTTATGTACTTTTTTTGGGGGGGAAAAAAAAGAAGCCAGAAGGAAGCTTGAGAGAAGTGAACAATTTTCTTGAAGAACAACAGCGAGATGTTGTCTGGCGTCTCGGTTGTGACATCTAACACAGTACATGAAACGGGTCGTCAGTGTCATCTAGCAGCACGACAGAAAGGCATTCTCACCTAAAATGGCGGTCGGCACAAAGGGGTCTGAGGGCGCGAGTTTGAGGAGGAAACAAATAGTTGCAGTCAATATCAATCCAGAGTGAGTTTAGCTTAGCGTCTCCAGCGACAAATTTGGTGCGGGAAGGTTACCTGGGTAGAAGGCGCTGGTCGGGATGGACGTGCTCAGCGTGTTGGCTTTGGGCAGCGTGAAAGAGGAGGGCGAGGATCCCGCTGCAAAAAAAACACAGCGGGATTTAGGAGGAAATTGTACCCCAAAAAAACAATTAAAAAGAGGGATAGATAACATTTGAAGCGTTTAAATACTCCATGTTCCTTTTTCAGGGTTTGGCGTTGGACACCACCATCACGCTTTGTATGTGAGAATCTTTTTCAAGCTTTTTCTGCACCGCTTTCTGGTTCTTAACTTTTTTGTTTGTTTGTTTGGCTTAACACTGTCAGGCTTTGTCACCGTCTGTGCATCTTTTTCAGGATTTTGTTTGAAACCAAATCGGAGTCATGGACTGCTCCCATTGACCCGGAAAGTCATTTTTCATGACAAGGTGGTCACATGATGAGCGCTGGTTTGTGGTCACATTAACTTTTATTTGCCGTTGGGTGACTTTTCCATCTTTTGAAGGATTTCAAAATGCATACGCCTTCAATGCAGCACGTGCTTATTTCACTTCGCACGACTCTGTGCGATCTTTTTCAGGATTTTGCTGAGCACAACACTGCCGGGATTGTCCATATCCGGCGCTTCTTTCTCAGGCTTTCATGTTGCTCACCACTGTCTCACTTTGTCTTGCTCTGTGCTTCCTTTTCAGGCATTCGGTTTCGCACACTGCCATCATGCTTCGTCACGCAGTGTGTGTGTGTGTGTGTGTGTGTGTGTGTGTGTGTCATTTAGCATACCGCTGTCCCTCTTTTGTCACGCTCTCATGTTGCGCTTCTTATTCAGGCTCGCGCATGACTTGAAAACATCCTAGGAGCTTGTTAGCCTCCGGCGCCAAGGTTGATTTGCTCATTTTAAGAAGTCAGCTAAGTGGCCACCGTCACCATCAAGTGAACATGTGGATTTCAAAAGGGCAGTATGGTCGAGATTAAGCACAAAAATAAAGTGGATGGCGGATCAAACTAAATTCCAGAGTCAATATGCTCAACGTTGAGGCGCCGAAACTGTTATTACGACTCGTGTCTAATCTATCACGTCTTAATCCCAAACAGCACTGTCACTTAAGGTCGCCGGCGGCGACGCCGATCATAAATCAGCCGTTTAAACCTGAAAAGCTCGCAGACAACAGATCTGCAGTCCACCCCGACAGACAGTTAATCAAGGTCAACGCATCATTGGGACTCCTGCCTGGCAGGGGTGTGTGTGTGTGTGTGTGTGTGTGTGTGTGTGTGTGGCTGTTTGTGTGTGCTCGAGGAGGGCTGCTCTGGTTGCTTAATCTGACGCTCAGGAGGCGGGATTATGGCGAGTGGAGCCCCCCCCCAGGCGCAGATTTAGCCCAGCTGCCCATCAACGGAGGATTAAACGGACCCTGCGAGAAGCCGAAATGAAGAGGTCACCGCATTGTGATTGTGTGCGGGTGTCGTAGTTTAAGGGGCAGACGTGATTTGAAAAAGTGCGTTCCCTGTTTAAGGTGTTCATTTATGGAACAGCATTGAAAAGGTGTGAATCACTCGCTTTAGAGTGTTCAATCAGCCTGACGTGCATGTTTTCGGAATGTGGGAGGAAACCGGAATACCCGGAGAAAACCCACGCAGGCCCGGGGAGAACATGCAAACCCCACACAGGAAGCCGGAATTGAACCCTCTGCACTGTGAAGTCGACGTGCTAACCGCTCGACTACCGGGCCGCCCAATATATAAAACAACTATACTATAATATAAAAAGAAGGACTGAGGGATACAAGTCAACAATATCAGACTTTTTGTTTCCGTCGTACCTCGGCCATTGAGGGGGAGCGCGCACTCGCTGCGCGCGTTGAGGGTGAGCGCGCACTCGCTGCGCGCGTTGACGGTGGTGAGCGCGCACTCGCTGCGCGCGTTGAGCGTGTTGAGCGCGTGGCTGTGCGTGTCCATGAAGGAGAGTGCTTCGTCGCAGTTGGTGCCCTGCTCCGTGTAGCTCTTGTCCATGGAGTTGACCATCACCGTCATCTCCTGGCGAGTGCTGTTCAGCGTCTCTTTGCGCTTCTTGGCCAGTTTCCTTCAAAAAAACAAAAAAACGAAATCAAAATAAAGGACCGCTCCCATTGACCCGGAAAGTCATTTATCATGAGAAGGCGGCTCACATCATGAGCTCCGGTTTGTGGTGACATTAACTCTTATGAGGCGTTGGATGACCCCCATCTTTAAGATCAACAAAAAATGCGTAAAGATGTGGAAAGGGGTTGGACTTCCTGACCCAAATCCATCAGAGGTCATCATGATTGAACGTCCACCATCTTGGACATCATGGCGTGAACTCACAACATTATGTAGTGACCCACTTTGAGACCTTTTTTTTCTTCGACTATTAAAACTGCCATGCACTTATTCCCCCAAAATGACCAAGTCCATATTTAATTCATATTTTAAAAAAATGTTGTGAGTTACTTTTCTTTTTTGGGTGAAAGCTCCAAATATTTCTTTTTACGATAATAACGTGGTCAAGTGATTTATTTTATTTATCGATACAGTGTTGCCTCAGTTTTTGAGATTAATGCGTTCCAGTAAGTCGGAATAAAACAGAATCGTACGAAAACTAAAGCAATGTTTCCGATCAGAACATCCCCCCAAATCGGCCTCAAGTTGGCCTAAATCGGAGCAATCCATCCCAGACACTCATAAATCAACCCAAAATTCTTTTTGGGAGAATAACTATAGTTTTGCATACAGTTAAGTGTGAAATTAAGATGTCCTTTATTGTGAAATGAATATCAATAACTTATCAAGTAGATGTTTCCCTTTAAGACGTGATGGCGTATGTAATGCAGGAGGAGGAAAGATAGCGAGTTATTTTCCTGAGGTTTTATTTCCCTTGCATTCTGTTGTGCTTCTGAACTTCTTTATCAAACGGCTGCCACTCAGAACATTCTGTTTTTATATTGTGTCAAAAAGGGTTGAACACAAGGCAAGGCTCATTCCTCAACGTGACTTTTTACAAACAATTCAAGGCAACAATCAGCCAACATTCTGTCAAAAGTCAGGCCTTCAACTACTTTTGCTTGTTTAGCGAGTACAACCGCTAAATAAGCCAACTTGCGGCCAAAGAAAGTGAGGTCAAACTGCGTTATTTTAGTGTGTGCTTTTATTTTGAAGGTCTGACATTTGACAGGATTTATCACCAAACGTCAATACACCTTGGTGCTTCCAAAGACTGCACATCAATTCCGGGATATCAATGGCCGAGTTACATACATATATATATATATATATATATATATATATATATATATATATATATATATATATATATATATATATATATATATATATATATATATATATATATATATATATATATATATATATATATATATATATATATATAAAAATATATATATATATTTTTTGGGGGACAAATGGATGTATGAAAACAAACATTTTGCTGAAAAAATTTCAGTGACAACAGAAACTTATAAAAAATTAGGGAATAGGAAAACCATGGTTCCATTATAACTACATTATAGTCATTATATTAACGAATTAAGTTCGCTATTTATTCCATATTTGCTGGGCAAAACCTGTTTAGATTTTTATGTTGTTGTTTTTTTTATAGCAAAAGAAACTCTTAATATTAATAAGAAACTATTTTGAAAAGCAAACATCAAAGTAAATGTGACTTAAACTGTGCCTGCACTACATTTTGAATGTGGCATCCTGTCAATGATGGTTAAAAGTTAAAAAAAAAGACAAAAAGAAAAAAAGATGAGTAGACCCACGGAGAGCGAATAGAGGAGAGGGATTCCTTCCTTAATCAATGTCATTTCTTTTGTTGTATTTCTTCTTTTTAATTACAAATGCTGATTGTTTCCCTCTTTGATTTCAAGCCCTCAGCTCCTCTCTTTCTGAATATTTAAATGTGATTTTTTTTTTCTTCTTAGCTAATCACACCACTCATACGTGGGAAAACTTAAAAACCGGAAAGTCATTCGAACTTCAAAATGTGGAATTTCTCCCCCCCCCTTTTTTTTTTGACAGAGTAAAAGGGAGATTTCCCACCGGAGCGTCTCTCTGAAGCAGAGCCTGACCTCAACGACGAAGGAAGAAGAGAATAGAAGAGCGTCCCCGCGGTGATTAATAAAACATGGAGTCAACGCTCCGTTATTCCACGAAACGGAGCTGGGATGCCGTCTGGAACGATCGCCTCGCCTTGATGACCCCTCCGCTGTGCTCTCCCGCTGCTTTTGTTGCCGCAAATCTCCTCTGTTTGTTCAATTTCCTGGCATATGGCGCCGTATGGGGAGACCCCCCACGGATCCCCTTGCACCGAGGGCCTCGGCGTGACGCTAATGGCGCGAGCCGTTTTCCTCGTCGAGCGAGAAATTGACAAAGATGTGACATTTTGACGCCGCCGGATGCGCTCACTCTTTTTAATCTCCAATTAAAGTGAGCCAACAACAACAAAAAAAAGAAACGAAAAGGAGGTCGTGGGTAAGTGCGGCGCAGGAGGGGGTGGCGGAAGAGCGTTTTCGTAAAAAGCTAGCTTTACACAATCGGGATTTTGGAGCATCAGAGCGAGTTAAAAAAATAACTAACTAAATAAATAAACACGCTAACCGAACCGCTCGGTGAATTGGACCAATCTATCTAATCTATTTAAACAACTTATTTGTTTATTCTAAAGTCGACCACAGTTTATTATGGGGGATTGGGACCAGCTCGGAACCACCAAAAGCCAAAATTCTTGTACAACTGACACCCACTGAAATGCACTGGGGGGGAAAAAAAGAATTAAAAACTAACCGCGCCCAAAAGATTTCCCCAAAAACGTTGATAAGGATTCAATAAATGGAAAGTGGAGGGGCGAAACCCAACACCTGCCCCAAAAAGCTCCAAATGATTGAAAAAGATTGGAAAACACTCTTGACTGTATATGATGAGAAACCTTGGATTATTGACGAGAGAGCATCCTTGTCGAGTAAGAGGTTGTTTTGGGTGTAATGTCTTATTTTTCAGATCTGATCAATGAAGTCGGTGATCGATATGCCAAATCAACTATTTTGTAGAAAATGCAAAATATCTGCCGATCTGGTCCAACTGATCAGATCTGTGTAAAGTCTGGAAAATAGCACCGTAATACTGTACATGATTAAAAACCAAAACATACAATGGTAACAATTACATTTAAGAATGAAAACAGTTTTTGCCATCATTTTTCCTTTAATTCGTTGCTTGTCTTGGCCATCTGAGGGCAAATATTACAGCCACACATGGAGCCACTCCACAGTAACCAGCAGTAATATTAGGCATTCTTTTAATTATCTGTCTACATGTGTTGCTCCATAGTTTACATTCAAATATGCGTTGCTTAACCCTTTCATGCACCCTGTCACCTGATAACGTGACACGCTGCCCACTGTAGTAACCGCTGTCCCTGAAAGGGTTAAAGGGACATTTGTTAGCCCGTCTATGGCGTTTTGCACTGTTAGCATTTTGCTATAAAAGACTTGACTTAAGCAAAGCTATGTGGCTGTTTCAGGGAGGGTATGTTCTTCACTCCGGGGGGCTGTTTATGTCATTGTTCACATTACAAAAAAACAAATGCGACTTCTAATTTGAATGGATTATGTTCTTGAAGTGCATGCTCACAAAAAAACGAAAAACGTCACGTGAAACCGCTGAGTGACATTCTCGTTTCGTTTCAGCATCTGCTACCAGTGGAAGAGGCGCGGCGCAGATGAAGGGAAGCTGCTTGCTCGGCAGCGCGGCTGATGAAGATGAACGACGGCGCTAATGCTGTGCTAATTTATATGAGGGGGGAGTTTAATGATGGATGACTGGATTAACGACTTTAATGTGCCACCAGAGATAAGTTGGAGAAAAGCGTGCCGTAAAATGTTTGCGCGACTTGATAAATGGGGACCATTCGTCATGTCGCGATACCAACAACAAGAGCACTCAGATGAGCGTCAATCTCCGTCGGGGATCTTGAAATCCATGTGAGCGAACGGCAACGGTCTACGCGTAACGTTAGATCATTTTTAACGCTGCGCATGCTCGCAATAAAAAACTCCACGCTACTTGAAAAGGCGGACGTATGTGGTTGTGTAGGTGTTGCCGTTTTGGTTAGCGCGAAAGCGATAAAGGGAATAACGAGTAGTAACCTGTCAGTTGTTAATGTGAACTGCAAAATAAATAATGATTACAGATAATCAACTAAGTGAAAAAACAAACGTCATTGTCATTGTATGTCATACAAATGCGATGCTAATGACAAGCTACTGTCAAACGAAACATCAACTAAAAATAACATGCTTTGTATTTAAAGCGCCCACAGCCTCCGCTACTTGAATGCTAGCAAACAACGGTATATTCAAATTTGCTGACGTCAGGTCGAAATCTCCTAAATCACAATTTGGTCAAATTAATGATTTTTTTTTTGGGGGGGGGGGGTTGTCCACATGTGTGGGTGTTAATTTGACAAATTACTGACCGATCTAAAGTGTTCCAATGGCTTGCTCTCTTTTATGATGCAATGTTAGTGGTTGAACTAACATGCCGTTTTTTGGGAGGGGGTCGGGGGGGCTCCTGAAAAATGAATATTTTGGAGGTACAAGGTTTTGGGCCAACGGCAGCAATATTACATAAAATTCGGGGTTCTGGTTTTAAAGAGGCTGGAAGAATCATGGCGTTTCCATTCATTTCAATGGTGAAAGATGATTTGAGATCCAACTCTTTTTAGTTTGGTGAGTCAGGAGACTCGTATCTCAAGGCACCACCGTCGTCAACAGCAGCAAAGCAGATGGCACCAAGCTGAGCGACTTGTCTCAATGCGCCCATCAAGGAGTGCCGACCCAGGGACGGGTGCACACGGCGCCGCGGCTGAATACTTTTGAGATGTGTATCCGATTAAGAACAACCAGTGAAAAGTAAAACATTGCTAAAATCCATGCTGAGTCGCAGGGTTTTGAAGCTCCGCCTTGAAAGCGTCATTTCTTGCTGTCGCCGTTTCTCCGTTGCGTTGTGGGCTGAACTCCTGCAGCTCAGAGCCGCAGTCGCTGGCGCTAATGAGGCGCGACTGATGTCGTCGCCCGTGGCGTTTTTTTTATTTTGCCTCCGCAAACACCTCTGTGCACTCTCACGCTTGTCTACTGTTATCCATATACTTAGGATGATGTATATTTTTTCACCTCCGCCAAATAAAGTTTGTCTTGATTAGATTCGTTTTGGTTGTGTGCGAGTTCCAGTCGTTGAATTTAGGACGACACGTGGAATTGATCACACCCTTTGTCAAATTTTGAGATGTTTTTGAGCCCGTCATCAAAAATTAAATTTTATTAAAAAAACAACATTAGAGTGCTTTAATGCGGATACTTTCCATTTCAGTGCGCTTTCACTGCTTTATCTTTTTGGGCGTGGAACGGGCAAGTTTCCGAGTGAATTCATCTTTTTATACGCACATTTAAAATCTGCAAATGAACTCGAGAAATAGAGAGACGATCTAGAAATAATCCACACTCAAAATAAAATATTCATGCAATGTACAGTAGGTGCCGTGTACTTCTTGCATTGGGTCCTCTTGCCAGCTGTTCCAAGATAATGGCCATATTGTGCAATGTGAATAAAGAGAAAGATGATTCCAAAGGCAAAAAGCACGCCGTTAGATTGTGTCGCACAATTACAGTAATGCTGTTGTTGCACAATAGAAAGAAACAGAACGACTAAAAATAACCCTGCCTGTAAGAAAACAAGTCCACGGTCGTTCACAATGGGACACGCGTCCTGTAATTAACGTGATCACTCCTCTTCTTTCTCCAGTTATTTATGTTCAACAGAGGTACTTTCCTGATAAATAAGGTCCCAAGTGTTGTTCCTGTCTCCTTTCACGAGGAACCACATACAGAACCAAATACGAGTACCTCTACTTACAAAATTAATTGGTTCTGGAAGAGATTTCTTAACTAGAAATTTTTGTAAGTAGAGACGCGTTTTCCATGTAAATGCTCTAATCCGTTCCAAACCTCCACAAAATTCTGACATAAATGTTTCCTAAAGCATAAAAATGCATTAAAATATGTAACAAATACATGTTACAATTAGATCATTGTCCAATAAATGAGAGTTGTGATGGTCATTTAACTTTTAACTGTGTCCTCATCGTTTTTTTGCCCTCTTTAGTCCCTGTTCTCTCTCAGAAGTGGTTTTTGCCGCTAAAGAACTGATCCAAGGACGTGTGCTTTTGTCGGCTTTTAACAAGCCTTTGAAAATGTCCAGGGCAAACGTCAGCGATCGCCCGACTGGTGAACACTTTTTCTGGCTGATTCACATTTACGTAAAACTATCGGAACACTTCATGGGCCAAAGGGCGAATAACGAGGACGCTCCAGAGACACATATCTATCTATCTACACACATCGACACATACGGTAGAAGTCCCTCTTAAGGTGCGTTCCCACGGTGCAATTTGTGGCATAAGTTTTGTGGCATGCAACACATTGCAACGTGTGAACCCCGAAGTTGGACAGACTTTTGTGGCATGCAACGTGTTGGATGCGTGTTGCATGAAATAGGACTTGCTCTATTTTCTTGCAACGTGTTGCATGAACCCGACCAATCAGAACGCGTTGCGCTATCACGTGACAAAAAACATCGCGTCATTATGTAAACACGGAACGCGGAAGTATAATGGCGTCGACACAGAAATCCCCAAAAATCGAGCTCTCCCGGGGCGACACCGAAAGGTTCATTAATTATTACCATTCGTATTGCTGTCGTATTGACAATTGGCCGCCATAGTCGCAGAACGAAATATGTTGCTTAGCAACGATTAACGCGCATTCGGAAAAATATTCTCGCGAGATTTGAAATTGTTTGCAACTGTTGCAACGTGGGAACACATTCGGTTTGCAACATCATATTTGCAATTTGTTTTATGCAACATGTTGCATAACACAAATTGCAACGTGGGAACGCGCCTTTAGCCAATGGGATGCCAGGATGATGCTCGGTAGTAGCCAATGGCAGAGCAGCTATAAGTATGTTGCGTTCAGGAAACTCGGATCTTGAAATTTCTTTCGTAAAACCAGGCAATATTTCCCTATTGAGATGTTTCCTAACGTAAACGTTTCGTCTGAGGACGTTCGTAAGTAGAGGTACCACCGTACAGTGCCTTTCCAGTGTTCATAATATAGCGGGTGCTAAATTTAATTCATGACCAGTAAGGATACCAAAAATGATGGATGGGTAAGGAACCAAAATGGCTCCCTTCCTCATGCTCCTATGATAAATACGATGCCAAAAACTGTTATTCAGACAAAAGGATCACGATTTAACAGTTAATAAAGACGGCAATATCATAACATTGTTCAGAGCAAGAACTCAAGGCTTCCCCTCTAACAAACGGCTCCCCGCCACTGTCCCACAGGCTCGGGCCCATCCTTTCCAATTCCTCGTCCTGCCCGCTCATCATCATGCAGCGCCGCTACACCGCTGGATCTGCCAGGCTGCTTGTACCAATTAGCGCGAGTCTTACTGCACGCTCGCCGCGCGCCGCCTTTAATGAAAGCGTTTGCTCACCCGCCTCGAGCGCGCTTGGGTTTCACACACGCAGCGTTTAGCGCACCTCCCGTCTCCCGACGCTGTACTACCGGTTGTTTATGACATGGTTATGTACGAGCGCCATAAAAAGAAAGCAAGGGCATAAGCTTGAACTTGCCGCTTGTGTTGGTGTCTTCAGCAGTCAGTTACTCTAAATTAACAGTATCAAAGGTCTAAGAACATTGCAGCCACCTGAAAATTGTAGAAAAGTCACAGATATCAAAATCGCCTCCTTCCAGGGGGATGGCCAGAGCGTGGTGGTCATGGCCACCCTTTTTGCCAAGATGTAACTCCACCCCTGACGGTGCCAAATGTTTTTTTGTTTTGTCTAAGCTGCGGGTTTCTCAAAAAAGATGGCGGACTGCAAATGGCCCCCGGGGCCGCAGTTTGGTCATCCCTGATCTAAAGGAATCCATACATTCAGATAAGCTTTAGGATCACTCTTCTTGGAAAGCAGTTAGTTTAGCTACTGTTTGCTCACGGGGCCTCGGCAGCCCTTGAACGTCCGACCGCCACGCCAATAACGCCCCGTGCGCCCGGCCGGCTGATTAAAGGCCAAGCTTTTGACACCACATATGACGGCACATGTGAACGCATGCCTAACGAGTATGCCGAGCGACTTCAGTTGGTTGCCACCTCTGGCGGCAGTGGCTGAAGCGCATATTTTGGTGACGGGGCCTTTGATGTGTGCGTAGAAATATTCACGGGATTCATCAATCATACAGATGACTGCTTGCATGTAGGGAAGAAAGACGCTCCACAGGATCCCCTAATAGCTAGTTTTTATTAATTAGGCATTAAAAGATTGATAAGAACAGCTGCCATAAGGCAAAAAGTGTCCATCTAATAAATTTGACAAGTAATGCGCTTGCTAGCATGTAGCTAAGACGCTCCCAGAGTAGGGAGCGTCTTAGCTACGACATGCAAGCTACTTTGCAAAAAGTGTCCATATAATAAATTTGACAAGTAATGCGCCTGCTAGCATGTAGCTAAGACGCTCCCAGAGTAAGGAGCGTCTTAGCTATGACATGCAAGCTACTTTATTTATTTATTTTAATTAAGGGTAAAAAAAAAAATGAATGCGAACAGCTGCCACAAGGCAAAAAGTTTGGATTTCATCCAATTAACCAGCCTGTGTGATGCTATCATGTATCTCCACGGTCTCGAAAACACACCCAGAGAAGGAAATATATTCAATTTTTATAAATTTAAGAAACATGAATAAGAACGGACATGAGGTAAAACTGAGCATTTCATGAAATAAATATGACAGTCCAACGCTAACCACATAGATTCATCAAATGACGTGTAACATGACGGCCAGCATGTAGGTGAGATGCTAATCGTGAAGCGCCTGTAGCTATTTATTAATTATGCGTTGAACCGTGTTCCTCCGCATGTACTGGCAAAAGTAGCTCGCTGAGCAACCAATGAAAACGTGGTTAAAAAAGCGAATGTTTTGAAAAAGTATTTTCACTGCCGGCCAGAACTATCCTGAAAAACATTTAGACTGGCGATGATGCCCCAGAAAGTTCATCATTATTTATTACACCTTAAAAAGTTTGCATTTCATGCCAAAGAAATACCAGTCGCCGATGATAACAGCGCGAGTCTGATGTGTCTGTATAATGTGTCATGTGACTGCTATCATGCAGTGAAACTGTTTCCACGATGGCCTGGAGCCATTTTTTATGAATAAGGCGTGATCCTGACTGTAGTCACTTTTAAAAGTGTAGACCAGTTAGCTGAAAAACCAATGGAAAGGTCGTTTATAAGGACATATTTTTAACAAGTGGCCCCCCCGAACGGTCCTTAAAAACACATAAGTCCACTTTAAACTCGGGAGGATGGTCCAGAGGAGGACCCAGTGACGGTTAAGAATTTGCCATTAACCCTTTCATGCACCCTGTAACCGGATAACATGATGAGCTTTCCACTGTAGTAACTGCTGTGTCTGAAAGGGTTAAAAACTTGCTCTCCCTGGATGTTAACCGGCTATAAAAAAAAAAAAGAGTTGAAACTGTCATGTTTTGAACAGCAACCTCCATTGGCCACCCTTAAATTCCTGTTGTTTTTTTTTAGACTAGTCATGAAGCTCCAGAAGAGGTTCTCTTGTAAATTCTTTAAATGATTAAGTAGATTTTAAAACAGGAATGAGAGCCTTTCAGCCAATAAATGCACAGAATTTCAACCGATTCACTTCAGCAAGGCAACGTGAGCGACATGCCGAATGTATTATCTGCAGGTGCATTGTGGGATGTCCTTTTGAAGCGAGGCAGCCACCGTGCCATCTCTGCGATCACCGCAGATTAGCCACAAAAAAAAAAAAAAAAAAAAACCCCGCTTCGCTGCACAACGTAAGCCTCTTCGCCGCATTCGCTATTTTGGATTGTTTTGTGCCTGTATGTGACATTTAAACTAGAAACTGGAAGAATAAAGTCACGAGTAAACGTGCAGTAAGTCGAAAGCATGCCGGAGTGTGGTGGGGGGGGAAGAAAATCAGGTAAGCCAAACAAAAACGCATGAGATGGGAAATGTGGGAGGATGACGTGGGGGGGGGGGTAGGGGGGGTGAAGAACAACTGCATGCTAAGCATGCGAGAAGCGCTAAAGCGGCTAATCCTGAAATGAAGCATGGCATGTTCGAGAACGTGAAATAAGGAGGGCGTGGTGCCACTGGCATGCGTGCGGCCCAGAGAGAAAGCATGGCGACGAAGATGGACGCCGAGTTTGGTTACTTACAGGTAGTAAGTGTAGGAGTGATACGTTCTTCTGCCGAGTGGGGTGGTGGTGGTGGTGGAGGTGACGGTTGTGGTGGTGGTGGTGGTGGTGGTGTTGGTGGTGGTAGGTTTTAAGCAGTGGAGGACGAGGAGAGAAAGGGGGAGAGGGCGGGGATGGAATGGAAAGAAAAAGTAAAAATAGATTAATGTTTTTGGAACCAAAAAAAGAAGAAAAAACAAAAACAAAATCAGGCATGGTGGCAACGCGAGGATGCTCGGCTTTGTGAGGTGAGCGCGATGATCGCCGCGCAGGTTCACCATCGTATCGCCATTTACCTGCCATAGTTGTCCTTAAAAAAAAAAAAAAATGGATATCCACTTTCAACAAGGCGTGCTGATGGTGTTCTTGGTTTGATTAAATGGAAAAAATAACGAGCAATTGTTCTTGTGTATTATTTCAAACTCCACGATTTTGAAATATGAGTATCGCCACACTGTAAAAAAACAATTTTTTTAAAGCACTTAGTCGAATAGCCCCAACTGAAAATTTCTGAATTTTGTTGCCTTGAAATTTTGACTTCAACCAATTGTTTTTTTTTAGGTTTTTGGGGGCTTATGAGAACTGTTGTTCAAAACATAAACATCTTCTTGAGAATAGCAATGAGCATTGATCCATTCAATGAGCAAATTAATGATCGACTGTGATCATTTTGAAGATTTAAAATGCTGCATTTTGCACAAATCGCCATTGACCACCAGAACCGGCTACCTCGTTATGGATCGTCATTCATTGAACATGAATGAGAATGCCTGTCATGATTTCCCCCAATAATGATATAAATCCAGCATATGATCCATTTTTACTTCTGAACATCATTTGACTCCTTGCTGGCCTAAATGTATTATTTCTCGCATGTTGCTGAAGATCCCCCAAAAAAAAAAAAAAGACGTCTCATCATGCTGTGCTTTCAACATGTCTCCTTTTGGCTTGCCAGAACCATCCTTCAAAACTTGCATGGCATTACTTTTCTCGTGTACATTATTCTTTTTTTTTCGTGCAAACTGTTGGACGGAAATGTGATACACACATTATTCATAATAATAAAAAAGGTCCACATCTGACCTCCCGGGTCGGAACTTAACGAGACGCTTGCATGTCACCGCACGCAACTTGGATTAGCCTCCCCGACACCCTGGATGGCCCGAGTTATTTGCGGCAAATTCTCCTGCCTCGGCTTCGATTGAGCCTAAGTGAAAACAATTACCGCTCGGATGGGAACCCGCACGAAAAAATGAAAACTCTTCATTAGCGGCCGACAAAACACAAATCAACGGACGGCTTCCATTTTTACCTGTCTTCTGCTATGTTTCAACCCATTTAGCTCAAAAGGAATAAAGAGCTCAAGCACAAAAGAAAAAAAAATCTTCTGTCCCTGTGGTACTACACCACAGACGTAATTTGGCAATTTAGATTGCCCATGAGTAGTTTTCCTGCTTCCAGTTGGAGCTCATTAAGGTGAATTTTCTCGTCGGAGATGGTGAAGCACAAGTTCTGAAATTGCCCCAAAATGGCTGCTTTAAAACAAAATGGCCGCCTTTCTGTTAACTGTGGCTTTTTCATGTGTTCTGTTACGATAGACACGTCCAGCCAATTTGATGTCGATCAGCGAAACTTGATCTACTTTCCATGGGGCGCGACTTCGTGAATTTCAGGGTGGTCAAAGATTTCAGGCCTTTTAAGATCCTCCTTACCTCTTTTCCAATGTATTTCGCCGCATTTATGTCACCGACATCATCAGAATTACAGAACATGAACAAATCTCCGGTCCCCGGCACAACGTGACGGCACACACGGCAGCGGGATGGGAATAAAAAGTATAAACAGTCACCGTGGAGGGGGAAAAGGCGCTTGATATTTGCAGAGCTTTGCTTCTTATTATCGCAGCCATATGAGCAAGGGGCCTTATGTAAACGTACCCTTTAGCTACGCATCCATACACTTTCAGAATATTTTACAGACGGGATTTTTTTACGGCTTATCTCCCTCGCAAGGCTACGCAAGCTCCCCGCCGACGGCGTTTGTTGGCGGGTACGGCGTAAAGCGATTAATATTTCCTCAATGGGGCGTGACTGCCTGATTGAATTCATTATTCACGCCAAACAATGCAGTCGCACAAGAAATGACCGCTTACCTTTTTTTCATGAGGAGCACCACGCCGAGGAATATGATGACAAAGAGCAGGATGCCGGCGATGACCCCGGCGATTTTCACCGTGTGATCCGTCTGCTTCTCTGGCTCTACGGCGTCGGGTTTGCGGGTGGCGGCGCCTGCCAGCCCCAAAAAAAAAAACCCCAACGTAATTATATGAATTTAAACGTGATCAGCATGCCTGAGAAATGTTATTTTGCTCACGGAAACTTTGGTTGTATACTCGTCATAGGCATGGCCAAAATGAAACAAAAATGGCCGCTTTGTAACCAAAGTAGCAAACTTCCCGTCTCGTTTCGGGCATGATTTCTTTGAGACGTTTTGTAGGTCTCCTCATGACAGACATTAAAAGCAATGAGAACAGACCCTCCTTGGTGGAGGTAATAAATAAAAAGCAGATCTTGTTAAAATTCCGCCGGCTTCCCACTAGCTGCGCGAGTCGCTCGGAGAATCTCAATCCCGCCGGGTGGGGGGTTCGAGACGGGAATACAGACGAGCCTCTTCCACTTTCCCGACGAGCTCAAAGGGTGGATTTGTCACACGTTTGCGGTGAAGGGGAAAAAAACCCACCCCAAAACCCTGATGTGTGTTATCAGCTCCATCTATTCGCATCTGATTGCTAAGATGTCAATGCGACCAATGGAATGAGGAAAAAGAAGAACATCTATTGATAGCGTCGCACCGAAGAGAGAACAATATGTCAGTGGGGTGGATATGCATCTTTTGCCTTGATAAGGAGACAACACCGAGTCACGATTGACTGACGTGACAATTCATTATTCTAAATTTAGGAACGCCGATGATCAGGTGCAGGACACTTTGCGTCTTATCGCTTGAAAATTCTATTCCTCACGATTGAGTCTGGGCAATATCTCGGCCAAGACCGGTCGACACCCAGTGTTTTGGTTATTTCAGGCTTAAATTTTTTTATCTTTTGGGGTTTTATCTTTCCCCTCCCACTGGTCTGCCTCCAGCATCTTTTGTCAAGTGCGCTCGGAGAGTTCCGGCCGCAAACGTGATTAAGCGAGGGTGAACTTATCTCGCGTTGAGCTTCGCGCAGGATGCGGCGAAAGGTTGCGCGTCTCCAAGAGGACAATACGGAGTTGCCGACATTTATCTAAGCCGCTAAAGCTTGGAATATGTTGGTGGTTTTCAACATAAATGCGTGTTGACTGTTTCACCTCAGCACGTTGGCGCACACAAGAGATGGTTAAAAAGCGAAATTTGTGGCTCATTTCAGCAATTTTGAAAGATATAGAATGTCGCAAATAAATATAATAACTTGTCTTGCGGGAAATGTTCCATTTTCACCTCACCGGGCCAATATTTTGTGTTTATTTATCACAGGGGGGCTTAAGAATTTTTTGTGTGTCTGCTTATAATGGAAAACAATCAGGCCAGTTTTGTGAAATTGGAATCACTGGTCTAGGTTATCGTTGTTCCATTTGAGACTTTTTTTGTGTGTGTATTATTATAATAGACTTGTGCCACCCAATTTCATGTTGTGAGGTGAAACTGGCTTTGGGGGATGAATTTAAAAAAAAAACGACAATCATCTTCGACACCACGCTCGAAGGCAAAAGAGTTTCCCAATTTAGCATTGCCCACCTGACGAGGATGCCTGCTTGGAATTGATGCTCAGTTGGAAGAATTCCTGAAAAACTATTTTCAGAGTAGTTTGGGATTTGTAAAAAAAAAAAGTGAGAGCAGGTTTTTCTTCGCTTAAACTGAGTTTTTTTTTTCATTTGAAATGTTTTTTTTTTTTTTTTTTTTTTAATGTGTGGAGCATTTGTCTTGAGAATATTTTGGGGAGGAGGTCTGCTATTTCATTCAGTGAAACGGGTTTCGAGGCTGAGTTTCCCTCAACGCGAATCTTCAGCCCGCGTGACCAACTTGAATGCAGGCGGCGCCATTTCTGACCTGTGAGCTGGTGGTCACCGGCCGCCGGGGCGATGCGGAGGTACGGCGTGGTCAGCTGAGTCACCAGAATGGCGGCTGAGCGTGACACGGGGTGAGTAGATCCACGATGGCATGCAGCAGGTAGAGAGAGACACACACACACACACACACATGCATGTAAAAAGAGAAACCACAACTCACAACTCTGCTGAGGTGTCCTAATATTTTTGTCTATGCAATGTAAGGCTGCTGAAACGAGGCAAATGGAGAATGTAGTTGTTCTCCTTCACAGCAGCCTTCCTGCTTTGGCATGGACGAGACAATTCTATTGATTTTTCACACAACACAAAACAAACCAAATTGGCTGTGGGTCAAACGTTGCGTTTACTGTCGTTGGGAATTTCCGAACTAAATAGATGCAAGCATCCTTGAGAATTTGAATGATGGCTAACAGAGGAGGGTTGAGGAATCTTGACAAATCTATTGGGCCCATGAACCGTGAAGGCACGTAACAAAGTGGGTTGACAACTGACAAAATCTGAACTATGTCATTGATGAATCAAAGTCAACTCAACTATCCTTGCCTTAGTGTCGACTACAAAAAAAATAAAAATAAATAAAACATCGGAAGTGGTTCAACTTCTTTAATTGAAACATCTCTGTTCAAATGTGTTAATTGGTTAGAGGCGACCACGCACGACATCTTAGAACGGGGTCCTACCTTTGGTCGCGACTCGGACGCAGTCGAGTTTGGTCTCCTGTACAAAAGAAAGACGGGAGATGGGTCAGAAAAAAGGGACTACAAAAGATGACCAAAATGCATCTTAAGCAGGGTAACATACAGAGACACTAACAATTCGCTCAGTGACTGCGACAAAGGCATGTACTTGAACAGGAGATCCCTTGATGCACATTAGCGCCGGCAAGCTAGCTGACAGCAACGTGTGTTTGGTTCCTGTGACAGACCTTGTGTTTGAATCTGTAATAAATAGCTAGTTACGGCCTCGGAAAAGTTTAGCCCTCACAGAGCGAGAGAGAGAGTTTGCCAAACACTTGTGCTGAAAAGAAGAAAGGACACAGGCAGGGACAAGGAGGTTTGTGAGCGACACAAAGGACACAGATGTTGTGTCCCTGAGCTGGGCCTGCCTGCTAAGGTTGACCAATGATGAGCCAGACACTCACTGGCCGCTTTAATAGCCAAGCACAAAACATTCTGTCCTTAAAATCAGAATTACAGCACTTAATTGACGTTGGTGCGCTCATGGCGGAAAAAAATAATCGCATATTACATCGCATTAGAGGTTTAAAAAAAAAAAAGACAGATTTTGTATTTATTTATTTTTAATTGTCCCTGAATCAGTTGGTTCGTGGTTTTGACACTCATTGACTGGTGCAGGAAAAGTTTGAGGATGCGTTGTATTCTGGAGTGCCAACTAGCTAATTGAATTCAACCCGGGCCTCGCACGTTATTACCGCTGCCCTCCCGCAACGAACGTGCTGCCGCTGCTCAAGGAGGCCGGCGGTGGCACATTCTCATTCAGCTCTATCGACTGGCGTGCTCTGCAAATTGCTATCGAGCGGCAAGCGAGGAGGGACGGGGAGTGAGGGTCACGTAGCATCCACTTGAAGACAGGGGGCTGGCGACCTGTACGATCGGTCGGCTGGCTTTCCTACCGCCGCGCTCGCAAAGCCACGCGACGATTACCGACCACCTAAGCGATGCACTAAATTTAAGTCTGGGATTTGGCAATAAATCCAAAAACAGATGCTGCTAGCTCTGGGTAATATGGCTGAAAAGTGTATCATGATACAAGTGTTTCACATGAGGCGATAAATCTGCACAATATATCAAATACATATGGTCACCGCAATACCGGCACAGGAAATATGCATATCGCTGCAGCAGCACATGTAGACAGACAATAGAACAATATTCAGTCATATATTATTTATCCTCTGTGAAGAACAAATAATACTGCATATGATGTGTCGCTTACTTTAGTTGAGTGAAGTCCTTTGTTTGTCTGCATGAGTAATTTAGACTGCCGCTCGGTAGTCACAGACACCAGGAGGCGCCGCAATGAATTCATCAGGAAGCACCAACTGTTTAATCCTAACATTCTATCTAATTATCTTATTATTAAGATGTGTTTTTATGAACTGCTATTTTCCCCTGGTCACCGGCACAAAGCATATCTGCTTTGTCGCAAAACTTTGGTCCCACTGAGTGACTGTCGTCAATGCGTCTCACCCCGTTTGCGGTGCTGACGGCCTGGTAGTAGATGCTGTAGCTCTTCTGGGGCAGCAGCGGCGCATTCCAGTATCCGCTGTAGGTCTTGTTGTCGCCCACGGTGAAGGCTTGCGGCCCGTGGATGCCGCCGGCGGGGAACTGGGCGGCAAAGTAGTAATGCGAGTTGAGCTGCGTGGCGTTCTGGAAGTGGATAGGCACCGGGTAACAGCGCAGGATCTCGGCCGTGCCCCGCACCCGTCTCGGACGCTCTTCCTCCACCACCATCTGGTAGGCACTGCGAAAACAGCGCAACACGGACACCAACGTCTTCACATAGAGCAGGGGGCGGCAAGACAAAATGTTGAAAGAGCCATACAAACAAATAACAAATATGTCTGGAGCCGCAAAAAATGTAAAGCCTTATGGAAGCCTTACAATGAAGGCAACACATGCTGTATGTATCTATTTTAGCTATATTAGCCTACTGTCAAAATGACTACGTTGTCTACAAATACACAATGTGACTTCATGATTCCATTTTTATTCTCCCTTGCTGTTCATCCTGTAGTGCGGGAGTGCCCAAACGTTTTTGACCGAAGATCTACTTTTCGATCAACCAACCTCCAGGGATCGACCCGTTAGCGCGCATACACACGCACTTGCACACGCACTTGCACACGCACTTGCACACGCACTTGCACACGCACTTGCACACGCACTTGCACACGCATGCCATAATGTGCAACAGCCAGAACGGCCGCTAAGATGAACGAGGCAAGAGATACACTTTTGCAGCGTGTTAACTATCGTAGCCGACATGTACCCTCGATGAATTGTACATGAAAGGCCGTTTTTTTTAACAATTTGTTTTAAAATGATTTTTTTACAACAGCCACCTGCCTGGAATCCCGCCCTGCTCATAAACGTGTGTCGCCTGCTATGACGCAAATCTTCATTGACAGAAATGTTGAAAAGTAATATTTATTCTGCACATTTTTAGAGTATTGGAAAACTTTAAGAATGTTTGTGTCATGTTTGTCCTCCGACAGAAACCATATTAAAACAAAAAATATATTTCCCTCCCCCATCTTTTACCATTTTCAAACATTAAAAAAAAAAGAAGCTCCAGGGAGCCACTAGGGCGGCGCTAAAGCGCCGCATGCAGCTCTGGAGCTGCCGGTTGCCGACCCCCGATGTTGAGAGATCGGCATCCATGCATCCACATATTGGCGGTAGTTTTTAACGGATAATAAATAAATATCTCATTTTTTATTTATTTATTTTTTTAGGTTTAATTTTTCAAAAACAATTTTTATGCATTTTTATGAGCGGCAATTACATGCACATTTTCTACTTGGGGATTTCTCCCAAATAACCCTAGTTGATAGATCCTGGAGACATGAGCAGCGCATAATTGCAAAGCCTTCTTGCCTATGCCATATATAGGGACAGAGCACGGTGTCAAAGTTGGACGATCACTTCACTGGCCCCTTCAGATGCTCCCGTGTGCAGTCCCTCTTTACCCTTTGTCCCGCCCACCACTGTAATTAGAGGCATCACCCGCTTTCCTGACAGGATTTAATATTTCATCACACCGCTAGCCACCGCTAAACAGGGAAGCCGCTGTGAACTTTGCCAATGGCGGCGCGAACGAGGGCCCTCGTGATTAAATGTCGGGTGAAAGCGTGCATGCTGTAAACGCTAAGGCGCACTTCATCATCCTCGCAGCAACCGCAGGGAACAATTGATCATCCGCGCCGCGTGTTTGCCCGTGACCATCCGAGAGTACCTTAGCTAGCACATTCTGTTGATTTGATTTAAATCGGTCGCAGAAGCCATTCGGCTGTAAAGATTGATACAAATGCTTTAGTTGTGCGCCAGGATCCGAATATTGCATGCTATCAAACTGCCAACCGCAAGAGAAGACGGAATCATTTGTAGCATTTAAGTTGTTGTTGTTGTCAAATAATGGACAAGTTCAAATGCCAAAGAAACTATTTTAGAATGTTCAGCCTGGCAAAAAACAATACGGCACCCTTATTCTGAAATCAATACAGGTTGTAAATTACACTTGACTCGCCGCGAGCGCATTTGATCTACAAGTGCATAAAAATGCAGAGAGATGTTTTTCGGGAAAATGTAAATGCCAATTCAATAAATATGAGAATACTTTCAGATCGTTAGATTTGAGAAAAACAATAGGGCACCTGAAGGAGGAGCTATATATTTTGTCTTAGATTCAATTTGACTCTCTAGAATGGTTGTGGCTATTTTACTTTTGAGCAATGAGTCCAACTTGTTTTTAAGTAATAACAAAAAAAAATGCTTCCACCAAGCCATAGAAATAAATTTGAAAATAGTTTAAAAAAACAAAACAATCGCTCACGCATATTTCTAAATCAATAAACATTTAGAAGAGATTACATTTTGCCTTGGTATAATGAAGGCCACCTGAAAAGGTTTTTGTTTTTTTTGTTTGTTTTCGTGACAGGCATTTTTGTTATTGTTTTTGTTAACATTCGAAAATCACAATAAAATAATTTGAGAATTTTGAGCCCAAGTAACGTTTTCATCATGACACTCGGTGGATGTTTCACACGCGACACCGTTAAGTGGCACAGTCTCACAACACAAACACGTTTTCATGCATGTAACATTTCGGTCGTAATGAAGCCGTAATCACGACCACGGCGCAAACATCGGCGGCAGCTGCGAGCGGACTCTTTGTCAGTCGGCAGCTTGATGACCTCCGTTGGCACGCCACGCGCATAATAAACCGGCCCATCGACGAGACGAGCAAGTCTCCGGTCCGAGCCCGGTTGGTCGACCCAGCGGACAAAGTGGTCTCTGTCAGACGTACAGAGGCTCCGCAGTGGTGATCCAGTTGGATACACCCGAACGTAAGGAAGGGAGGGAGAAAATGCAAAGCAAATAACGCAAAAAAACATACTGTAGTTGACATTCTTTTGACTTAGCGACTGTTGAGATCTTTCATGCAATATAGATATTTTTTAAATACACGTGTTAAGGGAAAATTTACTGGAGTGCCTACATTAAAAGTATTTTTAAAAAACTATCCCTGCATCCATTTTCTGATCCGTTTATTCTGACAAGGGTCGCGGGGGGTGCTGGAGCCTATCCCAGCTGTCTCCGGGCAGTTGGCGGGGGACACCCTGAACTGATCCCCAGCCAATCGCAGGGTACAATCACACCTAGGGACAATTTAGAGTGTGCAATCAGCCTGCCATGCACGTTTTTGCAATGTGGGAGGAAACCGGAGTACCCGGAGAAAACCCACGCAGGCCCGGGGAGAACATGCAACCTCCGCACAGGAAGCCGTTAAAAAAAAAAAAAAAAGTCATGGAAAAAAACAACAACAAAAACAATCAAATAAAATTGTGCTGGGATGAAATTATTTCACTGTTTATTATATAAAATACAAAACAGATCTGTTTGGACAAAATAAGTATGGTATATTGAAAACATACTGAAATGCAAATAATATTAGCGGTAAATATATCCAACTGTTGAAAAAAAGTAAAACTATCTTAAAAATGTCGGAATCGCAATAAATCGGGATGCTTTTCAGTATATTGGTGGCATCTGAGAGTTGCCCAAGTACTGTTGCAATTGAAAGTACGAATGAACCAAGACCGCACGGAACAACCGGATGTTGTTCTTGTAAACTAGCTTAAGCCAAAGACACATCAGTTGGATACTTGTGAAGGTTTGGCTCGGGAAATGAATTTCTACTCTTGCTCGAATGACTTCATCCAACGGTGGGCGTATAACAACTCATTCAAGCAAAACAGCTGAAAAAGACAAAGTGAATCTGTACTTTCTGTTCCGCCTATCTGCATCTTGCAGGGGGGAAAAAAAAGACAGCCTCAAAAGTAAAAATGAGGCTCCCGCAGGTGTCTTCCTCCGCTGCTCCATTAATGATAGAGCACAGGGAAGGCAGCTTTTCCTTTCCCGCGGCAAAGTCGAGAGCGCCAAAGGCTAGGAGGCTCTCAGGGTTAAGAACTCATGTCATGTGCAAATCTCAACCTGCTGCTTCGCGTCTGCGGCAGCTGCAGACGCAAACGTACGATTTCGGAAGGATCAGGGACAATGATGACAAACCTTTTTTCAGGAGTTTGTTTACATGGAAAAGCAAGAACTTCGCGAGATGATTTGGGGGAGGGGAATGCACATATTCTGCTTTTCTTTTTCAAAAATAATCACTGCTGTCGTGTTCATGCGATTTGCTTGTCATCAGCTCACAGATACAAAGGATGACACAATTGGACAGGCCCAAGGCTGAGGACACAAACACACGGATGCCGGAAGACATGAAAACAAACAAGGCTCATAGCCTCGCTTTTTCATGGTGAAGTCCCCCCAAAAAATCTAATTGGCACTCATATTAGCCGAGATAGGCCAAAATGATTCCAAATTCCAAGATTGGGGCTCGTTTGGCTGAATGACTTTGAAAGAGAAAGAGAGAAAGAAATTCGCAAAATAGATTCTTCAAGGCAAAATGGCTGACTTCCTGGTTCAAGTTCAAGCGTGGGTCCTTGAGATTGTTTTTATTCGTCACCTTGTCGTAGACACGTCCACCAGATTTTATTTTGATCGATGAAACGACAGGTGGGGCGGATTTTTTTCCCCAACTTTCAGAGGGAGCATTAGAGAGTGAGTTTGCGGCATGGTGGGTCGGCACTCTTTCTCCAGCACACAACAAATATTAAAAGATGAGCGATGCTAAATTAATTAATTTTTTCATGTTTGCTATTAACCAACAAAAAAAGTTTTATGGGTCAATTCATCAGTCCTTGCAGCCAACAAGAAGACCAGTTTCACCAATGAACATGAAATTTGGCGGATGTGCATATCATAACAAAACAGTTGAAAATGTCTCACGGACCCGTGCCAGAAATTTAACAGGATTTCAGCTATTTTGGAGTCAACAGTTCAGGCAAACTTAAAGACCTCTGAAGTACTTTGGGGCTCATTTGGAAATGAGTCAAACGGAAGCAGGTATTTTTTTTTCCCCGACACCTTCAAAGTTTGATCATTTTGACATCACTGCTAATATAATTTTGTTGATCTGATTACATTTCCTCAATTTGCCATTGTTACTTTCCTGTGTGGCTGAAAAGTTAATAAGGCATTATAGCATAATCTTAAAACCATCACGTGTATACGAATAGATTTATTTGATCTCAGCTGTTAAAAGTGGCCTGCCAGAGGCCCGAATGGTACGGCCACAACCTGCGCCGACACCAATTAGCGCCCCTAGCCTCTCTACGAACCTCATCACATAGATTTCCCCTCCGTGGACCCATTATGCCGGATTGACTCGCCATCGAGCGGACAGTGGCCACGGGAGTCAGATTTATTTTTCATGTGGGCTGATAACAGGGGCGCCGGCTTCTCCATCACCATTTTGACTCACGCTACTGCTAACGGGGGCTGATTTAAAGCGGCCGTAAACCAAACAACTCCGAAACCGTCATCGGTGCTGCTCACAAGGTGCGAGAAGACGATGATTTTTGTCTCGTGTGTAGTCACAGCTCTTAGTTCGTGCCAAACCTCCGGCAAAGAAAGTTATTGCTCATTTTAGGGGTGTCTCAAATCACTTGCCGTGCTCTCGCGCAGATAATCTGGTGCTACAGGGCGGGGTAGGGGGTACACACATGGACCACATTTGCAAATCAAAAGGAGTTTAGCATGATTAAGAATATTATTTTCAAAATATAGCAAGTTAAAAAACACATTTGTTTAGGAATTCTCTCTCTCTCTATACACACACATATCTATCTATCTATCTATCTATACATATATATATAATTTCAAATGGAAAATTGTTTTTGATTTCAAAGATTTAATTGCATCTAATCATTCCACACAAATATAGAGATGTTTTTTAAAAAAACTGTCACATCACAGTGATTTATTTATTTTTTTGTATTTTTTTTAAGCACCGAGCATACTCCGGTGCAGATTATCTGACGCTGCAGGGGACAAGAAAGCATCTCATTTGCAAAACCACGCTTCCTATTTGAAACATCTCCGCCGGCTGGAGGCAAAGGTGACGCCGGCAGAAGAGGTCTGATTTCGTGGCAGCAAAGATAAGCGGAGGCATCGCCAATCGTTTATTGCCGCACAAGCTTGTAAACATTTCTTTTGATGTGAGGTGGGTGGATTCTGGCCGCTGACGAACGGGGCAAACGATACGGCGACATTATTGATAGACAGTCGCCTTAATCCTCTTAAAGGAACACTGTCCCCTCTGGTGAGAAATGTTCCCGGAGATTAGCGTCCCAATCCAAGCGGTATATATTTTACATATGATAGCAATTAGCTTCTCCTCGGATAATCTCCGCTATGACTTGAAATGCGGACGGAGTGGCGGATGCTTAAACGGACAGTCATCATGGCGTTATCGTGTCATCTTCTGGCGGACTTCCTGCAAAACATTTCGAAAACGCCCGCCAGCGCTATCAGCTAAAATAACCAAATCAGCGTGTCACATGATCAAATCAAATATGCTTCTGCTGATTCTGCTGCTGCTGCTCTGCGTTGCTGCTATAACCCCCCCCCCAAAAAGTGAACAAATCCCTCTCACTCATCTTCCCTCACGAGGGCTTTAAAAGTGATTTCCTAAAGTGTTCCATTTCAGAATTGAATTAAACATCATTTGAATGAAAGACCTTTTTTCCAAAATCACATGCAAGGTCTTCTGTTTCACAGAGGTCATTTTCTGTTATTGGGTGTTTGTGAGGGTGAAGGAGACAGAGTGTAACGTGCCCCCCCCCCGCCTACAATTTTAAATAATTCCCAGGCATCTTAAAACATCTGCGACATATTTTGTCAAAACAAAACGGATCTAAAACTTCCGAAACACTTTTACTTTCTCTTCCTCCATTTTTTTCTGAAATCAGCCTGTTTTCAAGGGGCGGTTCTTTCTCGTGCAAATCCAGCTTGCCCTCTCCGACGGGGTCAACGCCGAATCTACGTCTTTCCTTACCATGACAACGAGGGCCGACGTTAGATTTGCCAAATTGTTTTATATTATGAATTTTGACAAATATATTTTAATATTGCCTTATGATTTCAGAGAAAAAGAATTTCTATCTTTAAATATACACATTTTTTTTAAATACTAAAACATTTATACACTATTTACCTTTGTTTTTGCTGTCCGATGAGCTGGAGTTTGAATTTGGACAAATTACAATACATAAAACAAATACATGTTTTTTTTTGTTTGACATTTTGTAAAATTCTGAAAACATAATTTCACATAAAATACAACAATGAGATCATTTGAAAATAATAATAATTTGCATTTGAAAGAAACAGCCCAAAGAATAACAACCGATCGTGACCGACAAGGTGTCAATAATGTGCCGTGCACTCGTGTGTACACTTGTAGCTGGTCACCAGCAAACCCCTCCCCGGTGAATTAAAATCTGCGTATCTATGCCCAATATTGTGGTCAAAGAATGTGCTTGGACAAAGATTACGAAGGTCTGGAATCAAGAAAGGAAGAAAATTTGGCCTGAGTAGGCAGAAGTTAGCCTCTCCAAAGATTTTTTAGAGGGCTGGCGGTAAACAAAAGCAGCAGCCTGCTGCGCTAATTAATGGAGGTTGCAATTCACCACGCGCTTTGTCATCATTTGAGCTTTGTAATTGGCCCGCCGAAGAGACGCCAGGCGGAGCGGGTCCTCCTGGACGGTACCTGCGAAGCGATTAAAAAGCCATCTTTCTTTCTGCGAAGGCACGCCTCGCTAAACACTCAAATTGTCACGACTCGGAACTGCAACTTTGAGTCTCTTGAGTTTTGCCGCCTGCCCAAGAGGGACTCTGCTGCTGGGCACTCATTTGTCACCCGGTCCCCGCCTCAAAGTCTGGTTCTTCAGAGCTCAGTGCCGAGCTAGGCTTGCTCAAATTGTTGCCCACCGAGGACAGGTATCACTTTATGCTCACCTAGACATTAAAAAAAGAATTTGGATCTTTCTTTTTGTTTGTTTGTTTTTTTATTTATTTGATTTTAATGAGAGATCCAGAGCACAAGTTAAAAGTCTTTTGTATTTTTCAAAAGGTGGTTATCGCTGCATTCACATCAGAAGACCGACAGTAGCAAGTTCCATAGACTGATACTGTCTACTTAAAAAAATGATGAAGCAGGTATTTATCCTTCAGCAAATGAAAATGATGACTTTGCTGAAGTCCCGCCACAGAGGCGCTAGCTAACAATGCCCTGTAAACGTTCCAACAAAACGAGTTCAAACGAGTTCCTCAGCCGCTCGGAAGCCCATCGAGGTTCAGGGTGAGACGCCCCGCTAACATAAAAGACTCGCAGAGGCGGGACATCCTGCAGCTAGCTTGCGCCGACCACGGCGAGTTTTTATTTCTGATCTTCAAAGCCAAAACGCTCGAAGCTCCAAGGACCAAGTTCTTTGATAATTTTCCCAGCGTCGTCATAACGCTCGCTAATGTGGTTTTTTGGGGTTGGAGGTGCTTTTACTGCCCTACCTGACTGGAGCGCCTCTGCTCTGGGCGGGCTTCAGCAGGACAGTCACCGTGCTGTCCGTCTGGTTTAGCGATGTCTCCTGGTCGTACGTCGGCATGGACGGAGCTGAGGGAGGAAGCCAAGATGGATTTGTATTAGCGCATAAGCATAAAGCAGCATGAAGATAATCATTAAAACATCATCCAATTGAATCTTGCGCTTCCGTGACTTGAACAGGGGTTGGAAACTCGCTCCATGACTTATTCAACAGGCCCACAGAAACTGACCTGAAATCTTGGTGGTGAACTGGGTGGCCACGGCGGGGCCGTAGCCCTTGGCCGTGCTGGCACGCAGTGTGAAGGAATACGTGGAGCCCGGGTGAAGGCCCGCAAAGGCGTGGGCGGTCTCGTTGCCCGCCTTGGCCACTTTGCCGCTCTGGTTGGAGAGGTCCAGCTCGGGGTCGAAGGAGCTCACCGCCTTGTAGGAGATCTATGAAGGAGATGAATATTCAGTGGGGAGAGTGTGCTGCTGTTGCTGCTGCTGCTGCTGCTCCGGGGTCTGCGCTTGAAAACAGCTCCGACCATTTAGCCTGTTCTTGTGAGAATCTAGTCGGATTGAAAAAACCCAAAACAAACAAACACACAAAAAATCCGAGCAAAAAACGGCGCTCCATTGCGTAGCAAATTTGCAGCAGTTTATACATCGAATATTTATCTATCCATCCATTTTTTGTAACCAAAGCCAATTTAGTCTTCGCATGTTTCCATCCATCCATTTTCCAATCCGCTTTATCCTCACAAAGGTCGCTGGGGGTGCTGGAGCCTATCCCAGCCGTCTTCGGGCAGTCGGCGGGGGACACCCTGAACCGGTCGCCAGCCAATCGCAGGACACACAGAGACCAACAATCCATCCGCGCTCAAACTCACACCAAGGGACAATTTAGAATGCCCAATCAGCCTGCGATGCATGTTTTTGGAATGAGGGAGGAAACCGGAATACCCAGAGAAAACCCACGCAGGCCCGGGGAGAACATGCAAAGTCCACACAGGAAGGCCAGAGCGCGATTCGAACCCACGACCTCTGCACTGTGAGGTCGACTCGCTAACCACTGGACCACCGGGCCGCCAGAACTCAAGTATGTCTTTGCAGATGCCGTGACCAGGATTCGAACCAGGATTGCTGCTGCCACAACGCTGGGTACGAACCACCACACGCTGCACATTATATTGGACTGTCATTTTTAAAACTGCTTTAACTGTCAATCAAAACCCGAAAGGCTTCATATATGCCGACAAAGTGTGGCTAATGAAGCCGGTCCCGCTAAGTGCTAAGCTGATCGCTCCCTGCTCATTTTTTCCCGCCATAAGTCACTGCTTTACCCGACTCGTTTATTTAGAGCGTAAGTGGCGAGGTTACAGCCCATTTCTTCATCCCCCCTTCCCCCGACACCGCACGCGCCTAAGGTGTTGATGATGGCGTACGTATTTATATTTTATGCATTTGAGATGCTTCATAAATCCCGAAACTCAGCGATGAGGGGAAAAAAAAAATTGTAAACCAATATTACGCGGAATGGGATTTGCCGACATGTTTTCCATTATTTCTGCTGTCACATTCATTAAGGACGTCGGGAGAGGCGGTGACGGGTAATTTCAAACTGAAACATGGCGATATGCGCTTGGGCGGCGCAGACAAAAGGACTTAAATGAGAGAAGGCTTCCGAGCATTTCCAAACTTGATGGACACAAATTATGAGCCGCTCCCAACTCCCTTTTGTGTGCCTTAATTGGAATGATAATGGCGCTTTTTCCTTTTTATGAGCAGGCGCGTGTGGTGTTTTCTTGAAGTGGGGACTTGAGTTATTCCGAATGGATATTAGTGAAAGCACTTGCCTTAATGCCTCCCCGCAGAACCCACACAAAGAAAGCCACTGCCACTTGCAGGACGCCCAAACTCGTGCCTGACAATCACAGCGCCGCTGCCGCCATAAATGGCCTCGTTTCGGGGATGTCGGGGAAACAAAAGCTTCTGACGTTACGTTTGCGGCTGATTGAACTTTCCAACGCCGTGTGCGAGTCCGGAATATATGAACAACAGATGCGGGATTGTTACCAGGAAGAATAGTCGGCAGCCTTGTACACTGTATGTTATGGAAAAAAAGAAACTACAGAATATACATATGGAAATGGAAACTACCTCAGTGAATAGATACTATAAATAGAGACGGAACGGTGAACAGTGCCAATAAAAGTCAGAGGCACTATGTGGAGCAAAAAAAAAAAAAAGCAGACAGTGACTGCAGCACAAAAAGTTCCAAATCTGTCAATAGTGACGGTATCTGCTCTGGCTATCCATTCTGTTTAAAGTATATGAATCATGAATATTCGATACCATGCATACCCGGAGGTCGATGTGAAAAGCAGCAACAAGAATCGGAAGCGCGAAATCTGTGAATTTGCATCATCAGCAGATATAAACATGAACAGCAGAAAGAATAGTCAGCAGCATTATAGGCAGCAAGGAAATAAAAGACCAGCAATTAATTCGGGGTGACTATACATGTACAATAATAATACAAATTATAATAATATACCCAAAAATATGATGTTACGCGGATGTGAACGTGAAAAGAAGGCAGCAAAATTAGTCAGCTCGATTGTATAATATTAAAAGCTGGGTGAACAGATTTTTAGTGGCGGGAGGGGGGGGGGGGTTGCAAGTGAACAAATGAACAAAAAGCCTGTTGTTTACGGGTAGTAGCAGTAAGTGGTGTGTTGTGGGAGCCGGAGGCGGTTATGTTCCATAAAGTGGATCTCACACACACAAACACGGGCACGCACGGGAACACACTTCCCATTTACGTGTCGTATGAAATTTTAAAGAAGATAAACAGCCGAGAAGTGTCGCTCTTGAAGCCATTAAGCCAACCTGCTGTGTGTGGTGTATTTTTCTCTCTCCTGTTTTTTTTTTGGGGTTGTTTTTATGGACATTGTTTCTGCATCCACTCGACGAAACAAAGACCCCCCTCCGCCGCCGCTCAATCCTCGTTCTTGTCCAATGAGAGGAGACCCCGCTAACCCAGTCAAAATAACGTAGCGCGGTGAGCAAACACCGACCGGAGAGGGAATCAATCTGTGGGAAAGGCGGCGGGATTACTTCCCAAACCAAAGGCTTGGTTCAGATCAATGTGTGTGTGTGAGTGTGTGTGTGTGTGTATTTGCCTTGTGGAGGCGTGCACAAGGGTGGCGAGCGGTCATGAGTCAACATTGACTCGCCACCGCAGCCTCGGCGAGAGAGAGAGATTGCGCTTTCAATACAGTTCAAAGAGCGAAATACGACTTGATACACAGTATTGTTTTTACGGTCGGTCACTCGTACGTGTGTCTTAATTTCACAGGTTGGGGTTGAAAGTGGTTGGCTTATATTTGGACTTGTATGAGTGCCTTTTATATTCACGCATCACACTTGAGAGTGCCTTTTTGATTTCACGTGTTATAACTGAGGGTTGATCACTTATTTTTACACTTGGACGTGTGCCTCATTGTTCATACATTGTGATTTTGAGTTGTTAGCTTCTTTTTCCACTTGTACAAGTGTCTTATATTTCTTTGTGCTACTATTGAACATTGTCTATTTTTAAATTTGTATGAATTTGAATGAATTCACCCCCATATTTTACAATGAATGTTTTTGAGGGTTTTTTTTTTCCCCTTTGGAATTGTGAGAGCTTATCTTATTGTTACACAAGTACAAGAGTGTTTCTGTCACACTTAAAAGACTGTCTTACTGTTTTTTAGCGACACAAATGAAAGCGGTTAGAGTCTTATTGTTTTTAACGCATAATGATTGAGAATGGTGAGCTTATTTTTGCACTTGCACAAGAATGAATGACGCCTTTTAAAATAAATGACTAAAAAAGATTCCTGAACTTTTATTATTTACTAAAATTGTGTTTTGTAAAACGCGTGGACTGACTCCTATTGATAATGTTACGTTATTTTATTTGCGACAATAATAATACATGCCTTGGAGCCGAACAAAAATGAAGCGAGCTGAATTTTGGGGGATGTGCTCGTACCTCATACTGCGTGATGACGCCGTACGTCTGCGCCGGCTCTCGCCACGTCACCACAATCTTCTCCTCGTAGGCGCTGCCCTGGATGGAGTCCAGGGGGACGGCGCCGGGCACTGCGGGGGACACCCACCCACACGCGGCACACGATTAGTGACACCGATGAATAAAAGTGGCACGCGTTGGCTTCACTGTGATTTATCCCGCCGTTGACAATCATCCAAAGAGCTTTTCAAGGACGTCCATTACACAAATGGCCGACGGCCAAAGTCAAAGATATTTTAATGGGAATATTTCAAGTCGTTGACAATAACGATACGCGTGCTGCACGTCGGAGATGAGTGGCATGCGGGCGCACGTAAATAAAAGGAGGCCGAGCGCCATCTCTGACGTGATGTTGACGGGGGTCCGTGACATTGTTGTAGATTTTTTTTAGCTAGCCACAAATTTTGATCCAATATCTTTATCGATGGGCTGCTTCTATCGGAATGCTGAAGGGGAGGCGTGGCTAAAAAGTTTGCTTTTGACCTACTAAATCAACAATCGAGCGCGCCTTGCTTGAGGTAGCTAATTTCTGGGACTCTTTTCAGGGGTGTGTCATCTCGGACAGGAAGTTGTACGTTGCTTCAAAAGTTCATCCAAAAAACAAAAACCCCAAATCAATAATTTAACTTGGCCGACTATCCGAACAGTCTCTCGAGCTCACCGTCTTCATCCGTCTGCACCTCCAGCTCGGCGCTCTCCTTGACGCCCTCCGGGTTGCGCAGCACCAGCTTGACGCTGAGGTTGGTGTAGGGCGTCAGGTTGTGGATGGTGTGCTGCGGCTCTCGGCCCTGCGCCTCGTAGCACACCTCCTCGCGGGTCTCGTCTTTGCCGCCCACCCGCGAGCGGTACTGCGCCGTCAGGTTGTAGCTGTGGCAGCGCGTCACGTTGTAGCCTAGCGGCTCCCAGCGCACCGTCACCTGCTTGGATTGGACGTCCAGCACCTCCAGACGGCGCGGCCCGTGCATGGGCTCTGCGGGGACGAGAGGGGGGAGGGGGGAGAGTGTGAGGCCGCATGCAGACAATCAATTAGGCCTGACGAAACGCCAGGTGGTGCGCATTAGTCTCGGCGAAACTAGGCGAATGGACGCAATGCATGCGACCGCATGGCCTCCGCCGCTGTTCTTTTCTCTTTTCTCGACGTTTTTGACACCTGGTCAAATTTCATCCGTTTGAAGTCGATGCGTTTCCCCTTTCAAAGGCGCAGCGCGATGGGGAGCAAAGAGGCAAAGGCACATCCCATCGCGGCGCCGCGTGCATGCCGACGCACCGGCAGCTCCGCCGCCGCCGCGGGGGCGCGTCATCCCTTCAGAGAACGCCATCTTTTCAAATGGCAGGTGGCTATTAATGGCGCCTCGCAGAAACGGAATAGGTCACTCGGACTGGAGGTACATTACCACAAGGAGTGTGCACCCCCCGCCCCCTAAAAAAAAAGACGATTCAATACGTTACATGAGGTGCGATAGGATTCATGGAGGGGTCACTGAATGACTCCATTCCATTTAGTGGAATTACGCTTTGATTCAATATGGGACATGTACATACATATATACATAAATACACAATGTGTGTGTGCGTGTGTGTGTGTGTGTGTCTTCTCGATCCAAAGGCAAACATAAGTCACGTGATGTTTGCATTGAACCGAGAACATCACAGTTGACATGAAATCTTCAGTCAGAATGATTTCTGGAGGAATGACAAAAAGTCTGCATGTCGCTATTTCATGCTGGTATGGAGATTCTGTGCCGATACTGGTATTGATACCCCCCCCCTCTATCGGACAGCACCAGTCAGTTGGACATCACCTTCCTTCCTGCTCCGTCTCTTGCTATTCATTCCCGCTGATAAGGAGTTGGTGTACCCCGAATGGGACATGACTCCCCCTCCCCCAAGCCATTCCTATCACCTCGAACCATTCTTGCTTTAGCCGCTGCCTTTTCCGTGGCTTTCCCCTCCTTTCCTAATCCCTATTTTGCTGCCGTCCCGCCTCTCCGACAAGGATGTGAAGGCGGGCGGCCTTGAGATAATGGGATCAATTTCCATTCCAGGTTAAATTTGCAGCCCATTTTCTCTGGAACTCAACACTTTAGCAGCTATTACGCAGGAGAAGGGGTCTCCATTTCGGCTCCCATTCGCCCCCGGGGATACGCAACCCCGGCGGCGGATCGAGTGGGCGGCCATGTTTAACATTCATAGGGTGTAGCCAGGTGGTTGATTGTGTGGAGGAATCGACGCCGAAAAACACTTTGGGACGCCTTCGGGAGGAACGCGGCAACATCTGGAAAGAGAAGTTACTCGACACGGAGAACATCGAGGGTAACGTTGGAGAAACGAGGTCATCACGTTAGCTCGGGAGGCGCTAACGCTCGAAGAAAGGCTGAGCGACAGACGCAACAGCTGCGAAGCGGCGGATGCGTTCCCTCCCGAAAGAGAAGATGAAACAGCTTCACAAACTACCGCCCTGCGGGCGCTGTTGCGACACAGTGACGGCGGTTCACGTTGAGCTAGAGCGCTACAAACGTACCAGTCTGCGTAGTGGAAAACATCTGTCTGGGGGGGGGTGTCTGAGCCATAGGTTGAAACTGAAGCGAAAGGCAATACTGCGAACAGTAACGGTAGCCTAAACTTTGCAAGATATTTGAGAAAGATCCGGATTGCGGTGGTGAAGTTAAAAGCTGACCAATGATGTATCACTTACGCCGATTTCAGACGACACAAATGTAGCCCAATTTTGAGCCGACAGAAGCGTCGCAGACAAACGTGGCGTCTTATGGCCCCTTTTGAGTTGCCTTGATGCGTCGTAGCGCATGTAGTGCGACATACTCAACGATTAGTCGCGAGGTGTCCGGACCGCTTCGCGACCACGACAAAAGTGCGGCATGTCAAGATTTTTTTTTGCCGTTTTGACGCAATCGTGTGACACGACCGATCGTTCTTCGATCGGTTCTTCGTAGGAATTCAGTGCCCTGCGATTTATGAAGAGAGAGACTGAACGTGGCCCACACAATCGCAATGTGGCGTACTGTATTTAAAAAGTGACTGGAACAAAAGGGGAAATATTACAAAAGTATGGCTAGCATTTCTAAACATGCTATGTTTTGGCTAATTGCAAAGCTAGGAGGCGATTAGCAAACGTGGTGTTGAAACGACGACAGCTGCGTGTCCCACTGAACTTTAACAGAAGGAGACGGACTTGTAGTGTCCAAGACGCCAAATCTTGGTTCGCTAACAGCGCGGCCACTGGGAATGACAAAAATTGTGTCGACATATGTCAAAAAAGTCGTAGCAAAATGGCTAAAAAGTTCCATCCATCCATTTTCCGATCGGCTTATCCTCACAAGGGTCGCGGGGGGAGCTGGAGCCTATCCCAGCTGTCTTTGGACAGTAGGCGGGGGACACCCTGAACCGGTTGCCAGCCAATCGCAGTGGCTCGAAAAATTTGAGTTATTAAACCCCAAAATATTTTACTGTATACGATACTTGCTTGCATTTATCAATCCACTTAATGTACTTTGAATGTGCTTGTAGCTTTAAAAACATGTAAATTGGGTCACTCGTAACTCAAGGCACCACTGCATTTTTCATCTTGTTTTTTTTTTGCATTTTTTTAGAATCGATTAAAAAAAAATCCCAATAAAGATTTTGTATTTCATCTAATATTTTAGCTTTTTTTTCTTTCATTTCTCACTGTCAGCATGAAATATTGTCCTGGTTTTTTTTTTAAGAAAGGGATGAAAATGAAACATATTTTTCAATCCGATTCATTGATGAATCATCGATTATTAAAACAATCGTTAGTTGCGGCCTTTTCCTCATTGTGTTGACATCATGCCGAGTGCACAAGTTGTTCAGAACACGGCTAATAGCTCTCTTGACACCGAAAAGCAAACGTTCAGCTCTTGTGATATTTCCTCCATGTCTGCAGTTTGTTGACACACGGGCCCATTTATCAGAGGCGTTCCACCTAGATGCAAGTGTGACACCCCGCACAAATCACAGCGCCCGGGCTTGTCGGCTTGAGATTCACACGTTGCCGCTTTCTTCCCTTTATTTATTTATTTATTTATTTATTTACCCCGCCTCTTCCTCAAAGCGTTAATTTGATTTGTGTGGCCGGCCACCGTGCAATTTTGCCGCCGTTAAGCGCGTCCCTTTTGGCCCGCCTGAGTGCAGCCTCCAGATAGTTCCGCAAATAAAAGGGCTTAAAAACTTGCATTTTCTGCTCGACTCACCGCGATGAGACGCTTTTGAATTCCATCTTTTTCTTTGTTGCGTTTTATACTTTTGGCTCTTTTTCACTGCACGATAGCAAGCTTGAGGTGGTACTACTTCTTAAATTAGGCCGGTGGACAATATTATATTGAGATTTATCAAATTGTTTTTAGTCAATTTTTTTTTCTTTGAATATGGTACTCTTTTTTTCATTTTTATTTCCATCTATTTTTTTGAATCATTTTTTAACACTTGTCTATTTTCACCTAATAATTGTGTATTTTTTTTGGTCTAATACTTTATATTACAGGTACTTTGTTCCAGTTTATTGTAATTGATGTAATGTTCTATTTTGGTCAAGTATTTATTCTAATTGTTTTCTGGTTTTGTGACCTAAAAGGTTCCATATATTTTGAGTAGTCTATTAGATTTTATGTTTGTTTCAAGGTATTTGTGTACTGTTTATCTATTTTTGTAATTTTTCTAAATGTTATATATTGTCATATGTCACTCTGAATATGCTTCAAAATTTTCCTCGCATGTGTACAATTTTGATTTAATTGAATACAGTATTTCTTTAATGAATTTCAGAATTGTTTACTTTTTGCAGGATTCACAACTTAGCAGTTTTATGGAGCACTTTCCAAAAAAAAAGAAACGTTTTCAGCCGTTTTATATGATTTTTTTAAATTATTCAATAAATGATTCACTTCATTCGTGAATTTCATTCATAATTTCACTTGAATTTTTGATTTCATTGAGGCCCTCACTATGTTCCTCGTTAGATCAAAGAAGCCACTTTTTACGGTTAGCATTTTGTTACCTAAAATATGATTTTTACCACTATACCCCAAATATATCCTAGTGTACCGTCGATATAATTTTCTAGTCAATTTTTGCATGGGTACATGCTGTCACAAAACCCCCAGTGAATCTTCTTTCACATCCCATACAAGCTTCATCGAAGTAAAAGTACTGACAATGCGAGTGGAATACATCCCAACATGGCCCGAATCGTATCTCTTATGACAAAGACCACAAAGCTACAGACAAGAACATCTTCGGGTTGAGAAAAGAGCTCCGGTGAACAAATGATATCACCGCCGCGCCGCTGATAGAAGTGAATCATTTGAATTTGGCATTTACATTCCCCCTCCCTCATCACCCTCATCATCATCATTATGGCATGGCATTTGAATCGCGTTTGTCACAAATTAGCAGCCCATTAGCGCCCCTTGTCAAACAATTCCCCAACCGCTCAAGTTTGCGCACCTGTTTCAAAGCACGACAAAGCTTTAAATGTGATGACACAGGGAAAATAAAAATTGAGGAAGGAAAAAAAATTATAATGAAACACACGCACGCTCATGTGGCAAAAAAGCGTGATACACATTTCTTTCACGGATCTTTGCCGCTCGTGAACTTAAAGCGCTCTCTGCGTAGCATCTGGTTCTGCCTGGCTGTTGAACGGAAGAGCAATTAGCTTATCGGATCATCCTCGGGCGCCACAAGCACACGGAGTCTTTATCGGATCCGCATCGATTAAGTGCAGGGACGCCGTCGACTCCCAAACAAGGACGAGAACACTTTGCCGGTGATTAGACAACAGTGTGGAGTCCAGACAACAGCTCCGAGGCTAGTCGCTATCTTGTCGCTAGAGTAACGATGCGCTGTTTGCGTATACTGAAATACGACACGATACATTGCAAAACAGAAGAAGAGCCATTTTCATACTTGTCCCGCCGCAAATGAAAATGGCTCAGCGTTTGTCGATTGATACTGTATTGTGACATCACAGGGTGTGACTCATTGCGATCTATCTATCAAGCTACAGAATCGATCCATCCATCCATCTACCTGCGCCCTCTCGATTGATATTTAGTGTTTGTGTCTATCCCGCATTAGAATAGAAACAGTACCATAATAGACAACAATATGATGCATTGCGATATCAATATTATGCTCACATCCCTCAATAAACTGATATTTGACACTGTATCATAACATAATTTGATGTCACAAAGTCATTATTTTCTCCTAGGGTTAAAAAAAAATGATATCACACGTGTATCGTTAAATTGATACGATATATTACGATACAAGGATGATGTACTACTGCAGTGTACTTGCTAGTGACAACATAGCAATAGTTTGCTCAACTCCTGGCTAAAAATGAAAAACATATGAAATGTGTGTATCAATACTGATACGATACGTGAACTAGAAGACGAGCGTGCGTGTGGCTTGCCGATGGGGAGGGAGAAGAGAAATTGGATGGCTTTTGCATCCTGGCAGTAGCAGAAAACACGTCATACATGGGCAACATTAAATCACTGTCAGGTTTTTTTTTTCACCGCCTTTGGTTCAAAAAATAATAATAATGACCCCCCCCCTCCCCCCGCAAAAGAAAGGCTTTGTCGATTCTATTGCACCGCGGTGGTAGCCGCGGTGGCTATTGAGGTAATGACACAGGCTTGAACACTCAGGAAATCATTTTCATATCCCACAGAAGCGAGACACGATGATAGCCTGCGATAACCGACAATCAGAGCGCCCATCACCTGTCCTCGAGTGCTCAAGAAGAGGCTCAGGCGGGTGGGGGGGGTGACGAAATGGAAGTCACGAATGCTTACGTGGATGAAAAGGTCATATGATGTGATTTTCTTTCTGTTATGAAACAGAAACGTTAAGCTAATGTCGTTTTTTTTCAAACTGGGGCTGAGACCAAATATCAACATTGGAGTGGTTGTACAATAGTGATACACAAGTACGGCCGCTCTGCTTACCGTATTTCTTATGCTTACAAGTTGCTACGGAGTAGAAGTCGCACCAGTCCAAAAAAAAAAAAATGCATCATGAAACAGAAAAAAAACAAAAACAAAGGGCAACTTTTAGTTCGGAACGTGGAGATGGGATTCGTCGAGACGAGTGAGACAGAGAGCAAAAAGTCTAAACACCCCTGTTTTACCCGATTGATACACAACCCACATTTCCCCATTGCAGGATTCACTGAACTGTGTTTGATTGTCTCCCCCCAAGGACAAGGTTTGTGTTGGCATCAACGGCAACAAGTGCAAGCCTTCATTCAGCCCGACAGGCGTGCATGTCTTCTAACAGATGGCATTTAGGAAGGCGGCGCATGTGTTCCTGCGCGGCTCTTACATCAGCCTCTACATCCATTACCAAGTCAAAGACAAATGCTCGGCAGTTCGGGGGGACGGGGGCAGTACACCCCGCCCGCACACCTATATACAATATCCATATACACACAGAGGCTGGGCGGTACACCTTGAGGGCGGGGATAATCACCAGGATTTATTGAATGGTGCCAGCCGCTCCTCACTCTATCAAGTCCGTCTTTATAGGCCCGCTGATAAATGACACTGCCACCCTGACTGAGGTTGGAGGAGGTGTTTGGAGGATAGAGGGTGGGGGGGGGGGGGGTGAGGGGGTGATGGAATTGAAAGTACAAAATGAGGCGCCGGACCGGCCTGAGCTGTCCGATGAGCCGTCCCCCTCATTCCACCCACCACTAAGCTGTGAAGGTGGCAATGGATGGCTGGTTATCTGCCTTCGAAACAATCGAAATGGACCTCAAGTCTTGTTTTGACACGACACGTGTCACCAGATCAGTGACTTCGCGGCACAGGGATTGTTCACCTATTTTGTCCCACCCCTATTTAGGGCTGAAAACTCAATCGAGATCAATCAAATGCAACACCACGACATGAATGCGAATCATTTATGGCGTTTTTGCATTGTGTGTTAGCACCTGAGCAGACTTTTTGGTGGTTGTTTGAAATAGACAAAGTGTGGATCTCTTTGTTTGATGTTTACTTGGACAGTAAACGAAAACTTGGAGGGACAGTTTGACGCCTCTGTTTTGCACACGGCAACTTGTCAATCATCTCTCGGATACTCGCGGCAAACATCGATCACTTTTAACCAAAACATTTTCTTTGGTCGTACAGCATCGACGCGGCATTCAATTGTAATTTTAACTCGAGGGTGCTACGTATTGATGTCATGCGCAATCTGGGCCTTTTTGAAGACGTGAAAATCTACAAGTGAACACGCGGTTTGGTTGTACCGCGCTTTCTGCCATCGAGGGGAAGAGCATTTTAGTGTTCTGCTGTCACTATATGTCACTGACATAGATTGATGAGCAACGCTACATTATTTGTAGGAGGTAAATAGTTTTGGGACTGATCAAGAAAACTTGAAAATCACCACCTTAGAGAATGCTACCATGACATTTTACAAATTAGCCAGCAACATTCCCATGTTGCACTAGGGAGGGGGGAGGGGGGGGGGCACGACACTCCCCAGGTCATCATTTTTAAGAAGCTGCAACACTATTTTGGTGTCGGCGCAAAAATGAGATTTCGTCGCCTTCTCGCGGGCGCTGAAGGTCACGAGATTATTCATGTTTAGTCGGGACAGATCGGGATGGATGGGCCCCCAACCTGAGCCGCCCCGCGAAGCCCGTCGGCCGGGCCGCCAGTCAAACGGCGCAAGATGGATGACGCCGGCTGCCGAGGAAGCGGCTCTTGATCTCGTCCGGCTTCTCTCCCTGACAGGGCCTAGCGTCAGCCTCGGCTCCCTAATTGAGCGGTTAGGACTGGCAGGGCGGGGGTACGATACATCACAGCGGGCCAAGACAGGACGGGACACTTCCTCGCTCTCCCCTCTCGCTCATCTGGGGACGCGCTAATGAAAATCTGCGGGGCCGCATCTGTCGCTTTGCAAACTGAGCAATGTTTGTCAGGACACAAAAAAAATAGGACGCTTTTATGCCAGGGCGAGGACATCCAACATTCTCTAAGCAGGGCGGCCTTGAGAGGTTTCACCTCTAAAGCGGGGGCCCACGCCATTGTTGTCTGCCGCTCCTTTTTTTTCTTCCCTTTCAAGGGTTTGCACGAGCATTTTATTCTTGTTATCCTCCTCGCTTAAGTGCAGAGATTTCACAGCTTGCTAACATTTTCCAAATGCCTCCATTTTTCAGCATTTGGCAATAGCACTCTCGCCTCCATTTTCCCGTGAAGTTTAACAAGCCCCTCTCCACAAATGATCAGGCGGTGGCCCCGGCAGAGCAGCACCCGGGGGGTGGTAACTCACACTTTTTTCGGCAACACTGTCGAGGGGCCGTCGTCGCATGGAGGAAACCATTTCCAGCCCCGAGCGAGGAGGCGTATTAAACTTTTAACAACACTGCGGTGGAGTTGTGTTGTTGAGTCCCAGCAGCGAGGAACATAAAACCTCACAAATACAAAATAGCTATATAATATACAGCGGTGTGTTCAGTGACCCAATTCGTTTTTTTCAAGATACAGGCCGTCGTCGTGTGGTGACACTTTGGCAGATTGTAAACACTTGATCAAAAAAGAGGCTTCAAGTTACGTATTGGCAATCCCGGTCGAAGTTTGCAGTCAAACCAAAAGTGAATGGTCTTGAATGATTTAACACAAACTCATAACTTCTTAAAGTCTGTTTAGCTTAATGCTAACAAACAATGCATTAAGCCATTGATGGGCTAACAGTTGTTAAAACCTTTTAACTCATTCAGTACCAGCCAATTCGTTTAAAAACGTCTTTGGGAGTGAATAAGTTAATCACTCCAAGTATACTTTTTAGGGCGGGGTTACCCCCCGTGCACACTTTTTGAGGAAAATGTAAACCGTAGATGTATCAGTGTTATATCGAAGGGTGGTTAAATTGAAATTCCCCCAATGTAGTTCAATAGGTGACAATTATCGGCCGCTTTTATTTGCAGCTTGGCCATATCCCCACCTGTGGCGAATCGCAAGGGTCCACGAGAATATTATTGCAGCTTACTTCGCGAGTGTCGAGTTTTTCTACTGCCACCTTATGCGACCAAGACCACAAGGAGCAGCGAAATGGCCACTAATTTGAAGAAAACGGGAAGAGTCGTCACAAGGTTTGCCGTGTGACATTTTCAGAGGCTTGAACTGTTTTACCGTGTGAACACCAAGCACAAATGTTGACAAACTCATCGACTGATTCGTAGCAGAGAAAAGGAACCACGGGCGCGAAAGCAGCCGAAGTCTGCCTTCCCATGTAAAGGTTGGAGATGAACTCCATCCGTCTCCTTGTTGTCTGCCCGGTGAGACGTGTCTAATTAACGCTGCCCTGAATGAAAAGCCTCCTCAACGCGTCGCGTCTGAGAGCACATGCAGCAACGTACAATGTGGAGCGGCCATGTGACATCACATTGGCGAGATGAGTTGAAAAGACCCTCATAATTTATTGGCCCTGGGAAAAAAAAAAAAAAAAAGCAGGCGAGATTGAGTTCTGTAGGAGGTTGTGGGCGGACGACAAAAGTCTCTTTTTTTCTAACTATTATCACAGCCAGTAAGAAGTAGAAAGGAGAACTGGGCTCCTATAATGTCGGTTCTGCGGAAAGGCGATTTGCGCATCACTCAAGGACGCGTCTTCAAACAAGCGGCGGCGAGGAGCAAACGGTATAGACTCTGCCTTATTGTTACTTCCCTCCTCTTCAGACACCAAATCGTCTGTTGACTTGAAGCTGAGGGACCCAGGACAGCACATGTACGACACTCCATAGATTAAGTTGTTGCCGTTTGCAATTTAGAGACCAGAAACATTTCAGCAGGTCCCAAAGTTTTTTCAAATGGCTTCTATGGAAGGTAACATGATGGGAAATATCAAGTTTCTGTGCATACCTTGGTGTCAAAATCACAGTTGAACTCACTTGAATCAAGCTTTTCCTTTTAGGAAAGGGCAACATCAATAGTTTGTGTTCTTTTTAAGAAAGTTATGCACCACTTTTATTTTTATTTTTTTCTTGAAAGCTATGTGTAACACAGATGGGGGATTGGGTTGGGGGGGTTCAACATCATTATTTTCGGAAAAGAACATCAGTTTTTTTGTTTTCTTATGAGTAATTTAAGGATGCAATTTTTCTGTTCGTGCGTCACACTGTCACACTGCCAAAAGCATTGTAACTAACTGTCACATCTGCTAGCCAGAGCCCGAACTGCACAGTGTTTGTTTTCCGTTCTTACAAATACACATTTTGTTAGACCCCCATAGTTCTCTGTCTGGATGTTTAAAGTGGTTGTTTGTCATTATATTATATTAAATCCTGATAGGAAGTGACATAAATTTGCATTTGAAAAATAGATAGCATCAATGTTGTTTTGGCTAGTCCTGGAGCCTAAACATGCTAACATTTGAAAATGTTTTTTTTTTTTAAACATTTGTCTGTCATTTGGCCAAGAATAAAATTGTAAACTACAAGGAGAATTGTGGATTTACTGTGCACACATTTGGGAACATCTCAAGCACATTTATGAGAATTACTAAAGAATTATTCAAGCCAACTACTAGCCGAGAACGCACATTACATCTTTTTCACGTCTGCCGTCAAGTAAGATGGTACACATTCTTGCTAGCCTTTTTTCCAATCATGCTTGCTAAATAAAACTCACCACGGCAGCTGTTTGTCACCTCAACTCGGGAGCCACCGGAGAACTCAAGTAGCATTAATTTAGTGGCACTCCTTGGTGCCATCTCCTCATATTTATAAATTCAAACAGAAGAGATTCTCAAGGTCTTTAAATGTTTTCCCATTCACCCCCTTTAATTATTCATGCGCTATCTGCTGTAATTTTTCAGATTTTTTTTTTTAACCACCCCTGCCTCTCCCGCCATGCTTTTTGCTAAATTATGGATGTTGCGCTCCCTCGCTCGCTCGGAAGCTCTCATTCAGTCGGCTCGCGTCGCTCATAACATCTCCCCAAACAGGCCAGCCGACATGCGATTTATTCGCCGTTTTTCAGCCCCACCCATAAAAGCTTTATCTCAGATTTCACGCGTCTCCTGAGTGGGGAGGCAGTGAGCGCTTGGCAAAGTGCTTGATTTTGATTTACGCTCTTGACGGGGCGGATTGTTTTTTTGTAAATGACAGTACATGAAGAATTACACCGAGTGTGGTGTTTGTGTCGTTCAAAATAAGGACTTGTTGGCATCCCGAGTTTTTTGACTGTTGAAGATTTGACGGCTACATGAGTTACTTATGCTAGCCCTTAACTAGCTAGCCATCTCAGCTTTTGAACTGATTATGTACAGCTTCACAAGAGAAGTGAATATAAAAGGATTTGACGGAGTGTAAATGAACTCAATGTCAACCATAAGAGTGATTTTTGCCATACAGTTACCCCCACAGAAAATACTCTTTCCTTCTACTCAGCCTCGTGACCTCTTTTGTGGCAGTACACTACATCCACGCTGACTCCAAACACCTGCTCAGACTCCACATCTATCATGCCAGTGACTTTGCTCCCATCTGCCTGGGCCGCGCCACGTGGGAGTCGGCCTCATCTGCTTGTTTTTGGGGTTTGGCGTCAAAGGCGATGTGGGAGGGAATCTGCTTTTTAATCGGGGATCGGTCCTCGCTCCGAGGGAGCGGATGGAGTTTGTGGTCAGTCACATCAAACTGGTGACTTCAACAAAACATCAGTACGTCACAAGTGTTTGACAGAATGAAGGCACAAACCGTGGTGTTAGCTTCTCAAATTACCATAGCCGCTACCTAGCTAGTCATGACAGCCTTTGAACTGCAAATGGACGACCAGGCCCAAGACATCAGCGTACACCACAATTCTTTGATGACGTGGAGACAAAGACCTTTTTTGTTAGCTGCTAACTAACTAGCATAAATCACATGTTTTTTTTTTTGACTGAGTAAAGACAGAAAACCAAGAGTTTACTGCGCTAACTATTAACTAGTTTGCCACTTCATGTAGGCTACAGCCTTTTGCGAGAAACAGCAGCATATTTCACAAAGTTTGACACTGGAGACAAAGACAGACAAGTTAGATTCTTACATCAGCCTCTCGTAGGTAGCCACTTTATGTACAACCTATAGCGAGACAACTCTGTACAAGTCTTTGCCAAACAGGCAGACAAACGTTCTCGCAAAGTGACAGTTACAGGAGCGTAAACTCACCGGCACATTTGGTCCGCGCCCTCAGCGGTGGTCCGGGTGCACCGGTGCCTCCCTCCAGAGGCCTGGTGAGCAGAACGCTGATCTCGTATTCAGTGTCAGGGTCCAGGTGTCCGATTTTATGCGTGGTTTTGTCAACGGGCTGCAGGTCGTACATGGTGCCCGACACAGTGCGGTATTCAACCTCCCGGTCAACGATGGGGCCGTCGCCGTTGATGGAATTGGCGTTGAGCTGGATCCACAGGTAAGTGGCACCCACGGCGGTCAGCTGTGGCGGCGCGATGGGCACCGGAGGCTCTGGAGGGGTAAAAGGGTTTTAGTTGGATATCTGATGACCATCTTCACTCCTGTCACCCTTTTGTAACAAAAGCATTTGTCACTGTCCCACAACTATTTTATACTTCACACCAGACACTGAAAACATTTCCTCCTTTGGAGGTCATATTGGCTCTGTAAGACGGAATTAACAGAGGATGGATAGGTCGAACAGCAGTGCAACTTTTAACCCAAGACTCTGGCTTCTTTCGCCCCAGCGCTTTGAGAGGAATTGCTGCTGACCAATTTGAAACCTTGACAGGTAGTATCAGAACCAGAACAGGGGTAGGAGAGTGGAAAACTGGAACAAAGGTGAAAAGTTTAACTCCTGACACTCCCTTCTTGGGCCTTGTTGCGTTGAAAGCTATTTCTGCTGTCCAATTTAATACTTTGCAGACACTGAAAAGTTTTCGCCCTTTGGAGGTAGGATCAGAATCTTAACGGGCTCGACACTGTCTGCCTGTTAGTGGATTCAGCAGTGCACCTTATACTCACTTCTCCTTCCTTTTTGTGTCAAAAGCAACAGTTGCTTTTTTTTTTTAATAGGTTATAGGTTAAATGTTAGACGCCACACCAGACGCTGCCATTTGCCGCCTTTGGAGCTCGTGTCAAAACCACAACAAAGGCGTGACGCGACCTACGTGTAAAGGTATGCCGCAAAGCCGGAACTGGAGTGTCAAGTTCGAATTAATTTCTCCCACCCTGTTGTGATGGAAGCAATTACCGCTGCCTGACAATTATTTCATCCATCACGGAAATATCCAACTCTGTCGGGCTTTGTGTGAAAGACGTGGTAGTAAACATATGACGACTTTGACACTGACCTTTTCCTCCATTGCATTCCAAATATTTGTCTAATCTGTTTTAAACCTTATGGCATCTCGACCTTAATGAGCCTTCTCCACGTGCCAGCACAGGTTCTTTCATCTATTTCTGGCATTTTAATGTGCCAACATGATATCATATTCAATTTTCTATACAACAATACGTAATGTACAGATTTTTTTTTAATTTACTTACTGACAAACGTCTCTTCATACGAAATTTTCAAGTTACAAAACGCCTCAACAGGAAAATATTGCCTCTAGTTACGAAATAAATTTCAAGATAGGAAAGGTAAAGTATGAGCTGCCACTTGCAGCTCCGAGTTTCCTGAACGCAACATACTTATAGCTGCTCCGCTATTGGCTATTACCTAGCATCTTCCTGGCATTCCATCCACCGTATGTGTCTATGCGTGTAAATAGATGTGTCTATGCAGTGTCCTTGTCATTCGCTCCTCGGATATAATCTAATTGTAACATGTATTTTGTTACATATTTTGATGCTTTTTTATGCTTCACAAAATTTATATCGAAATTTTGGGGGGCTTGGAACGGATTGGGGCATTTACATGGAAAACGCGTGTCTACTTACAAATTTTCTACAGTAGTAAAGAATTTTTTTTTCCACAACCAATTAATTTCTGAAATAGAAGTACGGCTGTATTTAATGTTCTGCACTGAACAATCAATGCACCAAATGTACATTACATTTAATGTTCGACACAATTGAATGTCATATGTAAATTGCATTTAATGTTCTATAAAACTAATGAACTGCATCTAACCGCGTCATGAGGAATTGCATGCATTTTTTTTTCCAGGTCTCAACACTCATTTGAATACTTAAAAATCTTCCACATCCTCGAGTAGAATCCTCGAGGATAACCTCCCACGGAGTCATCACAGCGTTTGACCAGTGGAGGTTGTCTCTCGTAGGAAGCAGATGGTTAGCTCACACTGACCTGAAGTCACGGGTCCCTAAACTGCGTCTAATCCAAGCTGTCCAACATCACCTCGAGCCAACCAGCTTAGCCAGCAGACTGTCGGCGGTGTCCGAATCTGTCTTTGTTTTGGTGGATTTTCGGGTCAGATGTCTTTACATGTCTGAGTCTTTTTAAACCACGCCACCCCATTCAACATCCCAGGCAGAAATGGCGCAGGCCTTCTGCTCACATGCTTTCAAAAAAATTTTTAAATCGTTGGGTGTCGTCTCGATGATGCGCGATTGGCTCCTTGGGTGGGATTTGCCAAAACCTTAAACAGACTCGCGAAAGAAAACAAGGCTAGGCGAGACGGTCGAAAGTGTATCGCATGCTATGAATTGAACCCCAACGCGGTCAAACCCCAAACTCCGACTGCCTTTCCCAAACGTTCGCTGCTATCCTGACAGAGGTGCCGCAAGCTTTGTCCGCCGCTCCACAAAAGCGCAAGTAGCTTACGGTGATGAAAGCATGTAGGTGCACTAAGCATGGCGTGTTGAAAATGACAGCTTAACGGCGTGAAATACGCTCAGGCGCTAGCACACGTGAGCGGTATTAACGACTTGCTTTTTTGACCGCGCGTCGGCTTGGAGACGGCCGACGGTGGGCGTGCGACACGGGCGGCTAAACGCGGGGGTCGGCGAGCAGCTGTCGTGGCGATGTTTGACCACACGGCCGAGCGGAATGGCGACAGCTGCGTCCTGCTCGACTGCAGCATCTGCGGACTAACAAATTCTTAGCCTACATACGTGTCGAATGTGCGAAAATAAACCATATGTGCAAGCTGGACGACGACGACGACTGCAGCACAAATTTCACATTTTGCAGTGACATTTTTTTGTGGTTATGAATCATTTTAAAGCAACTTTTCTTGACATCATATGAAACTTTTTTGAATGTTATCCTATTCCTGCATTTCAATCCACAAAAATGTACAAAATAAATAATAGGTGGAACTCACTGAATTCCAATTACAGTAGTAGTAGTATGCAACGGTCGACGTGCAAAGCAGCGGTGTCACTGCCTTGATGATTCATGGTAATAATAATAATAATAATCATAATAAATCCTGCTTTCATTTTTTTAACTGAGAGCTGCCTCCTCTCTTGTTAAAGTGGGGAAGGTCCTCATTACGCTCCTAACAGAGCTGGAAAAGACAATTGATCGCCTCTGGGAAGATGACCGACGAATCTGGCTTCGATTTCGACTATGCCCCCCCCCCCCCTCGCCCCGTCCCTGTTCTCGGTGGCTATTCTCATTAGCGCCGACACGGGCCAGAATGCTCAGCTGGACTTCCGTGAACCCGAGGAAAAGGAGCCTGGGTCTAGACGGGGAGAATAATTATCGCCCCTTTCAGAATCACGAGCCTATCACCGGGATGGAAAAAGGGAGGAAGGTTCAAGCGGGCCGATCCATATGGCACGCGCACTTCCACATAAAACTGGCATGAAAATCAGGAGTGATTATCAAGGATAATCAAGCGTTCATTCTCCTCCTGTTGACCAAGGCGGCGGCGTATTGAAATGAGGCGGGATGAAAAATCCACACTCACGCTTGACCGTGGTCACTCCCATACACATTTAAGGAGGGATTTACAAGTCGCGGCTCCAAGGAGTGAGGAGAGGTGGTGGTGGAGCGGGGGGTTGCGTAGGGGTAAAGCACTTGTTTTATGGCGGCGGATGTGGAGATAAGACAAGATGACACTTAGATGCATGAAAAGGCCGCTTTTTCCTTCCCCGCAGAGATTTTTTTTAAGGGGAGGACGCATTACGACCAGATCAAGCTAATGACATGAATATTTACGATTGAAGTGCTGTTTGGAGTGCAAAAGATGGGGGAGTGAGACTCTCGATTCTGCGACACAGAACCTATCTCCCTCAATGTGGCGACTTGGAAAAGTATAAAATCCCCACAAAAGACATCAATCTTGCTGGATTTCTTTATGAAGGAACGCTTTTTCTATGAAAAACAAAATCCTGAGAAATGAATATTTATTTGGCTATTGAAATCAGCACAACTAAAACCTGTGTCAAATTTAACAATTTCATGCACTCTGTAAACCGACAACGTGATCAGCTGTCCACTGGAGTAGCCGCCGTCCCTAAAACCATAAACTGAAAAGGGGATCAGCATCCGTACCCGATGCTTTTGTCATATCCAAATCCTCACATTGAACAACGGTTTGTACCAAACCTCACAAGAGGTGGACATTTTTTTAAAGTCGATTCTTAACATGGGAAGAAGGCTGATCTGGGTTAGAAGACATTATCTCCCTTCGCCCACTCTCTGTTCTGTCCATTCTGGCGTGATTGACAGAACTCGATCTGCAGCAGCGGGATTAAACCTATCAATCACATAAGGCTCGGAGACAAAAAAAAAAAAAGGGTTGGTGGGTGAAGAGACAGGGCAGAGGGGGGGTGGCGGGAAATCAAGGCAGTAAATTCAATTGAGAGCACACGGAGAAGATTGAGGTGAAGAAATATAGGAGGCCATTACTGGACGACTATAGGGGCTGTAAGGAAAGTGAGGCCTTGCAGCGAGAGACGACTCCATAAATTCATATCAAATGACTGCAGGAGTCAAACATCAGTGGGGCTACTGTAAACCCGCCGGCTGCTTGCCTTTGTGATCCTTTAAAGCGCCATTGTGCTCAGTCAAGGACGGCCCCCATTTTACAGTGAAAAAGTCCTCCAGATAACAGATCACCATAAAAAAAGAAAAAAAAAGGGGGGTTAAAAGTGCCCTAAAGTGTGTTTATGTAGCTTTTGCTTCTTGTTCATCTCCCTCTGACTTTGCATGAAGGTCAGTGCAAGGCTTAATTTAAAGAGCACCCAAGTCCCAGAGCGTCACCCAATATAAAGCATCAAACTGTGATATGAAATGATACACAATTCGGAAAACGGGAGTGAGATTTGGATAACGATAACATCCTCCTGACAGTATTATTCAAAATCCTACTAAATCCTCTCGATAAAGTTCACCTATGATTTATTCGGCGAACAATTTAGTACTAGCAACATTCAATTGCTGTTGTGACCAATTCAGCTATTATTTGATTTGATTATGTTCAAAGCTGGTGATCGAGTGCCCCGGTGGGCGAGTGATTAGCGCGTCAAACTCACAGTGCAAAGGTCGTGGGTTTGATCCCGGCTCCGGAGTTTGTATGTTCTCCCTGTGCCTGTGTGGGTTTTCTCCGGGTACTCCGTTTTCCTCCCACATTCCAAAAAACATGCATGGCAGGCTGATTGAACACGCTAAATTGTCTCTAGGTGCGAGTGTGAGCGTGGATGGTTGTTCGTCTCCGTGTGTGCCCTGCGATTGGCTGGCAACTGGTTCAGGGTGTCCCCCGCCTACTGCCCGAAGACAGCTGGGATAGGCTCCAGCACCCCCGCGAGCCTTGTAAAGCTAAAGCGGATCGGAAAATGGATGGATGGATGTTAACAGTCACCCAAATAATTTCATGTCCTCAAGAAACTGTGCAGGACATTTTTGTGTGTGTCCATCCATCCATCCATCTTCTACCGCTTATCCGGGGCCGGGTCGCGGGGGCAGCAGCTTAAGCAGGGAAGCCCAGACTTCCCTCTCCCCAGCTACTTCTTCCAGCTCTCCCCGGGGGATCCCGAGGCGTTCCCAGGCCAGCTGCGTGACATAGTCTTTCCAGCGTGTCCTGGGTCGTCCCCGGGGTCTCTTCCCGGTGGGACATGCCCGGAACACCTCACTAGGGAGGCGCTCAGGGGGCATCCGAATCAGATGCCCCAGCCACCTCATCTGGCTCCTCTCGATGTGGAGGAGAAGCGGCTCTACTTTGAGTCCCTCCCGGATGACCGAGCTTCTCACCTTATCTCTAAGGGATAGCCCGGACACCCTGCGGAGAAAACTAATTTCGGCCGCTTGTATCCGGGATCTCGTTCTTTCGGTCACGACCCATAGCTCGTGACCATAGATGAGGGTTGGGACGTAGATCGACCGGTAAATTGAGAGCTTCGCCCTTTGGCTCAGCTCCTTCTTTACCACGACAGACCGATACAACGTCCGCATCACAGCTGACGCTGCACCGATCCGCCTGTCGATCTCTCGCTCCCTTCTGCCCTCACTCGTGAACAAGACCCCAAGATACTTAAACTCCTCCACTTGGGGCAAGATCTCCTCCCCGACCCGGAGAGGGCACTCCACCCTTTTCCGACTGAGGACCATGGTTTCAGATTTGGAGGTGCTGATCCTCATCCCAACCGCTTCACACTCGGCTGCGAAACGCTCCAGTGAGAGCTGGAGAGACCCGCTTGAAGGAGCCAGCAGTACCACATCATCTGCAAAAAGCAGAGAAGCAATACTGAGGCCACCAAAACGGACCCCCTCAACGCTTCGGCTGCGCCTAGAAATTCTGTCCATAAAAGTTATGAACAGAATCGGCGACAAAGGGCAGCCTTGGCGTAGTCCAACCCTCACTGGAAACGATTCCGACTTACTGCCGGCAATGCGAACCAAACTCTGACATCGGTGGTATAGCGACCGAACGGCCCGTAACAAGGGGTTCGGTACCCCATACCCACGAAGCACCCCCCACAGAACTCCCCGAGGGACACGGTCAAACGCCTTCTCCAAATCCACAAAACACATGTAGACTGGTTGGGCGAATTCCCACATACCCTCGAGGACCCTGCTAAGGGTGTAGAGCTGGTCCACTGTTCCACGGCCGGGACGAAAACCACACTGCTCCTCCTCAATCCGAGGCTCGACTTCCTGACGGACCCTCCTCTCGAGCACCCCTGAATAGACCTTACCAGGGAGGCTGAGGAGTGTGATCCTCTGTAGTTGGAACACACCCTCCGGTCCCCTTTAAAAAGAGGGACCACCACCCCGGTCTGCCAATCCAGAGGCACTCTCCCGCTGACCACGCGATGTTGCAGAGGCGTGTCAACCAGGACAGCCCCACAACATCCAGAGCCTTGAGGAACTCCGGGCGGATCTCATCCACCCCTGGGGCCTTGCCACCGAGGAGCTTTTTAACCACATCGGTGACTTCGACCACAGAGATAGGAGAGCCCACCTCAGAGTCCCCAGACTCTGCTTCCTCCAAGGAAGGCGTGCTGGTGGAGTTGAGGAGGTCTTGAAGTACTCCGCCCACCGGCTCACAACGTCCCGAAGTCGAGGTCAACAGCGCCCCATCCCCACTGTACACAGTGTTAGTGGTGCACTGTTTCCCCCTCCTGAGACGTCGGATGGTGGACCAGAATTTCCTCGAAGCCGTCCGGAAGTCGGCTTCCATGGCCTCACCGAACTCCTCCCATGTCCGAGTTTTTGCCTCGGCGACCACCGGCCGCATTCCGCTTGGCCAGTCGATACCGTCAGCTGCCTCTGGGGTCCCACAGGCCATAAAGGCCCGATAGGACTCCTTCTTCAGCTTGACGGCATCCCTTACTGCTGGTGTCCACCAGCGAGTACGGGGATTGCCGCCACGACAGGCACCAACTACCTTACGGCCACAACTCAGATTGGCCGCCTCAACAATAGAGGCACGGAACGTGGTCCATTCGGACTCAATGTCCCCGCCTCCCCGGAACATGGGAAAAGCTCTGTCGGAGGTGGGAGTTGAAACTCCTTCTGACAGGGGATTCCGCCAGACGCTCCCAACAAACCTCACAATACGTTTGGGTCTGCCAGGACGGACCGGCATCTTCCCCCACCATCGTAGCCCACTCACCACCAGGTGGTGATCAGTTGACAGCTCCGCCCCTCTCTTCACCCGAGTGTCCAAAACATGCGGCCGCAAATCCGATGATACAACCACAAAGTCAATCATCGAACTGCGCCTAGGTGTCCTGGTGCCAAGTGCACATATGGACACCCTTATGCTTGAACAAGGTGTTCGTTATGGACAATCCGTGACGAGCACAGAAGTCCAATAACAAAACACCACTCGAGTTCTGATCGGGGCCGTTCCTCCCAATCACGCCCCTCCAGGTCTCACTGTCGTTGCCCACATGAGCATTGAAGTCCCCAGCAGAACGAGGGAGTCCCCAGCAGGAGTACTCTCTAGCACACCCTCCAAGGACTCCAAAAGGGTGGGTATGCTGAACTGCTGTTGGGTGCGTATGCACAAACAACAGTCAGGACCCGTCCCCCCACCCGAAGGCGGAGGGAGGCTACCCTCTCGTCTACCGGTGTGAACCCCAATGTACAGGCACTGAGCCGGGGGGCAATGAGTATGCCCACACCTGCTCTGCGCCTCTCACCGTGGGCAACTCCAGAGTGGAATAGAGTCCAACCCCTCTCGAGAGAGCTGGTACCAGAACCCAGGCTGTGTGTGGAGGTAAGTCCGACTATATCCAGTCGAAACTTTTCAACCTCACACACCAGCTCGGGCTCCTTCCCTGTAAGAGAGGTGACATTCCATGTCCCCAGAGCTAGCTTCTGCAGCCGAGGATCGGACCGCCAGGGTCCCCGCCTTTGGCTGCCGCCCAGCTCACATCGCTCACATTGTGTGTGTGTGTGCAAAAATGTGACTCAATTCTTACCAGGGGAGACAATCAATCACATTCTCCTCTGTGAAAGTTGTCAAATCGGCCCTGAAGTGGCTGCTTGAGAATAAAAAGTCTTTTTGGGACATGGGTTCTTGAGACATTTTTGTTGGCGTTTTCACAACGGACATGCACGCCAAATTTCAGGCTGCAGAACCCGAACCTGTCATTGGGGGCTGAATTGGAAAGAATCAACACTCACGCTTTATGGTCAGCTCGCCGTAGTTGGACACGCCGACTCCTTTGTCCGAGTGGACGATGCATCGGTAGCGGCCCGAGTCACCCTTGGTGGTGTTCTCCACGTCAAAGGTGCCGATGAACCGACGGTTGTTCCAAGGCTTCGTGGCCTTCATCGGGGCCTCCCGTCCACCCATTCCCTGTTTTTTGAACACACGAACACGAGTGGTTTCACCTCACGCGTGAGAACTTTTGTTTTTTTGTCTCAGTCCCAATCGTGAATGATACATAAATCACACTGCAAGGCACGGAGAAGCAGCATCTTCTCCCCAGCTGTCACCCCTTACAGCGGGCAGATGGGGTGGGGGTGTGGGGGGTGGCATTTGTTCATTAGAAACATTTCTTCATCGCTGTCATCCGGCTGGGATTTGGCCTAATGTTTGTTTTGCGGCTCATGGTGCCAATGACGACGCATTTGTGAAAATGATGGAGTACCTGGCACGGGACCTTTAAGCCCGCTGACCACACAAGTGACGGCGCATGTTAGCGTCACAGGCCCGAAAAGGCCGTGGCTGCCAGATGCACTACCTTTGTCGCTCGGATCAAGGTCGTCCGCAGGCTGCTGTGTGCCGGAAAAAGAAGGCACTCTCCACAGAGCCGGCGTCTATGTGGGTTAAGAGCATACGGCAGTGAGCTGACACCTGTAATCCCCTGTCTGCCAGCCAGCGGGCTACATCCAGGATGCAATGAAGCAATGTGTGAATGTCACAGCTTGAACTTTCGACTTGTCACTCAGATTTGGAGACGAAAAAAAAAAGGGGGGATCTTGTGGAGGTTGTGTTTCAGTCGAAATTATAGGAACAGAGAAAGAGTTCAGAACAAAATGGAGGCAAGGTTAGAATGAATTTGGGTAATGTGAGATTGAATCAAGACCTCAACGGGAGAAATGTCAGGACCATGACAATGCAGTACCAGGTAAAAAAAAAAAAACAAGACTAAGGCAAGATTAAAACAGAGCAAAGACGAAGACAATGTCACACCAAGTAATATGAGACCAAGTAAAGACCAACACAATATAATATAGATTATAAACTAAAACTAGCCCATTTGATGCTAAATCAAGACCAAGACAGGCAGTCACAGATACCAAGACCAGTTTATTCCGAGAACAAGACGAAGACCAAGAAAATGTGAGGCCGCATCAAAACCTAGACCAGGGTGATGTGGGACAAAATCACAATGACGAGACTAAAACATCGCACTGACTCAAGACCGAAGCAGAGGAAATGTAAGACCATTTCACGCTTGAGACTGAGTACAAACTAAGACCAAGGCTCTGTTATGATGCACACGTGAGACGAAAGGACATCTTGGGCGGGTAAATGGAGAAAAGCCTCACCTGAAGCCAGAGCCGGAAATTGTCTCGCTTGCGTCCGTTGACGGTGCAGTGAAAAGACGCCGTCTGTCCTGCGTTGACCTCCACTCCCTTTATCGTCAGAAAGTGTGGCGTGTTCACTGAGAAACAACAACCAAAAAAGAACATGATTTTTAATTTACTAGGATAACATCACGAGATCAAAAGTAATCATTCCGTATTAATCCACTGAGTTTTTGCTTGCTGATGCATCTCCAAGGAGGGAGCATATTTCCAATTTGCTTCACTTTGCCACATCCAATATGGTTGCCCCGTCAACATACTCAAGAAGGTGTCATTGTACATGTCATGTAAAGGATGTCTGTGATAGTACGGAGGTACCCCTACTCACGAAATTCATTTGTTCTGGAACAAATTTCTTAACTCGAACATTTTGTAAGTAGAGACGCGTTTTCCATGTAATTGCCCTAATCCGTTCCACCTCCGAAAAAATTCAGACGTAAATGTTTTCTAAAACATAAAAATGCATCAAAATACCCAACAAATACATGTTACAATTAGATAATGTAAAAAACAAAGAATAGAGTAAAGAATAAAAGTAATGGTCATTTAACTTTTAACTGTGTCCTCATCGCTTTCTGCCCTCTTTTAGTTCAGAAGATGACGGATGCGCACGGACGCCGGACCGGCAAAATAGGGTAAAGTGCCCATCACAGCGGGTGTCCCTGTGGCGAGTCTCGCTGGTAAACGAGAGTCGAACAGGCAAAGCAGACTTAAATGGATGCCCGACTTACACTTTTGTATGTGCTACCTCATGAAAGTCTGAGGCCCGACTCGCTTCGTGAGGAAGAAGGCGACCACCTAAATCTCCAGAACGAGACACAAGAGGCCGTTCTGCTGCTAATTGCATTGCCGCTTTACTTCCCCCGCACAGTGAGTTAATGATACCGCTTTTCCAAAAGCATTTTCATGTTGATCGTTAGCGATTACGGCCATGGGTAGGTAGGCAAAACTAGGCTTCTAGGCTAGTGATTAAGGTGATCATGAAGGTTACATTGATGAGGGTTAGGGATTTGGGGTTCGGTTTTGGTTTAAGGGGCAAGACAGCTTGGGTGCTGTGTTTGGGTAGAGCTAGTTTCAGGAATTAAAGTTCAGGGATTGTACTTGATGTTTGGAATTAGTGTCACTGTGCTCCTAATTAAAAAAAAAAAAAGTTCTGGAGCCCTGGGTGGGAGTTAGGGCGTGTTAGTATTCTAGTAAGTCAGCTGGCCTTGGTGTTTAGGTGGATATTTTGAGCGAGAGGCTCGAGCAATTAGTGCTGCTGTTTCGCTGAATCCCAGTACTGAATACAACAAAGCGTTCTTACAAAAAGCATTTTTCTTCATTCCAAACGGAGTTCATTATGATCAGCACATCGGATATTCCGCGGGAATTTTTATTTTATTTTTTTTTTTAATGTGGAACATTTTTGATGAGTTCAGGCAAAAAATAGGGCAATCTCACCGAGCGACCTTGATTTGAAACGTAACCGAATCTCTCAAGACTGTGGGAGGAAAAAAATCTAATTCTATTGCTTTCATCGCTAAAAGTTCCACTTGTGCTTATATATATATATATATATATATATATATATATATATATAAAACAACCTCATCCTTCAGCCACATCCTCTGTCAATCAACCATGTATTTTTCTTCATACATTTTAACCCTTTCAGGGACAGCGGTTACTACAGGGGACAGTTTACCATGTTACCGGGTTACAGGGTGCATGAAAAGGGTCACGGCATAATCTTGGATATCCCTAATGATGGGATAATTACAAAATAAAAGCCTTCGTGGTTTTGCCTTTCAGTCAAAGAGAGAGGTGATTGCCCCAAAGAGGAACATTGATTCCACCTCAAGCCCCCCCCCCCACACACACACACACACATATTTAAACATTCATCACGTTGCAAAACAAGTCATCGATTGCCTTGGATGCATTCAAATGCAACACATATAGTCGTAGGAATCCATCGTATTGACACAACAGTTGTAGGAATTGGGCCACTTTCAAATGGTTAGCAGGTCATTAGCATTTAACAATCAGAGTGTGATACTTGCTGCGATCGTGTCCGAAGGGCAGAGCAGAGTTCCAATCAATGGATGAACTCGTGCAAGTTATTGATTTTGACTTTTGAGATCCGCACATGCGCGTGCGCTGCTCAGACTTGGATGATTTCATGTGTTTTGAATGACGTTTGCGATGACTAAACATGATGACGATGGCTGCTAACGTACCTCAGTGTGACTTTTGCGCGGGACGGAGGGTGCGCTAACTCAAACCATGGGTTGAGTGGCTGAAAAGTTTTTATTTTAAGGTTCCCATCTGGACTAACAAGACTCAAAAAGCACACAGATCCTGACAAGGCCTCCTAGTCCCAGAAGCAGCGTCCCAAAATCTGCAGACGGAAAATCCCAAATATGCTCGTACGGAAATACTGAGAGGAATTTGAATGCCTGAGAGATGAACCGCTTTACTGAAAATCCTTCAGGGATGAAAGAATGAAGACGGGTATTTGTTTTTCGTTCGACTTTCTTTCCGCAATCTCTCGCTCCGACATCCCAGAGCGAACCGTATGCTGGTAAATCTTAAGGGAGCTACAAGGAGAACGTTTTCCTGCTGTCCTTTGTTTGAAGAGTGGGCCTTGAAGAAAACAACAGTGTGTATTTGGAAGGGTGTCATGCAAGGGACAATGGCTTTTTGATGACGTTTTATGATGGAGAAGAAGAAAAGGGGCGGACTCACTGCACTGATGGCCTTGGACCAGGACGTCTTTGACGGCCAGCATGCCGTGCTGCCCAGAGGTTACGGCTTCGAACACGATCTGGGGAGCAGAGAGAAGACTCATACGGCAGGCAATAAAAAAATACTGTCTGAGTGCTTAGGAGAGGGAATGAATCGCATTCTTTTTGTAATATGTCTACACTGATGTGCATTGTGACATGCAAGACGATCGTTTCTCTTTCTTTCCTTGATAGCGCTGTTCGCTTTGTAATACGGTTTCCGTTCGGGTTTACTTGTCAAGCAAGGTCACCTTGCATAAGGTTAGTTAATTGGAGTTGCCTGACACAAGACACATGCAAAGACATCATATTTATTTATATTACAAATACAATGACATATTTTTTCGTTTCAAAAGAAATAAAAAATACCCCCGCAAAAAGCGATAGGAGTGATTTGAATTGGAAAAAATAAAGTCATACATCAAGCTAACACTTTTAGGGTAAGTGGTTGGGACTAGGGAATAAGATGAAGGGTAAATCGTAGGGATGTGTTTGTAGAGTGCGAATGAGGGTTTAGGGCAATAGGAGATGGGAATTACATTTAAAGTTAAGTGGTTGGATTTTGGGCCTATGGACTTTAGGGTCTCGTGGTGACGGTTTTGTTTCAAAGCAAATTGGGAGAGGTAAAATTAGGGTTCAGGTAAAAGTTTTTGGCTAGTGCTAGCTTTAGCGTTAGGATTCGGTTTAGGATTTAGGTGACGGTGAGAGGAGTTTGGGTTAAGGTTTTGGGTTTGTATTTAAGATTTAGGTTCCTGATTTAGGGTTTGGGCCTATGTGATCAGGGCTAATGGCTAGCGAGTGGTTTTGAGACTGTCTGTCGAATTTGGTGGTGGACTTTAGAGCCTGTGGGGAGGCTTTACAGTTTAGGTTAGAGTGAAGGTTTAGGGCTAGGAGTACAGTATAAAGTTACAGCTAAGGTTCAAGCGTTCAATTTAACCCTCATCTAAATTTCACAACTGAACATCAATAAAGCTTTGTGGCGTCTGTCTAGTGACACATTTGCACAGCTGCGACGTCAAGTGTTGCTCCTCTATATGGCTCGCTATCTCAGTGACCAAACTTCCCAAGAAAGCATACCACATTGTCAAATTGGAACCCACGTGACCCCGTTCCAAGGCGCAAGCTGTCGGCTAAACTACAAATGGTCCGCAGGCCTGGCTGAAGGCGTGTCTCTCCAGAATGTCAGAGTTATTTACTTGCTGGTCTACACTTGCGGTAAAAATGGAAACAGATTGTCCGTGTCTCGCCAATTTCAGGGTGGGGCGCGCTGACGCCTTTACACTCCCTGCTACTACACATGTCCTGCATTCCATTAGTCCACGCGTACAAACGTTTTTATGAACCGGGCATGTTCTTGCATTATGACGACGCACTCGAGTGCTGCTCTGAGGCTTTCGCCGAGCATCCCAAATTCCTTTTGTAGCCTCCAAATGCGACAGCGGGGACGCGTACCGCTGTCATGGACGGGGGGAGGCCGGATGCCTTCAGATAAGGCTGCCTAATTATTAATTCCGCGTCGAATGTGAAAGCGATATCTGGGGCCGCCAATGATGGCCTCATTACGGGCTAATTTAAAGGAAATTAAAAGGCCGAGCACTTCACGCATTGCCATCAGACAAATGAACTGGACCCCGCCGCCTAATTGAAATCCTTTTGTTTGCCGAACAGACATCAGTCATCCCGTCTTAATAGCCGCGATATAATTGATTCCGGCGTCAACGATAGCGCCTGGCGTAATTGGGCTCGACCTCATATTCGCGAGGGGGATTGCGAGCCGCAAACGACGCTGCCTCCAAAAAGTTCAGCTCCCTCATTTGTCAAAGGGACGGACGGGCGACTCGCCAACGCCACCGTCGCCCCACTCCCCCAGGGACGTTGCTAAGTAGTACACTACATTGGCATTGATTAGCTCGGCCATTGACCCTACTGTATTGAAATCAAGACGGATGAGCACGTGGGGGGTTTCTTTTCCGCAACAAACGACGGCTCAACACACGAACGAAAATTGTTTGAGATGATTGACAATTAAAAGTTTTCTGCATGACCCAGCGAATAGGTAGTTACCCAGGGCGTGATATCCTAAAAAGCCTTGCTGGTAATTAAAAAATAATTACGAATCAGGTGGCTTCCCTTTGACAATTGTGTAGGTTACCAGGCAATTAAAGATACTTATAATTAGTGCCATGTTGTTAATTAGAGACGGTTTCAAGTTTCGTGGCCGCGGGTTGTGTGGAGATCATTACCCTCGCCGTTCCGTCACGCGGCGTTTGCAGCAGACGGGGTTCATTTTCGATTCAGAGTTTGGTCTACAAATAGTGGAAAATTGGGTCGAACAATTACTGGAATGTGATTGTTCCTTGCCAGTTCATCATGATAATTGCCACCTTTCACATGAGAAGTATTCAACCTATTTAGTTGAAAGTTACGGCGATCCTTGTGGATGTTCTAAACGACAGGGATCTCACCGTGTCTTGCAAATTGCTATTTTTGAAGCAAGCAAAGGCGATACACCATTTTTCCCCCTAAATATCCGTGAGCTTTTCATTTTTAGAGGTATTGTTGTCACATGAGTTTGAAATGACAACGTGTTTTGGCATCAAATTTTGTGGTGTGACATATGCGCAATCTACTTCCGCATTCAAAAGAACACGGGTACAGTAAATGACAGAAAGTTATGGCTGGGGCACAGGACAACGCCCCTGTAGCGATTTTAAACACCTACAATATCTTTTGTCTGCATGACCCAGCGAATAGGTTAGTTTTGCACCATGGCCTTCAGTGGGGACTTAAGTGACCCGATCCAACTCTTCCTAATACCATCGCGTCACAAAATAAAACACGGTAAAAACACAAGTAAATTGCATGACCAGCTTAGTCGGGGGGAACAAATATAACTCTTAAGTCAAGGCACAACTGTACATGCAGCTTGCTCTTATCTCAAGCTTCATTCCGGACGCATTTCACCAGACTGCGATTGCATTCATTCGTCTCATAGGTCTGAGGGCGCTGTAAATAGTCAAAAGCTCTCAACGGTTGCCTCCCGCTCTCTAGTGTCCATGCACCTCTCATTAAGTGCCCTCTTCCATCTCGTGTTCAGCAGCGAGAAACTCAGCAGTGTCCCTTGTTAACCGAAAATATCAGGCTGCCTTTGGTTTTCCCTCTTCACCACCGCCCACCCACCACATAATGAAATCATTCACAGACGGAGCAGCCGGCCCCACCGTCTGGAGGTTCAGGGGTCTCTCTGCATCAATTAACATTTGGTGGGCTCGGGGAACAAGCCCGGCGAACCACTAATAGGGAGGAGAGTGTGAAATCACCCTGCCCCGGCCGCCGGTGATGCGCACCGGTAAGTGAAAATGAGTTTCAGAAATAGGGCTGAGATGGAGGAGCGAGTGAACAGATTACCATGGATACAGAGATAGCCTCAGGAATCAATACGAGGTGTTTTCAATGGGACGCTATTGTTTGGGTCTCCTCAAAAGAAGCACTGTGTCTGGCTCGCTCTTGTTAAAAGGCTTTAATGACTTTGGCATTACCACAAAAGCCTTGTGCGATGGACTCGTTTTTTTAATCATCGAAGAAAAATACTCGTGTTTCCTCACCTGGTAGTAGTTGGGCCAGTAGGTGCTGACCGCCAGCTCCACCTGACCCCAGGCGCGAGACGCCGGGGCAGAGACGTTCCACACGGGCATCCCCATGGGGCTGTTGTTCTCTTTGATGTAAACGTTAAGGTAGCCCGGGTGGCTGTTGTCCCGACCGCCGATGTAGTAGTGGAAGATGACGCAGTGGGTGTCGTTCTCCCGCAGCTGCGGGGTTAGCAGTAAGGCCTTCTGCCCGGAAAAGCGTCCAGAGGTGTTGACCATCATGAAGGCTGCACCTGCAATGTGGATGACAAGGGACGTGAACACCTTGATCGGTCTTGGACAAACACCTTGTGTCTCACCTGATACTTGACGTTTGGCACAGCGCAAACCTTGTAGATTTGTGTTATTGGACTTATTTTGGGGGTGTTGGGGAGGGGGTTCATCTCATCAGCCAAGCTCAAATTTGGTAATAATCAGACACGCCTTGGCCAAGATGACCACGGATTGGCCAAAATGCCAGAATTCCAAAGTAGTTTTGGTTTGATTCTGAGACTTTTTTTATGGGTCTTTTCATGACAAACATGATTTATTTTATTTTTTTAAGTCATCGTACTTCCCTGCCACTGTTCTGTTCACATGCAACAGTGAACACCACAAATTCTCCCAATCGGTCTAGTATAAGCAGTGAAAAACTCGTCACAATTGGATAAAATCTCAAGAAAGATTTTGGCTTTGCTAGTGATCAAAATCCCATGTCTTTACAAGTATGGCGTCTGGAGACTTTTTGTGGGTGCACACATGAGAAAGATGGTTACTAAAATAAACTGTCTCGGGGGGGTGTTTTATGGCAAGTATATTTTGCATGATCCAACCACACACAATGGCAAAAACCTCCAATTCGCACAATTTTGCGTCGCCCACCTGCCTAGTAAATGAAGTACAAGTTGCCAAAATCTTCCCAAAATGCCTTTTTCAAAACAAAATGACAGACTTCCTGTGTCTGTTCAGGCATGGCTTCTTCGCACGCCTAAAAAATATCGTGTTGCTAGGGGAAACTGCTTGAGTGGGGGGGCTTCTATGGCGAGGCAGCAAACATCGCTGCCATTCTTCTACCCACACGTAACAATCAAAACCCCAAATTCTCCTCATTAAACATGACCCATCTGTCTCATACAAGCGGATCAAATTTGGTTTTAAGTGGAGCAAATCTATAGGAAACGTCCTTCTGAAGGACCTCTGGAAATGTCCCAAAAATGGCTTCTTCAAGCCAAACGGGGACACTTTCTCTCTCTTGACATGCACAGCGTCTTGAAACTTTTTAACTCATCTGCTCATGATATACATGCCAATTACATGCTGCTCAGGAAAACTGTCTTAAGGCCGTGGGACGGGGTGGGTTGGGGGCAAGAAAAAAGTCGAAGACTGTCGCTGTGACTGCCTTCTGCAGCCTCCTCTCACTCCAGCTTCCTCGCGTAAACATGACGGAACCCCCTCCACCCCCCACCCGCACCCCACCGGCTCGTTATCTCAAGTCGGAGACAGATGGAATCGTCGAGCGTTGCAGGCGCGGCACAACAAGACAAGCGGGGCGTGCTCGACTCATTGACTGAACAAATAGGCTATTGTGAGAGAGCGCCGGGCCGAGGCCGCCGATGCATTTGGTGTTATTTCGCCGCCGCTTTTAGCGCCCGGCGTGCCCAAGCCTATCGCCGGATGTTGACTTGTAAGTCAACAGAGATTCTAAGCGTTCGGCTCCGCCTCACACACGCCTGGCATCGGCGTAAAAAAAAAAAAAAGGGGGGACGGTGACAAAAAACGAATGCGTCGTCTTGTCAGTTTGCCAGCATAATACTTCTCACTTGTGTTTTATTGGCACCGCACGAGGGGCATTAGTTTAACTTTTAATATCCAACCCAAGCAATAAAAGCTAAATGGGGGCACGTATTGATTTCCCATCACATCCTCCTGCTCTCCGGCTAAAGGAAAACAGTCCCCACCAATATCTTTCATCTTTAGGCCGGCCTGTTTTGTCTTCTTATTCACGGTAATAGTCGGAGAAGTCAATTTATCAAGAGATAAGAGCATTTTCTCATTAAGGCGCTCGGTTCTCGGGACGTCTCTGCAGACTTATGAACAAGCTTTCTGTATTTTGCTGCAATTGGAACAGCCGAGATTAGATCATCCTTTCTTCGGTGCATGTGCTGTCGGTACAGTTGAAGTCACAAATGGCCGTCGGTTGAAAGATAAAACCAAAATCTTCAGTTCACATCTGTAATCTTTGGTCAGGTAGTACGCCACTAAAAGGTTTTTGAAAATACGGCCCGAGAAGCATGACTTGGGAAATTAAGAGCAATTTCTAACATGAGTTGACTCCAGACCCTGCGACTCAAAAGAGAAAGTCTGTCGTTTTTGTATTTTTGAGATCCTGGAAGTTGGTTGGATCAATCTGCCGAAGAGCGGGGGGTCAATAAAGACCGCGACTATTGACATTTGAGAGATTCGGCAGCCGATATGGTGGGGGTATCACACCACTTGTCCCATCCCTCTTTGATGCTTTTTTTCCCCAGATTTGATGGATTTGGGGGATCTGGAAGTTGCTCGGGTCAATACCCGGAGGAGAAATTTAAAAGATGAGGTGCCCTTGAGCATGGCATCACATTTGCTGGGGGCAGCACATAACTTGTTTGGGTTCTTTTTTTTTTGGTTGCCAAACTGCAGGGGGGGGGGGCTTTGCGAGCTGGAGGGTGGCTGGTTGAATGCCCAGAAGAGCAAAACCTATACCACAGTAATTGAAATATGAGAGATGAGGTGCCCTCCAGCAACCTCGACGAGACACATCACTTGTGTAGATGGCAATTTTAAGCCTAGGACCTGGAAGTTTGTTGGTTCAACCCCCAGACGAGCTAAGGAGTCACCAGGGTCCACAATTAGAGTCATTTGAGAGATGAGGTGCCCTTTAGTGAGACAAACTATTTCCTAGAGGCTTCACGTATGTTGCATGGTCCCTCCTTGGGCAGCAGTTTCAAGCATGGGGAACTGGAAGTTGGTTTGTCAGAGTGGAGGACCCACTCAGGACTACAGTTATGGGAATTTGAGAGAGAGCACTTCTTCTCTGACGAGGTGTCCTGGAGCAAGGTGCCCCCACTTTTGCAAGGGGGTGGGGGCAGGGCGGGGCATCACTCGTCCTGCCTCCTCATGTCGCTATGCCTCCCTGGGGTTCTGAGGGTAAAATGTAATCACCTCAAAAACTATTAGAGATAATTATTCTTCTCTTCAGCGGATGCGCCATTTTAATGGGAATAAATAAATTGTGCTACTCAAGAATGTATGCTCTGCGCTGTTGGGCCACTTCCATGGCAACTGAACAAACTGCAAGGATGCTACAGCTCCAGAGATGACCCAGAGCTAGAGTTAGGGGGGGTTTTATCTTATTTTATGGCGGGGTATTTGATGAATAAGTTATGTAACAGGTGCAGCGCAACTCTAGGGAAACGGGGAAGGTTGGGACCGGCCATCTGGCCGAAGGTTGGATCCGGATGCTAGCTAAGCATTTTGAGCCTAAAACCGCAACGCTGGTAAGCGCTCCTAATCAGCGAAGCCGCCCAAATTGCAAATCGCCCCCCGTGTGGCTTATTGTCGTCATTCGCGTTGAGTTTGTCTCTTATTAAAGTGTCGGCTGAGGCGTTTCGGGTGTCCCCTGACACGCAATGGCGGCTGATGTTTCGTTAATAACGCTCGGCCATCTGCCACGAGGTGAGGTTTCAACACCTTTCGCCGACTTGATGAATTGTTGAGTCGCGGCTTGTGGTGCGGCGTCGAAACACTTTAGCACGCCAGCAAAGCACCTTTTGTATTTTAATTAGGGTGGAAAATATCACAGGCGCACGCGCCCTATGCAAACTTTTTTTTTTAATCATCCTCTTAATGAATAAATAATAATACACATTAGGTGCACATAAGAGTATTAAAAGCGTACTTTTTAACTAACAACCGGTAGTTGGGTCTGCGGTGAGCCTGCCCACCCGTAAAAGATGAAATTAACCATCAGTGCGAGTGCAAAGGGTTATTCCTCATGATGTGCCCTGCGATTGGCTGGCGGCCAGTCTAGGGTGTATCCCACTGGGATAGGCTCCAGCTCACCCGCCACACTAGTGGAGAAAAAAAAAACACTTGAAAATGGACAGATGGATGGTTTACTTAGCCAGTGATGGCTTTGTTTAAGCACTATTCATTTGAATAAAGAGGGGCGTCTCAGAGTCTCCAGAAACTTCCCTTAACACCACAAAGTCACTACAGTAGTTGCCAAGCTCAGCTGAGCAGTCGGAAAAGTTACGTTGGCAAAACAAAGAACCTGTTAGGCCAACAAACTTGGCACACGGCAACCTGACACGATTCAGAACGGTGCAATTTTGGATCCTGATGCGCTGCCATTTTTAATCCTTGTTTATTGTGATTTAGTTGAATTGCAAATTGTGTTTCGACATTAATTACCATTATGTTCGAGATGCAATTTAGCTTTCGGAGAACTGGATTTTTTTGGGGGGGGGGTCACTCATGTTAATGCGATATATCACTCGGACAGTTGAACAAACAGACTCAGGAAGAGATTGTCTTTTCTGCCAGCAGGAGGCGCAGTTTTCTACGAAGCCACTCCGTGTGCGCTTCCCACTGACACCTGACCCCTGCAAACTCTGCCGGCCTTTTTATTGGTTGTGTATGCAAATTACAAGTGATATATCAGAAAAACACTCCCTTCTTCACATGTCACACCTCTCAACCCAGCCCCTAAGACGGCAAAACATCTCTTGCTACAAACAATGGCTTATCATGCTGCCCTCCCGAAGTTGAACCTTCCTGCCGACATTATCAGTTGATGAGGACTTGGCTTTATTCAGCTCAAGTTGGCCCTTTTTTCTGTGTGCTCCATTGTGTACAAGTTGTGAGAACATACCGTTCGAGGTCAATCAAGCATATACAGAACTGAAATGAAACTTGAAAACATGATAATATTATGTTCGACTTTCTCCATCAGATATTTCTCAGTGACTCTTTCCTGAATGTTTGCGAAATGGATGCACGGTGTTGTTCCATCGCTAGTTAAAATTAAGTATTTGACCCCTCATGTATCAAAACTGGGCGGCCCGGTGGGCGAGTGGTTAGCGTGTCGGCCTCATTGTGCAGAGGTGTAGCGTTCGATTCCGGCTCCGGCCTTCCTATGTGGAATGTGCATATTCTCCCCGTACCTGTGTGGGTTTTCTCCGGGTACTCCGGTTTCCTCCCACATTCCAAAAACATGCATGGCAGGTTAAATGGAATGCTCTAATTGTTGGATGTTGCAACCAGTTCAGGGTGTCCCCCGCCAACTGCCCGAAGACAGCTGGAATAGGCTCCAGGACGCCCTGTGACCCTTGTGAGGATAAAGTGGATCGGAAAATGGATGGATGGATGGATGGATAGATATAGACATTTTCCACTCGTTAACGGCGAAACAATGTTGATACTTGTGCACTGATGTTGTACCAAACTAAACAATACATGACGAGCGATATTTTTTACCAACCATAGTTAAAACTGATCCATATTTGACACTTGTGTACAGATAGAGTCGTAAATGACACAATATGATACGTCAAAGTATGGATTGTAAGTATGGTTTCTCAAACAAAAACAACATCATTTATTTATTACATCATGGCCGAAGAGGCTAGAAAAGCTCAAACATGTACCAATGGATGATTGGGATGACAATCCAAAATGGATTCCACACAATTGACAGGATTCACAAGAGAAGACTGTAGTGATCAATGAGCCGAATCAAAAGAAAAAAATCCTTCCTCGTCAAACTTCAAAGGCACACATTTCCCTTCAGTTTCTCACATTCACGCGCGAGGAGCGGCAACATTAACGACAGTCTCATCTGAAGCAGGGACACTTCATTTTCTAATCTAATTCATTTTTCATCGCCCCCGCTGTGTGTTCTGCACCTCGTCATTGTAATGGAAGGTGAAGGTGGCCTACATTTGTAATAATAAGAAATCTGACGGTCCGAGTGGCGGAGTGAGGCAGCCTTGAGAGCATGCTTTATTTTTAATTGATCTTCAACACGCCACCATGAAAGGCAAAAAAAAAAAAAAAAATACATCCGCGCTGCATTAGCACAGCTTCAACATAGTCCGTCTTTTGCTGCTCTGCCTTTTTTTTTTTTCTCTTTGCTGGCTAATTAACTGGTGGTGGTTGTGGCGGGTCCACACAGTATGCGTGGTCGTGGGGGTGGAAGACTGAATAGGGAAGGCGACGGTGGTAGGATGATGGCTAATTGACAGGTGGAAAAAAACATGCTGTTAATATATATATATTTTTTTTTTTTTAAACAAAGTGAAATTCTTTTTCAAAAACGCCGTCTGGTAAGAAGTTGGGGAAATGACCAATCAACCACTGAGCCAAAAATTGGAATGACACCATAATTTGGGGGAAATTGCATCTCTAGAGACGCATACAACCCTTTATCACGCAAGACGACGGTCAGCTTTAGAATTCCGTTGTGTTCTGTGCATGTTTTGCTTTGTCTTTGGATTTTCGTGCCCATCTTTTAAGGATTGTCACTTTTCTAGATACCTCCACCATGACCGAATTGTGCTAAAATGGCATGACAGAAGTGGTGCATCATTATTTTTTTTCTGTATTGATACCGTTTCGCTAGACAAGCATTAAATATTGAAAATGTTCAACTAGAGCAGGATATACTTTTGGTATTGCACTATAAAATGTATGTTCAGCAAATAGAACAAGGAACATGGACTAATAATCAATACGGCGATGTACTTCATTTATTTGCAATACAGTATCAATACATGAGTCAAATGTGATTAACTGGTGTTGTGTCAAAAAAATCAATTTGACTGTCAAATGGGTTTTTTATTTTTGACAAAATATTAATACTCATCAAACCTCAAAGTGGCAAAATATCGACATTGAATTGCGTTGTATCATTTTGTTTTGTTTGTTTGCTACAGTATCTGTGGGAGTTTTTCTGCACATGAAAACGGGGCGCTCATATTGAACAACAAAGATTAAAGGATGGAATTGCAATGATCAACGTCTACTGATAGAAGAAGGTATTTCGTTGAATTTGGAGGCAAGTGATGCTCACAGCGAAGATATAATTTGCCATAATGACGAGCACTCATTATTTCTCCCGCACTCGGGTCCTGAACTCGGCAAAAATCATTAAGTGTGTGGTGGTGGGTGGCGGCGATGATGATGAGGAGGAGGACTTGAATGAAAATGAAGGGGCGCTCTTTAAACCCCAAAAGCTTGCAGGTCTCATTTGCTCATAAAATTCAGAGAGGTCGCGGCGGCAGAAAAGCGCGCTTGCCACTCGGGAAATGTCAGTGAAGACGAGGCCGTCCTGCGTGCCAGCAATCAAAATGGCTCGGGTTGCTAATGTGGACCAACATGAAAGGTGGCCTGATGAAAAAGACGGCGTAGGCGCTCACCTCAAACCGTCAATCAGGCCCACCGAGACAGCCTGCTTCCTTCATTCATGAGCAACAGTTCACAGCTAAATGACATTCTAACGGCGGACTTTCCAAATCTGTTGAAGCAGTGCACCTGCTTCAACGTCCCCACAGAGATGGTGCGCTCCCTACATCCCCACAAAAAAAAGTAACTTAGAATTCAATAGAATAGAATGCCAGCACCAACCTCATATATACGATTCTTCCTTTCTTGAGCTTTTGGTGTAAAATTTGCCAGACAGTGAACACCTCTTCAAAAAGATGTCAGGTATCCATGTTTCAATCTTTTTTATGAGAGGTGGAAGCGAGTCATATACGTGCAAGTCCCAAGTCACGGTGGAATCGAATCAAGCAAGTCATGGGAGTTCGCCATCAAATTTCAAGCAAGTCGTAAAGTGAAGTCATAAAATCTTGCCCAGTCACAACACATATTGGAATGATGAAGTAGTTTTTCACTGATCATAAAAAAATAAAATAAAATAAAAGTTTTCCCGAAAAATTAACTTAACATTTACATCCCTAAATGGAAACCAACTAAAAAGAATGAAATGAATGTATACACTTAAATTATTTGGAATAATGAGTGTCATTTTTTCAACTAACATTTAAATGAGTGTCACACTCTTAATGTAGGCGTAAAAATGTCCAATCATCAGATTTCAAAACTACATTCGTTGTCTTTGGTGCCATTCTGTTTGCCGAATCTATAAGTGGATGTAAACGGATAAATGAGAGATTTGTACACTTTGTCACTTTTTGGAGTTGAATGAAGGTATCGTCCATTCGTTTTTGGGGCAATGCCACATCAAAGATGGCGGACACGACCAGAAAAGTATATTACAAGTGGAGTCTATGTATAGATGGCAATGTTTAAATAATTACTTTTTTATTGGTAAAATTACACTTTCCATGGTGTCTAATCTGTGCCTTTATTGTGTTTTCAATTAAATGCAGAACCAACATGTCGTTAAATTAATATTTACCCAGCTACCGGTGAGCTAAACTGTAGAGCTAACCTAGCTAGCTTAGGCTCACAGCTCACTCAGCTAGCTAGCCTGTGACTAGCAGATAAAAGTAAACGTCGATGAAAAAGTGGAGTGAGAGAGGCAACTAAATGAGACTGGAGAATTATACCAGTCGACAGTATTATTACAGTTCTATGTTTATTTTCAAACTCAGCTTGTCGCAATTGTGAGTGATGACAGTTATAATCACGACAGCCAAGATGGTGGTGTCCTCACACTGGTAAATGCAGTCTTCAATTTCGCTCCTCTCTCATCTACAAAACAGGTTGAATTAATATGTGCGACAAGAAGGAATAAAACGCTGCATCTCCTATATGTGAAGTGCCAATGTGAAGGGAGCTATGGTGTATTTTGATTGGGGAATTTTGTGGGGGGTGGGGAGTGAAAATTGATGATTGTGCTGCATCGTTGAGTTCAGTTACAAAATGTAGTACCCGAGCAGCCGGCACTTTGGCGAAATGGCTGACTGTTCGACTGCTGAGCAGCTTCTCAGACATGCCGCAGATACAATGACATCATCAAGAAGTTTTACGCGATAGGTTGCATCTCAATCTATACCACAGGCCAAATTTAGAATCTGCACAGCCCTATTTTGTCCCACCCCTTGTTAATACTGATTGATATGTGATGCTCCTTTTTTTTTTAATTATTTTAATGGCTTCAATTTACCATCTTAAAATGCAGTCAGGCCAATTGCCCCTGCTGCAATCAATGTCTCATCAATGGCCCATTACACAAGAATAGCTGCTGCAAGCGAGTTACCTGTCTGCATCATGAGCCACGGTGCATACCATGAAGTCGGAATATGCAAATAAGTCCTCCACAGCACCACCACGGCGCGCAGTCTTAATCCTGTTTGTCCAAATCCAGTTTGCCGCCGCTCCTTATGCATGCACAAACATCTCAAATATCAGAGCATGCGTCGCCACACGGGAAATAATCCACAAATGTATCGAGATGACATAATTTGACGTTCCGTTTGGTCCTCTAATCGTATAATGGGCTTTCTCCTTAACCTTGCCAACTCTGTGGCGGGACCTCACACAAACTTGTGAATGGCTCTAAAAGCAATTAGTTTAGTTTGTGAAACGCAGTGCACCTCCTCGCCTCCCCTCCTTGTCCTCATCCCGCGGCGGCAAATCCCATCTTTAGCTGATGTGATTTGAATTCTGATTCAATTCAGGATGCCCTTCCCGTCGTCCCTCCTTCCACTCTTTCACTTCAAAGTGCATTCGAAACAGCGGCAGACAACCTGTTGTAAGGGACGGCATGTTCCTATGAGATTTGGGAGGGCTTTGTACAATAGGTACATTACCAAAAGACTTTTTGGGGGAGGTTAAAATATAAATACTCTTTGTATACAATACTTTTTAAATTAATTGTTTACATTTTCCGTTGTTACATCCTGTTCACATTCAATTTGGTAGGCTTTTGTACAAAAGTAAGTCAATGCAATTGGAAAGAAATGTTGTTCCAACAATATTGCTCAAGGGATACCGGTACACATTTTTCTCGTAAAAAGTTCATGTGAAGTTTTCAAGCTGAGCCTCGATAGGTCGTTACCCGAGCCCTGACTACTTATGATTTCATGTTCAGCCGACAGCAAATGGCAAAATGCGTTTTTAATAGGTGTTCATTGTTAGATGAAATAAAATGATGATCGGCAAAATATTAACTTTGTACTGCTGAAAATGGCGAAATTAGTCAAGTGTCCCTTAAACGTATTTTTCAAAATATTAATAAACAAAATCAAGTAAAGCAGGAAGCGTTTGCATGTAAAATGTTTTAGAAATAATAATAATAATGTGATTATAACAACTTGTGTGATAAAAAACACATCACTAATTTGTAAAAAATATTTTTTAAGGCCAAAATTAAAAAGTTGTTTGTTATGGTAACCCGACCGACCCTATAAAACCGCCCGACTCAAATATTTTTTTCGTAAATTTAAGACGAGATTTTTTTTTTTTTCAAATTCCGCCATTTTGAGGTTCGGTTGTTTCAGTATGTATACCGGAAATTCCCGACACGCAGAGCACTTGCGTGCAATGATCTTTGCACACTCGGTCACTCAGGAAGAAATGGAAAATGGCGGTGAAAAAAAAAAAAAAAAAAAAATCTACCGACCGACCGACCCATCATTGGCGTATAGGGGTATGTTACCCGCAACAAACAACTTTTTAATTTTGGCCTAATGTATTAGCAAAAATCATTATGATCATCATGAACAATCCCTTTACTCAAAGTCATAAAAAGTTACTTGAAATTAATTTCTTTATTAATTTCTTTGAGAGCATATTAATTATTAATTAGAGCTTAATTAATTAAGCAGAATTCACCAAGCGTTGGATTGTTCACCCACTAATAGGGAACGTGAGATGGGGTTAGACCGTCGTGAGACAGGTTAGTTTTACCCTACTGATAATGAGTGTCAGCCATATATACATCTATATATTAGCATAGTAAGAAAAAAAGTATGAATTTTATGATTTAATAAATTAAGTGCCACTAAAAAATGGGCAAGCTAACGTCAAACGCACTCCATAATGGGATGACAATTTTCCAATCGTTTTTAATTTCAAAACTAATTTTTCCATTGGGACGATACCATTTCATGTTTTTTTCCCCATCCATTTACTCTGCCAGTTTACATCTTCCCAAATTGTGCCACTCACAGCCCGGTTGGTGTAAATTTAGTTTGTGCGGTGAACGCTATCATCCAAAAGAAACGGGGCATGTAATTCCGTCCTCTTGATGTGTTATTCTGCTAATTGCCACATGTGACTGGCAAACGGCCTTGTTGATGCCTCCCTGCAGCTCTGATTACAAGCACGGGCGTCTGCAGGGTGACTCGGACCAATTCGAAGGCTGGAGAAAAAAAAACAAAAAAAAAACAGCCCTGCCTTTTATTTATTTAGTTTGGCTCTTGAAGAGAGAGCGCCAGCTGACTCTCCAGAAACCGCTGCCTGGTCCTCCCGTGGGGCTCATTGCAGGGAATCACAAGCAAAAAGGCTGAGGGGGGCACGGGGGGGGGGAGTCTCAAACTGAGATTAATTAGGGTTTGTGTATTATGCCGGGCACAATGGAAAGTGCGGCTCTGGCTTAATGACTAATTGTCTCGCTCTAAATATGTTGCGCGGCTGCAAATTGAACGTCCTCGTTGGGTCCTTTGTTTTGAAAGCGCAGCCTTGTGTGGGATAGTGACACCTAAGATAGTAGTGCAGGACTGTTTGCAGAATGACACGTCATAAACACCAGAAATAATTCACAGAGTAAAAAAAAGAATTTAAATAAATAAATGTCCACAACATGCACTGACACACACTCCCCTTGCGCAATAGAAACACATTTATTTAAAATAATCTACACGGTTCATTAAAACAAAAGAAGTCCACAGCCAGGCATGAGGAAGTGCACACATGTGAATCGGCCGTTGAGCGCGAGGTTAAACTCCACTTCGCCACCTCTCCACTTGTATCAGCCGCGTGGGCTCCCTATCGTGATATTTGAAATTATAATAAGACAATCAATTTTAATTATGTGAGCCCTTCCATCAGCCCGCACGCACGCTGGAATTAATTAGAATGCATTGTAGTCACCGCTTCTGCTTAAAATGCACAGACACCGCCAGACACCTGAGGAATGGCACTAATGGAACGGCAAAGTTTTCATGTTCGAACAAAGCACGTGACGGATGCGGTTTTGCTTGCCGGAGGATGGATTGCAGCGGGCCGAGATGGTGTCGGCTGTAACCTCGGCGACACAGTCAATTAGCAGCTTGCTCGCTAATTTTGGGCAGACCCCGCGTTTGCCGTGTGTGGCCAAACGCTAAAGAGAAATGACTTTCCACTTTTGATGAATGTCGGGGCACGGGAAAGCGGGGCGAAAGGTCAGAGCGCAATTGGGAAGAGGGAGACCTACAAATTAACACCGCGCATGTGTTCTAAATTTAACGCTTAATTAAAATGTGTCGTAATTCATGCCATTGCTCCACTGGCCAGTTCACGACCACGTCGTAGCAGAACAACTAAAAATGATCCACAAGAAAAAACATTAAAAAGTTGGCATGTGAACATACATTGGCTGGTGACCGATTTCAACGTTCACTTTTTGGGGTACTTGTGTCAGCTCGATTATGGGGGAAAAAGTATCAATCAGGATTATTTTGATAACGATTGACATAACAAGAAACTGTTGAAACGTTAACGTTTTTTTTAGGAGAAATCAAATTCTTTGAAACACTGTCATTATATAAGTTCCTTTTGGACAAAACAAAATCTATCAAATGAGTTATTTCAACATTTTTAAAAAAGTTCAAATGTATACATTTCGTATGGTTTTCTTGGAGAAACACACAAAAGAGCATTGCCGTTTACGTGCGAGACACTTTTGCCACGGAACTGTTGGAACATTTAAATCATTTCAATAGATCACTCCAGTGCAAATTCTGAACTCAAGTATGCTCACTGGACCAAAAATGAATACATCGTTTTTGGGGGTTATGTCAATTTTGTAATCTTTGAGTGTAATGATCATAATCGTAGCTCTAACTTGGGTGCTTCTTTTTTTTTCCGTCTTGGTAGAGGAAGGATATGCAAAAGAACTGGCAAAAAGTGGCTGCGAGAGCAGGTAATACGAGGACACATTGACGCGAGTGTCAGCCATCACTCTTCAACAAATTCAAGGTCATTTTCATCTATTGCCATGACGCGGGCTTGAACCGAACGTTGGCGACGAGCTGTGTAGCTTGGCTAACATCAGCTCGTTTTCGCTCTTCCTCCACATGGAGACGAGCACAAAACCAAAATGTTCTTCGGAAAAAAAAAATACAACAGGCCACGTCATCACATCCAACCGTCTTGCTTGAGTCTCATTCGATGACGTGTTCACAATACCCGTCTTGATTCATGCGATTGTAGCTCGGCAAATTGCCCGTCTCAATGCCCACCTTGCACAAAAGAAGCGAAACGAACAATTCGAAATAATCCACGGTCAAAGAAACACCTCAAGCGATTTAACAAACCATTCTGTGCAGACTTTCGGCACCGCCCCATCGATCCTTTTTTTTTGTTGTTCACTTTCACCACGGCGTGATTAGCATGTTGCACTTTTTTTCTCAGCACTCAACCTGCCACGTCAAATTGTCACCTTCCACTTTGGCCGCACCGAAAAGGGACGGAGAAAATGCAGCGCGCCTGAATGCTGAAATTGTTTGACGCCGCGAAGGGGTGGCGCAAAAAACCTCTCTCGTCTCCAATTGCCAACTTTGCTCTTAACCCGTATTTGGGAATCGTCGCAAAAAAAATTCCTCTCACAAGAGATTGTTATCCTGGCTCATGTCTGTGCATTGACAGGGGGTTGTGGGGGTAATTGAAGGCATCACCGCTTGAAACGCTTTTTTTTTTTTCAAAATAATTGCTCGTAAATGTGGTGATTTTCCCACAACAGAGCCTTGAGAATTTGTCACATTTTGACACAAAACGTTTCTCGTCAGGAATTGAGATTGAAAATCATTTTTGACAATTTAAGACCTCCCAGGTTTTAGCGTCTAGCCCTGAGACTTGGGTTTTCTTCTACGTGCAGGAAATGGGGGACTAGCAAACAATACAAAAAGCATCTTCGCTCATGGAAGCACTTCATACGCAGCGACCGCCGTTTATGAAAAATCGACTTTCATCTTCTGTTTTTAAGTCAAGGCAGCTCTGCTTACCTTTTGGCTCTGACATGACAGTATGTGGGTGTTTGTGTATAATGTGGGTGTTTCCATATGATGGCACGCCCGCATAGTAGTGTTTTGAGCAGTCACCCGAAAGTGGCTCTGGATATTTTCATAGGTGGAGAACATTTGGTTTGGGGTGCAGTTCGTATGTAAATGATCCCCAATTATAACAATGTCCCACTCCCTTGTGTTCTTTTTCGCTTCTTACTTATCACAAGAATAGAAACAAGAAGCTTTCCCGTACAGCCTAGCGAATGAAACCAACCAACTTTTTTTTTTTTTTTTTTTTTTTTAAACCGGCTTACCTGAGGGCATCCACGGATCAGAAGAAGACTTCTCTCTGGCGTTCACCTGCTCCCAGTCCAAGTCGTCGTCCCTGCCTTGGCTGTAGCCGCATGCTGCCAGCGGTTTCGCAAAGTTACAGTCACCTGCGACAAAGATAAGGAAGTTAAAAGCCGAAGAGAAATAAAACACAACGACTCGAAATAATGCACAGTGTACACTTCAATCTAGTTGTTGATTGCTGGTTGCTATCACCTTGCCAAATAGAACTACACACAATGACCAGGGAAAAAAAACAAAATCCACTCGGTCACAATATGGTTCACTCAATTTTCTATATATCTTTAAGTTGGGGTTCAACAAAAGGACGACCGTTCTGTTGGTTGTGAAATGCAGGAAAGTCAATCTTCACAACAGCAAAACATAAAATATTTCGTTCAGTTGTCCAACTTAAAATGGTTTGAAATTTGGAGTTCGCCCAACGTTTTTTCATACAGTGTAGAAATGAGGGTTAAAAAAAAAAAACAAAAACTGTCCCACGCCAGTTTTGGTGGCTGATGATGACAAAACATCAGACAATTGAAATATTCCACAAAGAGTAAAGGTTGGGCTGGCCCCGGTGGTCCAGTGGTTAGTGTGTCGACCTCACAGTGCAGATTTCGGCCCCGGCCTCCCTATGTGGAGTTTCTCCGGGTACTCCGATGGTTGTTGGTCTCTGTGTGCCCTGCGATTGGCTGGCAACCAGTCCAGGGTGTCCCCCGCCTACTGCCCGGAGACGGCTGGGATAGGCTCCACCATGCCACGCGACCCTTGTGAGGATCAAGCGGTTCGGAAAATGGACGGATGGACGGAGTAAAAGTTGCTGTTGTCCTAAATGGAGTCGAAACTGATTCCGGTTCCTGCATCCACACCCCTTTTTTTTTTTTTTTTAAAGCATTAATGCAGTGACGACGGAACACTATTGTACTCATATGATGGATTCCTACAAACAGTTTTTTATTCCGGGGACACTGAAGGCCACATGGTGCACTTGAGCTGGTTTTCCGGTCTGAAATGAGTTTTCAATAGATTTACAAATCGACCCAAACCCCCACATTAATTCATCCAACTTTCCATGTTCCAGTTCCACGGTTGCTGTGAGACAGCAGGCCAAAACAATATGTCATCTCTTCTGACATTCTGCAGCATAAAGGCTACAAGCTGATGGGCTTTTTTTGTGTGTGTGTGTGTGTTTTTTTTTTCTTCTCCATGTTTTCCAATTCATCTCGGCGGTGACATTTTCAGTACAACGTGCAAATGAGTGGCGATCACAGGATAATTAATATCCAGCAGCATAGGGCAGCCACTAATGATTTATTTGCCAACTTGTCTGCTTTCGGCTGGCGGCAGTGGTGGAGGGGTGTTGTCGGCAGACGTACGAAATGCCAAAGTATCAGAGGTAACGCGTTGACGAATGGTCCAAAGGATTTCATAATTTTTTTTTTTTTGGGGTGGGGTGGTCATTAAAGGAAAGGACTGACTTTGTGCAAGCTAACTTTAGTTGGGTGTTGTTGGCAAGAACGCACTAGCTCACAAAAGAAATATATGAAAACAGTCTTTCAGCAACAGTCATGTTGAGGAAACCAGTAAAAAAAATAATAATAATTTAAACCCCAAAGATGTCTGACAATGTTGTGGCCAAAAACTTAGTGGGGGAAAAACAACAACAAAAAAACGACATGGATGTTATTAGTGGTGGGCAGTCCATAGCTACGGAAGGTCCGTCAGTCTGTCATTGGCGGACTGACGGAAAACGCCAACAGAAGTGATTTTCGGCTCTCACGCGAACCATCGCTACCCCGAAAAACCAAAACGACCTTTGGTACATGATGTTTTGCGGCGCATGTTTGCAAGTAGCTCCGTAAGCGCGGAACTGCAAACGTAGGGTAAACATTTTTGACTGGCAAACTCGTTCGTATGTACTTGCAAATCCGTTTGAACATACCTGTGGGTCAAATGCCAACAACAAAGCATTTCCCATAATTCCGCGGGGTGTTGACTTGGAGAATGACAAACCGGCGAAATTTGCCGACGGGCGGAACGACGTCGCAATCGAAAAAATTGACAAAATTCAGCGTCCGTGTAACGTCACTCGGAAAAAGTCTGTAAAAGTCAAGGAAATGAATTTGGATATATTCGCGCCCCCTCCCTCATGCTTGCAGCTCAGCACTCGCAGATTCACAGATTTAACATCATTACCTCCGATAACGCTGCGATGGATTTAAAAAAATAACATTCAAAGTGAATAATTTGTACAAATTGCAGATACTCCATCAACAATCTGCATTGTTAATACCGCCTCCATTTTCACTCAGGAAACGCTTTACGAGACTCCAAGCGAATCATTTGTAGAATTGGCAGATGGCGAAAAGTCACCGTGGACATTATTAATACCTCCTGTGACAGGGTTAAGGAAATATTTTATGAAATCCGAAGTCAATCAGCATGAATATTATTATATTATATATATAAATATAAAGGTATTAACCTTTCCCAACTCCCTTTATTTCATTTAAGAAAAAAAAAATCACCACCAAAATGTCCTCGAACACATCTGCGGAAATTTTGATCAACTTCAAAGCAATTATTTGTAGAAATGTCAAATCCAGCCAACAAAATTCACCATGGACATTATGAATATCCCCTCCAACACCCTGACAACATTTCAGTCTTTATCGATTAACAAAAGGGCATGTACATCATACTCGGTGTTTCAAATAAATACAAATGTATGCGTTGCCAAGATGCAAGTCGGAGGGCATTTGCGTGGTTCCTTGGCCGCAGCTTCACTGCCACTGGCTGGCTTCCATCAATATTTGCACTCGATAGTTCCAAGATCCCCTCGCCTCCTCCCCTCCCTGCGTCTCCCCAGGCCTGCCGCCGTCCTCTCACAGCACGACTGCCTTCAAAAGAGGTGGCTTTTATCGGTTAAGGTTGATATTCAAAATCGATGGCGTCGGCCAGCGGCGAAATGTATTCCGACTCGGCGGGGAAAGAGTAGGTTGAGATGGGGGGGGGTTAAAGTCATCAAAAAGAATACGCACTAAAGCGGTTAAGTTTGAGGGGTTGGGGTTGGGGGGGGTTCTTTTGAAATAAACTCATCGCATTTAATAATGAATCAGAAAGGTGTCGCTCGTTGCCTTCAAAGGACATCACCGACACTTGTGGGCGATGAATGATTCACTGGCCGCGCATACAAGAAAACGACGCTTCATCACACTTTATCTCTTTATGAAATGAAATAATATACAGTGGTACTCCGGTTCTCTCGTCAGGCAAATGTCGCCGTGGTGGTCAGCCAAAAAGAATAACAATTAAATAATTGAACCCAGTGGTTCGTAACCTGGGTTCGATCGAACCCCGGGGTTTCGGTGAGTCGGTCTCAGGGGTTCGACAGGAGCCTCTGCCATGGAGGTTAGGACACACCCGACTCAAGATGTCAATTAGTTATGACACGCCCGCTTAGCCATCACTGGCTGCGGATGATCACATGACATTGCTTGTCCAATCAGTGCTGTGGGAAATGTAGTTCGCTTAGTAGTCAACGTGCGACTGTCGTGATAGTACTTCATACAAAAAAAAAACAATTGTACTTATCTCTTGAAATTTTATTGACTGTTTTTCTGTTTTTAATATATGTGGGGTTTTTTTAAATATCTTGAATTTGTAAAAAAATACACTTATTTTTCACTCGTGAAGGGTTCGGTGAATGCGCATATTAACTAGTTGGGTTCGGTACCTCTAAATAGGTTAAGAACCACTGCTTTAACCCTTTAAGGCACAACGGTCACGACAATGGACAGCTTATCATGTTGTCAAATTATTGGCAATGATTTTGATAGGTATGGTTTCTGGTCAGCATTGAGAAAATAACCAGAGCTGCTTTTTTATTGATCTGTCTTTCTGGATCTTGTCACCTGGAAATGACGCAAGCTTTCCGGTGGCCCCAATCCATCAGTGAAAACAGGGGGTGGGGTGGGGCTGAAGACGCGCCGCATGCAAATGAAGACATCAATCAATGGGATCGGAATGCCACATCCCCCAACCGGTTGGTTGATGTCATCTGCGTTGCGCCCCCATTGCCATCCAGCAGAAAACGGCTTCCCCCGCTGGATGTTCCGCGAAACAAATTTATACCCGAGCGACAACGCGTAACAGTTTTTATATTCTAACACCGAGTACATTTCAAAGAAATCTATCCATCTTTCTCCCCGGACGGAGCCAGAGGCCACAATCAATACGTCAACCCCTGCGCGCCGCCGCCAAATTCTCCTAAAGATTTTCACCCCCAAGTCAAACTTAAAAGGCTCTTTTGTTCCAGCACCTGTAAGAAAAAGTCGACTTTTTATTTATTAATTTTTTTTGCCCCGAAAGTTTGGCGCTGTGCTGCGGCGCGCTGCACCTCGCACACGCCGTCTTCTGAATGACTAAGGGGAGCTTGGTGGAGGACAAACATGAAAGACATTTCAATGATGGATTTTTTTTTTTTTTTTGGTGCGAATTTTGTACATGTGGAACCTAAAATGATAATGCCGCTTTGTAGCTAAGAGTTTGTTTTTTTTAACCACCATGCTTAAATCCTGGATGTCGATTAATATCTTCTCAAACAAGTGTATTGAAAATTGTGGCACATTAAAAGAAAAACATTATGGATATTACTAGTACCTTCTCTGTTGCTATATCAAAATCTATCCTCCCATGTGTTTTGTCTTTAGATTTTGTAAAAAAATAATAATAATAATTTGTAGCAGATGTTGAATATTTGTCTCCAAAAGACAAAACTAAACAAAAGAAAGATGCTGATTGGACACAAAGCAAAAAAAGCCGTTGTCAAGCTGCCAAGTCATGCATGGCAGCCTGTTGTCCGCATTCAAACAGATTCGATCTGATCGCTTCGCATTTGATATGCTAACTTTTTTTTTTTCAAAACCACGACGAGCCGTCACTCAATGCGGAACTCCGGGAAGAACTAATTAGCATCATACTTGCAATTACCACCGCAGGCCGCCAAGAAATATCTCACAAAGAAAATAGCAGTCATCGAAAGTCTATATTTGTCTTAATTGGTATGGAGTGGAGATGAATTTGAAGCGCTTTCTTGATAGTTCACTGGTGGGGGGGGATGGGGGGGGACCAACAAAAAAATCATCCGTCAAAATGTGTGCGTATCCGAGTCGAAGGCTGCCTGTCATTGTCGGCTGCCGTCGAAGGCTGCGTGTGATGTGTTGCGCAACTGCAAAGTGCATTCATCAAGTTGATCGCAGCGATTTTGACGGGCACAACACAATGCTGAAGGGCTTCCTTCACAGTCATGAATTTCAAGCCCTGCATTTTTTATTTTTTATTTTTGGGGGTTGGGGAAATAGGCCTCAAAACATTCCGCCGCGCCGATCGCTTTGTTTTCACAAAAAAAACGCCGACGACAAGCCGGCCGCTTAGCTCGGCAGATTACCCGTGGAAATGTTCACTGCCGACTTCTTTATTTCCACGGCGAATCGATGCGGCGAAAAGCGAGACGTGATTGATAATGATATTGAGATTGATTGTCTAAATCCCCTCCCTCAGTTCAAAGTCCCCAAACAGATAATATATATACATGCGATTCAGTGCAGAGATGGCTCTTGGCAGGAGCTGCCAATAGATAGGTGAAATAGGGCCGGAGTGAAAAGGCCTATCAGTCCCTAAGGGGCTTAAGCTGCAGGATTCCGCAGCTCCGACGCCGGCCGCGGTAGAGGGAGATAGTCGACATTGGTTTTAAATTACCCGAGATTGCCTTTCGCTCTCGGTCTTCGGGGGCCACCGGCAGCAGACGAGATGTTTGTTAAAACAAGTGTCGACTTGGAGGTGGATTGGGCCGACGGGCAGAGCCGGCCGCTTTCCTTGGCAGGTTGGATGGGTTTGGAAGGCCGGTAATTGGCAGAATTGGCAGAGGCCTTTAAGGGAGGTCTTGCGGCAATGATATTTGCCAGGAAGACACAAGTGCGCTGATCAACATATTTTCTGCTCCTCGGGGGGGAAATAGAGGGGTTTGATTTGATTCCTGCAGCCGCTTCCTTGTGGGTGAAAAAATATATATATACCGTAATTTCCGCACTATAGAGCGCACCTGATTATAAGCTACACTACATTTTTAGAGGAAAACCAATTTTGTACATACACAAGCCGCACCTGTATATAAGCCGCATGTGCCCACATTAAAACATGTCAACATATTTACAAAGAAAGAAAATCACGGTGAGCCGTCTTCATCTTCCTCCTGTGAACTGAAGCCATCGAAGTCGCCGTCCTCAGTGTCGGAATTAAACAGTGTCATAAAGACCGGTCTTAATCTTACCTTTTCTACGCGAGCGCCCCTGGCGGCCGTTAGAAAAATTACATAAATTGGCCGCATCACTGTATAAGCCGCAGGGTTGAAAGTTTGGGGAAAAAAGTAGCGGCTTTTAGTCCGGAATTTACGGTATATACAGTCATACCTCAGTTTTCGACCAAAATCCGTTCCAGAAGGCTGTTCGAAAACCGAAATTGTTCGAAAACCGAAACCACGCTCTTTTAAAAAAGAAATCTTTATTGAACACGTCTGCTCACAATGGAACGCTACCCGAGGAAGCGTCACTTCCTCGTGTAAGGAAGGCGAGAGGAGTCAAGTGGCGCATTCAAGTGCGCTCAGTTTGGTCGAGAACCGATTTTCGGTCGTAATCCAAGGCATAAACAATTCCAAAGTTTTTGGTTGAAAAACGATTTAGTCAAGAACAGAGACGTTCGAAAACCGGGGTTTGACTGTATATATAAAACCTCTACTTACGAACGTCTCGTAGCAGCTCAGAGTTTCCTGAACGGAACATACTTAGAGCTGCTCTGCCATTGGCTACTACCGAGCATCATCGTGGCATCCCATTGGCTAAGAGGGACCTCCCATCTATGTGTCTCTGTGTGTAGATATACGTCTCCATGCAGCGTCCTCGTCATTCGCTCCTCGGGCCATGAGGCGTTCCGATTGTTTTATGTAAATGTGAATCGGCCAGAAAAAGTGTTCACCAGTCGGGCGATCGCTCACTATGCTCATGTTTGCCTTGGACATTTTCGGAGGATTGTTAAAAGCCGACAAAAGCAAACGTCCTTAAATCAGTTCTTTACGAAACACTTCTGAGAGAGAACATGGCAAAAAACGATGAGGACGCAGTTAAAAGTTATTCCTTGATTTTTACATGATGCACAACTCTCATTTATTGTGCAATAATCTAATTGTAACATGTATTTGTTACATATTTTGATGCATTTTTATGATTTATAAAACATTTATGTCTGAATTTTGGAGGCTTGGAACGGATTAGGGCATTTACATGGAAAACGCGTCTCTACTTACAAAATTTTCTACTTCAGAAATGTCTTATGGAACCAATTACTTTCCTAAGTAGAGGTACCACTGGATATGAAAAGCTGCCTTGTGCCTAGTCTTCCATACACTGCTAATTAAATTTTGGAGGTAAATTGCCCAACACTGTGGTTCAAAGAATTGTCGCCACGATCAGGAAGTTGACTGGACCTATTGGTGAAAACCATCAACAACAAACATCAAGCCAATCACGTGAGAATGTCCTGCTGTCCGCCGAATGCGGACACGGAGATGCTTTACACCGAAAGTAGCCTCCGGCATCGATTCCCAACAGCGCTAAACTCAATACTCCGAGGCTACGAGTCACCGAAACTTCCTCCACTTTCACATTTGATCCAGGTGCAGCCCGGCGTCAATCAATGCTGGGGAGGAAAAAGAAAAAGAAGTAGGAGAGAAAGGAAACGGGTTTCTGGTGAATAATAGATCCCAAAGTGCGAGATCTCAAGAAGACGGAAGAAGAAAGAGCTCTGTGCTAAATCCCCTCACCCCCGCCCCCCGCACCCCCTAACTCCCCGACACCTCCTCCGCCCCCCGCTTGACAAAAACATCCAGACCCGAAAGTCAATGACCCTTCAGTGTAAGGCACCTCAACACTCCCAAGCTCCGCTTAATCAACATGCCTTTGAATTCTGCCCGAGCTGCGCTACAAACGGTGAAATGCTAATGTTGCTATCAGTAGCTTCGCTCTCTCACCCCCCCCCCCTTTCCCTTTTTCCTTTCTTCCTTTTCTGTGTCGTTCGCAGTGTCTAATTTGTCAGACAAGATAGTAACAATAGCGTAAATTAGTCCGGAGGGAGGAGTTCAAGCAAAAAGGAAAAAATTACCACATTTGATCACGGCAAATAAACAAGAAGATTATTTTGTTTTGTGGCACAATCGCTAATAGTTATGTAGCAGAGTGAAGAGGGGGGGGGGAGAAAGATTCAAGGTTGAAAGTCAAAGAAGTCGAAACGGCGAGGCTAATTAGAAAACGCCAAGAATGGTGGAAACAATTTCTCTTGAGGGGAGAATCTGGGTTATCGTATGATCATCTGGAAATTCCAACAATCTGCATTTGTGGCCTCGTTCATTGCCTTGAATTGACTTTACAACCAACGCTGTCCTCAATAGCTTGCAAACAACTGTGTATTCATTATTTATTCATGTCACGCCGATGCCGAATGTAAATGTTACTGGTTTAATTCCATTTCATACCTTTAGCTCACCTCCACATCCTCAAACATCACAAGCGATGCTACAGTGTAGGATTCCCGAGGAGGGAGACATCTAAAACAGGCAGGGCGCCCACAGAATAGCGCTAACTACAGCCAAGAAGGATTTACTCAATATCAGAAATTTTGGGGCCTTAAGTATCAGTAGCGGGTATCCACAAGTATTCAATACCTTCAAATAAAACCGGTATCGGCCCGATATCATCACCCGGTATCGGTATTCACCTCCAAATAGTTGACATTTTTGCTATAAATATTTTGTGATGTGGGATTCTTTCATATCATATTTGAGTAATGTCACTTTGTAAGATCAGAATTGACCCCGTTGCGAGACAAATAAAAGGCTTTTTCGATTCTATGCCGATTGGGATGCAGAGTCAACACATGCCCAGACAGGTGCCAGCTTGGGTCAAAGGGTAGCAAATGACGTCGCCTCGACAGATGCAGCTGAGAAGATTTCAATCCCGACGAGAGGGCGCTCTCAAGAACCGCCGTCTTAGCGTGCTCACCTGCCCGCCTCAAACGTGTCAGGGGCTTTTTGTTTCGCGCGCTAAAGTGGCATAAATCATCTGGAGCCTTCGTCTTCATGGGTTCAACGTTGGAAGCGCGAGGCGTCCCTTTCAAACTGACTCACTGTGCTCAACTCTTGACAACAGCTTCAATCTGAACCATCTCTTCTCTACCTGTTCCCTGACAAAGTAGCAAAGCACAATTAAGACCTCTCAGACAGTCAAGCGGCATGAATAAATCACGCCGAAGAACAGAACTCCCCGAATCGCATTAATAGTATCAATTTTTAAATCCAATTATTGTTCGACGGATGGTGACCTATTTTCTCTTTTAAGTGTCTTTTCAAATCCTCGCACATCACAGACCGGTGCTTGATTTACTGCGTGGTTGAAAAAAACTATCGCCAAATTTAAAGCAAACAAAGTATTGCGGAGTCACCACATGTTACACGGTTGTCCCGGATGCAAATTGTTGTCTCTGGATAACAGGTTAGCTTTTCTACTTTGGTTGAAGACTGCAAACTATGTTTGTTTTCGTTGCTCCTGTGATTAGCGCTTTGTTTGCATTGGGCGCAAACAGATTTGAAATGAGGTGCATATGGGCGTAGGATGCCTCCTGGAGCCACCTGGTGATGTGTCAGGCAGTCAACCGGGACGACCCAGGACACGCTGGATCAAAGGTGATCTCTACATAACATAAGATGACGTTGTGGAGCCACTACATGTCAGAGTCAACAACAATATCAAAGGTGATCTCTACATAACATAAGATGACATTTTGTACTCGACCCAGGGAGTTTTTAAACGAAACATAAAGATTTGACTTTGCGGTTGTTACATGTGCTTTTCGATAGGTGCTGCTGCTTTGACTTAGCAACAGAGTTTGAATTTCAAATGTGCGCACACAACATTGGTTCTTGTGAGTGACAACTGGGATGGGAATCGTCTTAGTGGGACGTCAAATCACCTTTCACCCTCGTTTACAACATCTGGTGGTGCGCCACACTCGACAGTTTCCGTGCTGCCGCCGTGTTGGTTCGCGACAGAGTTCAAATAAGCTCGGCTTTTGATTTCGCTACGTGAACTGAGCTGATAACGGTTACAAAAGCGACAGACGTCATTTTGAAGAAGGCAATCGTTTGTCATAAATGGGCGGCGACAAACCGGTGGTACAGGTATTTTAACGCAACAATGACACCCCAGAACTCTATTGATTGATCACAAATCCAATCAAAAGAAATTCCCGCTGCCTATCGCTACGACGACACACTACAACTTTTACATCCGAATTGATTCCCGGTGCTTGTGGGCAGCCTTGCGTCTGTCAAATCGAATCCTTCATGTATGCGGAGAAAACGCGGCTGCAAAGGTCACGCCACGAATAATAATCATACATTGGAGGAAATCCGGCCAGGCGTCACTCCGAGAGCTCCCGCTTGGCCGTCTTAGAGGCCGGTTGGGCTTATATCAGTTTGGCCAAAGGCGGCGAATCAATCACGGGATGAGGGAGAGCTGCCAAAGTGCTCTTTCACACCCTCGGCGTGAGCCGCTGTCATATATCGGAACATCAAGGACATGAATAACATCGATATAAAACACAGTGTAAACACGCCAAATGATCCACTCAAGCATCGACGTGACCTCATCATTGGACTAAATGTTTTAATGTATCATGGTGAAAACAATTAATTAATTTAAAAAATACTTGTATCAGTTATAATGTCCTCGTATTCAGTTGGTATCGGATCACGATCAGCAACTAGATGATCGATCGTTCTGAATTAATAAAAAGTGCCCCTAACAGAAAAAAAACGTATCTGCTTAAAATTGAACTGCGATCATACAATTTGATGACGCGTCCTCCTTCATTCTTGTATTGACATTGGCGATAGTGGCCTCATATTTAGTCGGCATTGGATCAGAAAAACAATTGCCGGCTTGCAATTTGATGATGCGTTCACCATTATTAAAAAGTAATGGTCAGACTGTCGCTCATTTTTACTTGGTACCGGAAACTCAAAAACAGTCATGAAAATTCATTCACATTTATCACTTTGACGATGCATCCGCCTTATATCAAATTTAAAAAAAAATTTAAGTGTTAGTATCAGCGTTGGCTTTGTATCTACATTACTTGGACAACCCCCCCCCCCCACCCCCTAAGAACTAAGGTTCTGACAATTCAACTAGTTGCAACAAATTAAATACTAGAAAGTGTCGGTATGTGTACAGTATATCAGTATAATATATGAGAGCATTGGTATCAAGTCAAGTCATATCAGTATTGGGATCGGCGATACCGTCCACGTACGTATATCCTTGGAATCCCACTTTGAGCTTTCACAAACAAAGTGTGAGAATGCGTCCTCTCTCGCTCACGCAGGCGCCCTGTAAATATTATTCAACTCGAGTTCCTTCCTTGCTGACATGCACAAGCACCACACATGCTTTAGGGCAATCGGACCCGTGGCTAATTACTGGCTAGCACCACGACAGAGCCACTTAGACGGGGGCATGTGACGGAACAAACCGCGACGACTCGTGACGGCAGCCGGGGCTAAAAGAGACGACATGATATCGGTGTGATTCAACGTTCCCGACACGATCACGTCTTGCCCGTAACATGTAAGGAGACAAGAGACAACAACAAGTCGGCAAATTTAACAGTCGCCTAGATTTAAAAAAAAAAAAAAAAAAGAAACAACATGACGGCAAAAAATAGTATCTTTACTCTTTTTTGCCAGACTGTTTTAAATGCTCCGCTGAAGGAATCCGAAGCAATTTGTCAGGTTGACAGGAGTGTTGCAACACTTGCGTGAGGCCTGGCGGCGGGCCGCCAAATGGTTGAAGGTCTTTTTTTTTCGTTAAGCCTTTTAACACGAGCGTTTTGATACCTGGCAACGATACAAAATGGTGCCCTGGTAAACATTTGAATTTTCTAGGATTTTTGCGGAACGAAAAGAAACCAAGTAAACCTGCGTGTCATGCTAGCAGCCGGTGAGGAAACTCCAACTACATCGAGTGCATCCAGAAAGCATTCACAGCATTTTGTTGTTATTCCAACATTAAATAAAATCATTTGAAAATAAAAATGAGGAAAAAAAAATACAATTTCATGTTTTATTTACCTTGTCGGCAATTACAGCCTCGAGTCTTTTTTTTGGATGGCACACCTTATGGCAGTTTACTCATTCCTCTTTACATAGATGGAAATGTTATTCCTTAGTTGTTGTTTTTTTTTTTGTCAATTTGTAAGAATGTAAATTTTTTAAACTGGTTTTAGAGTGTAGAATTCCGAGGGTAAAAAAAAATGAATTGCACAAATAAGGCAATAGCCTAAATGTGAACATGCCGGAGTCAGATTCGGATTTTTCAGTATTGTACGGAGGCGCGCATATTAGGTAGGGGACAGAAAGTGTAAATGTCTCCCGTTTGAAACACTAATCCACTCGTCTGTCAACAAATAGAGTGCAGCTTAGCCTCTGGCTAGGAGACTCGCGGCTCACATTTAGCATCATGTCAAACGGGCAAACCAAAGCAACAAATGGTCTTTTTCAGAATTCAGTCTGCTCAAACCATTGCACTTGTCCGAATGGACAAATGACTCCACTTTCCTCAAAACCAAAAGATTGAGATGTCATTTTAAATGTCACTATAACACACATTTGTGTGTGTTATTTTGTTACCCGATTGTACCCAAGGGTACCCAGTGAATCACTTCAGGAAAAAAAAGAAAAAAACAACTCTGGGCTGATTTTCTTGCGTTGATAGGCCAACAATAGAGCTGGAACGACAACTTCCTGAGTATATCACACTTAAGTCTCGAATTCATTCCCATGTGAATTGCCTTTTATTTTTTTTATTTTTTTTTTTACACCCTGGACGAGACCTTAATGATGTGACCTGACGTGAGAGGAGGACAATGGACGTGTGCCGGCTTGCCTTATCGCTTCCTCTGCACAACCGGTCTGCTTCATTGCAGCCGTGCAACTGGGCCTTTGGGGCGAGACAGCGTCAGCATTGCCTTCCAAATCAAAGCTTCACAAAAGGAAAGTAGAATGGGAGCCGGTGCAGAGTTATCTTCACCAATCTCGTATTTTTCTCCTCTTTATCCACCTGTCAACTGATTGTCTGCATTTTCCACAGCGCTCCCCTTGCCCAGTCTTTAATTGAATTAGCTTGCGAGTTCTTCTTTGACCTTGACAACCTAAAGTTTCTTCTTCTGACGTGACGGAGGTAAAACAGCAGACCCCCAAATGATTCTGTTTATTTTCTTTTATCTCTGGTCACATGCGATTCACCCCCACCCCCCCACACACTTTTTCTCTGTAAGGAGAGGGGGAGATTCGCTTTCAACGACACGCGCCGCGAATCGGAGCGACGTGTCGCGTCGTTCCGCTGACAAGTGACGACCGCCGATGCATCCGGGCCGGCTGCCAGCGCGCTGGGGTAGGAAAAGCCGGGGGCGAGGTGGAGGAGGAAGACGGGAAGGAGAGGGGGGTGGGGGGAGTCTTCAAGGAGACGGAGGTTTAGCAGTGACTGACTGCCTCCGTCAACAAAGTCTCCTCCGTGTCACGTGCAAAGATGTGACAGTCGAGCCGCATTGATTTGCGGCCTAATGCATGTGACGGGCAGCGGTCATGTGAATCATCCGACAGTCGTGCCATATCCTGCCATCCTTGATATGATACCAAAAATAAAAATAAAAATGCCACGTCGCAAAAATGTCGGACAGCCAAGCTAAACAAATGTCCTCGCAGTTGGTGATATGATATGTGTGCACCAAAAGGGAAGAAATAAGCCAGTAATATAAGCATCACTGGAACACTCCTTAGGAGGAGGGTGTCACATGACTTGACTCGAGTCACGTGACTTGCCTCACGTCAGACTTCAGTCGCTAATTTTCGAATTTGGGACTTGCTTGGTCTTGCACGTTTGCATTTCAAATCTGCATTTTCAACATGCAAGCAGTTTTAGATTTTATACGGTGAACCTGAGTAAAATTGGATGACTTGATTCATGACTGAACCCATATCCAGTAATGACCGGACTCCACTTTAGTGGGGACTCGACTCGACTCGCTTGATATTTTCAACAGTATTTTGTGACTTAAAGGTTAACGTTAACTCGATACTTGCACATATTTGGCCTACTCCCACGTCTGTTCCTTCGTGTCACTCGAAATCATCTGAAAGTAGCGCCACAGTACGAAGACGCCAGGAACACAGAAGAGTGATCCAAAGTAAAGATCCTCACTGCTGATAATTTGTGCACCTCAAATATTAGCCAAGATCTTAAAATAAACCTGCTTTCATTCATCACATGACTTATCCAACAGTAGAGCCTTTACGATATCATCCAAGGATTATAAACAAAGACATAACTTCAGAAGATGTACTTTCTAAATAAAATTGTAAAGGTTTTCCAGACTATTGTTGCATTCTCCCCCCCCCAATCCGATTTGAATCCAACCCTCAAGGTCAGACAGGTAACTGAAACTTGACGTTCCCTCACTAGGACGAAAGCAAAACACACAGCGGTCATAAATAAACACTAATTGGTTGCTAATTTTCTTAGCCTTGCCTTGCTTGATTCAGCGCCTTTGGGCACGGCAATGAATTATTCATAGACGTTCGCAAAACAGTTTCATGTAGACCCCTACGAGGCACCGCACATTCATTACGGTGTCACGTTGTGCGATTCCAGGCACCGACGGCTGGTATTAAAATAATATGCATATTGGTTCTTCTTCCTTTCTTTTCCCGGAGCGTTTGGCAGCTAGCAATAGCGCTTCCGCTGGCAGCTCCTGAGAGGGATGCGATGGCCCTCGTGGGTGACAAAACCTTGTTTGTTGAGGAAGAGGGGAGAGGGTATTTAGTTGGTGGTGGTCACGACGGCGGGGGGGGGGGGTTAGTTGTGGGGGCGGGGGAGCGTGGGCGCACAGGACCCCGTAAGCACCGTATGCATGTCTGGGTGGGAGAATGGCTGGTTATTGGTGCTTGTAGTTGATCCACAGATTTGCTAGCTTTCAAGCTAGCATCAGAGGCATAACCGAGGTGGGATGTGGTTGTGTGAAAGGCACTGGCATATATTTTCTTGTGTTTTTCAGTTCATATTTTTTTGTGGAAAAGCCACAGACCGCGAAGGAACAGAAAGAGTTGAAATTTGCAGGCTTCCCAAGGCAGTTATCAGCAGCTGAGTGTATGCGACTATTTCATTAAAGCCTGCTCTTTCCCATGACGCTATTCCGTGTGAAAGGTACCCACAAAAGGTCCTAACTTCTGACCTACAGTAATATCACAGACGGAACAGAGAAGGGAGGAATCCGTCTAAGCTAGAATTTTCAGGTTTCCCATGTCATTGTTCTTTTTGAAAGGTCCAGCAAAATGTTCAAGAAACACCAGCAAAAGCCAGTCGGATAGTGAGATCATAAATAAGCTGCTCCATTTTGGGGTTTTTTGTATTTTTTTACATACACATATTACTGTTATTACTGACAGCTTCACCACATTGGGCTAAATGTCACCCGCGAATGGCATAATGTTGCTAAATGGCAGGTAGCGCGGTGTGAGGTAATTGTCGTCCCGACTGTTTGGTCTCCTCCGGAGACATGTCGTCCCCGGAGAGAACCCTAATGCCATATCCTCAGGCTGTGTCGACATTAGTGTAACAACAATATGAAATGATGTCACAAGTATAGCACAGTAACTCACAGAAGCCAATACACCCCCTCACATTTTTTATGATTATTTAATTTTCTCCAAGGGCCAAAACTATCGAAATGACAAAAAATGTGAAGGAGTCAGTGTACAACTTGGATGAAGTTTACCGTCTGAAACAGCCACAATTTGACCAAATATCAAAACAAATCAGAAGACATTTATGACATCTTGAGACGACACACTGAAACGCTACCAACAAAAATTCAATGTTAGAGACAATTTTATTATTTTACTTTGTTAACTGTTTTGTTAAGCGCTTTGTTACAGCTGCAGCTGATGTGAAAATGCTATATAATTCAGGATCGTATTGTATAATTTAAAACCCTAAAATACATGTACATTGCTTGGAACCCTGAATCTGGAACCCAAAACATGGCTTTGAAAAGCACACACCCCAAGCTTGAACCCCTAATTAAAAACCTGACTCTAACCTTGACAGGAAACCCTAACCCTGCCTTGACACTGAAACTCAAGATCGAACACCTGATTCGAAATCCCAACTCAAAACCCAATATTTGGCGTGAAAATCAACTGTAGAACCTTTGCTACGGCATGAAGCCCATGTCTGCTCCACTTTAACACCAACACTGGCTTGAAACCCTGATTTCAAACCAGAAACATGACCACGAAACCCGAACTTGAAACCTCCACCCTGGCTTGAAAGCTTAACCTGAACTTCGAAACCAAAACCCCAGGCTTGAATCCTTAACTTCAAACCCAAAACTGTGAATTCAAACCCTATCTTAAAACTTCAAACCAGGCTTGAAACTCTTAATTTTCAACCCAGAATGTGGCGAAAACCCGACTTCAGCACCCTAACCCTAGCTTGAATAGCACAATAGATGTTTCATCCCATTCATTTTTTTGTATTTTCTGAACAAACAAGCCATCTGATGACAACAACGAAAGAAAGTATTTCAAGCTGCATTTCGAGCAGCTTTTGGATTCTCGCAGGTTCGGGAAATTTCTAGAATTTTCAACAAATGTCGACTCTTCAAGTATCTTCCGGCAAGAATGGAATGTATGCTACGTCAGTAACGAGCAGTCCTTCAGAATCCTCTAAAGGGTCTTTTGTGCTGTCAATTACACGCACTTGAGCGTCGCTGGTTCTGCCAAACACTCGAAACAATCGGAAACCGCCGGTCTGATTGCGCGCAAAGTGCCGAATGGATTTATCCTCAGTCCAAATTGGACGACCCGAAGTGCGGCTGGCAATATTAGGCGGCGTTAGCGTCAACGCGGGGCCCGGCGAAGCGGAAGCCGGCCTGACGTCGGACCCCAGACGGAAAGTGAGGTCGGCTGATTAGCGGCAGAATTTGTCGCCTGGATGTTGAGAGCGCGTGGCTGCTGATTTAAGGAGGGGGTGTGTTCAAGAGCGCTGCTCTCAAGTTTTTTGATTGCGCGGAGAAAATTGCGGCTGACAAATGAGAGTCATACACGAGATGGCGAGAAGCAAATCGCAACAGATTACAGAGAAGCTTTCAAGATGTAAACCCACAAATTTTCTTTGCGATATCTCCTATGTGCATTTGCTAGACTTGATTTTTCAAATTTAAATCGGCAGTGCTAACCGCTGGGAACCTAAAAGCCCAACGCTGGCTTGAAGTCTAAAACCTTCACCCTGATTTGAAACCAAAATCTAAAAATGAAAACCTCCTTTTAATCCTTAATTTGAAACCCAAACCCATATTTACCACCCTAATTCGAAAACCTAATTTGAAATACAAACCTCGTCCACAAACATCCATTTGCAATATGATCCCTGATTTTTAAACCTGGAGCCATACTTGATACTGTAATTGAAAACAAACACCAAGTCCCTTCCGGAGTTTGGGATAGACAGAAGTGGAGCAAGTGGGGTGAGACCTTAATTAAGCGTGTGGCTGGAAGCAGCTTGGCATGCGGCCACGCAAGCTAACGGCAGCAATGTCAACGCATGTCTGTCTCCCCGCAGGTTTTGAAGAAACACCAAGCACGCATTGCCTAGCGACTCCGCGGCTCTCCGCGTCGGAGGGCGAACCTTACAAGGCGTGACGGAGTAAAACGGAGAGATGAAAGCTTGCGATAGACCACGGAAGAGGTCGTCGATCCAGATGAGCGACACCGAAAAAGTGAAATATCAGAGGAAATGTCAGCTCCGCCCACTGGATAAGAAACTTTGCCACCACAGCTAGCAAGTGAACGATTCCAAGGTATATCACATCTTTCGCTGTCTCGGATATCCATACTGTGGCTTTACACATTTGCCCGTTTAAAAGTCAAGTTCAACCCGAACCCTGACTTGAAACCCTAACCCTGCTGTTAATCCCTACTTTGCACTAATCTGCTACAAATCTAATGTGAAACCGTACCCCTATTACAAACACCTAATTTGAACACCTAACCCTGGCTTGAAACCTTCACCCTTGATTGAAAGCCGAGCCCAACCTGGTTACGCTAAACAAGACTTGAAACCCTACCTTGAATCCTCAACCGTGTTTTGAAACGTTTTACTCAACACCCTAAACCCTGTTTGAAACATGTCCTAAACTTGTCTTGAATCCCTACTTTGAAGCCATAATCTGGGCATGACGGTGCAATTTTAAACCCTATTCCTACTGGAAACCTGTACCGAGGCTTGAAACTTCATCTCTTAAGTGAAAACATAATAATTCAAAAACCTAAGCCTGACTAGAAAGCCTAATTTGGTAAAAATTAAACCCGCGCTTTGGCTTCCAAATCAATTTTGCAACCCTAACTTGAAACAATAACTTCCCATATTGAAACCCTAATCCTCATTCAAAACCCTAACCTCGTTTTAAAACCTGAATTCGAAACCCTAACCCTGTCTTGTAAATCCAATTTGAAACAATAACCCTTGTTTGAACCAATTCTTGTGATTTATAACCCTAATGTTGAACTATAAACCCAGCAATGGAGGCTTGAGATCCCAATTTCAAACCCTTCCTTGAAATTAGACTTCAAACTCTGATTCATTGCAGATGTTTTTCTCCAGATCTGGAAGAGTCCTGATTCCCAATCAGAATTCTGTCACTTGAAACATGTGTCATAAAATCCAATTTTAGAAGGACAATCTCATTCACGATGAACTCCAACCCCGCCGACAACGGTTTGGACAATGACAAAGAAACCGCAGAACCTTTTTGGTGTGGGCAAATTGCCTGTAATCTTCTTGACGGGTATGAAGCCTTTTGACACATCTTCAGGAAAATTGCCGACTTGTCACAAATACGGTTTGCTCTTTAGCAGAGAATAGGCAACGCGTCAACATTAGTCATCACTCACAGGGGTGCTAAAATGGACATTTGAACTAGCGGGGCTGGCCTTCAAAGTGAAACATCTCATTATCTCCCTGGCAATGAATGCACATGAATGCATTAACCCAAAAAGTAATAATTAATAAGGCTAATCCTAATCCTTTTTTTTTTTTTTTAAGAGTCAGGTGCCGCGGGACTAGCCGGGCCACCTTTGGGGATTACATCCAATTAAAAAAGTGCCGCTCAACCTCGACAAACAGAGCCCGCCTCCTTGTCGGGAAGCGGCGTTCCACCTCCACGTTTCATCTCGCGGATGAGAAAACTCACATATTTTCTTGTTGTCACTGTTGACTGAGTCTCTAATTAAGCACTCGCAGTTAATCTGGTATGGAAATGTCTTGTACCTTCTTTCATGTGTGCATGTAGAGCAGGCGAGGATCATAAACGCACACACTGGGCCACTTGAATAAACCTCTCTTGATGTAAACGTCGGAGCGGGGCAGTGTATGCTTGGATGCGACGTGGGTGACCAGGCAGGATCTTAAGGGCCAAACAAGCTTAGCCAAAAACGCACAACGGAGAGGAATTAAATATTTTCCAGTCTCGGAAAATGAATATGTCGGTTATAGGTAGCTGGAAGTAGTGTGTTGAACTTACCAGTCCAAACCCCCCCCCCAAAAAAACATGTCCGAAATTATTTACAAATAAAACACCAAAAAACATTACAAAAATAAAATAATACAACTCGTAACATTGATTGTTTTAGTGACACTGCATTACGAGTAAGTCACGCTACCCACGTGGGCCAATGCTAGCTTGATTCCAGTGCTAATGCTATCTTAGTATTGATAGCGCTGCTATTTTGGAGAAGCTGTATATGGGTTCTTGGAGACTATTTGTCCATGACTTTGCACATTCGTTATGTTTGAGATTTGCGCTGGTGCGGGTTTGTGAGGGGAACGTCTTTGGTCAGAGACTCGAACGGTGAGGGATTCGTGAAGTGAGGCTACGTTCCAAATCTTGCTAGCAATTTTAACATGGCAAACTCTCCCTGAACAATGTTACCAACCTCCTCGCCGGAGATCATTCATTACCGATGTATAAGTGACTTTTTAACTGAATTCCACTTGATGTATTCCCCTCACAAACGTGCACTACGGGACATTTTTAAATCAAGCTTTAGGTTGACATCATTAGACACAAACAGCTGCCGTCCGGCACCTGGCGCAACGTTCTGACGGTTGCCATGGAGTTTCTAACGCTCAAGGCTGCCTTGGCATTTACCGTACATGAAAACGGCAGGAGATTTTTCAATGTTTTTTTTTTCTTCTGTCGCTTCTTGTAATTATTAGTCCAAAAGACATTGGAACACTGGCACATTGTTTGCACCTCAGCATGTACAAGCAGCAGTGGTTAGTGACAACATGTCGGCTTATTATCTTGGTTGCGACAGAAAGCGGTGGCGGCTTGGTGGCCTCGGTGAAAGCACGGACGGGCCTGGCTAATTGGCGCCACCCTGGCGCTGGAGATTGATTTGGGTGATAACCAGACCAGCAGTCTGGACGTCATACCAGTAAATTAAACCCGATCAAGTTCATTTATAGAATGACAAGAAGGGAGGAAGGAGTATCACAATCCACCAAATGTAAAAAAAAAAAAAAAAAACTCTATCCAAGCCTTACAACATCAAAAGTCAAGCCGCATCTTGCATAGCAGTGCTTGCCACCTTCTCCAATACAACCGAATGTCATCAAGTTATTGGCATATACTGTAAAATGTAAAATCATCTCCAAACATTGGGGGTGTTTAGGATACAAATCCAGCCTCTCGTGTCCCCGGCCTCTTTGAATAGATTCGGCTGCCTACCTCCAGCTGGAATCCTATTATGACTAATTCCACATTAAGATCTACGAGGAATGGCAATAAGGGAAATGCGTGGTTAGCCCAGGGACTTGCTCAAAGACTTGGATGAGGAAAGGAAAAGATATATTTACATTCGAGTCAAGCTGAGGCTCCGGCGGCAGGTTAAATAGAGGGAAAAAAAAAAATATTCATAAGCGACTTCAAAACACTTTAGCTTTTGGAGAGCACCAAGCCCAAAAAAATGATGGCGCTCTCTAATGGCTAGTTTGACTGGTTTCATTCAGTTCTGATATCTGATATCTAGCAAAACAAAACTGAGCCTGGAGGCGACGTGCATGAACGTAATACACTGACAAAATATAAAATGAAGAGAAACCATCAAAAATTATATATACATCTGAAGTATAACCATAAAACGTCTTTCGCCAAAACAAACAATTACGAAGTGGAAACACCAATCAAGTAAAAACGAAACATTAAATTAAAATGTAAAGACTCGAAATGAGAAATAATGTAATAAAAATTTAACAAATAAACATGTATAAAAACGAATACTATCAAATAAAAATAAAAAATGGGATGAATGTAAAAATGTATACCATAATACAGTGAAACAATAATCATGTTAAACGCATTAAGTTAAAAAAAAATCAATCGAGTAAAATTGTAAAGCATGTTGAGTAAAAAAAAAAATTTTAAAAACAAGCACACAAACCAAGACTATGCAAATTCATGCCTGAATAGCAAAAGAACCATGTGATGTCATCTTTTGAACCCTTTTCAGTTTTGTTTACGCAGATGCACGTTCCGTCGACAAACATTTTTAACTCTTTTTTTTTTTTTTCCTTTCGTCCCTCCCCGCTCGCTCCGCACGTCACATGACTCCGCGACCCTATAATTTCGCTGCGTGATTACAGGCCGGGAGCGCAGCACTGGGCCAAACCTCATCCTTCCCTGGTTATTGTTTGGCCGCGCAGCTGTTGGTCGCCGACGTAGTTGAGCATTCGAGGCAAGAGAGGGAGTGTTGGCGTGTTTGGCATCGCCTTGTTGTACTCAGCCAGGCTGACAAAAATTAACTTGACACTGCCGGCGTTGACCACCAACATGATGAAAGCAGCATTCGTGGATTCAAATAACTGCTATCAAACGAATGTGACATCAGGCTAACGTGTAATCAAGAAGGTTGCCTTTCATTCAGCCTCGCCTCTTCCTGCGCTTTGTAATTAGGGACTGAGCCAAAAAACGATCATGGCAATCATAGGTACGAAGCTTCTGTTTCTTCATTACATAGATAACGATGTTTTCGACATGGTTTATTTCCCATATTATTTCAGATTATCGCTCAATCAACATTTCAGCACGTGAATTATTTCCCTTCAAGGATGATATTTTTATGACCGGGAGAAGCCAAAATCAAAATCACAGTTCAATTTCCATTCGTTGCTCAGCCCTAGCTACCAGTTTAGTCGTAATCAGAACAGCAACAGCCCGAGGGTGGAGCCGTGAAGCATTCCTTATTTAGTATGCAACAAAAGTATCAACACAAACAATACGATATATACACTAGTGGCATTTTAATTCATTTCAATGTGCAATTTTGCCAGTAAATTGAGTTACGAGCTTAGTGACAGAACCAATTAAACTCGAAAGTCAACAAACCACTTCAGTAGTAGAAAGAACAGCCATAGCTCTAGGGTAGAGCCTTGAGGCACTCCTTATTAGGACACAAGACGGTTAGCAACATAAAAAAATAATCATCTGTATCCATATATACACTACTCATGTGCAATTATTGGGCCACATAGTACGCCACACGAGCTTCCGTGACATGCCTGAAGCAATAGCGTGGTGTCCCGCCTTTGCAGATAAAACAGCCTCAACTCTTCTGACACTCTCCAAGATTTTGGGGGCGTTTCAGTTTTGCCCTTCAGGCTTGACTGCAGTCGCTCCTGATAAATTTGTGCCAGAGGAGGCTTGGAACTGTGCCGTTATTGAGTCGTTCATGGGTGGGGGACTTATGCACAGCATTCGACAACTTTCCGCCGTCTGTCCACTTTGCCGTGGGAATTACTGAGGTTCCGGAAATCCTCCGCTTTATCGGAACATCACAAATCATTTTAACAGACATCGCTGTATGTTGTACGTTTTGTTGCGCAAGCGGGTTTTCTATTCATGTTTCTCTTAGCTTTTGACGATAAATAGCAAAGTACGATAACATGTTGACATCAAGGCGATGATGTTCTGAAAGTGCGGCCTTTGTGTCGTTTCAAATTGAAAAGCAGCGCGATTGTAATCACCTGTTATTCACCCACGATGCATCCGTCAGACTTAAGGCAATTAAATATCGATTGAATCATCTGTATATTTTCCAAGGTCGTCTGCGCTTTTTATTAAAGCAAAGTAGCCACAGTAGCGGAGCAGCCAAGTATTCAAGAGCGCCTGTCACAAAACTGCTTTTCATATGCGCTGTTGACAGGACACACACACAAATGTTAATATCGGATAGCAAAAGTGGCGAGACCTAATGTTGCCGCGTACTCTACCGTGAGCAATAACGACCTGACGCGAGACTGAATAAAACACCCAAAGGATCGAGTGAGAAGTAGAGTCGGCATTTATTTGCCAGTCCATTTCAGACAGAACTTGGCGGAGAGGGACACTTCCACATCCCAAGTGCCTTTTCAGACATCCATGGCGGCTTCATATTGTGTCTGTCATTTGTTTGTGTTGTTTTGCTTCCAAAGGGCTCAATATTGACGACGGTATCCCCTTCTGCGTGGAAGGCGGGATAGTGACCACCCTGGTGGCACGCAGTAATGCCACTAAAAGCATCCATGGAGAGACAGTCACACAGGGCACGAGGAACCCCGACAGAGAGAAAATAATCAGTAGTGTTGGTCGATTATGCTTCATGTGTGCCCTCTCATGAAAATGTAATTCCCCCCCTCCTTTAATCTGATGCCCCACTGAGGCTCCATTCATCCTGGGGCATGGCTTCATTATTGAACAGTTAAATGGTCAATAGGTGAAGCGCCGGGCGGCCTTTTTTGGCACAAGGGCAAACGGCCCCGGTGCAAATGGCTGGCGGGCCAGCAAGATCCTAATGCATTAATGAGCGCGCGTGACGTGCGCTAATGTGACGGCAACAGATTCACGCTGACAGTAATGGAAGATTTTGCCCCTGGTTACACTCATAAGTGCACCCCCCCCCCCCTTCCACACACACACAAGCCCAGCAGCCCCTCCTCACCAAGCCCAGCGGATGGAGGGGGCGGAGTTCACCTTGCCTGCCGCCGGAGCCTTGACACATGCTTAATAAATAACAGGAGACAAGGTGGAACAAGCAGTAGCAGCGCACCCCTGCCCGCCCGACATACCCCCCACACACACACCCCTAGTGCCACTACTTGCACTGTGACTAGTTAACAGAAACACTGGCATCTTTTTGGCAAGTCTCCTACCAACACAGAGTGATTCAGCACAGCCATTCCTGAACCTAAAAGTCACGCAGACCCGAAAACGGACCCCTCTCCAGCACACAAACATGCGCAATCCTTCATTAGAAATGTCAATTTATACAAACCCACGCGGGGGGAAATTGTTTTTGCTGTCATACAACAGCATATACACCCGCTACAAGATCACAAAAGAGATGGCGCACCCCCTCTCAAATGCACCAACCCTGGACAAACAAAAGTGAATTCAACGGCCGAATTTCATTTAGGCCAAACAGATGAAACATCAGACAACATTGTTCAGCGCCGCGCCTGCTAATTACTGAAGAACGGAAAGCATTTTTTTTTTCTCCGATTAAAAAAAAGAAAAGAATCTACTCTATGTTTTGCTAGCTTCGGCTTACTTATATTGTCACAGAACATCACATTTTCTGGCGCTTGACAGATCACTCAAAAGGCTCGAAAGCGTCCAGCAATACGAGGAAGGAATCAAACGTCAGACAACAATCATTTCACAAACTTTTTGAACCAGACACCCCCCTTCGACATACCCACGGAGATGGCGCACCCCTTTCATATTTTCATCTTCCTCCTCCTGATCATCTTTAGTAATAAATAAGGTGAGGCTCGGGGCATTGGTTAGTGCACTTCTACGCAACAACCAAGCTACCTTACGATGCACACAGATGCCATTCGTGGCATACCCATTTATTTTCCCCCCCACCACATTTTTTTTCCCCCCTTACACGTGTTGGCGCCGTCGTACAATTTTTCAAGCGTGCTTAGCAAACACACAAACAGTCCCCACGCCGCTCGCTTCATTAGACGGCCCCTGTGTCGGCCCGTGTGCAATTCATTAGCTTTTAACCCCCCCCCCTCCCCCACCCCCCACACTCTGGTTCCTTCCTCCCTCCTCATTCCGTAATTAGAGCGCCTCTTGTTTGTCCGGCATCCTTCACTCAGCCGCATCATCTCAAGGCCAATTATCATTCCGCGGCAACGGCTCCCTCATAACGCCGCCGCCGCCGCCGCCGCCTCGAGAGTCGACTTCAAAACTATTACTGCCTCTCAAGAATGTAAATAAAATGGCAGGCAAATCAGCGGCTAATGATCGAATGTGGAGTGGCACCCGCGGGACCCGTGAGATAAGGACTGATGAGTTTGCGCCACGCTTGCTTGGAAGAGCTCAGGATGGGCCGAGCTTATTTTACACCACCGTGGCTATTTTTGGATGGGATTTTTTTTGGGGGGGGGTGTGTGTGTGATGACACTTAACTTCATAGCGACTTCACATTCTTTTTGCCGTGTTTCTTCTTGTGTCATTGCAATACAGTTGAATAAAGGAACTTCAGCCCTCAAATACGCCTGTAAAGTCGGAACCTAAAAGTGCTGCTGGAGTGATTGTGTCAGGAAGTAGAAATGAAGTGAGCAAACGTACGACATCGGGACAAATTTCAAAATGTACACTATTTGGGCGGACCTCATTTGCCATAATTGTAACGTTCTTAGCTCTTTGCGCCTCGATGATTCAATCGCAACTTGGAAGCTGTTCTGTTCTCACACGGCCATATTAGGCAACCTCTGAATTGTCGACAGTGCACATCGAGGAGCAAGGATCGCAAGTCAAGGAGCCCATTACAATTATAAAGTGGCCACGTGTTACGGCGGTGGTGATTCGGCCATCCGCAGGTCCCGTTGATTTGTGACACACGTCAGTGACATGACATCACCTTTAAACGGCGCCTTCGTGAAGGGTTCTTTGGTCGGAGGCGCTAGGCTATAAACAGAAAAGTGAGAACCGAGGAGGTTTTGAAAAATGAATAAATGAGATCTGGCATATCTTTCACGACTTGGTAGCAAAGGAGAACTTTTGACGAGGTTTCTGCCTAAACAGGCTGCGGTTGTGATCGAAATAGGAAGTAAACATAAAGTGAGCAAAGTTCGGTGTGGGACTATTTTCAAACGGACTGTATTATTTCATTGGCGGTGCGGGGGTTGACTGTTTAGCACGTCTGCCTCACAGTGCAGAGGTGCAAGGTTCGATTCCGGCTCCGGCCTTACTGTGTGTAGTTTGCATGTGCCCCTGTGCGGGTTTTCTTCGGGTTCCATTTTTGAAACACTTGATTAGAGTACTTGGGGCCAACAGTCCCACACCAACCAACCCATGTTTATTTTCCCATCTAGATCCATTTTGCAGCCTGTTTAGGCAGCAAACTGGTTGGGCCAGTACTAATGGCGTACTCTGCTTTCAGCTGCCACGTCGCAGTTATTTGTTTGGCAAATAGCCCCGGAACAACTTTAATTCATGTTTGCATTTGTAATGCGGCCCGATAAGACGCCAAACAGGCTGTCCCTTGTTTACTTTGCTTTTTGCCACCAGGTTGTGAAATGTATTGGTCGAAATTGAGCTGCAACAAATTTGGCTTATTTCTTACTGGGATCACTACAGCAGCCCGATTAGGCGACACACTGGTTGGGTCTGTACAAGTTGCATGCTGTGCTTTCTGCTGTTGTGTCACACATTTTTTCTCCTTCTTTTTCTGAAAGAGGACCACACAAAACGTTGCTACATCTTCCTGGTGCAAACTCAACAGCTGCCCGTTGATGCAGAAATCTGGTTTGAGCCTGTACTCTTTACATACTCTGTTTTCTCCTACAATGCTGCAATTTGTGTTTTCTGAATGTCAAAATTTGCTCGGGTCCCGTTTACTTCCTGTTCTGATTTCTACGCTAGACCATTCAGGCGTCAAACTAGGCGGGCCTTAACGAATAGGTTACTCTGCTTTTGGTACCAAAGTCAAGCCACAACTCAAGATTTAATCCTTTGTTTGGATTTGATAACACTACCCGTAATTTATGGCGGGTTTTGCATCCTGCATTTCTAAAGCTTCCAAACTAATCTGCCTCAAATTCAGTTTTCATTCATTTTTTTATTGATATATTTCAAGTCAGAATACACCTAAGAATTGTGAATGTGCCCCCAAAAAAAAATGACAGTCCTATTTGTCATTTAAGATGAAGGCCTCAGACACTCGATAATATGCAAATGTAACATATTTACATCCTGAGTGTTTGTGTCGGGCTTCTCCAATTCATCCCCGCCAGTCGTCGCATCAAAAGACACATTTAAGTAGCAGCACTTAGCATTTGAGAAGTTCTTCAAATTTCTCCTCAGGAAGTGAAATCAACCAATCTCATTTATTTATTTTTTCGAGTGAGGTGGGAGGGGGAGTCACACCACGAACGCCGCATTGGGCACAAAAAAAAAAAAGCTTTTCCACCGCCTTCATTACCATCATAATAAAAGTGTCTGAGAAGCAAAGTTAGAGAAGAATGTAGACACCTCACTGTCTGCTTTGTACTATCATCAATCCTCCAACGTGGTTGGGAGGAAAAAAAAATCATGCATATTTAAATTAATTCTGCGCCGGTGCCCACAAAAGGAAGCTGCCATCCGTCAGGACACCTTGCGGAAAACTCTATTAAATCGGAGTCAGCTGGGAACCGGAAAAAAAAAAAATGAGTTGAGAACTAAATGATTGCTTCCAATTAAGTTGTTTATCTCGCCGAGAAACGTCTGTGCCGGTTCTCTTTGGTCCGAGTGCGTATGCCAATCAGGCCCGACTGAGTCGCTCAGGAATGACGAGCCGTGGTCGGCACATGGCTCGTCCGTCGCGAGAATAAGGATGGGCAATGTAACAAAACACAAGTATCGCTAGAAATGTAATGTTTCGGGCCTCAGGGGATATTATATTCAGTATGAAGTTCGTTAAATCTGAACTGCCTAAACGGGTTGCTGTACAGATGTGAGCACGAAGCAAGCAAGAGGAGAAGGAAATTCTATGCAAGTAGATAGAACAATTAATTAAGGCCCAGCCAAGTGTGCCGCCTAAACGGGCTGCTGTCGATCTATCGAAAAAGCAAAAGAAGCAATATTTGGCGAAAGAACATTAAGAACAAATTTAAATCGGACTACAAATTATACTTGGCAGCAGAAAGCAAAGTGGACAGTTTTGACATGCCTGAATGAGCATGGGGCTGTAGACAAACCGATCGAAACGGGAAGTCACGGAAGAAAGGTTTGGTGCAGGAGAAATATGTAGGAGGAAAAAAATGATTTCTACTACTTGACATAAGAAAGTAGAATACACAATTGGTGCAAAGTTAACCAGCCTTGCGCCTTCACGCGCTCACGTGGATCAGATCAACCCATTAAGCGGGCAAAGTTTAGTGTCGGACTAGTTGAGAAAAAAATAGAGTACAGAAAAGTCGAGTTGGGTGCTGGATCAATGTAAGGAAAAAAAAAAAAGTTGGAAATTAAAGTGGAAGTGAAGTGAAACAATGTCTACAGTACACGGTGCCGTATAAACCCAACCAGCCTGCCGCCTAAACAGGCTGCTGTACAGATTCAAACAATAAAGTACATGCCCAATGAGTCTGTTGCCTCAACGGGCTGCTTGGAGGCAGTGAAACAGGAAGGACCCAGGCTTTCCCTATTAGACGGTAAAGTATCCACTTTGATGCCGAGGTTTTCTCTTGCAGAAACAATTATGGGAGCGACTCCATGGACAGTGACAGAGACTGGAAGTAGCGGTAAGCCGTTTGTTACACTGAAGTCAGAATGGCTCAATGCTTATTGTCCCGTGTAATGTCACAGAGGAATTTTGAGGTGCTGATACACCTCCGAGCTTTTAAAATTGCTCACCGAGTTCAGAAAGTAGCTAAACATACGATGTATACATCGTCGCCGGCCATTTTTTGCCATCCCCTACCCTGCTACATTAGTAAGAAGCGGAACTGAAATGTTTTTTGCTTTTAAATTGCGACAACTAGCACTGCCACATTGTTTAGGACTGTAAATGTCAGAGAGAGTGAACTCGTGCAGCCAGTTAAGATGTAAACAAAACGCCGGTTCGGGTTCAAACAAGAAGTTGCTCCCTTGATTCATGCTAAGCCTCATGGGGCGCAAGAATAAGGTGGATACAATTACGACAGGCCTGCCTAAAAAGGCTGCAGATGAAAATAGGAAGGAACTACATTGAGAGCAAAGTTTACCGTGGAATTATTGAGCAAAAATGGTTTTCACTATTTGGTATCACAAATCAGGATAACAATGTTAGCGCATGTTCAAAATGCCTGCCGCCTAAACGGGCTGCAGTCAAGGCCCAAAAAACACTTTTTTCCCCCACATTCCCATCCCTAATCGAGACATCAGAGAAAAAAAAACCTCTCAGGAGTAAAAAAAAGTCGCCGTCGGTGTGTGGCGACGAAAACGCAGCCAGGCACAAGTGATTTATTGTTGTCTCCTTGCATCCTGGGCATCAAAAGACAAACATGGAGCTGGAGGGGGCGGGGGGGCAGTTCCACGGGGGTGTAGGGGGGGGGGCAGTAAAAAGGTGTAAAAAGGCAGTAAAAGGTGAAATTTAAAGATGACTTCCAGGAGCTCAAACTGGGGAAGGGGTCCAAGTGAACCAACACTGTGCGTGATCTGATTAGCACATGAGCTGTTAGCACGTCCCCTCCATAGCAAACACCCGAGCCTGCCGCGCGGCTAATCCGTCACCTCGCCGGGGAAAGAGTGAAACATTGATTTCTTCCTGGTTTACATATTTACACACACACACACACACACACACACACACACACACACACACACACACACACACACACGCCATTAGGAGGGCGTTTATCGACAGTTCCAGCACCGCCGGAGCTCCCGCTAATAAATCTCTGCACTCTTACTCAAGTGGGAGAAGATGAAGAGGCACATTTATATTGCATGACCAAATAAATAATCGATTTTAATAAAGAATATCATATGATTTAACAAGACTTTGTTCAAAGTTTACTTCTGATCTGCATCTTCTGCATCCACTGATGCTGCATGCGTGTGCAATACTGCCCTCAACAGCAACCCTGAGGTAGCGCTCGTTGTAGTCAGTCAGCCAACTTTTAAATAAGAGCTTATATTTGTGAGTCTGATCGATTAGGTCGGTCATCCATTAGTGCTCATCAGCGGCAGAATGGATTAATGCGCTTTACTGGCGTCAATAAGAGTCCGTTGGGGACCGTCGGGCATTACCATACCGGACATGTCTCCACTTCAAATACATTTTTCATTAAAGTTATTATTTAGACCGGCAAAACAAACATAAACACAACATGCGAAACATTCGTTAACTTAATTGGGTTCGTTTCATGAAAAAAAAATTGACAATGTTTCAGCTCGACTCGACTTTTACCTTATTTTTGCAGGTGACACGGGAATCCCTTTGAGGTTAATCACATTAGACAGGGCAACTTATAAAGATAAAGTTAGACGCACACAAACGGTGAACTCCCTCAACTCGACCCCCGTCGCCGGTTACCGGACGCGGAGAGGTGATCGCACCTGTTCGTAATCTTTCACCTATCCTCGTGTTGACAAATCCTCGTTAGAAAAAAACAAACAAACACTGTTTTGGGCTACATTGAGTGTCTCGGACGCGTTCGCTTACCTTTAAAAACTTCTCCCCGGGCGGATAGCAGCAGCGTGACGGTGGCGAACCACCAACCGACAACTTTATCCATGTCGACGGCGCCGAGGCAACCGCGGTGTTGGCAAAACAAAACTATTCGGCGCTTGTCTCACAACTTGCACGGCTCCTTCAAAAATCAACGAAAGAACCTCCGTGGTCGTCCCTCTTTTTTTTCCCCCTTTTTTTTTGTAGATGACTTGTTTATCGGCAGGCTTTCGTCGCTCCAGTGCCGCTGCTGCTGCTGCTGCTCCTTTTTCTTTTCCTCCTCCTCTCTCCGCGTCCACATTCGTAGGAGGACCGCGAGTGAGTCGATGGCACACTTGCGAGTGGATGGAGTGAGTGGTGCCTTGGCGGCTGTGTACCGGCCGTGTGGCCGGGAGAGGGCGTGTGTGAGTGGGGGTAGACGGAGAAGCGAACCGTGCCCTCACAACCTTCCAACTACTCCACCCTCCACTTTACGTTCAACTGACCCGGCTTGTTTGAACATTTGTGCACGCCTTACCAACCAGATATCCTTAATGTTACCTTTTTTTTTTTTTAACACGCATATACGGGTACTTTAAGGAGTTGTGTTGCTTCCGGTTCGATAGGCATGAATACACACCTGTGGTCGATCAACAAGCCGGAGAAGAATGAAAGTGGACAATATGTACAATAAATAAATTTGCTGAGTGGCTAATGAAGACTTTTATTACTAATACGTGATAAAGTTAACTAAGTTACGGTCATAATAGATACCATGAAGTAGTATTAAAAAAGAATACCCCTCTGAAACATGTCAGTGAAAATTGAGCATTCGATTTGTAAAGGTGGACTTTTTAAACCAGCATATCATCTTTTAGGTGTAATAGGCGTTGAAACATAGTTCACTCGGTGACTGAGGATGAATAGGAAACAGTTGGTTTTATTTGAGGTTTAAAGTAGGAACAGAGGAGAAAACCTCAACTTCAATGTTTGTCATGATACCGAAGTCACGTGACGCTAGGCAGATATGATATGTCGTTGTTTTGGCCGCCGCCTCTTTGTGCATTGTCATGTCTACGGCCCTTAAATGACAAGGAATGTACAAAGATACCAGCTGGAGCACAGTCGTCTTCTTTATGCGCCGCGCTGACTAATATCCTGTGCAGCTGAACTACTGGTATTGACATCGACATCATGCAAATCCATACTCCTTCATCATATTTCTCCCCAACAACAGTGACACAAATCCATTTAACAGACATGATGAGCTAAACGAGAGTGTTAGTTAACCTTGTGCTGTTTGTCAATAGGTGTCATGTGATCATGTGAGAAGGGTTCTTCGGCGTCTAGCGGAGGCAACGGCACAGTTTCACTGCTTGAACAACAGGGAGACGTGCATTTTTATGATCCTCCTTGATTGACAAACGCTCTGTGTGGCACTGAGGAGTTGTCAAAAAAATCAAATGATTATAACAGATTAAAATTTTTAAAAATAATTATGCCGTCATATGGTGCGTCCTTAACATTTGTGCTTCCTCCTTCCAATGCGCATGCTGGCCCTCGAAGGGAACAAGGCAACGTGAGACTGATTAATGTGAGACACCCTCTGTTATCTAACCAACAGAACAAATTTGTGGCCGTATGAGAGAGCGAGAGAGCGAGAGAGAGAGAGAGAGAGAGAGAGAGAGAGAGAGAGAGAGAGAGACGACTTTGAAACATGTAATTACAAGTAGGCTCCAGCAGAGGTCACTTTTTTACAAGTGCCTTGGCGTTGAACTGACTGACAATCAAGACCAGAGAATCTTGGAAACTTTTCACTTGATTTTTTTACTCGAAACATTTACAGAAATGCATCAATCAATGATCTACAACAACAACAATAATACAATAAATAATCATAATTTCAATGACAGATTAGTTTCAGAAATTGGCAGAAAGTGACAGGAAATAACCAGGCAAGTAAGATTTTAATTATTTCATTTTGATGTAATAACTCAAACAACTACCCCCTAAATTGCTTTATCATAATATGCTGATTGAAGCAGTGGTATCAGTGTGATTTGTAAATGAATATAATGGTGTCCGCCGAAAGATGCCATTTGCACAACAGGCTGTCTTCAGACTTTGGTGAGAGTTTGCACAAAAGGTCTTTAGTCAAGTCAGAAAAACACTTTAAAGTCACGAAAATGTGTTGAGATGCAACAATTTGACGCCGCATCCATCTTCATGAATTAAAAAAAGTATCGGCAATGCTGTTTTTCTATTAATTTGCCACCAGATCCATTTCAAACCCTGTGGTATCCCATGACACGATAAATTCCTTCAGTTCAAAAACTTTTCGCATTTTAACTCATATTTATCATTGACTTCCCAGCACAAGTGTTTCACCGACATTTCCATTCCAGATTAAAGCAGACATTTTGGAATCCCCCTCCAATCCATTTTTCACTGGAGGCATTTCTTGTCTGCTCCCTGTTGCATAATCCCCCTTCTCCTTTACTGTTCTTTCCACGGACTGATCTCGCTGACCTGCATGCAACAAACCATGTGCGCCTTAACCACCTCGCCGCCATCCGCTCGCCACTGATCAGCCTCCAAATGTGGACCTGTGAATTTCTGCCGCCTCCTTTTAACCCTTAGCTGCGGATTACGCTCACATGCGCGCTCCGCATAGCGCGCGAGGTGGTTGTAAATAAACGGCTACAAACCGCCGACGGCTCTTCGAATCTATTTGTGTGCCGCAAGATGCCTTGTGATGTAATACCGATAGTGGAATCCGCGGTGGGGCGGGTATGTGTTTGAGCAGCGAGCGTCCATGTGTCCGGCGTTATCCGGGTGCCGGCGTCGCACCCGTTGATGGTGCCTCACGTAGGCTTGAGGTAGTTATAGAGGGAGCTCAGTCCTCCTTGCAGGACCTCCTGAATGGGTTTGAGCAGGGGGTTATGGATAATATGGAGTCCCTTGTCCAGAGGATGGCAGGCGAGCCTCCTGAGCCCGATCAGCAGGTACATCTCCATTGGTACGTTCTGCAGTTCGTTGAAGTCCACATTGAGGAGCTCTAAGGACTCCAGGAAGCACAGGGTCTTGGGCAGGGTGTGGATGCTGTTCCCCTCCACGATGAGGATCTTGAGGTTGACCAGGTCCTGGATCTGGTCGGCGATAGTCTCCAGGCGGTTGCAGGCCAGGTGGAGGAAGACCAGGCCCTTCATGCTGTAGACACAAGTAGGGATGTGGGCGATGCGGTTGTGGCTCAGGTTGAGCTTGGTCAGGCTGCACATGGCTGCCAAACTGCCGGGCAGAGCGCTAATCTGGTTGTTGGCCAGGCTGAGCACTTCCAGGCAGGTGCAGGATCCCAGCTCCTCGGGCACCTCGCTCAGGCGGTTGCGACAGGCAAAGAGCACGCGCAGCTTCTTCAGTAAGCCGATTTCGGGCGGCAGGCTGGTCAGGTTGTTGCCCCACAGGTTGAGCACCACCAGGTTGTCCAGCGCGCCGAGGGCCGGCGGCAGCGAGCGCAGGCAGTTCATCGATAGGTTGAGCTTCTGTAGCTCGCGCAGCTCCCACAACTCGGCCGGGGCGTCATCCAACCCACGCATGGCCAGGCTCAGGGTGCTGTAGCCAAAGTGCACCGTGGCGAGCCTGCGGATTTTCTCGGCGGCGGATGACAGACTCGTCTGGTCGCTAGCGGTGCTCCTCCGACCACCTTGGCTCACGCTCACCTCGCTTAGCTCCTTGTTGGAGAAGCCATGAGACTGTTTCCCGCCCATCGTGAAAAAACGTCCGCATTTGATTCCCTAACGCCGAGTTGTCGCTCTCCGGTCCTCATCAGCGATGGTATCACTGAATCCTCCCTGAGCTAATACGGCACTGTGGGGACCCTTGCGCGTGGTCTGCTCGTTACATACAAAGTGCCTGTCTTACAGGGTTTCATTTCCCAGCTGGTCCTGTCATTTGTCAGGTCCACAGATAGAACCGTGCCCCCCCTCCTCCTCCCACTCCACAAGTAGGGGGTTCCGTGTCAATGCCATGACCTCAGACTGAGATGTAGGGGGCACATAGGCTACATCTCAATTTACATGCTTGTGTTGAACTGTCCACCCCGTCCCTTAAAAAATAAAAATAAAAAATAAAAAATGAAGGCACACCCAATGACCGGACGTAATCTCCTTTGTCCGGGACAATTGTTTTCTTGTCGTGACTTAAACCCGACACCGAGGAGGCAGCAGTCAAAGTAACACTTCTCAGAGTCATTAATGGAGCCTCCTGTGCAGACACGCATGCCGTTTTTAAAACCTCAAGTGCAAAAGGACATGGAACATCCCACTAAGCTTCCCGGAAAGGTTGACCGCATGGCGCTGTGTCTTCCATTTGGTCCCTGAGGGGCCACTCTCATCGTCACAGCCTTCACACTTTTGGGGAAAACGGACTCCACAGAGCCACCTCAACTTAGCAACGTGAAATTCGGCGGGCATGTTGCTCATGAGAGAAAAGTTTCAGGAACGCATTCCTGAAGAAACAAAGGAAGTCTGGCATTTTTGTTTGAATCGGCCATTTTAGCGGCCAAGAGATTTCATCCAACTGCTGCAAAATATGAGCCCCGGATGGAAATTAAATTGCACATTTTTTGTTTGGGATTTTAACAGCGCTCCCTACTGACAAGATGCAGTAATGCCACCTGATGATTCCTTTGAAGCTCGATTCCTCTGTCTCATGCACCCCCTAAATTCTCTTCCATTTATCAGTTTTTACATGAATAGGTGATAAAATATGTTTTCCCTGAAAAGTATCCAACCGTCTCTGTAATTATTTTCTGTGGCGAGAGTTGACCAAAATGATCCTCGCATCAGGAAAAATCAACCATCACGTCATAGAACTTTTCAGTTTGTCCGACGCGTCTTGCTCAAATTTTCCGGCCAGAAGCTACAAAACGGGGGCCGCGCTTGACATTGGCCTTAGTCATCGTTTCTGCTCGCGTGCGGTAATCAAAAGAACTTGGTTGACAGTGAGCAGCCGTTTCCAATACCGGAGTGCTTTCCATATCGACTCGCAGCTTACATCAGCACTTATGAGTGACAGCTGGAATATTGACTTTGCGGAATTGGACATGAGAGGCAGTTGGCGTGACCTGCAGCTTGTCAGAGCATTTTTTTTTTTAGATAAATGATCCATCTTTTTTTTTTGTATGCCATTTTGACGAGGAGAAGCTCTGACTTTATGGTTTTGGAGGGTTGGAAGATGTTGTTCCATTTGAGAACCAACACAAGTTGAACCCGGAAACTTCTTGCAACGGTGTTGACACACACCATTCGTCCTCCATCAATCTTGGTTCGTTAGCATGATGGGTTGCTTTGCGTGGCCTGTAGGTTTTGTCCTCAAATTTGCCAACATGGAGATTCTTAACTTCCGCGATGCTCTATTAGGGTGAGAGATGTGTCCACCGGTGTCAATATTCACACATGCGCCTGCTGAATAATTGATGATGATCAGCTTGGGCGCTTCTCCCCACTCTCCCTGTTTAATGGCCCCGATACTCTGAGGGGATTGCGGCATGCAAACCTATCGTCTCTCCGACCCTAACTTGTCTGGTGTTCTAACCTAAAGCGCTTCCGCGGTTGGCCGTGCGTCCTTCGGGGGAAGTCATGAAGAGACGCTAAAAGCTCAAACGTTGGCAGGCGCTTCTTACACTTCAACAGGCTTCAAGGTAGATTCTGTGGTGGCGGGGCCTCGACTGTAATGAATGAGCACTTGGGGGCATGTGAGATCCAATATATTGGATGAGCATCAATACCTAAGAAGTAACTCTGTGTCCCAAAAAAAAGTTGCTGATCCCTTCTTTGGTCCCATAATAAGTTCAATTTCCTGTTCTATCATTATCATTGCACTGGTCTGATTTCATATCGACGATATCTTTATGTGTTGGCATTATAAAAAAAAAAGCTTCCTGGCACCAAGCCATCGTGATCCAATCCACTTCGTCTTGAGCATCTCATGCATCACGATGACAGGCTGCGCTCATTTATTTATAAGAAAGACGACACCTCAGCTGTGTGCCGACAGACCCCCGCGGTGGCAACATGAGGCTCGCGTCACATGCAATCAAATATGCAGAAAAGAGGCTTTCCTTGCTCAAAGCGGGGTGGCGCGAGAAAGTCGGACTAGCGAACGCGCTCAATCAACGCCGGAAAAGATGTCACGATGACACAAGTGGTTGCCGAAAAGCGACCTCGAGCTTCATTACTCTTCATTACAAACACATCCTTTATTCCATGGATGTTTTTTTTTTCTTCACACCCCGGAGGAACAGATGCGCGGAAACAGCTTGACATTTAAACGACAGGGAAATGGGATCTACCATCCCTCGCGGATTTGCCAGACACCTTTTTTTATTACGACGGGTCATTAGTGCCTAAATGAGAACCGGCACAGTTGCGTAGCCTCAAGGGTGACAAAAACGATCTTGTGTGAAGGGTTATCTGGTTATGTGGCACCAACAAAGACTTCGCATGGTCTTTCCCTTTGCAGACTCAACAGACAATAGCCAGTACTAAAGAGATCAAATAATATACATTCTGGCAGAGGCAAAAAGAGCGAGCCTCAAAATGCATCTATTTTCACCCCGATATAAGCTCTCGCAAAAACCGCATGCATTTTGGAGTATGCCAAGGCCCCCCGAAAAAAGCGATCCATTAATCAGAAATGTAATTCGACCTGCAAGCAGCTATGAACAGATTGTCGCATGCCCCTTTATTCATGGTGAATCCTCAAGAATGGTCAAACTTTGATAACAATTCAGTCTTGCCCACATGTCGACAATAACTGGTACATTTGCATGAATTTCCGAGTAGAAAGCCGTAACAAGCCCTAGACTTCTTCAAAATGGTTGTTTCAAACCTGAACTAGTTGCCAGCCAATCGCATGGTCGATGCTTATTCAAAACATGTATGGTCCGTTGAATACACTCACAACAGTTTTCGATGGGTACAAAACCGTGTTGGCGGTGCAGATAATGGAGTCCTTTTTACATTGTCATTTGCTACCTTTGAAGCCAGTCGGCGACAAGAGAGCCTAAACAAATGAGATAAGCATCCTCCATGTTCTTGGAATATTGTTCTCCTTCCTTATCAGATAAGTGAAACTCGTGCAGCCTATTTTGT